>OY728121.1:1506185647-1507435647 GCA_963277665.1 Viscum album | reverse complement strand
TATTCACCATTATTATCTGACCTAATTCATTTTATAATTCCTTATTTTTCTCAATCAACCATGGATTTCTATAGAGATAAAAAATTAAACATTATATCTTTTTAAATAGTGAATATAACCACATCAATTTTATTGAATCATCAATAAATATGACAGAGTATAAGTAAAGCCTATAAGAGGTAACTATAGAGGAAACCCAAACATTGGAATGAAAATGTATGATCATAAAGTAGAATGTTTTACATTCATCCAAATTAAATAAAACCTTCTTGTATTTCTTATTTAAAAAAATCACATGTTTTAATGTCAATATGATTGATTTCAGTACACCGCCTTCCAAAAAACATTATTTTCATCTCATTAAGATCTCATAGAAAATTATTCCATATGTCTTGACATTAAAATTAAGTAGTTATATCCATCAAACATTGATCCATAATTTCATTCAGATATAATTTTCCAATCTTAACACCCTTTTCATAAGCCACTGATCCATGGGCATCCTTCTATAAATCATTTGAAAACCTACTTCTATATAATTCAACATCCAACAATCACATGGAAATGAAATTTTTTCTAAACATTGGATGTGACTCACTCTCTTTAACTTATGTTAGTTACCATTTAGTATTCATATATTCACAACACCCTTTTTACTTCTTCAATAGCCTAAAAATCCACCACATATACCCTATCGAATCTTCCACATACATAATTATCCATTCAACCCAAAACATCTATGGAATTTTATAATGATGTAGAATCAACCAAAAATGATTCCACCCGAAAATTTATACATAATTTTATATGGGAACTATCCTCTGTTAAATTTAGTTTACTAGAACATCAAGAATCAATGATATCATAGCAAACTCTATAGACTATACAATCATTATTTATATTCACCCTCTTAAAATAGTTTCAGAAAGATGGTTACTATCCAATATATTAATTCAAACTCTTCTCAATATAATTCATTTAAATACTTTGAATCACATTCTATATAGGATATGTTCCTCTAAATTCAAAAATTCAATTTATTTCTGATAGGAACTTGAACTTACCTTCACCTGAGATCTTCATCTAGGATTAAGATCCCAACATTCCATAACTCCATGTTATATTTACTAGTATAATTACTAATATATGTGACCACATCCTCTCAAATATCTAGTAGTAATTTTTGTAAAATAAAATCCTAGGAGTTATGAATAACATTTTCTTTCACTAACTCCTGCTAAATCATTATAATCTTAAAATCATTTCCATGGTTCGTGACTTGTCTTCCTTCTGATAAACTCGTTCCAAAAAAAAATTCTACGTAAACACCTCATTTAAATATGTCAATTTATTATATGATTATTTTAAGGAAAAAATTAGTTTTATTATTATCTTTTATCTATGCTATTTTGTATTCATTGCTTCATACTAATGCAATCCAAAATAATCTATGTTACTTATCATTTAGTTACTCACATACATCTTTACGCATATTTATTTCATGAATCAAATTAACAAATCATCTTGAAAATTTTTTAATTATCTAATATCCCATATATATCATCCAAAAGTTGTATTTTACATTAAACTTAGTAGTATTGATCATAACTTATACTAACATCATTTCACCGATGTAGTATCTCTCAAAAAATAAAATTACATTTAGGAATAAATGAAACGATGATAAATATAAATTGAAATTATATTTTAACATTCATTGCATTCGAAATGTTGGGGGAAGAAATTAAAAACCACAAACAATGAGTTTTCAAGATGTTTATCACCATAAGCTAAAAAATACAACCAATATAATTTATTTTTTTTTTTTTTTTTGAAAAAATGAGCACATTATTTAAATGAAAAATATATTTTATTTATTAAAAACAATGCTACAAAATTATGAAAAAGTATTTTTTCAATAGTCATTATGCCAAAAAGAAAAAAGTATCATCAGGTACATTATTATACCATGTTAGATAAAGATCAGTGACTCTTTTGTATGTAAGACCATAAGACAAATATTTTTCTTCATGGTTTATATTATTGATGATATAATTCATTAATGAGGTCATATCTAAGCTTTTTCTATATATTTTAGTAAATTTATATCATAAATGAATGATACCAACCTTGATATCTTGAGCAATGGTGTTGGTATCACATTCAGTCCATAAGATTGAATAACCTCACTAATATGAAATTACCACCACATTGATAATACTATGTATTTCATTTTCATGAAATGAAGAAATACAGAAAGGTCCACACATAAAACTCACTATGTCACCCATATGATTTCATAAAATCACAGCATAACCTAAAGGACTCAAATATCCTATTGATTCATCGTCTGTTTTTTATATAATCCAACTAGAAAATGGAGAAATATAAATGACATCAAAGGTTCCACAATGACGATGATAATTACCTATAATTACAAAATTTTTATTTACTAAAAAACCAGGAATATAGTTATAACAAAAACCATTTTTTTATTTTTATAATTCACCACATAGAATATGAGGGATAGATTAGATGATACCTTAGAAGAATCACCCATGGGAATAATTTTATTTTGGAAATTCCATAGGTAATTAACAATATCCATGATTTAAACATGAAAAATATTGTTCATAGGTTATGAATGTCACAAAGAGATGGTACAAAAAAATTGTATTGAACACAGATATTATGGGGGATTTTAATTTCAAAATAGTACTATATTGCAGTCCATAGTGATGAATTAGTTTCATGCCATAAGAATATATTATCACTATCATATCTATGTAAATGAGATATTATAAATATAAAATAAATATTTATACTAACACCCTATATAAAATCATTAGTAATGAGTTTTTTATGTATAAATATCCATAAAAAATGAAATATAGAAATCATGATGAATTTTTTTTTCTAAATCATTTAGTCCAAGAGATAACATGAACATTAATTATCTTGTTAAAATAAATTCAACATCATAATATGACCGATATAATTTATTCCAATCATCCCTAAATTAGATTACTAGAGCATAGGGAGATATGAACCCCCTAAATCACCACACACTAATTCTACTAAAAACACAAAACAAGTATAAAAAATTCTAATAAATGTGAAAATTAAATTAAAAATTTAAATTTATGTGGATTTTATTTTCATCCATCATCTATTAGAGAACCCTAAATATTTAAATTTCATCAAAAGTAAAAAATATTATAATTATGTAACAAATTAATCACATAGATCTCCCATAAAAAGTAATAAAATTACATATCAATAGGTGGGACCAACCCATATATATAACATACTCTTGAAATTTTTATGGTTGTACAAACCATTTACATATACATGACTTAGTTTTTTTAAAATAGTTAACACAGATAATATATATAAATTTCAAGCATGACTTGATTCATTAGTCTGACCATGTATATCATAATTCCTTTAGAAAAATAACCACACTAAATGATCTAACACTTTTTGAATTGAAGAAAAACCTAGAACATCATAGTTATTAATATTATCCTTGTTTACTTCTCACTTAAACTACCTCCCTTCATTGAACTAAATATAAATATTGGAATAAAATTCATAATCCTAGAAGAGTAACCATCCTATATGGATAAATATAAACTCTAACGTAATTACTTACCATAAGAAAAACAAGGGGGAAATGAAATATATCACACCAGTGTCAGTAAATTCATGTTCGTAAATTAAAATTGTAATATCAATCATTTTATTATTTTCATCACTAAAGATTTTGAAAACTTTCAATGTATACTTTTTTCCATTGTCCAAGCTGTCATATCATTGTCCAAAACTCTAACATGAGTGGGGATGAAAAGAGACACAATCCCAATCCAAAAACTTATGTAGAGACTCCATAATAATGATAAATCAATTGTACACTACATTTAATTGTTACCTTTTTTAATATAAAACTCGATGTATACATTGATACAGCCAATAAAAACTTTTATGGTTCTAAGAACTCATGTACTCATTCAATCCATGACTTCAATAGATTGTAATTTTGAAACAGGAACTCAACCAATAATTAAGGATGTTAATGTTTCATTAATGTAATTAGGTTAAATATCCTCATATGACTCACTATACCTAGAAATATATATGTAAAATAAAACACCATCTAGTCATCAGTTGAATAAACTATATAGAATTAACAAGTCACTATCTCCCAACAATCACATCTCCTTATATATTTGATCACCTTGAAACCCATGAGGCCTCATGTGTTGAAGATAATAAAAATCACAAAACATATAGGTATTATCAACCTACATTATGAAAATTATCCTCTGCTCCATGGGTTTACCCTTTAGATAACATTATAAAAATACATACTATTTTTTTCAAGAAATAGATTCCTCATAGACCAGCAAATAAGTGATATGAGGATATAACACTTAATATTAACATCACAAACATACCTCTAAATCTAATTTTTTATCTTAAAATGCATAATCCTCTATTAAAAATTCATTCCTTCTCCACAAATATCTAGGAGATAAAAGTAAAAAAGGAGAGACAAATGAAAAAATATTTGATTATATTACCTAATTATTTTTCCCCCATATCCGGAACATAAAAAATTAAAATCGATCAATAGATCATTAGTTCCAATGTGAATGGATATATATCATCAAAACCTTGTGTTTACTGGTACAAAAAACAAAAACCAAATTTCTAAACATTGTTTCTCAGAATCCTAATCCATCAAGATAGGAATTCTTACTCCAAACTAAATATTTAGGACTCATCCCTATTGATACCACTCAAACATGCCACACCCCACCATAACCAAACTTGGACTATTAGTTTGGAAAATTAATCCTCCCCAATCCCACCTCAAATATTACAGGGGATAGTGAAAATAACTAACATGGAATAATACCCATATAATGATTTATCATAATGAATACCTAAAAGATACAATTATCTCCAAAAGAACATATAATTATAAATAATTATCAATGGAATAAATAACCATATTTAAGGAAAATATTAATTCATAAGACCCAATATAAATGTAATATAACCACGTCACAAGGATTCTGGTTAATCCAAATTTTTAATTTTCTCATTTATGAGTTTCAGAGTCTTTAGTCCTCTAAAATGGATAAAATGGATATAATCCCTAAATAAAATAAATTATAAATAATTTTTTTTATTTCATTTAGTTAGATACATGCTATATACATATGGGATGAATTTTGGTAAAGTTACAATCTGTTTATATTTTACGTAATATTTATTATTTATTAAACATTAATATTTATCACATTAGTTTCTATGATAGTATATTCGAAATGGGATGTTATATTGATATTTTGATGTCATGGTTCTTCCTAAATCATGGTTTTTTACGTAGGTATAATATAATTTATGTTCATAATTATAAAATGATAATATAGTTCATATTTCTACATTACATTATTTTACTTAAATATATTTTAGGAATTGTAAATAATAATTATATTCCATTGTTTAGGATTATCCATTATTGGTTATAGGAAGACCAAAAGGGATAGAATTTTGATATTATACAATCTCTCCTCGAGATGGATTTTACAATAGATCTTGTAGCATAGGTCATTATATAAAATAGAAATGATTATATCATTTGATGGAAAAGGAGATTCTCAATATCAGTGGTTGTGAAAAAATATTTGGTTTATCCCATGAAACTGTTAACACCTTTTTTGAGGAAAAAGTGGTGTCACACTGTTGGCATACTATTTGGAAAAAAATGTGGCCTTCATTAACAAGTAGTGTAAATTCAAATAGATAGGATTTCAATGGATGGTGCACGGTTTTTCAAACCTTGCACCAACATAGGTGAAATCATGACCGATAAGGAGAGGCGCAGAGTTTTGGAACTTGGTTGGCATATAGTGTGCTAGAGCCTAAAAAACTATCAGTGTTGTTTTTTAATCATCTAAAATTTTATAATTTTTTTGGAACTCCATGATAGTAAACCATATCCTCCCCAAATCATCCCTAACCTAATACCATGTATTTTGGATGCTCCCAACATGGTTACATGACACCTCAAACCTCTTTCTTGATGAATTTAAGGATTGTCTCTGCTATAGTATGTGAGTTATTCTCTGCATGGTTTTTATCCCTTCTAAATGCCCTTCCTAATGAAGAGGAATGATTAATAATAGATTGGGTATAGTTTTAGATCCAGTTTTATATGATTTTGTTTCCTTTGATATTGATCTTAGGATTTGGTTCTATATCTTCCACAACATTGTGATTTTAGTCAATCAACATCAATTTATAGGATTTTGGTTTAGTGAATATCCATCAATGAACTCAAGGTATGGGGTCTATTTTTCAATTCGAATGTTATTAATTGTAATTTATTTTCTGTACTTGTGAAATTTTAATTTACACATTTTAAAATCTCATCATGAGTTGAATTAATTAATAATATAATTTATTAATGTATTATATAATTGATTAAATAGTCTGATTTTGAAATTGGTGAATATCATGATTATGAAATTGATTGATTATTCATTTATTAAAATTATAAAAACCCATGGTGTTTTATAATAGGAATTCTTAAACTATTATCTACTATTGGGTTGTTCTTATATGATTAAATGATAATTTATAAATAATGATTTATTGATAAATTAAATTATGAATTAGGTTGAATAAGGAATCAAGTTAATGGATAATAATTTTTTTTAAATATGGAACCATTAAATGTGATAAATACTGAATTAGTTCTGGGATAAGGGATACTACTCCAAATACTCATTGGGTTCCAAGATGTCTCTTGAGTACCCCAATATTTTTTACATATATATGTGATCACTAGCTTGTGGGAAATGAACTACAACTCCAAATACCTATAGGGTGCTAGAATGCAACTCTAGGACCCCATTCGTTGAATGTGGAATTAGGATGAATTTATTAATCAGTCACCATGATGATATGAAATTTGATACCCCTCTGGAGATGGTTCAGACTATGGAATTTGACAAAGAAGGTATTTATAGTTTGGGTTTCATCGTTAACCCAAGGAATTACGTAGAAATTTGAATAATAATAAATTATGAAAAAAAATTACCGTGGTTATTATATTATATTATTTATATAATTTAATAAACTATTTTATACTAGATATTATTTTAAACTTCTTTCACATTGGAATAATGACTTGTACTCTAATCAACACAGGTTCCAGATTTGAACATGAATAAACATCATGGTTGTTGGATAAGATAAGGGAAACTTCCCATTGCTAGATAGCTAACTTGGAATGGATAATTAATTAATGAAATAGAAATGATGTCGGGACCCCCTTAAGGGTTTGTCTGTGTGTATTTATTTTTAGATAGAATATGACACTTGAATCATTTATGGCATGGAATATCAACTATTCTTGTAATGGTAATTTATCCTTATTTTTGGAATATAATGTGTGGTTTGTATTTATAGGTTATGGTATTATTAATAACATGGTTACTAGTTATTATCATTTAGATATTGTATATTTATTTATTTTATTTTGATTATTTGATAAATAAGTAATAGACTCCCCATGACTTATAATGGACACTCACTGCTAGTCAGAAAACTCTGGAAGACAAAGAGGAACGCTTGTTGTCATGTGACCAACTGGCTTGAGGAACCAGCATGCAGCACCCATGTCGGGACAATAAAAAGTTCTTTCAATTGTGTTTTAATTTCTTTTCTGTTGAACTACTATTTTTTATAGATATAAATGATACTATGATGAGTTGGGGCTTATTCAAGAGCTCCTATATGATAGTATTTATAATTACTCGAATGGATATAAATAAAATTTCACTTTTTGTTTAATTTTAAAAGAAATATTAAGTAACACAGTTAGAGAAAACACATGCCCATATTTTTTTGTATTTATAAGAACGTAATGTATATATTACATTGATAATATAGTTTTTGAATAGTAACCACATTTTTGTAAAAATATAGGGGTTTAACAAATCAAATTTCTATTGACAAAGGAAGTGATGGCATCAACAATGAGAATTTTATCCTACGAATTCCATCTATCAAATCATCCAAGGGATATAGAATCACTAGTATTATTTCATGACGAATCCCATGTTCAAATCCAATAACTTAAACAAAAATGAAACCATTTACGAGAGAAGTTCAAGCTCATCGAGATCACCACTAAAACCATGTTAACCGAACCACCCCATGAATGTCCCACCATCAAGCATGTTACCCTAAAGGATTTTTATGGTGTATTAAAATTATATCTATCAAGGCCCTAGAAATATGATTTTTTATAGTATTTTTTATAGAATAATTAATATATTTTATTCTCATTTGTGTTATTATGTAAATGTTTTTTTATTCAATAAAACAAAAATATTAATATTCACATATATTAAAATTAAATTATGGAATTTAACTTCATGTATAAGTGGTTTTATGAAATAAAAAAATATTTTAATAAAATATTATTATCAAATAATTTTTAAAAATATAAATGATTATCTAATTTTTATAAAGTCATGTTTACTTTTTATAAGGGTTTGAAAAATGTCATTGTCAAAAAATCCAACATTTATTAGTAAATATATATTTTTTTAAATATAAATCAAAACACTTTACATAAATATTAAGAAAAAATAAATATTATTTTAGGAATCATAATTTCAAAATTATCCTATGGTTAATTTTTCATAATTTTCTGAGACATTCAAATTTTCCAGTAAAAATTAAATACCATATAAATATACTTTGTGTATTATTATATCATAATTTCTTAAAAGTCTTGTAATAGATACAATAAAGGGTATCCATGAAAAAATAAAATTTTTCTTTTAAAATAATTGTTTTATGTTTATATGATTAATTTTATAAATCAATTATGAATCCCTCAAAAAAAATTAATATATTTTATGGTATTGATTCATTTCATTACAATTATGACTAAATTCAATGTAAGTAAGGTAATTATTTAATTTATTTCATCACATGGATATTTAAAATAATTATAACCCCTCCCATTTTTATAAAACCATGGGAAAACCCTGGAATGGTTTTTGGTATTGTTTATTTTATTATGTAGAGTCTAAAACATAAATAATAATAAAATACCAATCTTTTCCTATATGAAACCACAAATATTGCATTTATCTTCACTAAAACTCCTTATATCCTGTCCATACAATACCCTCCACTCTCTAGAGATATCCCATTAAACCCATGAGCTCTAAAGAATCCCCTCCCATGTATCTAGTGTCACACACCCAAGTAAAGGATTTCCCTCTTCTTTTTTTCCATTAAATCATTTAATTTAGGTTATGTTTCTTAATTTCCATTTTTCATTGTTGTGATATTTTATTCAATGTTACCCCTATATCCCATTTGATGTATTAATTATTATATAAACATTTTCACTCTCACTAGGCCTCCCATTATCCTTTATGTACACCCATCACCATGTCGAAATATAGTTGTTATTCTTTTATTTATTCAAGATTATCCAATACCTTATGCCTTATATTTCAAATTTATAATGGTGGGATATCTTTTTCCAATGTCTATATCACTACACATTTGATTTATATGTGATGATAAAATCCTTTTATCTCATAAACCCATTTTTATGTTTATTTAAGTGACTTATTTATGATGTCGAAGATTAAATGTGATTTTCCAAGCCAAATAAATTGGGTAGTGAAAACCATACCCAGTTCTAATCAACGGTGTTTACTTTTATTCAGATATAATTTTTTATTTGGGACATAAATATACTTCATCCATGGTGTTTTATCATGTAATAAATTACAATGATGAATGAATCCACATTGTAGGATTTATGTGGAACACATTTGTATGATAATGAAATGAATGTGATGGGTACACCTAAAATTATAGTGTGTTCCAATGCATGAGGTAATTTTTTGTATCATGTTATTTATATTAGGGATATGTAGTGAACCTGATTCAATAATAGGACTATGTCGACCATTATTTCTTGGTAGTTTATCCCTGAAATATGTTTATGATGTACTGTTTTATGATTTTCCCACATTTCTCATGTCATAATTTTCAAGCTATATTATGTCTAATTATTAATGTTTTTTATTTTTTCTCTTTTTATTCCCCATTGATGTGACTACTTTCTAAAATTTACAACCATATTTCATTTTTATCCCCCTACTATGCTTAATATCCCAACCCTTTCTTATATATGTCCCCATGTTTTCTTGTGCAGTTTTATGTTCAAGCATGTCAAGGAAGATCTCAGTAATGATATTTTTTCATGATTAAAATTTTTATTATATGTAAATAATTCAAAAATACACAATAATTATTAATATTTTGGGTTGTATTGAGTGTTAAATTATGTAACAAATTATGAATTAATTTTTAATAAAGAGAAGGGTAGTTATAGTTGGTATCAAAAAAAATTTGTTATTTTTTGGTATTTGGATTAGGAAACTATAAAAAATTCATAGGGATAATATTGTGTATAATAATAAATACCTAACTTTTTTATTATAGTTTAAGTGGTTTATCAAGAATGTAAATCATTTTTTGGATGCTATATGTATCTATTGTTAATGAAAAGACTTGCATAGGGTTAACAACCCGAACAACATGTTTTCGCCCAAAATTGGTGAAACGAGGTTCAAGAAATTTGACCTTACTACACACCTTCTTTGAAAAAAATGGGGGATATGATTTGGTAAATTCATATGATCATTATGAGCTAAAATTAATGTATTAAAAAATCCATAATAATATGTGTTAGGAAATAAATCATGGATAATGTTGATTAAAACATATAAAATCATACATTAGGAAAAAATTTGGATTATTTGCTATCACTTTAATGTCATTGATTCGTCATTATTTTTAAATATTATAACAAAATTAATCCATATTTTTGTTTTCTTCTATACAATGGCCGAAAATAGTTGGAATTGGGTATATAGTCATTGTTATGGGCAATGTGTTGACTGCACCAACTAGATTCCTAACCCAGGGAGAGGAGAAATAACAAAATTTAAAATGATACTCTCTCACTTTGAAATGGTTTTGAATAGAAACATGTATTAGGAGGATTTTATAAATTCCCTAACAGATAAAAAAATTACAATCGAGTCATCCATGTGACAAATTAAGTCGATATTCAATAGACCATGTTATAACATAATCATAGAAC
Organism: Viscum album; assembly: GCA_963277665.1. NCBI lineage: Eukaryota > Viridiplantae > Streptophyta > Magnoliopsida > Santalales > Viscaceae > Viscum > Viscum album. The sequence continues at coordinate 1,507,424,426 of OY728121.1, read as the reverse complement.
AATGGATCAAGTCCAATGAGAAAATATTCCCCATCCTTCAATGTTTTGAACAAGAAAAGGTTCTACTATGTTTTTATCATATGGAGGGAGAAGTTGATCAGTGGTGGAATTTGATCATGATTATGAAGCATGATGAAGAGATCGTAGCGATTGAGTAGATGGAATTCTAGAAAATGTTTTTCAATAAATATTTTCCTCGCACTCTCTAATATAAAATTGAATGGTATTTCCTCACCCTCATGAAAAATGAAAGAGAAACTATTAGAGTGTATGTCAAAAACATCACAACACATCGATGATACACCTCTGGTTTTACTGTTACCCCTGAATAAAAGGATGACCACTACTTTTGTGTGCTAATACATATTCTACCAAATTCAATGGAGATATGAAACATTTAAAGGTATGAGGAAATTTTTTGATATGCCTTCAAAGTAGAAATGGAGAATATAGAATATCAATGTTATCATGACTATAAGAAGTGTAAATTTTAATTTCATTAATGATGTTTAATGGACAAATATAATAGTTCCATGAAATTTTATCATCACACATTTCAAAGGTGCCGGAAGAATGACCCTAGAAATTGCCAATGTAGAATGAGAAAATGGTTTAGGTTAAAAAAAGAACGAAACCTAGATTAGTATTTTTGATAGGAGAAACTCACTATTCAGATAATAGAAGTATATTCTCTAATCAAAACTCAGATGATTTTTCATTGATTCAACTAAAAATATCCCATGAACATTGCAAGAAAATTCAATATACCAAGGGTTTTTGAAAACGACCAACAACCTCCAAGGCAGCTGGTGTGGGATTTTCCATCACAAACACTGAGGAGGATCTCAAAAATGATGTGGTGACATATATTCAATTTAATCATTTAATAATCAATAACATAATTTTTTTATTCTAGATATAGTAATTTCTTGATATCCCCAAAATGTTTATAGAAATATTCAAACACAGCCCAAATGCATGGTAGTAGAGTTGTCGGTGAAAATAGAGGATGGTTAAATTATTGAATCATAATTATATAAATCCACCATAATCACAATATATGGGATAAACATATTATAAAACCTAATCATACTATATTTGATCATATTTGATGCAATTCTGGTCATGGATGGGATTTTCTTATATATGGACAAAATAAATTTTCATGAGAAGGAAATCACTCATTGTAATGTGACTCAACCATCAATTTTATACATTTTCAAGGAGAAGTATGTATATTTATTTTCACCAAAATCTCATTGTTGTATATTTTCTCCTTATGAGAAAACAAATCTAGAAATTTTTTTGATACGTAGAAAAGAACCATCCTCAAAGAAATTCATATTGAAAGGGGATATGTTGATCTATTTCCCTTGGAAATTATGTTTCTTCCAATTAGGCTAGAGGTTGAATTTCAATCAAACTTATACCCCAAGTGTTCCCAATATACTAGAATACATATAGATGGTTGTTTTGGAACATCAGAAGTTGATGAAACAATTATGGGGGAATATGGATAAAGGGTTCATTCGACCAAGTGCTTCACCCTGGGGTGCACCGTTCCTCTTTATCGTGAACAAGGATCTTTCATTGGGTTATTTTCATTGATTACCATGATGTAAACAAGATCATCATAAAAAAGTATCCTCTACCATAGATTTATGACCTATTCAGTCAGTTACATGGAGCACAATACTTAGCCAAGTTGTATTTTTGGTCATGATATTTCCATGTTAGATTGAAGAAGGATGATATCCTCATGAATGTTTTTTAAAAGGTATGAGCACTATGAGTTCATCTTCATTCAATTTTAACTCAATAATGCTCCAAAAATGTTCATGGGAAATATGAATAGATTCCATATAGATTACCTGGAAAAATCATAGTCTTAATGAATGATATTCTAATATGATCTTAATGTAAGGAGAAGAATTAGTAAAATCTAAGTACTACGATAAAGTCATTACAAAATGTGAATATTGTTTCCATTTGTAGAAAATGTGGGTTCTTTTTTAGGTGAGTCTCCATTTTGGGACATATCATTAAAATCAATGGTATATCGGTGGACCCTATAATGATTGAAGAAATTTAAGGTTGTCCAAGGCCAACATCTGTTAAAGATATCAATAGATTCCATGTATTAGATTGGTATAAGAATCGATTTGGGAGAAACTTTTCATGATATTCAAACCCTTTAACCAATATAACATGGTAGGGGGTTATGTTTTTTTGAATGATGATTGTGAAGAGTTTTTCAAGGAGTTGAAAAGGAGGCTAGTGAATGAACTAGTTCTCACAATACCCACAATTAGAGAACCTGTCATAGTTTTTTTGTGATGGTTCAAAAAAGGGATTAGGGTTTGTGTTGATGTATAATGACCATGTCACATCCTATTATCCAAGGAAGTTGAATGTTCATGAATAAAACTAGACAATGCATGATCTAGAGTTGGTTGTAGTGATATTCACATTGATAAAATTGTAGAATTATCTCATTGGGTGGATGTGTGAAATATATATGGTTCACAAAATCCTCAAGTAAATATTCATAGAGAAAGAGATGAATATGCAACAATGAAGATTGTTAGAGCTAATCGATGACTCTAACTTCTCAATTAATTACAATATTATTAGTGTGAAAATGTGGATGATAATATGTGTATAAAGGATCCAAAAATTTTATAATAAATGATAGTTGATAGGGATCCAGTCTTCTTATATTTTAAAATGATAAAAATGGGAATCATAAAGGAAGGTCCATCATCAATCATCTCAGAAAATATTACTCAATCATGTCTTTTTTAATGGTTAATGGATCCTAAAATAAATGATCAAGAGATGTATATTAAGGTAAAAACTTCAAGAATATAAAAATCCTTGGACTTTAATATTATTGTAGAAGGAATTGTGATATTTGGGTCAAGACTATATGTTCCATCATATCCTTGGTTAAAGAAATATCTTTTGGACGATGAACACAATTTTAAATTCTCTATTCACCCATGAAGCACAAAGATGTATAATGATCTATGCAAGAAATATTGGTGGGAAATATAAAGAATGAGATCATTGAATATAAATCGGTGTTATGGGTATGCCAAAATGTCTATTTTGAAAGGCAGAAGATAGGGGATGATGAAACAATTACACGTACGAACATCGAAATGGGAGAACAACACCATGGAAATTATCCCTGGAAATCTAATGATATCTAGGGGAAACAATTCCATATGGATTTTTTTGGATCATTCTAAAATGTTGTACCTAATTATCATAATTTTACAAGACTTATCACTTGGTAAATATGCATGGATATACAACAGAAAACTATTAAGGTTGCAAGGAGTGACACTAATGATTGTATACGATTAACATCCAAGATTAACCTCTAATTTCTTGAAAAGTATCATTCATTCTCGGGAAATTGATCTGAACATCATTATGTCCTATCATCATCAGAATTATGGTCAATATAAAGATAATATTCATACATTGGAATACATGTTATGAGAATATTCTATGGACATCTATGGATGATATGACCAACATCTTCATTTGGTCGAGTTATCTCACAGCAACATTTTCCACATGAGCGTCCAAATAGATTCATATAATGCACGTTATTGGAAGAGGTGAAGAACTATTTCTTGTTTGGATGAAGATGGTGATGTAAAACTTATAGGTCTTGAAATAGTCATGGAAATTTTGGAGAAGGTTAAGACTATTTAGTAGCACATTATAGCATCTTCAAGTCAATATAAAAGTTATGCTAAAAATTTACAATGAGACATATAGTTTGATGTTAGAGACATGGAAATCCAATGCATATCTAGATTTAGTAAAGTGATTATATTTTGGATGAATGGAAATCTTATTCCAATATACATCCTCCCCTTTGAGTTCCTTGACCACGTCAAAGTGGTGGCCTAGGAACGTGCACTCCCACCTAACCAATATTAAGTACATGATAAGTTCTATGTATCCCTCATGATAATGTATAAGTCCCCAGCCTTAAACAATACTTAATTTGGGGTTATTTCAAAAATTCACATTGAGGATCTTTTTAGGTTTATATTTTTAGATAATTGGATCATAAATCATGCATTAGATTCCACATTTAAACAAGGTGGTCACATCAAAGAATATATTCATTTTTTCCACCAAAAGAAACATATTAAAAATAAAACATGGTTTCTTTCATGACACATTCTCTACATTATCATCACAACATATACTTTTCCCTTGACCTATGAAAAACATTTCAACAACATGGGATGAGCATTAAATGGTCAAAAAAGGATATAAAAATATGGAATGAAAACATTAGTCCATGTGTACATAAGAATCAATGAAATCATACATTACTCATAAAACATTAGCACATTAACATACATCATGAAATCATAAGATTTATTAATAACTCATATAAATAATAAGATATAAAGGTAACTTTAGGCATTCATAACATTCTTACATAGGGATTACCCCTCATGGTTACATTTAGAATACCCATCACAGTATATTCCATAAATCTCTATAGAGAAACAATAGTGTTTAACTCCATCGTGTTACCCAATTCATTAGAGAGCTATCTCAAGCTAACCCACCCTTATTTTATAACGAAACCTCCCGAATTCATAAACAATGCGAAAGAACAATAACATAATTGTATCACATAAAACATGAATATATAAAACATAAAATTTCCACATTTCAATAAAAAGATTTTAATAAAACACATTATAAAAACCATTTTTAACACCAAAATAAAGGAAAAGTAAAACATGGTATTTATTTTTCATTTAAAAAAATTATTGCTTGTAGAGGAAGCTGAAACTCAAACAATGGTCATGACGGCAGAGAAGTCGTTGTCACCACATACGTACGATGAAAACATTACCTTTTGTCATTTAGTAAAATGCTTCATGTAAAAATATTACTTTTTAATGAAATTAAAAGTCAAAAGGTTTTATTATACAACTAATAAAAGATGTTCTTATATAAATTGAAGTATGCCCCAACGAAATGAGATTGAGATGAAGTCCCTCACCTCAAGTCTGACTAGTTCTCATTCATTCTTTATATTCCTGAAAAATAAAATTAGGTATATTTATAATTTCTTAAGGACATCCTCTAAATTTTACTATTCAATTCATATCACATGTTTTCATGTCATAATAATAACTTAATTATGTGAGTTCATATCATACGTTTTGTTGATGTTTGGTACCTGAGTCAAAAATGAACTTGTTTGAAATTAATTACCCATGTAGTTATAATTACATCATCTCTAGAATTGTATTAATGATTTAAATATTATATATATCCATTATTTATACATTTTATACTAATCCATAACATTTGGAGATAAAAATGAAATGCACCGTTTATGGAGACGGTAGGCCGTACGTACACATGAACACTACTTTCATTTCTTTATCACATTAAAGAAATTAAAACCAAATGATACATATATATATATTATAATTACATTATAATATATATGTTATATTGGTAACATAAGTTCATTAATTACATTCTTTATAAATTCCATGATTGGAATAAACGAGTCACATCACTTGTGGGGGTGGTAGTCCCCACTTCCTCAGATGAGATTATAGCAGTTTCACAACATGAAAAGCATAACAATGTGATTTAAAAATAAAATTCAGATGAATATAGAAAAAATAAATACCATATATATCATATATAAATACAGTGAAATCATAATGGCCACCATGAATGGTGTTAAATGAAGATTGAACAATCATCGTTTTGTGAGGCAATAATTCTCCACCCACAGAAACAGTATGTTCTTTAAACATTAGACGGGGGTGTGTGTAAGTGTAGGTAGAATCATTATCATAACAAAATAATAGTATATTGAGGATACTGGTGTTATTGTGGTATCAAATAATAATAATATAGTGGTTTGTTAAGAAGGAAAATAAAAGAAAGAAACACGAGAGAATACATTACCTCTAAATCGTGTAACTCTTTTTGATTTGAGCCAAAGGATTCCTTGGAAAGACTTCTACCCATAGTGATTATTCTAGGAGTAAGATAGGGATGTGGAGAGATAATATGAGAATAGTTTGGATTATCCAAGGTCATGAGGGGTGTGGGTAAGGGGTAGAGTTGGGGTACTTTTATAAGAGGGAGAAGGGTCACTTTTGGAAAGTCTTGAAATGCTACTTTATTTTAAAATTTGTTTAGTATATTAAAGGTCCCAAAATGATATATATTGAGAATAATATGGTAAGGGTTTTAAATCCACCCATCTAATAGGTTTTCAATAAGTGTAAGTATTATATTTTTCCTTATCTTTTCATTTTATTTTAATCGTTCGTTAATATGGTAATCACTACATCATCATGGTGCCATAAATAAATATATTTATTTAATGTCTAAAAATTATAAAAAAAATCGATTATGTAGGAAATAATTTTATATTTATAATGACTATTTATAGTATAAGATATAATTTATGTAAACAAAATTACATTTTATTTACTTAGGATATACAAACCTTGGTTATATTTCTCTTCTTTTTAAAAAACAATGTCATAAATGTCACTATCACACCCATGTGACTCCATGGGCCCTCAAGTTCGGTAAAAAGATTCTCATGATTGTCCATGACTCAAACATGAGGATTTGGACACATGATGGAGTAATTTTATTTTATTATGGTATTATTTTATTACCCTTAACTACCCGATTAATAATTAATTGCATTAATTAATGATAATTACCATCGTTACTATTCATAATGTCCAAAAACATAACAATAATAATTACATAATTTGGAACTTCTGATTAAAAATATGGAATACATTTTACCAAATTACAAACACAGAAATTACAGTAATTAATTTAAAAATAATTTCATTTGTCAAAACAAATAGCGTGTTTTTAAGAAACAATATCTATCAAAAGATTGACACTTGTTTATGTCCAATTTAAAAGTAAAATTAATTCCAATGACCACCATTGAATTAAATGGTAAACATATATTCTAATTACACTTGAAAAATAATTAAAAAGATAATCTAACCATGCAATTAAATCAGATTAAAAAGATGTTTTGAAGTAAAATGCAGTATTTTTCACTATTCATTAAAAAAATGAACATTGTCAGAAAAATACCAAAAAATTATCCAAAGTAAATTTAAATGTCCCAATTCTAAATAATAAGTTTATTTTGACAAATAGAGATTATAAAATTGTAAAAATTTAGATTTAAAATTGTTTTCCATCAAACGGTGGTAAAACAATCTTTTAAAAATACTAGAGTATTCTATGCTTATGATTGGGTTTTTTCCCATTTTAATCCCCTAATAAACTATCTAATTCATAAATAGACATAGATGTGAAAACATATTATTATTTACTTAATTGGTATGTTACATCCTTCCCCCCTTTAAGAAATTTCATCCCCACAATTTATTTATATATCGAATAAGTGGGGGTAATTATCCCTCTTTGCATTTTTAGATTCTTGTGTTGACTCTTCAATAATTTGGTTTTTCCACAGAACCATTACTTAATGAATCAACTTATTCCGAAAAACAAGCTCTCTATGGCCAAAAATCTGGACCAGTTTTTCCTCATAAGATATATTCCCTTCCAGCTGAACTACCTCTGGACTCAAAACATGAGATGGATCTGGAATGTACATCCTTAACATTGAAACATGAAAAAAATTATGTACTTGAGATAAACTCGGAGGTAAAGCCACTCGGTATGAAACTGATCCAACTCTCTCCAAAATTTCATCTGGTTCAATGAACCTTGGACTCAAATTTCCTTTCTTACCAAATCGCATAACATTTTTCCATGGTGAAACTTTGAGGAAGACATGATCACCTACCTCAAAAGAGAGATCCTTCCTCCTGTTTTCAGCATAACTTTTCTTATTTCTCTAAGTTGTTCTCATGTGTTTCTTTATCAGTTTAACATTTTCTACCATCTCTCATACCAATTCTGTTCCCATCAACTTCCTTTCACCTACTTCATCCCAAAAATCTCGATTTCAACACTACTTCCCATATAATTCCTCAAATAGTTCCATATATATACTGGAATGAAAACTGTTATTATTAGAAAACACAACCAATGAAAGATGTTGGTCCCAACTTCCCTGATAATCCATCAAACAAGCACGTAGCATATCCTCCAAGGTGTGAATTTCTCGTTCTGATTTCCCATCTGATTGAGGATGAAAAGTTGTCCTAAAAATTAATTCAGTTCCCATCGACATTTGAAGGCCTTTCCAAAAGTTTGAAGTGACCCTGGGCTCACAATCAAAGAAAATGGAGAGGGGAACTCAGTGTAACCTGACTATCTCTTTAAGATACAATTGAGAAATTTGATCTATGGAAAAAGTATCTCGTATAGAATGGAAATGAGAAGATTTAGTTAAATGATCAACAATAACCTAGATTGCATCATTACCTTGAGGTGTCTTTAGTAATCCCACAACGAAGTCCATAAATATATTCTCCCATTTCCGCTCTGGCACTGGTAAAGGATGAAGTAACTGCCACTCTACTTTAACCTGTTGATAAGTAAAACACTACACAGTAAAATAACCAATATCCCTTTTCATTCCATCTCACCAGTAATACTCTCGAAGATCTTTATACATATTAGTACTGCATGGATGAACTAAAAATGGAGAACTATGAGCTTTAAATAACAACTCTCTCTCTCTCTCCATATTTGAATCACAAGGAACACACAATCACTTCCCAAATCTCAATATACAATCATTATCAATGTTGAATTGGGGTAACATACCCTTCTAAAATAGCTCTACCTTTTTCTGCAACTCATCGTCTTGCTTCGGGGATTGCTTAATTCTGTCTGATAGAGAATATTTCAATGATACCTGAAAAAAATAGATGAATTTCTTGCACCAAAAAAATCCATGCCAAAATTCATCAAATCTTTAACCAAAGGATCACGTTCCAAATGTAACATGGTTAATGAATCATTACTTTTTCGACTCAAAGCATATTCCACTTTATTTTCTTTTCCTATGTGGTAGTGAATCGTGCAATCATAATCCTTGATTAATTCTATCCATCTCCTTTGTCTCATGTTCAATTATTTCTGAGGGAATATATACATTAAACTTGTGTGATCAGTATATTTTTCACACTTTACACCATACAAATAATGCCTCCAAATTTTTAATGGGAAAACAACAACACCTAATTCCAAATCATGTGTAGGGTTATTTATCTCATGATTTTTCAACTGATGTGAAGCATAAGAAATTAACTGATAATTCTGCATTAGGAAGAAACAAAGTCCTTTCAATGAAGCATCACTATAGATAAAAAACTCACCATTCCTGGAAGGTTGTTCCAATACTGGAGCATTCACCAATCTTTTTTTCAATTCCTAAAAATTTCATTACATTCTTTTGTCCAAATAAAATTAACACCCTTCCGAGTTAGCTTAGTCAATGGGCTGGAAAACCATGAAAAATGTTTAACAAACCTTCGTTAATATCCTGCCAAACCAAGAAAACTACGGATATTGGTTACATTTGTGGGTCTTTGCCATTCTTCAACAACCATTGTTTTTTCAGGATCAATAGTTATTCCATCTTTAGAAACAATATGACCCAGGAATGAAATTTGTTGCAACCAAAACTCGCACTTTCTGAATTTCCCATACAATTTCATTTTTTAAGGATTGAAAAATAATCCTTAAATGACTTGTATGCTCCTCTTTACCTTTAGGAAACACCAAAATATCATCAATTAAAAAAACCACAAACTTATCCAAAAACTCATGGAAAATTCTATTCATAAGGTCCTTGAATACAGCAGGTGCATTGGTTAACCCAAAAGGAATAAATACCAATTCATAATGGTCATATCTTGTATCAAACACAGTCTTTGGAATATCTTTTCCTTTACCTTCAACTTATGGTACCCCGATCTCAAGTCAATAATTAGAAAATATTGAGCTCCCTAAAGCTGATCACACAAATCATCGATATGAGGCAAAGGATATTTGTTCATAATAGTGATGTTATTCAAGGCTCAATAATTAATGGAAAGTCTCATTGAACCATATTTCTTTTTAAAAAATAAGACAGAAGCACACCATGGTGATGTTCCAAGTCGAATTAATCCTTTATCTAATAAATATTTCAATTTCTCCCTCAACTCTAAAAGTTCAATTTGAGCCATTCGATAAGAGGGTTTTGAAATTGGTTTAGAATCAGGAACTAAGTTAATAGAAAATTCAACTTCCCGATCATGTCTAATACTAGGAAACTCGTCAGGAAAAACATCAAGATACTCATTTACCACTAGCACTTCATTAATCTGAACTATTCCTTTATTTTCAACAATATGTGCAAGGTAAAATTCATTTCCATCTTTTACAAGTTTCTCAGCCTATTAATATGTTATCAAAGATAAGGGTTCATTCTTGTACACAAACTGAAATTCATTCTGATAATAAACTTCTTTAGCTCTACAGTTAATCTTTTCATGGTAAACAGAGAGCCAATCCATACCCAGGATAACATCAAAGTCTACTAGATGAAAAATAATAAGTTTTTCAAGTATATTATTTCCACGTATAAGGATAGGAAAATTTATATAAATTGTTTTTGCCTCAACATTTCCCCCAGGTTTTTTTACCACAAGTTCAAGAGTCATTTCTTGAGATGGAATTCCCAATTTACTTGAAAATTTTTCAGATATGAAAGAATGTGTAGAACCAGAATCAAATAACACATTGGCATAATCTTAAAAAACAAACAAAGTACCTGATACCACTTCATTTGATTTCACAACATCTGCTGAAGTAGTTTCAAATGATTTCACAACACCTATCTACTTGTAGTCTGACTGCTTCCCATCATTCGAGCTCTTTGTCAGACACTCATTTACATAATGACCCATCTCATTGCACTTGAAACATTTCACTGCCTTTAAATCAAATTTGGTCTTACCATTACCCTGATCCTTTCCAGTGCAATCACAAGCCTTATGTCCCATCTTACCACATCACAAGCACTTTCCAGAATTCAGAAGACATTTCCCAACGAGATTTTTACCACATTATTCAAAAACTACAAAAATAGTTATCTTACCATTAAACCTTTCGGAAGGATTCTTCTCTTTCTCCTGCCACCTTGGTCTCTTCTTCTATTGGTTGTCATAGAACACTTTCTCATCGGCAAACTCTATTTCCACCTTCTCAGCACATCGAACAAGATTTTCATAACTTTTGAACTCATGAGAAGAAAATTCCCTTCTATATTTTGGATTTAATCTGGATTAAAAAATGATTGATTTTACAATCAAGATCTCAAATAAAATTTGGAGCATACCTTTCCAATCGAGTGAACATTTCATCATAACCAGCTATCGAGTCATCCTCTTTCCTCAATTCCAAGAATTGTTTTTCGATCCTAAGTTGAATAGCCTTAGGATAATATTTCTCACGAAAAATACCTTTGAATTCATCCCAGTCAAGAGAATCAATCTCATCAGTGTCCCAGATAATTTTAACCATCGACCACCACTGATATGCTTCACCCTCCAAACAGTAAAATGCAATACTAACCTTTCTAATGTTTGAACACCCCATGACATTAAAAATCCTCTCTAGTGATTTAATCCACCCTTCATCTTGCATAGTGTCAGATGATCCTCTGAATGATGGGGGATGTTGCCTCATGAAATGTTCCACCACAGACATGTTCCTCTGCAGTTGATATGTCTGATCTCGTGCATGGATACCACCACCATTTATTGCAGGATTCAATTTCTCCATTACTAAAACAAACTATTAATTTCCAATTCTGACAATCTCAAGATGTAGATTTGGAAGGTCATTTCCTTCTCTATTCCTTTCTAACACTGCTTCCCCATTTCCCCTGCAAAAAACCATTTTGAACAAACATGTCTTAGATTAAGCAACATTGTAATATTCAAAAGCTATATCATTTCAATTTGACCATTATGTGTAAAACAGTATTTTTGGTTATTCATTTATCAGAATTATAACTCCTAAAGTTATCTAAACCAACCTCTAATACAAACTACAAGGCCTAAGCATTAAACATTACTTAATCATGGGTTATTTCAAGAATTCACAATGAAGATATTTTTAGGTTTAGAGTATTAGAGAATTAGATCATAAATCATGAATTACATTGCACATTTAAACAAGGTGGTTACATCAAAAACAATATTCATTTTTTCCACAAAAAAAACATATTTAAAATAAAAAATTCTTTCTTTCTTGACACTTCCTTGACACTATCATCACATCATGTACTTTTCCCTTGACCTATGAAAAACAATTCAAAAACTTGGGATGAGCATAAAAATCTCAGTAAGGGATATAAAAATAAGGAATGAAAATATTAGTCCATGTATACATTAGAATCAATGAAATCATACTTCACTCATAAAACATAATCACTTTAACATACCTCATGACATCATATGATTTATGAATAACTCATATAAGTAATAATACATAAAGGTAACTTGAGGCATTCATAAAATTTTGACGTATGGAGTAACCCTCAAGGTTACATTTGGAATACCCATCAAATTATATTCCCTAAAACTCTTCAGATAAACCTTAGAGTTTAACTCCTTCGAGTTACCCAATGCATTGAAGAGTTATCTCGGGCTCACCCACCCTTAGTTTATCATAGAACCACTCGACTTCATAAACAATGCCCAAGAACCATAACATAATCATATCACAAAAAAAATGCATAAAGGAAACATAAAATTTCTGCATTTCAATCACTAGATATCAATACAACACATTATCAAAACCATTTTCAATACCAAAATAAAAAAAAGTAAAACATGGTATTTATTTTTCATTTAAAAACATTAAGGCTTGTAGAGGAAGCTGAAACTCAGATAATGGTCACGAGGGCGGAGAAGTCGTTGTCTCCGCATACGTAAGACAAAAACATTACCTTTTTTTGATTTAGTAAAATGCCTCATGTAAAAAGATTCATTTTTAAGGAAATTAAAAGAAAAAAGGGTTTATAATACAACTAATAAAATAAGGTTGTATATAAATTGATTTATACCTCAACAAAAAGATATTGAGACGAAGTCCCTTACCTCAAGTCCGACTTGTTCTCGCTCGTTATTTATAATCATGAATAATAAACTCTGGTCAATTTATAATAGCTGAAGGAATTACTTTAAAGTTTATTATTCAATTCATATCCCATATTATCATATTATAATAATTAGTTAATTATGTGAGTTCTTATCATATGTTTTGTTGATGTTCGGTACATGAGTCAAAAATGAACTTGTTTGAATAGAATTTCCCATGTAGTTATAAGTACATCATCTCTAGAATGGTATTATTGATTCAAATATAATATATATCTAGTATATATTCATTTTATACTATTCCATAACATTTGGTGATAAAAAAATTAAATTCACTATTCATGGATAAGGTAGGTCGTACGTACGCATGAACGCTACTTTCATTTCTTTGTCATATTAATAGAATGAAAACTAAATGGGACATATATATATATATATTAATTACATTATAATATATATGTTATATAGGTAAAATATTTTCATTAATAACATTATTTATAAATTCCATGTTTGCCTTTAACGAGTCACATCACTTGAGGGGGCGGTAGTCCACACTTCCTCAGATAAAATTATCACAATTCAACAACATGAAAAGCATAACGATGTGATTTAAAAATAAAATTCTGAAGCATATAGATAAAATTAATACCTTATATATCATATATAATTATAGTGACATCATAATGGCTACCATGAAAGGTGTTAAAAGAAGATTGAACAATCAACGTTTCTTGAGGCAGTAATTCGCGACCCACAGAAACAGTATGTTCATTAATCATTAGACGAGGGTGTGTGTAAGTGTAGGTAGAGTAATTATCATAAACAAATCCTAGTATATTGAGGATACTAGTGTTATTATGGGATAAAATAATAATAAGAGAATGGTGAGTTGAGATGGAAAATAGAATAAATAGACTTGAGAGAAGACATTACCTCTAATTCGGGTAACTCTTTTTGATTTGAGCCAAAGGATTCCTTGGAAAGACTTATTCACAATGTGAGGATTCTAAGAGTAATAGAGGGACATGGAGAGACAATATGAGCAGATTTTGGATGAACTAAAAGCTTGAGGGGTGTGGGTAAGGGGGTAGAGGTGGGGGCCTTTTATTAGAGGGAGGAGGGTCACTTTTGGAAAGTCTTGAAATGTTACGTTTTTATAAAAAAAAATTTGGATTATAAAGGCCCCAAAATGATAAATTTTGAGGGTAAAATGATAAGGGTTCTAAATCCACCCATACAATAGGTTTTATAAAAGTTTATGTCTTAGATTTTACCGTATCTTTTCATTTTATTTAAATCGTTCATTAATGAGGTAATCACTGCATCATCATGGTGTCATAAATAAATTTATTTCTTTAATGTATAAAAATTATAAAAAAAATTACCATGATGTAGGAAATATTTTTATATTTCCAATAACTATTTATAGTCTAAGAGATCATTTATGTAAACAAAATTAAAATTTTTTAACTTAGGATATACAAACCTTTGTTATATTTATCTTCTTTTTTAAAAAATAATGTCATAAATGTCACTATCACACCCATGTGACTCCATAGGCCCACATGTTCGGTAAAAAGATTCCCATGGTCGGACATGACTCAAATACGAATATTTGGACAAATTTTTGGCGTAATTTTATTTTATTATGATATTATTTTATTACACTTAACTACCCGATTACTAATTAATCACGATAATTAAAGTTAATTACCGTCGTTACTATTCATAATGTCCATAAAAAAATTGTATTAATTACATAATTAGTATCTTCTGATTAAAAATATGGAATCCATTTTATCAAATTTTAAACATAGTAATTGAATTAGTTAATTTAAAAATAATTCTCGTTGTCAAAACAAATAGCGTGTTTTTAAGAAACAATATCTATCAAAAGATTGAAACTTGTTTATGTCCAATTTAAAAGTAAAATTAATTTAAATGACCACCATTGAATTAAATGGTAGAACTATATTCTAATTACACTTTAAAACCAATTAAAAAGATTATATAACCATATAATTAATGTAGATGAATACAAATTTTTGACGTAAAATGCAGTATTTTCACAATTCATTAAAAAGTGAACATTGTCTGAAAAATACCAAAAATTTAACCAAATTAAATTTTAATATATCAATTTTAATGAATAATTTTATTTTTATAGATAGATATTATAAAATTGTCAAAATTTATAATTAAAAATGGTTTTCCATCAAAAGGCGGTAAAACAATCTTTTAAAAATATTAGAGTATTCTATGCTTAAGATTGGATTTATTCTCATTTTGAGCCTCTAAAACACTATAGAATTCATAAAAAGAAATATATGTGAAAATATATTATTCTTTACTTGCATGGGATGTTATAGAATTTATATACCATTCCCATCAAGTATAATCATTCTAGTGGTGGTACTATTGGAGAGTGACCTTTATTTTGAGGAGAAACAGGTGAAGATGTTATATCGTAGAGACAATGTTCTGAAAAATAATGCAATTCCCCTGGTCAATGTGTTGCAGAGAAACGATGTGTTTGAATAAGTGATGTGTGAACTAGAGGATGTGATGAAATAGAAATTACCTAATCTAATATATTGAGTTAAATGAAATTTTCAACGTAATGGTTATAAAAAAATCCCCCTTTGTTTAACATGAAATGTATTATTATATAATATGGTTATGGAGAACACATACACTTGTTTTGTATTATGGGTCTTATGATATGGATAATTATATTTACAAACAATAATATAACCTTTTAACAGTGTCCACATTATATGTGTGATTATAGGGTTTTAACAAATAAAATTGACCTACAAAAAGTGATAACCTCATATATAATTATAACACCATTTGAATAACATATCTCATAGCTTCTAAGGGAGATAATATCACTGGTAATTACCCATCACCAAGAAATGATTATATCCAACAACATAAACTTGATATAAATTGTTTCTTTGATAATTTCATGCTCATTGAAATCACGGCCCAAACCATATTCCATAAACCACCCCATTAATGACCCATCATCATGAACCTTACAATTATGGAATTTTATGGTGTATTAAAACTATATGTATCCAGAAACTAGATATATTATTATTAAATTAATTTTAACAGAATAATAAATATACTTTCACCCTATTATATTTATGTTATAAATGTTTTTTATTTTGATTCAATAAAACACAAATAGTATTTTTTCGCAATATTAAAATTAAATTAAGGAATTTATTATGAAGAATAAATGGATTTTAAAATAATAATATTTTAAATATATATTTTTATTAAATAGAATTTATTAAATATAAATGATCATATAATTTTTATGATGTCATGTGTAATTTTTTTAAGGGTCCAAAAACATTTATTGTCCAAAAAACCCATCATTTCATTACAAAATAAATTTTTATTTTATATAGAGAATTTTCATATTTCGAAAACTTTTTGTATAAAATAAATATTATATTTGGAATTAGAATGTCTCAATTATCCAACTCTAATTTTTTTTTATTTTCTGAGACAGTCGGACCTTTGGGTAAAAATTTAACACTATATAAATATAATTTGTGTATTATTACATCATAGAAGCCCCAATATGATGTAATAAATAATATAATGTATATCCATGAAAAAATATGTTCCATTTCCTTTAAATTAGGGTCATCATATATTTATTTCATTAATTTTATAAATTTATTATGAATCTTCTAGAACCATTAATATATTTTACGAATTTAAAATCATTTCCTTCAGAGTATGATTCACCTACATATAAGAAAGGGTATTATTTTATTAAATTTGTCCCATACAATTATAATAACCACTCCAATATGGTAGAAACAATGTGTAAACCCATGGATGTGTTCTAGATTTCGTTATTTTTTACGTAGATTCCAATGGCTAAATAATTAAGAAATCCCCCCTTTTCTATACAACCCCACAAAATATCACATTTATCATCTCTCAAAAACCATGGAGAATGTCTATAATAATTACTCAACTATAAATAGACCTCCCACAGAACCCACAACCTCTAAATAAATCACTCCCAAGCATTTTTTGTCGCACACTCATGTAATGGATTTCTCACTTCTCTTTTTCACTTCATGCATTTCATTTTTGTTATACTTATTATATTAAACTTTTTCATTTAGGTATATTTTATATCATATTCCTATGTCATACCATTACATTTATAAATTATAAGTTCCACCTTTTCACTCACAATAATACTCCCATGGTTTTTTATGTACACCTCTAAACATACCAAAATATAGTTAGTATTCTTTTCATTTTTCATGTTTCTTCATTAAACTATGAATTATATTTCAAAATTCTAATGTTGGGATATGTCAATCCATGTACCTATAATGTATAATTTTATTTCCATGTGATGAGATAAAAACTTATGTCTAATCAACCAATTTTATGAATCGTTACATTATGTTGTTATGCTAGTAATATTTTACCGCAATTTTAAATAGAAAAACAAATGTGTAGTGAATACCATACTCATTTCCAATCAAGGGTGTTCACCATTATAAAAACGTATATTTTTATTAGGTACATACATGAATTTATTACTTAATACATGATTTTACAATAAATTATGATGATAAATGATTCCATTTTTGTATGACCTATGTGGCACACATAAGCATGGGAGTGAAATGAATGTGATGGGTGTGCCCTTAATTATAATGTTCTCAAATGCATTGGGCAATGATTAGTTTCATGAAATTTCATGTTGGGATAGGATGTTAACATTATTCATTAAATTGATGTTTTTCACCATGATTTCATGGTGTTGTATCCTTAACCAATGCTTTATGATGCAGTGTTTTAAGTTGTTGTCACATTTCCCATATAATTATTATCATGTGACATCATGTCTCATTATTCACGTTTAAGATTACTACTCTTTTTATTCCTCATTTATATGAATATTTTATATCATGTATCTCCTAATGAAATGTTTATTCCCTTACAAGGATTTATATATCACCCCTTTCTAATGATATTCCCTAGGTTATACCGTGAATTTTTAAGTTAGATCATCTAATATATGTTTTCAATAAATATATTTTTATTCATTTTTTTAAATTTTTATTTTATGTACCTAATTCATAAAGACAATATACTTATAAATCATTATATTTTTATTATATGTAATCTCATGTAACAAATTATGAATTAATTTTTCATAAATATAAGGGTTTTTATAGTAGTAAACCCATATATTAGGGTAAATCCAAGTACGCATGATGGGATTAATGTTTTGTTGTTTTCTATCATAGTTGACAATTATTTCACCTCGAGTGATACACTTAATTTGGGATTTTATTTATTTTTTCTAATAGTTCATTAATGGATTGGTATGGAATGATTGTTATGCATACATGCCACATTCTAATAGAGAAGAATCATTGTTACATACACCATTTTAGGAACACATGGAAAATCTAGTTTTGGGGAGTAATTTAAAATAAAAATTATTTTCATTAATTGTGTCCCTTAAATGGAAAGGTTTCTAATATTAAATTGATAATTGTATGTGATGTTATATATAGTAAATTAAATTGTTAATTTTTTTAAAATGGGAAAAATTATTTGGGAAAT
This sequence comes from Viscum album, assembly GCA_963277665.1. NCBI lineage: Eukaryota > Viridiplantae > Streptophyta > Magnoliopsida > Santalales > Viscaceae > Viscum > Viscum album. Next base: position 1,507,405,668 of record OY728121.1, on the reverse strand, counting down.
TGATTAAAAAATGTTGTCGATGAAATTGATGATAGATAGTTGAGGTTAGTGATAATGCCTTAGTTTTTACCCTGTGGAATGGTACAAGGCATGGATTGTTATGGATTTATTTTAACACATATCTGGTAAGTTTCATAACTATGTGTAATTTTTCCTAATATGTGTGCTTGGAATTGTAGAGATATGCATCCACGATGACTCTTCTTGATAGAATGATTAGAGGAAATTGGTAGAAATGTTCCACCAATAGTGGAACTAGATGATCAAATAGTTATTTAGGGGGATTCTAGATAAGACATTCCTGATAAAATTTCTCAATTTATGTAGTTTATGAAAAGAGACATAGGGAGGCATGTGCCAAATACGTAAGATCTATCATGGTAGTTCATGTTGTACCACTATCTAAAATTCAAAAAAGTGGGTGGACCTAAGGAAGTTGTGCTCTTAGTTGATTCCATCCTTGTGATACTTGATTTCCAAGAGTTTCCTCATAATAACATATTATATTTTTTGAACATATATGTTACATGGAAAATCGATGTGTTGATGGAATATCCAGAGATGGGATGGAATGATAGATAATATGGAGTAAGATAAATTTAAGATGATGTTATTTAGAGAACATTTAACCTTACAAAATCCGGAGAGATAGCGAAGCATATATTTTAGTTTGAACCTAGGGATAATTTCATTTATCGAGTATGATTTTCTCTTAAATAATTTTCATGGCCCTCTTTAAACACTGGAAGGAGACAAGGATACTTCTATAAGTAACTTTTAGGATGATTTTAAATGGGATATTAGGTTCAAATTTATCATTTGTTGGTTAAAGTTATCTAAAGTAGTGAATAAGGCTATCAATTATGAGGGAAACCTTAAAATAGGCATCTAGTGGAATGAAGGTGGATTCTTTCAAATGATGAAGTGGTGTTTCTTATGAGTTTCGGAAGGGTCACTATAAAAATGAGAACCATTGGTATAAAAAATAATATTAGACATAGAGAATAATATTTCACTTAGACAATTAACTGAATATACTTCCACTAGTGTGGTCGGTCAGGAATCATTCATAGCTACTGTCATAGACCACCAGTGCAATGTTGATCTTGAGGCAAGATGGGCTACATGAAGAAATATTTTTGAAACCCATGATGTATAGGTAGTTACAAATGTGTCTATCAAATTAAAAATAGTGTATTGGGGTATTCTACCCCATATCAGTCTAGTAGGGTAAAATATACTGGTCATGGATATTGAGAAAGCGATTGTGGTACTTATAGTAATTAGCACCTGTATCATTTGAGTGGTTTAGCTTAGGTAAATTAGAAATTTGTACAGTGAATAGGTGCATTAAAATTGCATGAAGTTCTCCCACACTAGTGGATAGCATAGAAAAAACCTTTATAACCATAGTTACAATTATTATACCTTCTACACTTTCTAGATCATTATTTGATATTAGTTCCACTCATTCCTTTAAATCTACCCATCTTATAAACAGTTTTAGTATCATAGTGGAGTTTGTGAATTAGATTATGACAATGGATACACCATTTGGACTATATTATAAAGAAACATGTTTGTGAAAGGGGTTTTCACTAAATGTTGGAGAATTTCACTTTTAAAGGGATCCATACATACTTGAAAAGTCATTATTTGACCTAATACTAGTTATGGACAGGTTGGTAAAGTACAATTCCCAAATATTTTGTTAATATCGAAGATTGACCATTATGTTTCCTAAGGGTAATAGTCATGTTCTTCATTGAGATTGGGATATCCTTACTATCCCTGCAAGTCCATTTCACCTGTAATTGAGGGAGCATACCATCTAGGTTGAATGTCTTTTCCTAGATGAAGGGGTAGTAACTAATGATACATTTTTATACCTAGTATATCGGTTCCAGGATGTGTTTCCTTAGGAATTCTCCAAAATTCCAACTGTGATGGATGTTGAGTTTAAAAATGAGTTCATGCTTAGAGATGAACCAATTTTCATTCCACCCTTTATAATAGCACCAAACAAAGAATCAAGATCTTATGAATCATTTGAAGGAGTTGATGGATACAATATTTATACATCTGAGTACATTTCATTGGTTTTATCTATATTTTTTATATAAAGGATGATATAAAATTATCATTATTTTTTTATTAATATGTATTGATCTGTATGAAAATGAATAATGGGTATCCTTTTCTGTGTATTTATAATCTATTTTACCAGTTGAGAAGATATTGTGTCATCCCTAATATCGACCTGAGGATGGGGTGTAATCAGCTGAGAGTTATACCTTCTTTTATACCATGGAATTATTTTAGAATAAAGTGTTGTCAATGTGAGTTCTTGATGATGTCATTTAGGGTAACAAATGATATTTCTTTGTTTATGGCCTTGATGAACAAAATAATTCAGCCATATCTCAATTAGTTTTTGGTTGTTTGTGGATGACAACTTAGAGTACACCAAGTCTCATTATTTTCATGACCAATATCATTAAATCATATTGAGTTCATTGAGATAGAATCAACTATACTCCATGTTATTTTAGTGCTAATAATGGATTGATTAGGTACATTATATAGGTACATAAACTCAGGGGAAGATGTGTTAGTGGATCAAACCAAGGTATTGGGAATGTTTTCTTGGTAGAAACCCATGATTATTCATTATATAAAAATATTTTTAGGTTTGGAGGCCTATTATAATAGGTTTATACAAGAAATTTCAATCTTGGAAAAACAAATTTCAGGATTGACCAATAAGAGAGCGAGGTTTGACTGGTTACGAGAATGTGAGAATACTTTCTATGAGTTGAATAAACCTTTGACTAATACTCCAATTTAGAACCTATTCGATCCAGTTGATGAGTATGCAGTTTTTGTTGATGCATATGTGATACAAATTAGAGAAGTGTTGATGCCAATAGATTTGGTTGTGGTTTATAGGTCCCAAAATATTATACCACAAGAACAGAATTACCACATTCATGATCGTGATTTTGCTATAGTGGATTGATCCTTGAATTTTTGGTGGAATTATTTGTTTTGTTAACATTTTAATGTGTCTACCATTAAAAGGAGTTTAAATTATGTGTTTTTGTAGTGAGATTTAAATATATGGAAGTGGATGTGGGTTGATTATTTGAAATAATTTGACTTTGAGATACAATATACACCTAGAAAGGGAAATTGTGTTGCAGACACTTTGATAATGAAAATAATTCCTCATGAGGTCGTGGAATCTAGATATTAGTTAGAGATGATGAGTTTTATAGATAATATTAATATTTTGGTTCTAGAGGACTAGGAGCAGATGGAATTTATATCAATATCATTAGAGTATACACATATGTGAAATATTAAGGAGATATGTTATGAGGATCTAGGTTGTTCGGCCATAAGGGAATTCCTTGAAGGTGGGGATTCACCTTTCGATTAGACAGTAGATGTATATAAGATCATTTATCTATACAAAAATGTTGTTACGGCTTTGAGTAATCCAAAGGTGCTAATGAAAATGTTTCATACCACAAAGTGGGTGGTTCATCCTTGTTTGAAAAAAATATACTCTGAGTTATGTTGATAGTATTAGAGGATGATAATTTGAAATTAAATTTCAGGCTTCATGACACTATGATACAACTATCAATATGTGATTTCCAAGCATCCAAAACATAGTAGATCACTACAGAACGTTCTCATTCAAAAATTTTAGTGGTACAATGTTACTATAGATATCATTTGGGTTCTTATGAGGATGCCTCAAATGTATAATGTTTAATGGGTGATTGTTGAGAGTTTGAAAAAATTATCCCATTTCTTTCCTATCCAAGAGACTTCCCCAGTGGAAATGTTGGGAGAAATATACATTCTTGATATAGTCCATCTATACAGGGTTCCACTGAGAATTATTTCATACATTCAATCACATTTAAAATCACACTACTAGAAAGGCATGAAAGATACACTTGGTATGTTCGTATTTATTAGTATGGATCTCCACCCACAAATACATGGGCATTAAGAGCATACTATATAGGATTTGGATAATATTCCAATGGAATATTTTTTCAACTATGGTGGTATTGGAAGAAGAACATAGTTCTTGATGTGTTCACATAAAACAATATATTTTACGTAACTCTTCAGATAGAACCATATGATGCAATTTGGGTTAAGCCACGCAGATCACCTCTATGTTGGATGGAGTAAGGTGAGTCAGAGTTATTACACCGAGTATCATGCAGGAGATGTTTGAGTAGGTACGATTTTATAACATCCTGACACAAGTGCCACATACCAATTACATAAGATGGTTGGCTACATAACCTAATAAACACCTCCTCAATGCTAGAGGCTTCCGACTAGCATTAGGGGTAAAATATACACATGGGGAGACAATAAGGTCTTTATAAATGTGGAAGAATAGTGTAAATAAATAAACAACATCCAAATTTTATAAACAACAACTAGAATAATACTATAAAAAATATATAGTAGTATCACATGATAATCCAAAATAGGGAGATAATATCGAAACTAAAATAGTAGATCTTCCATTTCATTTATTTATCATGTGTAAATATAAAAATCCAAAAATGAATACACACTAAAATGTACCATGTAGATCTATAAATCATATCTTGTTCCCTTATCCATTCTACATCCCAAAACATCCATATAACATAAGTATCATGCTCTAATCATTTTCTAAAAATATGAAGTCTATTTGGGTTCTGATTTGGAAACCTGGGTTGGGTGAGAGTACAACATAGTAGGACAGAACCAATGGATTCTATAATAATTTCTATTCTATAACAGTTTCTTTAGTTTTATAATGAATAATGTACAAAAAAATAAAGCAAATTGTTTTCCCAATTCATTATTCCTTAGCTAACCACATAATTTCCTTGGTTCATGATGAAACACAATCCATTAATACCTACATTGTCCCATTCCAGAGTATTAACTATACCCAAGAGGAATAAAATTTCATTATTTCAATGGTTTTCATTAATCAATTCATTCCACATACATATCATGAATACAAGTATCCATAGTTGAATTCCAATATTATTGTTCCTAGTACATCATGTATGGAACCCCGTGAATAGTTAGAGCAACACCCCCAATCCCACACTCGTTATCACATATGGGTATATTGAATATAATTCCATAAACCACAATCGTTATCACATTTGGGTATTTATAGAATCACTTCCTATCCCACACATGATAAAAATAACAAAATATCACAAATATCTCATATTTTATATGCATCAATGTTAAAAAAATTATCCTTCTTATCAATCATTCTCATCTAGCTATTCTATTTCAATTTATCAAAAAAATCCATGTTTTTCACTTTTATCATATGGAAGAATTTGAACAATTCCCCATTAAACAACTGAAAATCATTTAATTGTATAAACCACTAACCCTTAGATATTATTCAAACCATCAATTAATCACCATTATCAACTAATTCATATCCACATCTATCAAATAATTACTTAATCCCATCATTATATAAATTTTATAAACACATAAAATAATTAACCAATTGATTAATTCAATTAAATATTCCATTTCAAAATGAGGAAATTGAAATTCAAGAACATGTTATTAAAATAATGATACTGGGAATTGATAATTAGACAACTTACCTCATGGTCATTGATGGATGTTAACAAAACTAGAAATTCCCAATTGAAATGGAATGGTAACAATCACATTGGTGGGGATGATCTTGGAGAAAAACCTAAGATCCAAATCACATGGATCAAGATCCATAAAAACATAGAGATAAATAATCTCCAACAGATGTAAACCATGTACCTCTTCAACGAGAAGTAGATAACGAAAATAGGGAAATATATATATGGAATAATCCACCAACCAAAGTGAAAATTATGCTTCTATTGGGTATTTTATTCATCAATATAGAGGTTCTAAGATCCATGGAATCCTCTCTAATAACTGAAAAACATTATAAATCATCTTCATCCAAATGGGGCTGATTAAGGTTAATGTATGGGGATAAAATAAATTTAATTAATTTTTAACGGGATTAAAAATCCTTGTTCAGGGTTTCCTGGTTTGGGGTGACTGGTTTTCCAAACAGTGTTCAGTAAATGGGAACATCATCATAGAGGAGAATGGTTTATACTAAGAGGTAACATGGTTTGAAAACCCATGAACTAATCATGTAATTCTCCTCTATTATAGTAATAATGTTATGTTGGGGATATAGTCGCCGTTTTGGAAGAAATTTCCCATCCTTTCACTGTAATTTTTTCATCTAAAAACATCATCAATTTTACAAATTCACCTAAAACAACCGTGAAACGGAGCCCACTAATGAAAAATCTGTAACCTGGAAAAAAGTGTTCATGAAAATCAGCACACGATATCTATATATATTTTGGGTTTTTAAAATTTCCATATCTTATAATTTATCATCCTCGAGCTATAATATCACGCATCTATAACATTATGAGGTAAAAATATCAGGTTATTGACCTCATACATATCATTCTACCTCCCATTTTTCCTCATGAACAGATCCATTATTCCTCAATAATCAAAATTTTGGTATAGACTTTCTACCATAACACATTATCACTACATTACATAAAACGTAATTGATTCACCTCAATGGTAGATTTAGTATCAATATTAAAATCCTCAAACAAATCCCATGATAGGGCTTAGATTAATATCACTAAATATGTGATGTATAAAAATTATCATTTATATAAGTATTCCTCTATGGAAGAGACATTCGGTATGCCACCTCATGGATTCTTTATACAATCTCAAAAGGTCCAAAAAACATGGGCATCAACTTGCACTCTCTATGAATCATACGATGTCCCAATATAGGTGGCACCTGAAGGAAAACATGATCACCAACTATAGACTCAATGGGTCATCATCAATTATTAAGATATTGATTTTCCCCATTATTATTTGTTGATATACGTAATAAATTATCTAAAACTACTCTTATGTTTCCTATAAAAGAGTCATTCATATCTTATATAACTCACCTACCTTCATCTATTATAGAGGTGGGTTTTTTGAACTTCCATAAATAATTCATGTAGTTTAATCTAAAAAATTTCTTGAAAACAATTGCTATTGGAAAACTCAACATGTGGTGGGTGTTACTCCCCTGATCGACCAACGTCTATGATGACCGTCCACTACATATCTTCAAAAACCAATATAGTATGTTTTGACTTCCCATAAGTATATGGGTGGAAATATATACTAAAAAATTAATTAGTCCAAGTGTTCCATGTTCTTATTGAAATCATTTTTAGAAACTCAATGGGAAACACGAGTCACCATCTAAAATTGTACATTATGGAACTCTATGTTGATAGAATATCTATAGATCATATATGTCACCAAAAAAATCCACATATAATTTATCCCATATAAGAAAGAAATATTTTAAATTCATCAATCCATCTATAATCACACAAATAACATCATTATTTGGATGATTACTCCGAAGACCCACCGCAAAGTCCATAGTAAATTCCTCCCACATCCATTCCAGAATGGGAAAGAGCAGTAGTAAAAAACTAGGTAATAGATGTTGATACATCACATATTAAAATTTTTTTAATCATGATATAAAAACTTCAATCCAGTTTTCATGCCCGACCACCAATACTGTTGAAATAGGATATGGAACATTTTTGACAAACTCAAGATTACCACCCACTTAGAGGCATGAATTTCACACATCATCCCTTCTGGTATACTCATTTTCCTAAAAACATGATTCATATTCGAGATGAATTCATCATCATATATATTCTAATAGGATGTTTACTCCTCACATTCAAGTATTTCCCTTAAGTAAAACACTTAGGATCGTCATACTCTCTCTCCCAAATCTGCCTTAGGAGTATGGACTCTTCTGATACTGATATGAGGATCATCTACCCAGATCCATATTGAACCAGAACATTCATCTCGTCTAGAAAGTTCCCCATTGTATCAATTATAACTAGACTCCTTAAAATCTGGAGACTATGTTTTCATTATCAATTCCTTAGAAACAATTTTACCTTCCGTAGAATATTTTATTTCTGAAAATCAAATGACTACAAGTACCCACCCCATATTTGACATTGTAGATTCAAGTCATTCTATAAAAATATATACTTTAATATATTGTTATCAATATACAAAATCAAATTTTCTCAAAACAGATAATTTCACAAACACTTCATTCCATGAAAAACTAAATCTTACTCGCAATCATTCTTAGGTAATTAAATTCAAGTGGTATCATCTTTCATGACCCATATGCAACAACTCAATCCCTTTTCATCAACTCTTCCCTATGTCTGATCCCAGATAAATCTCAAAATATTGTATACTCTGCCCCTGGCATGGGTAGAATCTAGATCAGAGTGGTGGTCAAATTATTCATCAAATCCTAGAAATAATTCTCACATGATCAAGAAAATTGAAGCATAATCCCCTTCATGGTCAATCTTGAAAGTGATTTTACCACAAAGGGAAAGACATGGATGAACCTTTGATAGTAGTCTTCAAAGTCAAAATATGTATGGACATCAAATGATTTCTTGGTATACTTTTATAAATATACTATTTTCACCTTCTTTTCATAAACTATCATTCCTTCCTCTGAAATTATGTGACCAACGAAATATAGCCTTTTAATCTAGGATTGACACATAGATATTTGTGTGTGTACCTGATACTCATTTAGTGTACTTAAGATGATGTCAAAAAGATGGGAATGGTTATCATGAGTCTTGTAGAATAACAATATTTCCCAGAAAAACTAAACCAAACATAATCTATTTATTGGTGGAAGATTTAACTCTTCAAGTACATAAACAAATAAGGATCTTTTTTATCCCAAATGACATCATGATAAACTCATAGAGGTCAAACCTTCTTCTGAAAGATATTTCTGTTATATGAGAGAGTCTAAATAACATATAATTATACCTTGACCACATATAGATCATTGAGAAAATAAATAATCCTATAAAAATATAGAAACACTACCAATTTATACATTAATATTTCATTACATTTTTTTAATACATAACACATTATAGAAACAGATTCCAGAAGACTGTATTAGTTTAGTGTATTTGGAAATATGGAAACATAAATGTTGGTACATGAGTGGAAAACACTATCCCCCACTTAGTTCTCTATTAAAATCACACCAATTGTGAATATCAGACATTAAATATGTCAACATAACCTAATAAAGGAAACAACAAAATGGGTGTTCTCATATTCTTAGTGAGGTTAAAAAAGGTAGACAAGTAAGTATAAATATGATCATAAACATATGAGAACATGATAATAACATTATAATATCACACCCTCTATATCAAATATCATAAAAATGAACGATGGAAAAAATATTATCTTTCCATAATACATGAATCATATGGAAATCCAAAACATATGCTTCGAAATCAAAACATAGGAATAAGATATTGAATTTGTGAGTGACACATCTGAATATAAAAATGAATTATATATTAGTCAAGGAATCGCTTCCGAGTCCATCATGGTAGTATGGTTTCACTCCCAATACAAACATGGTTGTTAAGTTTCACTTCCAAGCCCATCTCAAGAGTATGATTTCTCTCCTCATACCATCTTGGAAGGCAAGGTTCACTCCCATGGATATCAAAGTAGTTACGATTTACTCCTTGGACCGCCTTTTTCTATTTCATGATAAATAAATCTCATCCCAATTAATTTGAGGGAGAGATAGGTCCCACCCATCTTATCATGAAAACATACATTTGAGTACCATAATTTCATAAAAAATCATATCATAACCCAAGAAATAAAATGAGTAGCACAAACATGTAAAAATATCATAACCTTTGGGAAAAGATACAGGATTCATAATAATTTCACCAGATGCATAACACATGAATATAAGTGGGTGTCAAGAGAATATAAACCATGAATGAAAAAAAAATTCTACTAAAATCATCCATCAAAAAAACCATTCCAAGAAAAACATGAATGGATTGATTGTATCATTTTCTAGAAGGGCGCGAGTAACACCAATGGATGTCATCTTCAATGGAACATGATTTGAGAAGAACCATAAAAAATATTTCCTGAATAAATTATCATTTAATCCTTAAAAATATATTTTTAATTTATAAAATGTTTATAAAATAAACATTATAACTTATAAATAAATCATTGAAAACCACATGGAATCTTTTTTCATTGAAATTATAAAAATAGAGCATGAATGTTTTTGGAAAACAATCTTCCATGAAAACATATAGAAGAAGCATGAAAAAGTTTTGAAATCCACTTCATTGAAAATAAATTTAAAACCTAAAAAAAAGATTCAAAAAAATGTAAAATAAATTTTTAAACATAAATCATTTTTGAAAATATATTTTTTTTAAAAATATATTTGAAAACATTTAAATGAAGAATTCAATACCATGATATATTTTTGCAAAAAAAATTGATTTAAAATAACATTAAAAACATTAATTCCAATAATTTTAATAAAAAAAATTTCCATTAAAATATACATGTAATCATACATTGGAATATGCAATGAATTGATGGTTATGATGGTGGGTAACTCCAAATAAGTATAACATTAATTTTATACCTTAAATTTTCATAAAAGTGTCATGATACAAAAATGACAAGAAGCTTCTTTCTAAAACAATTTTTTATATATAAAACAATGGTAAACAATTCCCTTAACAAAATAGTATATAATTAAAACAATTTTGAAATATTTTTTATAAATCCTGGTTTTTAAAGAATGTATATTTTTATCAAAATGGAGAAATAAATTAGGACATTCAAAAAAACATTTTCTTAGTTATCTTATTAAATAAGAAGTGGGAAATGGTAATAAAACATGATAATATATTTAATAAAATGAGGAGATTATAAATAATGTTCCTTATTTAGGTATGGATCATAAGATCTCATCAAGGTAAAAATAATCATAAATAATCCCAATAAAAAATGATATTTTTTTCAAAAAAACACTTACAATATAGAAACGTTGGATCATACTCTCCATGTAAGAAATTGAAAATATATAAATCATAAAATATCATGAAAATTAAGATATTAATTATATGTCATGTCAAATATATTTTTATATACCTTGAAAAAAATGTAGTTTCATAACAAAACTTGTGTCTTAATGAAGGAAATTTAGACAAGACTATCTTATCGATTTGGAAACTATTGAAACATAAAACCCCTGAAATAAATATAATTAAATGGATATGTTATTACAAATTAAATTAATTAATATTAAAATATATTAAAATTATTTTCATTATATACACCATGAAAAGGAAAATAGTTGACATCTTGGCATGTATATTGTGGATATATCAAATGAGACTAAATCCGCATACCTTTTGTCTTAACAATCCCCGTACTCATAAAGACACATGTATAAAAATTATAAATTTTTTATAAATATTCTAAAAAACCATATTTTTATATCAGGTAATATATTTTATGTAAATATGACATTTTATTACCATGTTATTAACAATTCTATGTTAATGTTTTTTTGGGTAATATCTGCTTCGTTCTTCATATGTGATTTTACTTATTGTTCTTGATCGCATTATGTAGATCATTATTTTGTTACATACATAATGTAAATTTTTTTTATAAATATCATATGTATTCATCATATATTTATTTATAATAATCTATGAAATATATGATGGTTAAAATGAATTCACCCATTATGGATACATTAGAACGTACATACACATGAATGGTCTTTATGACTTTTCATCACATTGAATAAAAGTTATAAAATTAACTATATTTATATAAGAATATAATATAATTTAATTGATATTATTAAGATATATATAACTTATATGTTCACTGAATCCTTCCTTAATACATTTCGTGTAATGTTCGAACGAATCACATTACTTTGAGGAGGCGGTAGTACACACATCCACAAACGATGTTATCCTATTAATACAATATGGAATGTATAAATTCATGTGTCATAAAAAAATTAATGAAGAATAAATTCATAGTAAGTACAATATATATCAAAAATATATATTTTTAATCATAATTACCACCCATGAATGGTGGAAACATAAAAAATGAACAATATCATATTTTGTGGTTGTAGTTCACCATACACTAGAAGAGTGAGTTTGTTACCCATTAGATTGAGGTGTGTATGTGTTTATGTACAAACCATAATATAAAAAATATCATTATATTGAGGATACTTGTTTAATTATACAATAATGTAATAATTAGACTTAAGAGGGGGGATATTTGAAATAAAACTAAAGTTCTTGATGAATGATGTTACCACTTCTTCGTGTAACTACTTTTGGTTTTCACTAAAGGGAATCATTCAATAGATTTTTTGGGAAAGTTAAGGATTATTGGATGAGTTAATGGATTTTTAGAAGCTATTTTTTAAGATACTAGATAATCCAAAGTGGTTATAGTATTTGGGAGGAAGTATGAGTAGAGGATTCCTTTTGTAGTGGAAAAAGAGTTACCCTTTTGATGATTTTTGGAAATGGAATTTCACCCCCATTTCATCCATTGAAAGTGGATCCAATAATGCAGAAAATTATAGAAAATGGATCATAGGGGTTAAATATGGCCATAAAATGTATTTTTTTACATGTTTTATGGTCATTTGGTCACATTAAGTTTAAGGTTTACTCCGTTATTAATCTTAATTTCACCTTAATCACTATAATTAATTTTAATTACATTCACTTTTATTTTTTCTAATAAACTATGTTGAACATAATAGAAATTATAAATTATACTGATTCCAAAAATAGATTTTTTTTAAAAAATTCCAATCAAAAGAGTGGAATAAATGAATTTGAATTTATTGCTACACACAGGATGATAATGTAGGTTTTTAAAGTTAAAAGGTTCAAATAATTCTTATGTTTTTATAGTCAATTTTAAATAGAAATTTATTATAATGACCTAAACTAAAATAATTGATTAAAATTTTATCTAATTTAACTTTAAAAAAAATTAAATTATTATTCAACCTTATAAATAAATTATATGAATAGGAATTTTTGAATTAAAATTTAGTATTTTTCATCATTCTTTAAAAACTAAAACATCAAAAAAAATACCCCAAATTCAACCACCCCTAATTTTTATGATTATTTTTTAAATATTAAGTTAATTTTTATTCATTTAAAATTTATTATAGTGTTATAATTGGATATATAATATATTCTCTATTAATAGATGGTAAAACATGCCTTATAATAATATTGATTTTTAAGGGAAATATTGGGTTTTTCATTTTCATATGCTTATAAAATATATTGGAATAACATAAAAGATATTATTGAATATAATATCTGTATATATATTATATTATGTTAATATCAATCACTAATTTTATTTATTTTAATTTATTAGGATAAAATAGGTTTGTGATCACGTAAATAAAAACATTTCCTTTATATTCAATTGGTTTACAATTTCATTTCTAGTTAATTGGTAACCAATGAAATCATATAATGTTTTTTAAAACATATAATTTTATATGTCAGTTGATTCTATTCCTAAAACATAGTTTCATAGCTAGGTTATATCTTATTATATTAAATATAAATGTTATAATAATATATTATTGATCAGCTAAACTCGGTAATTCCTGAATGAAACGTAATAAAAAATACTCATTAATGTGTGAGATGCACGATAACTCAGTATCATGAGCATTGAATGATATAAAAAATATATCATATATATTTTAATATATTATATTTATTATAAACTCATGAGATATTATACTCCCTTGTGTGCGAGGTGATGCATGTATTGCATGATTAACATGGTGTTGTGTATCACACAATCAAAATATAGTGCTTTCATATAACAAAAGTTAGATTCAGTGTTACATGCATTGAAAAATATTGAGAAATGATTAAAAAATAAGAAAAAGGTATTCCAAAAAATAATGGGGTGTTACATTATTCCCCCCTTAAAATAAAATTCTTCTTCAAAATTCATCTATGTTTTTAAATGGTTAATACATAAAAGTTACTTTCATTGAAATATACATCATATGAAATGAATTATATACTTCAATTTAAATATGAATTTTGTAAACATAACAGTAACCCATGATTACATGTATCTATTTTTCCAAATATGAGAACATAGGTGGGTAGTGAAAATATTGACATGTAAGAGAAATATAACTATTAAAATGATATGGAGATTGATAGAGAACATTGATCGGTATAAGTGGGTGATCACAAACCAAATAATCATGTGATAGTCTAAGGGACCCTAAAGTTCATCTGAAATAATGTTTCTAAGATAAATTTATTCTAGTATCATTTTCCTAAATTTTAATAAATCCTTAAATATCTAGGAATACTAGGAAATATGGTTACTTCATTTATGTTCTTTTCATATGTACAAACTCATGATTTGGATTTTCCTTAATCAATTCCAACATAACCCCTTACTCCATGGAATAATGGTGAATTTATCATTCCAAAATAACAAAAAAAATTGACAAACATTATTATAATAATATTTCATTTCATCTACCTTTACTTATCCTCACAATAAAAAAATTAGGACAAGTTATCCAACATGAATAAATCCTCATATAGTGGGATATTACTCTAATCATACACCCTTACATAAATGTTTAACGTTTTATGTCTACTATAATATAAAATCCAAAACATTATAAAGGTCATGAAATAATAATATCATTGATCCCATATATATATAAAATTATCTCTTAGTTGTCACATTCCAAACTTGTGAATACCCACATCATAAATTCTCTTCAAACATAGAAATAACATGAATTACCATAAATTATTTTTTAAGATATTCATACTTCATTATTGCAATTGATACTAGATATATTATAAAACCAACAAGTTTTATACTTCATCAATGATGACATAGACCACCGTTTAATCAAATCACTAGTCAAATCTTGGTTAATCAATTCTATCCAATTTACTTTATCCAAACCAATTATATTTTTACCTAATCTAATCAAAATATTATCATAATATTTATCTCATAAGGGGTTACCTTCCCATAATAAAATATTAGTTTTCTATGTTAATATCACCATTCAAAATATCATTTTCAACCAATGATAAAAAATGTGCGCTGAAAATACTTATATAATTCATGATTCTATTATCATAATCATTGAATTCCAAAATATATAAACATAAATCTTCCAAATTTATTATTAAAACATTAATTAGGATTCATCATATTATTCATTAATAACTATTTTATTGAATATGAAATATTAATCATGTGTTAATATTCATCAAATTCAATCTAAACATGCTTCTTACATTTAATTTAAACAATACTGGAATAGAATTCTATAGATTTCACATGTTATTCACTATCCCGTTATCTTCATTAATATAACCAACACTCATACCAAATTCCTAATTCTCTTCCTTATATTCCCTCTTAAAAAATAAATTTTCATAATGGCCATACATTCCACATCAAAAAAATTCAATGTTATCCATGTTCCATTAATTAAAACCATATAACATAGGGTGATAAACACTTATCATAATGGAAAACAATATAATAATTACCCATTAATTACTTGCATTGATATAACTTCATATTTACTAAATACTGAAAAACACATCCAAAGACAATATTATTTTAGTGTGTTTGCAAATGGGGGAATATAAACAATTGTTACATAAAACATATACTTCTTCTTCTTCTTATAAATTCATATCAAGAATCCCATTTTGACACATCTTACATAATACCCTTCTCAATATCTTCATAAAAAACATAAAAAGGGGTGATATTAGAATCTTAGTGTGGGTAAATAAGGGAGATATTAGTCATATCATAATCATAAGACACAGGACCATAATAAAACCATTTTAAAATTATATCCTACATATCAATGATCAAAATATCAGGTGATGGAATAAATCATAAAATTTCATAAAAAACATACTTCATGATAACATAATATAATACATGGAATTTTGGAAAAAACATAATCATAGATAATCATTGACATTTTATTAAAGGAACATTACAATGATAATTATAATGGAAAAATTCCATTACTAAACATAGCTCACTCTTCATTTGAGAATTGTATTATTGAACATGATTTACTTCCAATTACATCCCTAAATTACTAAACCATGTTTACTTTTAATTCCATCCATGTATTACTGAACAGAGATCATTTCATGTTCTATCCCTTTCTATAATAAGAGATAAAAATATGTACTCAATGCATTGGAGGGAGAGACATATAGTGTCCCATTATTTTCATACATTAACAGTACATAATTTGTTTTCAATACATATACCATTATTCAAACAGACACCTATAGATCGTATTAGTCTAATGCCTTTGGAAGAATATAAACATAATAACTGGTATATGGGAGAGCTCCATTATCTCTAACTAGATTTTTTCGGATCTAATCCATTTTTATACACATTATAATTAATATATATGTTCATATCCTAGGGAAATAAAAATAAAATTTGGTTATATAATATTCTCAGTACTGGTAATTGTGGGATAAATGTAAGCATAAACAAGAGAATATGGGTGTGGGAACATGATGATAAAATTAAAAGATTACACCTTACATATCAGAGATTATAAACATGAATCATAGAATAAATATTGGTATTTATTAAGACATGAATCAAAAGTAAATAAAGAACATATCCCACAATTGAATAACATAGTAATAAAAAAATGGGATTTTTTAATACACTTAAACATAGAAAATCATATGTCAATGAATTCTATAAAGACCTTCACTACATGTTAGGCTTGGGATTTGATCTGTGTACCAACATGTTTTTTTAGATTGGTATACAAATGTTGTACCATCGTACCTTCAATCATGGGCTACAACCCATGTACATTCTTGTTTTTTGTCTTAGGAAACAATATTTTCTCCCTCTAACATTTAGGCTTGGGCTACAACCCATGTACCTTTTTTGTCTTGGGAAATAACCCATGTACCCTTTGATCACATATATAACATATCAATACCATTTCATTATATAAATATATATGTCCAACATATCTCATAGTGAAATAAAACATACATGAGCCACAATATCATTAAAAATAATACCATAACTGATAAAAAAGTGATCATGTCATAACAAGGAAAAGAGATCATATAATTACCCATTAAAATAAATTGGTATCAATAACATTTAATAATATATTAACATATATAAAATATATAGGTTTCATAATAATTTATTCCTATTATAACCTGTGAAAGGAATTAGGTTTCATAGTCATTTATCAGGTCCTAACCCATTGAATATAAATGGGTTTTATAATCATATAAACCATGGAATTGGAAAATTATTCATAAATATATATCTCATGAAAGTAAAATGTGTTATCATAAATTCCTCACAATTAAAACAAAAACCATTTAGATAAATAATATTAATAGATCCTTTGGAACATTTCCCATAGGGGCATGAGTAACATCAATAGTGGTCATCTTAGATGGAAAATAATTTCGGGATATCTTTTAAAATTCATTTCATGAATAAAATACCATTTCAACATTTAAATAGTATTTTTAAAAAATAAATCCTTGTGAACACCGTTCTCTTTGAAAATACATTACAAACATATAAAAAATCATGCCAATATTTTGGAAACCATTTCATTGAAAACTCATTAAAAACATATAATGAAATTTTAAAAAAAATTTGAAAACCATTTTAAATAAAATATTATAAAATAAACATCAAAATATTTTGAAAACATTTTATTTAAAAATATATTAATAAAACAAATAGATCATGATTCTTTATTAGAATACATTGATTGAAAGAAAATATATTTGTAACTGAATATGGGGTTTAGTTGATTTTTTTTAAAAAAATAATAACTATATTATATACAAAAGAGTGTGAAAATGATAAAATTTTATAAATACATAATAACCATATTAAATTAAATTTCTTGAGCCTTTTTGATATATGGATCCAATTATTTCCTCAAAGGAAGCATAATCAGAAAACAATCTCAAAATGTGATGGGATTGTTTCGATTAACTCTTACAACATAGTTTATTGAAACCTTGCTACTTATTTAATAAAATAAAATTATATAAAGAATAAAATACCATGAAATTAAGGATATTCAGGATATAAATTATCATAGTATTTTTATAAACAATATGAAAACATATAGCTTCATAACATAGAATGTGTCTCAATAAATGAAAATTTAGACAAAAAATCTTTACCTATTTGGTAACTTTTGAAACCTAATAACCTTGAGGTAAATATCAGAAAGTGGATATGTAAATACCCAAAAATATAATTATAATAATAATATAAATAATCCATGGTTATTATACACATAATTCAAAATTAATAGGTGGTGAATAAAGCATGTATCTCATAGAAATAAAAAGTGAAATGAAATTCACATCCCATGTGTCTTGACTTTCATAGTACACATTCAAACCACCTTTATAAGAAATGTATGTTTGTTATATAACTATCATAGAAACATATCCTTATATATAATAACACAAGTGGTTTTATTATGACTTTATGTTCCCCACTTGTGAATAAATCAATGTAAATGTTTCACTTTGGGTAATATACACTTTATTCTTAGCATGTGTCTTAATTTGATAATATTTATTAATTATAAAAATATAATTATTTATAGAATATATACAAATATTTAAGATTAAATTATATTCATCATATGTTTGATATATTAATCTATATAGTATGTTAGTATAATATTGAATAACGTCGTTCATGGAGACGATATGTCGTACATACACAAAAAAAATGTTTCGATTTTATTGGAATATTAAAGAAAACAAAGTAACTAAAATATATGTATATATGTATATATTATAATTAAAATATAATTTTTATTTCATATATAAATTATAATTTCAATAAAATCTTTCATAATATATGTTATGAAATGGGTTAATGAATCACATCACATTGAGGGGGAGGTACCTCACAAACCTCAAACGAAATTAATGTTATTACACCAATTTTAATGTATAAATATATATTTTTAAAATGATTAATTATGATTAATTAAATAATTAATATAATATATAACATATTTTAATAGTGTTTCCATTATAATATCCACTATGAAAATTGTTAATGGAAAAAAAATGAACAATCAGCAATTTGTGAGGTGTTAGTTCTTCGTACATATAAATTGTATGTTCATTACATATTTGATGGTAGTGTGAGTATGTTTATGTTGAAAAATTAAAATAAAAAAATCCTAGTATATTTATGATAGTTATTTTTTTAGACATGTATTTAATAAGTTAATTTTAGGAAGGATAAAGATAAAATTAATAGAGTTTGAGAGAGGTTGTTACATCCTAATCCCGAAAATCCTTTTGGTTTAAATCAAAGAGATTTCTTCAAAGGATTTATTACAAAATGGAGGATTTTAGGTTAAGGGTAAGGAATTTTAGGAGTTAATTTTTCAAACAATGGATGAGTAAAAGAGGCAAGAGAGGTGTGATTAATGGGTATTGTGCTTACATTTGTATAGTAGAGGGGGAGTGACAATCTTGTAAATACCAAAAGTTATTAAATAATAAGAAGTATCCATTACCTAAATGTCTCAAAAATAGAAAATTAATTGATTAAATTAAAATTATGGTCGATGAAAATCTAAAATAAACAAAAATATGTTCATTTTAATAATTTGGTTCCTTTACTCCTAATATTACATAATTTTATTATTTTGGTTTTTATTAATCAATATTGTTTTATAACCTATTTAATTTAACCATTCACTATTAAAAAAATAAAATTACAATAAATTATATATACATTTAATTATAAATTCCATAAATAATTTACAATTAAAATTATTATGGGTTTTTGAAATTATATTTGAAATCAAGAACATGGGATGTGAAAAACACTTCTTAAACCCTAACCATGATAACAAAGATTTTACAATATATGGTTCAATATGTTAATTATAAAAGATAAATTGGGACATTAATATAAAATATTAAATATTTTTCACCCTATAAAATTCCTTCATAGAATATATGATTTTTATTATTTTTTAATAATTTAATATAATTGTTTTTATTTTAAAATAACAATAATGTCAACATTAACAGTATTTATTTAATTTTAATTTTAAAATACAAAAATAATATTGGAATTAAAATATATCATTTTCAAATATTTTTTATATTATTTATTCTTTCTTAAATAATAATCAATGATAATAATTAAATCAATTCACTTCAATTTTAAAATTTATTGTATCATTTATTTTAGTTAATTATTAAATAAATACACACTACCTTAGTGTTTCCTAAAAATTTTAGGTTATTGAATATTCTCAAAAAATTAATGAAAATTTAGAATTATTAAACTAACCCTTTTATCTTAAAAATAATATTCATAATAGAAAATTTTATGTTTTTACATACCTCAATGTTTTATAAATTTTATAGTTAATGAAAGATCTATTTTTATCTTTTTCTTTAATGTTTTATATTGGGAAATTCCATTTAAAAATATCTAAATAACACAAAAAAATATAAAAAATATTATAAATTTCCTGATTGTTGGCATAAAATGAATTTTAGATAGTTTATAGTAAATTTTGGAATTTATAATTATGGTTTTGTCCCTTTTTAAGCATAATTATACCTTAATTAGCATAATTAATTTTAATAACATTCATTAATATTTCTGGCCAAAAAATAAGTTGATATTATTAAAAATAATAACATTATACTAATTAAAACCATTTAATTCTTATTTTCAATATTCAAATAACAAAATAGGGGTGATTAAGATTAATGATAATTCTACACATGTGATCAGAAAACATGTTTTTCGTGTAAAAACTATGAAAAGTACAATTTGTGTTTATATATTGCTTTAATATAAAAATTATTCTAATGACCTACATTAGATTAATATTTTAATAATTATATATATTTACTTTAATAAAAATATAAAATAACATTTAAAACTAATAATTATTTAAATGAAAATGTTTTTTTATCAAAATTGTAGTAATTTTTAGTATTAACCCAAAAATGAATTTTCAAAGGAAACCCCCAAAATGTAAAGACCCGTAAATTTCAAGGGAAATTTTTTCTTAATTTTCTTTGGAATTTACGAGTACGCAGTATATGACAGCACCTGATTCTAAGGCCCGGTGTGCCCGGAATGATTTTCCAAAGTTTAGATCGGGCACGTTCAGTAAACGAACGAGCGGGTTTTCCTAACATTTAAACCGGTGCTCGTAATCGAAATCTGAGGGCACTGATGAAACCGCAACATCATTTTTTATTAGGAAGACCTTTTCTGGAGTTGAGTTTTCTCGGAATTATTTGTTCAAAAAAGGGATTAAGATTAAAGTGAAATAAAAATCGTGTTACAATTTTTATTCCACATTCATAAGTGGTTTATCCCATGTGAGGGAGTTGGGGTGGGACCCGATGAGGTTCTAACCTACTTTGAGAGGATTTAAGATGAGGTGGGGCCCACACAAGCCCCCACCTTTTCATTTTTCCTTAACTCCTTTTTATAACCTCTTTTGTCATTAAAGGTGCCAACTTATCACTTCAATTAATTTTAACAATTTATGTTTAATTAAATGAAGTGAATTAATTTATGAATGTTTGAATTTTAAAAGTGTTGGAAAAAGTAATAAAATAAGGCTAAAGCCTTATTTTATTTTGGTTTCTTCGTTGTTTCGAGAGAGGGAGAGTTCTACCATAGAAGAACTTCATCATCCTCCTTGATGAAACAAAGAACACTGACGCGCCTTCCTTCGTTATTTTTCCCATGAAATAGGAAGGGAGAAACCATTTCACCTCCGACAATCTCCATCAACGTGTATGGAGCCACACCCCGTGAGGCCGTTTTCCGCGACGCCCATCGATCGTCAACTCGTTATCGAGGTAGGGGTTTGATTTTGTTTGTGAATATTCTTTTCTGTTCATCGTCAATTTCTTTGGGACGCTTGTTATCAATTTAACGGGAGGAGGTCGGACCGCACGAACATAGCCGACCCTCCTCCCCCTTTGTTGTTGTGTTCGTTGCGGCTCGAAAGAAGGTGGCACGGTGCAACAGCACCGTGCAGAAACTTGGAGGAATGCGTCGATGAAGTGTGGTGCTGTCGCGTCGTGCCGTTGAGGCCGAAAGAAGCCGCGGCCGGAGCGGGGCCGCGGCAAAGGGTCGTGGTGCCGTCACGCCACACTAGAGAACCATGAATAGACTGCGGCCGGAGCAGGGTCACGGTAGATGAGTGCGGCGCTGTCGCGCCGCACCGGTTGGACCAAGGCCGTGGCCAAAGGCCGGGTGGAGAAGGGAGCGGCGGCCGGAACTACCGGCCGCTGGCGCGTCGGAGGGGCGGGACCGTAGGGTCCCACGGCAGTGGCACCGGCCGGCCAGTCGGACCGACCATTCAGAGGAGGCCAGGGGTCGTAAACCCCGGCTGGAAAAAGGAGTGGCGCCCATGTGGGGGCCTCCGTTTCAAAAAAGGGGGCACCCCCCCCCCCCCCCCCCTTCACGACAGCTCAGCCAGTGCCGAGCTAGCCACATGGGCCGTGCCCGCGCCAGACCAACCAGCATCCCAGGCTGGCTCGGGCCGCGCAGGCTGCGGCGGGCCGTGCCGGTCTGGCCGGGTTGTGCCCTATCGGGCCGACCCAGGGGGTCTTGGGTCAGGTCGGTTCGTGCCCAAAACCCCATAAAACCAGGAAGGTTCGTTTAAATGCCTGTAACATGGGCTAAAGAACTCTGATCGACGCACTGTTAGTTGAGATACGATACTTGTATTGAGATGGTCGTTTTGGTATATTACACTCAAGGTTTCAGATAACATTGGGTATGGCCAGGTTTGTTCGAACACGAAACCAACCGGGCCCTCAGAGCGGAAACGCTTATAACTTGAGCTCCGGACGTCCGATTGACGTGTCGTCATCTTTGTTGGATTCCTCTTTGTGATACAGACCTTTTGTCTTACTCCGCTCCAGGTTTGGATGGAGTTGGAGTGTGGTCGGGTTGGTTTTGACATAAAAACCAACCGGTCCCCTGGAACGAAAAAGCCAATAACTCTCAGACCGGGTGTCCGATTGACGAGTCGTCTGTCACATTGAGTTCCGTTTATCGAGACGGAACTTTGGGATACATCAACTTCGGACTATGTTTCAGTTGATGTATCGACCCCCTTGGCTATCGAAGCAGACCCTCCCGGAATCGAGCATGCTATGTACGGGAACCCTAAAGCTGGCTGCGACTGTGACGACGATGACGACTACACTGAAATCCTCCGTGTGTTTGGCAGCAACAACGACTGCACTGAAATCCTCCATGGGTTCGGCAATGATGAAGGCCGTACTGAAATCCTCCGTGGGTTCGATGGCGATGACTACTGTTCTTGTATCCTACGTGGGTCTGGTAGTACTATTGTTCATGTATCATATGTGGGTCTGGCAGTATTTGACCTCTGTTGTACCATCCTACGTGGGTTCGACAGAGTGGCTGGTCTTGTTTCCTATGTGGGTTCGACATCTTAGATGGTCTAGTATCATACGTGGGTCCCAGCTTAGATGAATCAGTGGCTACATCTGATCATGTCTATCATCTTACGAAGAAGTATACATGTGTGAGCTGAGTCTTGACTTTCAAACATTATCTTCGATATGATTGACTTGCTTCCTATATGGATTGTGTTCTTCTTTTCTGTATGGATTGGGTTGTACTATCCTGTGTGGACGTGATCGAACTTGGGCTCGGATGTTGGAGCCGAACTAGAATTGATGACTTAGGTATATGTATGGGTATATACCTAAGTAGTGTTGCATGTTACTTCGTGATTGTATCTTTCTTTTGTGGATTATCATTTGTGGATTCTGGGAGACATTCGGGGGTCTTGGGGTCCATACTGAGTAGAATATACTCACCCCTGCATGGGATATGCATTCACTACGTTTTGTTGGATGCAGAGGTTGGACAGTGCTGATTCTGGTTGAGGCTTGTGGAGTAGTCGATACCTGGAGGTGGACCACTGGGCGGGACGTACACGGAGCGGATGGTTGGACCCGAGGATTTGAGGAGGCTATCTGTACCCACCATTCTGGTGGTAATTCTAGTGGACGGCTCGACGTTGCTCATTTACTTTCAGTTGATTTACTTTCTTTCCAGTTGTACTTTACATTCAGTGTGGGTTTTTATTCTATCCCATTTACTTTCTGGACTTACTATTGTACTCAGTTTACATAGTGTTTACTTCTGATGCCTTACTCTGTAGTGTTTTCTTACTTATAAAAAGGCAATGCCTTCCCCTTTTTGTCGGGTTTTACCTTTGGTGCTAGTCACCAGCTCCTAGCCTATGGAATTCAGGATTGGGGTAGTCACGACACGAGTCCCAAGAACAGGTCAGGACAAATTGGTATCAGAGGAGTTTGGTTCTACCGCAGAACTCAGGACTCTGATCTTTCTTCTATGTGAAGCATTAGTTTTAAGGGTATTGAGTTTGGTTATCAGTCTAGGGAGTCCAGTGTTGTGGCGGAGGCCGACGTATCCATACACCGGGACCCTGACTTCTGATTTCCGATTCAATGCACGAAAACATTGATTGCATGTGTGTTTCAAAAGTTTTCTTTGTGATTACTTTTTGTCAGCTAACTAGGTATACTGTTTTGACCGTGGCACACCTGTTTCTTTTCAGGATGGCCCCACAATGGCAGCCAGCTAGAGTTCATATCTTTGTGCGAGACGACATCCCACCGAGTGACGAGGCCTCGGTGCAGGGCCCTTTTTCAGCGGAGGCACCGACGGTACCTCTACCCGTCGAGCCACCAATGCCACCAGCCCCAGCCACTGAGAGTGCACATCACCTTAGTTCACTGCACGAGTTTTAGCCTCAGATACCACCCACATTCCATGGGGAGATAGACTCTCAGGCAGTTGAGGATTGGATGTAGGCAGTTGTATGAGTTTTCAGGTTAGTGGGGACACGAGATAACCTCATGGTGATCCTTGCCACGAGCAATCTGCACGCGGTAGCAGGTATATGGTGGATCTTGATGCTCCAGGTGCACGACGAGGCATCTCTCCTCTGGACGGACATTGGGAGCCTCTTCTACTCAGAGTTTGTCCCAGCCACCCTCCGTGCGGTGCACATCCATGAGCTACTACACCTACGGCAGGGCAGCATGATGGTCGCCCAGTACTCAGTGAGATTTACCGATCTCTCTCGCTATTCGACAGACATGGTACGGGACCCATTCTTCCGGGCCCAGAACTTCGAGCAGGGACTGAGTCATGAGATCAGGGCATCGATAATCTCCCTCAGAATTCTGACACAAGCTGGAGTAATGGAGTGAGCCCTTCTCATAGAGATCTTTCTTGTTGTTCCTACACCCGCAATGAGACCTACCGAAGGGAGGCACGTAGCAGAGTCATCTACAGCTAGCAATCGACGGACATCACAGGGGTCCAGGAAAACCAGACCATTAGGTAGACAACCTCAAGACATTGGCTCAGAGGTGCGGGGCACCCGGCACAGAGCCAGCCTTCTGAGGAGAAGACTGTGCTACGCATGCGGCGGGCATGGACACATTTCTTGTGACTACCCGACCCGCCGTGCAGAGGAGCAGCAGACGGTTGAGGGGCCCCTAGGAAGAGGCAGAGGGTCAACCGTGGTGGTCCGCAGAAAGCAGGTGGATGAGGAAGAGGAGCTGGACGAGCAGCAGGTGGGGGGGGATGCTTTGAGGCTTTACCACCACCACCACCAGGAGGTCCAGCCCGACCACAGGGAGCTGGCGGACAGAGGCAGGTTCAGCTTTAGTCAGCGGAGGCCTACGACCATGGCATGCCAGAGATGATTCGAGGTACTATCTGTGTCTACTATACACTTCCTGCATTTCTTATAGACATAGGAGCGAGTCATTCTTTTATTGTCGCTGCCTTTGTTCGGAGCTCAAAGATTCTAACGGAGCCGTTGGCTTAATCCTTACGGCTAGAGACTCCAACGGTAGTAGACTCGAAGATTACGCACTTGTGCCGGTAGTGTGAGCTTACTCTAGGTGGCAAGAGATTTGGATGGGATATTCTTGTAGTGGAATCGTGGCCTTACGACGTCATCTTGGGCATGGATTGGTTATCTATACTCCATGATTAGATTGACTGTATTTGGTGCAAGGTGTGGTGTTTTCGCACAGACGGAAGTAGGTTCATCTTCACCGGCGAGAAGGGAACCTTTGCAGTGCAGGACGGACTCACACAGAGGAGAGGACAGCCCATCACTCATTAGTTGGCTAGCCTCATCCTCGGAGCAGTTGACGTGCGGAGTCTAAGTTTTCCTGTAGTGGTGGATCACTATGCGGACGTTTTTCCTGACGACGTTCCAGGACTGCCTCCTCGCAGAGAGGTAGACTTTTATATTGAACTATACCCCGGGACAGCCCTGATATCCACTCAATCATATCGGATAGCTCCTGCTAAGCTTTGAGAGCTACGGGTATAGCGGGAGGACTTGCAGGGAAAGGGATTTATCCGACCCAGTGTTTCACCCTGGGCTTCCCCCATTTTGTTCGCCTAGAAGGCGGACAGGAGCTTGCGACTATGTGTCGACTATCATCACCTGAACCAGGTGACCGTGAGGAACAAGTATCTTCCACCGAGGATTGACGACCTCTTCGATCAACTCAAGGGAGCACGGTGGATCTCAAAGATAGACCTCAGGTCAGGCTATCATCAGCTCAGAGTTTAGGAGGAGGACATGCAGAAGACGGCCTTTAGATGTCGGTATGGACACTATGAGTTCTTGGTGATTCCTTTCAGTGTGACCAATGCTCCATAAGTGTTCATGAGTCTCATGAATAGGATCTTTCCGCCATACCTAGATCGATTCGTCGTGGTCTTAATCGACGAAATATTGATATACTCAACCACTGAGGAAGAGCACACCCCCACATGCGGGTTGTACTGGACACACTACGAGAGCACCAGCTATATGGTAAGCTCTCGAAGTGTCAGTTCTGGTTACGTGAGGTCCACTTCTAGGGACACGTCATCTCTGAGGTGGGAGTTGCGGTAGATCCTGTGAGTATTGTGGCAGTGCTAGCTTGGGAGCCATCAAAGAGCGTGACGGAGGTGCGGAGTTTCATGGGGCTAGCCGGGTACTTCCGGAGATTCGTGCCAGACTTCTCTAGAGTTTCGGAACCACTCTCAGCTTTGACGAAGAAGGGAAAACCCTTATTATGGTCATACAGATGTCAGCAGAGCATCCAACAGCTGAGACAGAGGTTGACCAGCGCACCTATCTTGAGGATACCAGAGGAGGGAGTAGGGTACGTGGTCTACTGCGATGCATTAGGGACCAGACTCGGATGTGTCCTGATGCAGTAGCGAGCAGTGATCGCCTATGGATCACGATAGTTGAGGCAGCATGAGAAGAACTACACTACAATTGACCTGGAGTTAGCAGCAGTTGTCTTCGCTCTGAAGATGTGGCAACACTATCTGATGGGAGAGTGATTTACAGTCTACTCTGACCACCAGATTCTCAGGTACATCTTCTCGCAGTAGGACCTGAATCTGAGATAGTTGTGATGGCTCTAGTTCCTCCAGGACTATGACGTTGAGATAGTCTATACTCCTGGAAAGGGAAACGTAGTAGTCGATGCTCTCAGTAGGAGGGTGGGCATTCAGCTACTTGGGGAGGCGACAGAGAAGCTAGTCTCTTTTCAGATATCCTTCGTGGATAGAGATGGAGCATCCTATCTTCAGTCCCTCATAGTCACTCCTCCGCTTCTTCATCGGGTCAAAGAGGCACTGCATGGGGACGTTGATTGTGAGACGTGCCGTTCACAGATATCCTCAAGACAGGAACCTGATGGATTCTCTATAGGTGGAGAGTGCATCTTCCTTTTCAGAGGATGTACCATGGTACCAGATCCTTTGCAGGAGGAGGTGATAAGAGAGTTTCACACTTCCCCTTTAGCGGTACATCCAGGAGTGGCGAAGATGTACCAGGATCTCAGAAATCAGCACTGGTGGCCTGGTATGGAGAAGGTTGTGGCAGAGTTCGTTTCTCGATACCTCACCTGCCAGTAGGTGAAGGTGGAGCACTAGGTACCAGTAGGCTTGGTACAGCCCTTGGAGGTCTCAAAGTGGAAGTGGAATGGGATATCTATGGATTTCTTGACTGGACTTCCACGTACTTCCAAAGGTCACGACTCCATTTGGGTGATTGTCGACCGACTCACCAAGTCGGCTCACTTATTACCCATTATATAGTAGGGCTCAGTTGAGAGCTTGGGACGTCTCTACATTCAGGAGATTGTATGGCTTCATGGTGTTCCATCATCTATCGTCTCTGATCGAGATTCTCGCTTTACTTTGCGACATTGGAAGGGATTGCAGGTGGCATTCAGGACGTAGCTACGTCTGAGCACCGCCTTTCACCCTTATACGGATGGTCAATATAGAGACCCGAAGCTTGGTGTACATTGACATTACATTACTTTTGAGGAATACTTAGTACATAACAAAAACACACACACAAGGACCATAATAGTTTAGTGTCTTTGGAAACTCGGAATATAATCTTCTAATCATGGTGAAAGATCTTCAACATCTCCCATAAAGATCTTCCTTTTTTTGTACCTAAAACCTTTCTTTATATCTAGGGGAAAGAAAATATAAAAGGGTGAGCTCAAATTCTCAGTAAGGGTAAACAAAAGAAATATCAATCACATCATATTCATAAGAACATAACATTTTGGAAATATTAACCTGCAAAAGAGATCATAATATCATAACATGTGATAAATCATAGTAGTGAAATGTAATACCAATAATCATATCATAAAACATTAAACTTTGTGTCATACACACATAATCATAGAGAATCATTTCTTATTAGTCAAGACTCATTGCCAAGACTATCTTAGTGGACAAAGTCCATTTCTGAACAGAGTTCACTCCTCATTTCAGTCCTGTTTCACTGAACCGGTTTAACCTGCCGTTCCAGCCATGTCTATCTCAAGAGATATAAAATCTTTACCCAATGCATTGGAGGGAGATATAGGTCCCACCCATCTCATAATGATACCATTCTTATGTGTGACACAAAATCATAAACCATATATCATAGCATAACCCACGTAATAAAAATGGGAATCTTAAACATCATGACATCATAAAACAATTCATATAAGATAATGGAATTCATAAAAATAATTCCATCACAACATAATCAAATCAATTTAATAATAGGTATAGAAACAGAACCCTTTATTATCTTATATGGGAAATAATTTTGATAAAACACTTGAACTTCATTCTTGAGGAAAATATCCTTTCTACTTCAAAAACACTTTCCATTTCTTAACATGTCATACAATTATAAACTAAGTAAAGTTGATTAAAAATAAACTTGAAAAATTTTAAAGGAAGCTTCTTGGAAATAATGTTTTAAAAATCCATCCATGGCGTATAAGTTAAAAAAACATTATTCTCGTACTTTTGTCGGAAAAGTCAAAAAGAACCTTGTACGAAAAACGACAAAAGATTCCTTTCATATCTTTTTCTAAAAACTCTCCTAAGGGTAAAATTTTATTTAAAAAATTTTATGTGGATAGAAATAATATTAAATATTGAGGAAACATGGATGTGTATGATAAAATACACCCCAGTAAATTCCAAAGTATAAACAATCTCGAATAAAAATGAGATTGTGATATTTCCCTTACCTTAGGTCTGATTTGCTTCGTAAGTGTCTGAACCTACTGTATAATGATTTAAATAATGTTATTGACTTATTCCAGAATCATACTTATTTTTATGATATCATATATGGTTCACTTATGACTTTATTTTACCTGTTCTTTTGTAAATTCCATGTTAAAGAGCGTTTTGGGTAAAATCGTTTCATTTGTCGTCCGTGTTTTGACTTGTAATTTTTCATATGATTACTTAGATCATGATTAATTAATTACAGAATATAAAACATGATTTATATATAATATATATTCATAATATACATATATATATAATATATCAGTAAATGGAACGAAATACACTCTTCATGGAGACGGTAGGCCGTACGTACGCATGAACGATGTTTTCGTTTCATTATTGAGTTGAATGTAATTAAGTAGATGACATACATATATATAAAAATAAATCCAGTATCATTATTATGTCAGTTTTTTCATGATTACTTATTATATATACTGTATAATCATTCATGAATGGTTAACGTGGAGAATTAATCTCATCGCGTCGTGGAGACGGCAGTCCGTACGTACGCACGAGCGATGATATCGTTCTCATGATCATGGAATTGTATTGGAGTGCATGTATACTATTTCAGAATCAATATCACTTTACAATAATCATATATAGTTATTATTTACACCATTATACCCATCCAAGTAAGGTGGTGGAGGAAAATAGATTACACCACGGCATGGAGACGGTATTCCGTACGTACGCACGCACGATGATTTCATTTTCCGTAGGATGGATAGATAGTGAAATAGGTTTGTTTCATACTTATAATAACATATCAGTATATGATTGATACTTATGTTATTACTTCATAATGAAAAAACCTATGAAGAAGAAGTGGAAGAAGAAATAAAGTTGAAAGAATCGGTAACGGACATTACCTCTTCTTTGAAGCGCCTCTTTGAGCTCTCATTTTAGGGCACTAAAATTGGTCTTTGAGGAAGACCAAAACCTCTAGTATGTTTCTAGGGAAGTTGAGAAGGGAATTTGGCAGGGTTTGGTCGAGCTTGAATCCTCAAAGTGGTGTGAGAAAGAGAGGGAGGAGGTGCCCTTTTATAAGGGAGGAGAGGGGCTCCTTTGGAAAAACTAAAACTATTTTTTTATTATAAATCCAAATTCGGTTTTAAATATCTCCAAATTGATTTATTTCTAACCTAAGGTTGGTATGGGTAGAAATACTCTCATAAAATAGAATTTAGATAAGTTTAGGTTCCTATTGTAACCTTATCATTTAGATTTAACATTAAGTAAAATGATTTTACTTTTACCGTGTCTTCTTGTGTTCTTATACTATAAGATTAATAAACATACTATAAGAAGACAAACGAACCCCAAATTGTTTATTATTAATATATATATCCTCATCTAAGTCATTTTTCCGAACCTTAGATTTTTAGGAATAAAATAACAATTACTAATATAATATTTGTTTTAAAAACTATTTTATGTCAATTTTGACACTATTTAGTAATTGATTTTTGTGAAAATCATGACAGAATGATTAGTTCGAAAAAAGTTAATTATATCAATAATAACATGTCATATTAACCTATAACATTATTCTAAATCATAAAAAGTCTCAAATTATATTTATTTGGGTATTTATAATATCATTTATTCTAAATTTTCACTATTATAGTAATTACTGCATCATCATTGTGTCATAAATATATTAATTTATTTAAGTTCTAAAAATTATAAATAGAATATAATTATCTATTAAATCTTATTATCTTTCTAATGAATATTTACAATCTAATTTATCTTATGTATAACCCAATATTAAAAATGTTTTAGTAAATATACTTTGATTTTAACTCTTTTAACTCTTCTTTGAATTAAATAATAATAAATGTCCTAATCAAATCCAAGTGGGCCTAAATGGTCATATTTTATTCCTAAGGTTGTTTTTGGTCGAATTACACTTATCCAAAAGAATTAGGACATGTGTTAGGGTAATAATAATAACATTATTACCCTTAATTACCCTATTTACTTTTAATCGTGGTAAAAAAAGTAAAAAGTTACTATTCACAAAAAATTACTTTCATCTCATTGAACCACATTTTACTCAACCGTGTCTCTCGGATTTTTGAAATTCCATTCACAGAAATGGTAAAATTAAGTTTTATGAAAAATTCATTTTTTTAACTACCAATTACTGGTTTCACCATTCATCAAAAAATGAAAGTTTCCAGAAAAATACCAAAAATTAGGCCTAAGCTATATTTGATATTATGAACTAAAAATGATGTCTATTTTACCAAATTCAAAACATATCAGTTTCATTAATTAATTTAAAAATTAATTCCCATCGTCAAAACAAATAGTGTGTTCTTAAGAGATAATAACTATCAAAAGATTGACACTTGTTTATGTCTGGTTTAAATGTGAAATTACATCCAATGACCAACATTGTATTAAATTGTAAAAATATATTCTAAATATACTTTAAAAACACTCAAATTATTAATTTATCACTATTAATTATTTTAATTTAAAAAGTTTTTTTTAATTAAAATTTAGTAATTTTCACTATTCATCAGAATATGAAAGTTATCCGAAAAGTACCAAGATTTCACCCTAAGATAATTTCGATATTCCTAATCCAAAAATGAAGTCCATTTTGAAAAATAAAATTTACAAAATTTCAAAAATTGGTTATTACTATTCATAACGGTATGTTTATAATAATATTATAATAATATCTCATTTAGTGAAACTCGGTATTGCGTACTACACACGCTATCGAGGAAGGTCGCGATTGTGTGTAATGAAAGGAAAGTCAATGATGCATGTTGTGCATTCTCCTTTTGGTGTAGCGTACAACACAAGACATTAATGAAATTAAAAATAATATTTTTCATAAAATCTCGGGGTGTTACATTCTACCCCCCTTAAAATGAATTTCGCCCTCGAAATTCATCGGGGTTATAAATGGTTTACTCCTAGAAAGTTTATTTAATAGAAACCCACATCGTAAAAAGGAATACCAAAACCAATCTTTAAAAACAAAAGTATGAAACGTAATGGTTACCCAAATAAACTAATCACTGGGTTTCCACATAGGTGAAAATATGGATATGGAAGAGAAATCTAACCATCATGTTCTGATGGAGAGTGGTAGAAAACATGGCTATGGAAAAGCCAGCAATCACAACGCCATAAATTTGTGACAATCTAAGGTACCATCTGATTCATCAGATATAAGAGCACTAGGGCAACATTTTTAGTTTTCAAGATCATTTCCCTAAAGTTGATGAAATTGGAATTAGAAGAAATACTTTCGTTATTTTTGTATAGTCTCACCGTTAGTCATTCGTTGGACAATTTACACTTCATCTCTTAACGAAAATAAGTTGAATTTTTTATTCGTGTTGTGATAGCAGAGCATGTGATAGAATGATGGGTCATTCCATCTGTCTCAAACAAAAGGTTAGAAAAGTTATCAAAAAATACATAAGTCCATCTATGGTGAGGTTAATCATATACAATTCCCAAAATGAACTTATACTTAATATATCATATCGCGTAATAAAATAAAACTTTTTTCTACTAAATAGGGACTTCCTGTAGGCCAAAATTAGGCGATAAAGGCCAATCGCACTTCGGTTGTGGGTTCGATTCCCACAGCCTTGTCTGATGCGATGGGTTGTCGCCCATCCTGCAGGTTGTCCTTTTTCTAAAACTACATTACTATAACATCCCATAAATAATATCAAAAAAACTTATATCCTTAAACAATACTAACTTATGTCCAACATAATCCATTCCAATATTTAGGCTTATCCAAAATAATGTTGTCTAATCTCATATTATAGTGAAAATGATTACCAAAGAGTTCATACAACTAGCATGTTAATACCATTGTTGATCCCCATATATCATGAGATATTTCTTGTTGGTCACATTCCAAACATTCAAAGGCCTTAATCATGTATTCTCTTGAAAAAAAAATGAATACCCATTGAACCTTATTGAAAACATGAATGATGTTTAAAGTTAACTCTTTCCACATACCAAAATCCTCAAAATTCTATATACTCAAACCATGATATCACTTAGTCCTTATATCAATCATGAGCTCATGTATACAATCAAACATTTCATTTTTTCCTTATCCCTTCATTATGTGCATATCATCTTTTTTATAAAAATATCTCAATCACTTTACATGGTTACCGGTACCATAAAATTATTGAAATCCACAATAAACCAATACATAAATATTCCAATATTCCACGATACTATATACAACATTATTTTGGAATCCAATTACATAAACACTTAATCATTCCACCACATCATTGTCATATTCACCATCGCCAATAGTGATCTCATTTGACTTCCCTTTGTCCTTTACCTTAAGTGGTTTCTCATGTCGATCATCACTAACCCTTGGATTAGTGAATTTATTAGCATAATGCCACATTTCCTTGTACTTGAAGCATTGAAGTGTTGGTGGTGCGTTCTCTGTAGTCTTTTGTTTATTCACATCATTAGAAACCTTGTTTCCATTACTTCGACACTCAGCTACTCGATGACCTTCTTTTCCACACTTAAAACATTTTCTTGTCCCTTTAAGACAATCTCCACCATGATTCTTTCCACACTTTGAGCATAAGGAAACATTCATCTTCTTTTCACCATTATTCTGAGATTTCTCCTTGAACTCCATCTTTCATTTCTTGTCAAAACTATGAGATGGATAAGTAACAACAACTTCCATTTCTACCTTGACAGCACAATGCACAATTTCTTTATAGCTACTGAAGTATCTTATAGCTAATTCCCTTCGAAGATTTGGTTTTAAGCCACTGAAGAATCGATCAACTTTAATTTCAGGTTGGATGATAAATCCAGATGCATACCTTGCAAGCCTTGTAAAATTTTCTTCGTATATACCAACAGATTCATCATCCTTTTTCTTTAGTTCAAGAAAAATTTTCTCCATCTTTGTTCGAAGAATATGAGGGAAGTACTTATTGAAAAATAAGTTCTTGAACTCGTCCCATTCCATGGACTCAATTTCATCTCTTGGCCTCGTATTCTTGATAAGATTCTACCATTGATCAGCATCACCTTCCAAATGATACACTTCTAAGATGACTTTATCATGTTCAGAACATTGAAGAACTAAAAATATCTTTTCAGTAGTAATGATCCATTGTTCAGCAACAACTGGATCAGAAGACCCACTGAAAGAAGGTGGACGTTGCCTCATGAAGGACTCAATAGAATATTGTTCCCTTATCTGCTCATTTGGAAGTCCAGAATGATTCATATCTTGTGTAAGTATAGCATTTTTCACTCCATCTCCCATAACATTTGTTTGTTCAGGAGGACAATCATTTCATTGTCCATTACATTGATCAACACGGTTCCTTCGGGTTCCAGCCATCGTCTAAAACCC
The DNA here is from genome assembly GCA_963277665.1 of Viscum album. Lineage (NCBI taxonomy): Eukaryota > Viridiplantae > Streptophyta > Magnoliopsida > Santalales > Viscaceae > Viscum > Viscum album. Next base: position 1,507,370,366 of record OY728121.1, on the reverse strand, counting down.
AAAAAGAACAGTGTGAGAGGCAAAAATCACGCTAGGGAAAACAATATAATAAAGGGGGAGTAACTTAAATATCTAACATCTTAGGATTAATTCTAAGATGGTTAGCGCAATTCTAGGATTATAACGTATACTTAACCTTAGGTACATCCCTAGACATACCTTAGAAATATCTCTAGGGATCTCACTAACATTTTTGCATCCTAGTTTCCAAAGGTTGACTAAACCTTTCCTCTAATACCAACTTTAGAGACCCGAAGCTTGACGTACATTGACATTACATTAATTTTGTGGAATACTTAGTACATAACAAAAACACACACACAAGGACCGTAATAGTTTAGTGTCTTTGGAATCTCGGAATATAATCTTCTAATCATGGTGAAAGATCTTTAACATCTCCCATAAAGATATTCCTTTTTTTATACCTAAAACTATTCATTATATCCTGGGGAAAAGAAATCATAAAAGGGTGATCTCAAATTCTCAGTAAGGGTAAACAAAATAAATATCAATCACATCATATTCATAATAACATAACATTTTGGAAATCTTAACCTGCAAAAGAGATCATAATATCATAACATGGGATAAATCATAGTAGTGAAATGTAACCCCAATAATCATAACTTAAAACATGAAACTTTTTGGCATACACACATAATCATAGAGAATCATTTCTTATTAGTCAAGACTCATTTCCAAGACTATCTTTGTGGACAAAGTCCATTTCTGAACCGAGTTCACTCCTCATTTCAGTCATGTTTCATTGAACATGTTTAACCTACCATTCCAGCCATGTCTATCTCATGAGATATAAAATCATTACCCAATGCATTGTATGGAGATATAGGTCCCACCCATCTCATAATTATACCATTCTTATGTGTGCCACAAAATCATAAACTATACATCATAGCATAACCCATGTAATAAAAATGGGAATCTTAAACATCATGACATCATAAAACAATTCATATAAGATAAATGAATTCATAAAAATAATTCCATCACAACATAATCAAATCAATGTAATAATAGGGATGTAAACAGAACCCTTTATTATCTTATATGGAAAATAATTTTGATAAAACACTTGAACTCCATTCTTGAGGAAAATATCATTTCTACTCCAAAAACACATTTCCTTTCTTAACATGTCATACAATTATAAACTAAAAGAAGTTGATTAAAAATAAACTTGAAAACATGTAAAGGAAGCTTCTTGGAAATAATTTTTTAAAAATCCATTCATGCCGTATAAGTTAAAAAATCATTCTTCTCGTACTTTTGTCGGAAAAGTCAAAAAGTACCTTGTACGAAAAATGACAAAAGATTCCTTTCATATCTTTTACTAAAATCTCACCGAAGGGTAAAATTGTATTTAAACAATTGTATGTGGATGGAAATAATATTACATATTGAGGAAACATGGATGTGGATGATAAAATACACCCCAGTAAATTTCAAAATATAAACAATCTCAGATAAAAATGAGATTGTGATATTTCTCTTACCTTAGGTCTGATTTGCTTTGTAAGTGTTTGAGCCTCCTGTATAATGATTTAAATAATTTTATTGAATTATTCTAGAATCATACTTATTTTTATGATATCATATATGGTTCACTTATGACTTTATTTTACCCGTTCTTTTGTAAATTCCATGTTAACGTGCGTTTTGGGTAAAATCGTTTCATTTGTCATCCGTGTTTTGACTTTTAATTATTCATATGATTATTTAGATAATGATTACTTAATTCCAGAATATAAAACATGATTTATATATAATATATATTCAGAATATACATATATATAATAGATCAGTAAATGGAAAGAAATACACCGTTCATGGAGACGGTAGGCCGTACGTACGCATGAACGCTGTTTTCGTTTCCTTATTGAGTTGAATGGAATTAAGTAGATAACATAAATATATATACACATAAATAAAGTATCATTGTTATGTCATTTGTTTCATGATTACTTATTATATATACTTTATAATCATTCATGAATGGTTAACGTGGAGAATGAATCTCATCGCGTCGTGGAGACGGTAGTCCATACGTACGCACGAGCGATGATATCGTTCTCCTGATCATGGAATTGTATTGGAGTGTATGTATACTATTTCAGAATCAATATCACTTTACAATAATCATATATAGTTATTATGTACACCATTATACTCATCCAAGTAAGGTGGTTGTGGAAAATAGATTACACCACGGCATGGAGACGGTATTCTGTACGTATGCACGCGCGGTGATTTTGTTTTCCGTAGGATGGATAGATGGTGAAATAGGGTTGTTTCATACTTGTAATAACATATAATTATATGAGTTATACTGATTTTATTACTTCATAATGAAACAACCTATTAAGAAGAAGTGAAAGAAGAAATAAAGTTGAAAGAATCGGTAACAGACATTACCTCTTCTTTTAAGCGCCTCTTTGAGATCTCCTTTTAAGGCACTAACATTCGTCTTTGAGGAAGACCAGAACCTCTAGGATGTTTCTAGGTAAGTGGAGAAGGTAATTTGGCAGGTTTTGGCCGAGATTGAAGCCTCAAAGTGGTGTGAGGAAGAGAGGGAGGAGGTGCCCTTTTATAAGGGAGGAGAGGGGCTCCTATGGAAAAACTAAAAATATTATTTTATTATAAAGAAAAATTCGATTTTAAATAGCTAAAAATTGATTTATTTCTAAGCTAAGGTGGGGATGGGTCGAAATAATCTCATATAATAGAATTTAAACGATTTTAGGTTCATATATTAACCTTATCATTTAGATTTAACATTAAGTAAAATAAATTTACTTTTACCGTGTCTTCTTGTGTTTTTATACTATAAGGTTAATAAACATACTATAAGCAGCCAATCGAACCCCAAGTTGTTTATTATTAATATATATAACCTTATCTAAGTCATTTGGATGAACCTTAGATTTTTAGGAATAAAATAAAAATTACTAATATAATATTTTTTTAAAAAACTATTTTATGTCAATTTTGACACTATTTAGTAATTGATTTTTCTGAAAATCATAACAGAATTATTAGTTCGAACAAAGTTAATTAAATCCATACCAACATTTCATATTAACCTATAAAATTATTTTAATTCATAAAAATTCTCAAATTATATTTATTTGGGTATTTATAATATCAATTATTCTAATGTTTCACTATTATGGTAATTACTGCATCATCATTGTGTCATAAATAATTTAATTTATTGAATGTATAAAAATTATAAATAAAATATCATTATGTAGGAAATCTTATTATATTTCTAATGAATATTTACAATCTAATTTATCTTATGTGTAACTCTATATTAAAAATGTTTTAGTAAATAAACTTTGATTTTACCTCTTTTAACTCTTCTTTGAATTAAATAATAATAAATGTCCTAATCTAATCCAAGTGGGCCTAAATGGTAATATTTTATTCATAAGGTTGTTTTTGGTCGAATTACACTTATCCAATAGAATCAGGACATGTGTTAGTGTAATAATAATAACATTTTTACCCTTAATTACCCTATTTACTTTTAACCGTGGTAAAAAAAGTAAAAAGTTACTATTCACCAAAAATTATTTTCATCTCATTGAACCGCATTTTACTTACTGACATCAACCGTGTCTCTCGGATTTTTGAAATTCCATTCACAGAAGCGGTAGAATTAAGTTTTATGAAAAATTCATTTTTTTAACTACCAATTAGTGGTTTCACTATTCATCAAAAAAATGAAAGTTTCCAGAAAAAATACCAAAAATTAGGCCTAAGCTATATTTGATATTATGAACTCAAAAATGATGTCTATTTTACCAAATTCAAAACATATTAGTTGCATTAATAAATTTAAAAATTAATTCTCGTCGTCAAAACAAATAGCGTGTTCTTAAGAGATAATAACTTTCAAAAGATTGACACTTGTTTATGTCTGGTTTAAATGTGAAATTACATCCAATGACCAACATTATATTAAATTGTATAAATATATTCTAAATATACTTTAAAACCACTCAAATTAATAATTTATCACTATTAATTATTTCGATTAAAAAATTTGTTTTTAATTAAAATTTAGTAATTTTCACTATTCATCAGAATATGAAAGTTATCCGAAAAGTACCAAAATTTTACCCTAAGCTAATTTCGATATTACGAATCCAAAAATTAAGTCCATTTTGAAAAATAAAATTTAAAATATTTCAAAAATTGGTTGTTACTATTCATAACGGCATGTTTATAATAATATTATAATAATATCTCATTTTGTGAAACTCAGTATTGCGTACTACACACGCTATCGAGGAAGGTCGCGATTGCGTGTAATGCAAGGAAAGTCAATGATGTGTTTTGTGCAAGCTTTTTTTGGTGTATCGTACAACACAAGACATTAATGAAATTAAAAAGAATATTTTTCATAAAATCTCGGGGTGTTACATTCTACCCCCCCCCCCCCTTAAAATGAATTTCGCCCTCGAAATTCGTCAGGGCTATAAATGGTTTACTCCTCAAAAGTTTCTTTAATAGAAACCCACATCGTAAAAAGGAATACCTAAACCAATATTTAAAAACAAAAGTATGAAACGTAATGGTTTCCCAAATAAACTAATCACTAAGTTTCCACATAGGTGAAAATATAGATATGGAAGAGAAATCTAACCATCATGTTCTGATGGAGAGTGGTAGAAAACATGGCTATGTAAAAGCCAGAAATCACAAATCCATAAATTTGTGACGATCTAAGGTACCATCTAATTCATCAGATATAAGAGCACTAGGACAACATTTTTGGTTTTCAAGATCATTTCCCTAAAGTTTATGAAATTGGAATTAGAAGAAATACTTTCGTTATTTTGGTATAGTCTCACCGTTGGTCATTCTTGGGACAATTTACACTTCATCTCTTAACGAAATGAAGTTGAATTTGTTATTTGTGATGTGTTAGCAGATCATGTGATAGAATGATGGGTCATTCCATCTGTCTCAAACAAAAGGTTAGAAAAGTTATCAAAAAATACATAAGTCCATCTATGGTGAGGTTAATCATAAACGATTCCAAAAAATTAACTTATACTTCATATATCATACCGCGTAATAAAATAAAACTAGTTTCTACTAAACAGGGACTTCCTATAGGCCAGTGGTAGGCGATAAAGGCCAGTCGCACTTCGGTTGTGGGTTCGATTCCCACAGTCTTGTCTGACGCGATGGGTTGTCTCCCATCCGGCAGGTTGTCATTTTTCTAAAACTACATTACTATAACATCCCATAAATAATATCGAAAAAACATTTATCCTTAAATAATACTAACTTATGTCCAATATAATCCATTCCAATCTTTAGGCATATCCAAAATAATGCTGTCTAATCTCATATTATAGTGAAAATGATTACCAAAGATTTCATACAACTTGCATGTTAATACCATTTTTGATCCCCATATATCATGAGATATGTCTTGTTGATCGCATTCCAAACATTCAAAGGCCTTAATCATGTATTCTCTTGAAAAAAAATGAATACACATTAAACCTTATTAAAAACATGAATGATGTTAAAAGTTAACTCTTTCCACATACCAAAATCCTCAAAATTCTATATACTCAAACCATGATATCACTTAGTCCTTATATCAATCATGAACTCATGTATACTATTAAACATTTCATTTTTTCCTTATCCCTTCATTATGCGCATATCATCTTTTTTCCAAAAATATCTCAATCACTTTCCATGGTTACCAGTACCATAAAATTATTGAAAACCACAATAAACCAATACATAAATATTCCAATATTCCACGATACTATATACAACATTATTTTGGAATCCCATTACATAAACACTTAATCATTCCACCACATCGTTGTCATATTCAACATCGCCAATAGTGATCGCATGTGACTTCCCTTTGTCCGTTAACTTAAGTGGTTTCTCATGTCGATCATCACTAACCCTTGGATTAGGGCATTTATTAGCATAATGCCACATTTCCTTGCACTCGAAGCATTGAAGTGTTGGTGGTGTGTTCTCTGCAGTCTTTTCTTTATTCACATCATTAGAAACCCTTTTTCCATTACTTCAACACTCAGCTGCTCGATGACCTACTTTTCTACACTTAAAACATTTTCTAATCCCTTTAATATAATCTCCACCATGCTTCTTTCCACACTTTGAGCATAAGGAAACAGTCATCTTCTTTTCACCATTATTCTGAGATTTCTCCTTGAACTCCATCTTTCGTTTATTTTCAAAACTATGAGATGGATAAGTAACACCAACTTCCATTTCTACCTTGATAGCACAACGCAAAATTTCTTCGTAGATACTGAATTCTTTTATAGCTAATTCCCTTCAAAGATTTCGTTTTAAGACACTGAAGAATCGATCAACTTTACTTTCAGGTTGGATGATAAATCCAGATGCATACCTTGAAAGCCTTGTAAAATTCGCTTCCTATATACCAACAGATTCATCATCCTTTTGCTTTAGTTCAAGAAACTCCTTCTCTATCTTTGTTCGAAGAATACGAGGGACGTACTTATTGAAAAATAAGTTCTTGAACTCTTCCCATTCCATGGACTCAATTTCATCTCTTGGACTCGTATTCTTGATAAGATTCCACCATTGATCAGCATCACCTTCCAAACGATACACTGCTAAGATGACATTATCATGTTCAGAACATTGAAGAACTGAAAATATCTTTTCAGTAGTACTGATCCATTGTTCAGCAACAAGTGTATCAGAAGACCCACTGAAAGAAGGTAGACATTGCCTCATGAAGGACTCAATAGAATATTGTTCCCTTCTCTGCTCATTTGGAAGTCCAGAATGATTCATAGCTTGTGTAAGTATAGAAATAAGATTTTTCACTCCATCTCCCATAACATTTGTTTGTTTAGGAGGAAAATCATTGCATTTCCCATTACATTGATCAACACGGTTCCTTCGGGTTCCAGCCATCGTCTAAAACCCAAAAAGAACAGTATGAGTGGAAAAAATCACTCTAGGGAAAAAATATAATAAAGGGGGAGTAACTTCAATATCTAACATCTTAGGATTAATTCTAAGATGGTTAGTGCAATTATAGGACTACAACGTATACTTAACCTTAGGGACATCCCTAGACATACCTTAGAAATATCTCTAGGGATCTCACTAACGTTTTCGCATCCTAGTTTCCAAAGGTTGTCTAAACCATTCCTCTGATACCAACTGTAGAGACCCAAAGCTTGACATACATTGACATTACATTACTTTTGCGGAATACTTAGTACATAACAAAAACACACACACAAGGACTGTAATAGATTAGTGTCTATGGAAACTCTGAATATAATCTTCTAATCATGGTGAAAGATCTTCGACATCTCCCATAAATATCTTCCTTTTTTTATACCTAAAACCTTTCTTTCTATCCTGGGGAAAAGAAAACATAAAAGGGTGAGCTCAAATGCTCAGTAAGGGTAAACAAAATAAATATAAATCACATCATATTCATAAGAACATAACATTTTGGAAATCTCAACCTGTAAAAGAGATCCTAATATCATAACATGGGATAAATCATAGTAGTGAAATGTAATCCTGATAATCATAACTTAAAACATGAAACTTTGTGGCATACACACATAATCATAGATAATCATTTATTATTAGTCAAGACTCATTTCCAAGACTATCATAGTGGACAAAGTCCATTTTCGAACCGAGTTCACTCCTCGTTTCAGTCCTGTTTCACTGAACCGGTTTAACCTGTCGTTCCAGCCATGTCTATCTCATTATATATAAAATCTTTACCCAATGCATTGTAGGGAGATATAGGTCCCACCCATCTCATAATGATACCATTCTTATGTGTGCCACAAAATCATAAACCATACATCATAGCATAACCCATGTAATAAAAATGGGAATCTTAAACATAATGACATCATAAAAAAATTCATATAAGATAAAGGAATTCATAAAAATAATTCCATCACAACATAATCAAATCAATGTTATAATAGGGATATAAACAGGACCCTTTATTATCTTATATGGAAAATAATTTTGATAAAACACTTGAACTCCATTCTTGAGGAAAATATCCTTTCGACTTCAAAAACACTTTTCCTTTCCTAACATGTCATACAATTCTAAACTAAAAGAAGTTGATTAAAAATAAACATGAAAACTTGTAAAGTAAGCTTCTTGTAAATAATGTTTTAAAAATCCATTCATGTCGTATAATTTAAAAAAACATACTTCTCGTACTTTTGTCGGAAAAGTCATAAAGTACCTTGTACGAAAAACGACAAAAGATTCCTTTCATATATTTTACTAAAAACTCACCAAAGGGTAAAATTGAATTTAAAAAATTTTATGTGGATTCAAATAGTATTAAATATTGAGGAAACATGGATGTGTATGATAAAATACACCCCAGTAAATTCCAAAGTATAAACAATCTCAGATAAAAATGAGATTGTGGTATTTCCCTTACCTTAGGTCCAATTTGATTAATAAGTGTCTAAAACTCCTGTATAATTATTTAAATAATGTTATTGACTTATTACAGAATCATACTTATTTTTATGATATCATATATGTTTCACTTATGACTTTATTTTACCCATTCTTTTGTAAATTCCATGTTAAAGAGCGTTTTGGGTAAAATCGTTTCATTTGTCATCCGTGTTTTGACTTGTAATTATTAATATGATTACTTAGATCATGATTAATTAATTCCAGAATATAAAACATGATCTATATATAATATATATTCAGAATATAAATATATATTATAGATCAGTAAATGGAAAGAAATACACTGTTCATGGAGACGGTAGGTCGTACGTACTCATGAACGCTGTTTTCGTTTCCTTATTGAGTTGAATGGAATTAAGTAGATGACATACATATATATGCACATAAATCCAGTATCATTATTATGTCATTAGTTTCATGATTAATTATTATATATACTGTATAATCATTCATGAATGGTTAACGTGGAGAATGAATCTCATCGCGTCGTGGAGACGGTAGTCCGTACGTACGCACGAGTGATGATATCGTTCTCATGATCGTGGAATTGTATTGGAGTGTATGTATACTATTTCAGTATCAATATCACTTTAATATAATCATATATAGTTATTATGTACACCATTATACCCATCCAAGTAAGGTGGTGGTGGAAAATAGATTACACCACGGCATGGAGATGGTATTCCGTACGTACGAACGCGCGGCGATTTCATTTTCCGTAGGATGGATAAATGGTGAAATAGGGTTCTTTCATACTTATAATAACATATCAGTATATTAGTGATACTTATGTTATTACTTCATAATGAAACAACCTAACAAGAAGAAGTGGAAGAAGAAATAAAGTTGAAAGAATCGGTAACGGACATTACCTCTTCTTTGAAGCGCCTCTTTGAGATCTCCTTTTAGGGCACTAAAATTGGCCTTTGAAGAAGAACAGAACCTCTAGGATGTTTCTAGGGAAGTGTAGAAGATAATTTGGAAGGGGTTGGACGAGCTTGACGGCTCAATGTGGTGTGAGGAAGAGAGGGGGGAGGTGCCCTTTTATAAGGGAGGAGAGGGGCTCCTTTGGAAAAACTAAAAATATTATTTTATTATAAAGCCAAATTCGGTTTTAAATAGCTCCAAATTGATTTATTTCGAAGATAATGTGGGTATGGGTCTAAATACTCTCATACAATAGAATTTATACAAGTTTAGGTTCCTATTTTAACCTTATCATTTAGATTTGACATTAAGTAAAATAATTTTACTTTTACCGTGTCTTCTTGCGTTCGTATACTATAAGGTTAATAAGCATACTATAAGCAGCCAAACGAATCCCAAGTTGTTTATTATTAATATATATAACCTTATCTCAGTCATGTTGCCTAACCATATATTTTTAGGAATAAAATAACAATTACTAATAAAATATTTATTTTAAAAACTATTTTATGTCAATTTTGACACTATTTAGTAATTGATTTTTTTGAAAATCATAACAGAGTTATTAGTTCAAAATAAGTTACTTAAATCAATACTAACATGTCATATTAACCTATAAATTTATTTCAATTCCTAAAAAGTCTGAAATTATATTTATTTGGGTATTTATAATAGAAATTATTCTAATTTTTCACTATTATGGTAATTACTGCATCATCATTGTGTCATAAATTAATTAATTTATTTAACGTCTAAAAATTATAAATAAAATATCATTATGTAGTAAATCTTATTAGATTTATAATGAATATTTACAATTGAATTTATCTTATATATAACCCTATATTACAAATGTTGTAGTAAATAAACTTTGATTTTAACTCTTTTAACTCTTCTTTGAATTAAATAATAATAAATGTCCTAATCTATTCCAAGTGGGCCTAAATGGTCATATTTTATTCCTAAGGTTGTTTTTGGTCGAATTACACTTATACAATAGAATGCGGACATTTGTTAGGGTAATAATAATAACATTTTTACCCTTAATTACCCTATTTACTTTTAATCGTGGTAAAAAAAAGTAAAAAGTCACTATTCACCAAAAATTATTTTCATCTCATTGAACCACATTTTACTTAATGAAATCAACCGTGTCTCTTGGATTTTTGAAATTCCATTCACAGAAGCGGTAAAATTATGTTTTATGAAAAATTCTTTTTTTTAACTACCACTTAGTGGTTTCACTATTCATCAAAAAATGAAAGTTTCCAAAAAAATACCAAAAATTAGTCCTAATCTATATTTGATATTATGTACTCAAAAATGATGTCTATTTTACCAAATTCAAAACATATCAGTTGCATTAATTAAATTAAAAATTAATTCTCGTCGTCAAAACAAATAGTGTGTTCTTAAGAGATAATAACTATCAAAATATTGACACTTATTTATGTCTGGTTTAAATGTGAAATTACATCCAATGACCAACATTGTATTAAATTGTAAAAATATATTCTAAATATACTTTAAAACCACTCAAATTAATAATTTATCACTATTAATTATTTCGATTCAAAATGTTGTTTTTAATTAAAATTTAGTAATTTTCACTATTCATCAGAATATGAAAGTTATCCGAAATGTACCAAAATTTCACCCTAATCTAATTTCGATATTCCAAATCCAAAAATGAAGTCCATTTTGAAAAATAAAATTTACAAAATTTCAAAAATTGGTTATTACTATTCATAACGGCTAGTTTATAATAATATTATAATAATATCTCGTTTAGTGAAACTCGGTATTGCGTACTACACACGCTATCGAGGAAGGTCGTGATTGCGTGTAATGAAAGGCAAGTCAATGATGCATGTTGTGTAAGCTCCTTTTGGTGTAGCGTACAGCACAAGACATTAATGAAATTAAAAATAATGTTTTTCATAAAATCTTGGGGTGTTATAGTCAAACAGAGAGGACCATTCAGACTCTCGAGGACATGCTCCGTGCATGTGTCCTCGACTTTGGTGGTAGCTGGGAGGACGACCTACCCTTGGTGGAGTTCACATACAACAACATCTACCACTCCACCATCGGGATGGAACTATACGAGGCATTGTATGGCCGACCTTGCAGATCACCCCTGTGCTGGACAGACCATGGGGAGTAAGCACTTGTGGGACCAAAGATGGTCCAGGCCTTGACAGAGAAAGTCCAGGTCATCCAGGAGCGGATGAGGACAGCTCAGAGCCGACAGAAGTCTTATGCTGATAGGAGGTGGATACCGCTAGAGTTCGAGGATGGCGACCATGTATTCTTGTGGGTCTCACCTCGACGTGGATTATAGAGATTTGGTCGAGGCGGAAATTTATCTCTATGCTTCATCAGACCATTTCAGGTTCTTGGCAGGATAGGCGAGGTGGCTTATCTCCTGGCTCTACCACATCAGTTGCACTGGGTGCACGACGTCTTCCACATATCTCAGCTGAGGAGATACGTGCATGACCTGACGCAGATCATCGACCATGGGGAGATGGACCTTGACGATGGGGCGACTTTTGCGGAGGTCCCAGTGGAGATCGAGGACCGATAGGATCAGATCCTACGTGGGCGGTCGATTCCTCTAGTGCACATTAGGTGGCAGCATGGGAACCTCCAGGAGAGCACTTGGGAGCGGGAGGCTCAGATGTGTGCTCAGTACCCTCATTTGTTCCCCTAGATTGTGATGTATCTTTACGGGGATGTAAATCCCGGAGGTGGGAGTAATATAAAGTCCCGTAAATTTCAAGGGAAATTTTTTCGTAATTTTCTTTTGGATTTTATGAGTACGCGGTATCTGACGGCACATGATTCTGAGGCCCGGTGTGCCCAGAATCATTTTCCAATGTTTAGATCGGGTACGTTCAGTGAATGAATGATCGGGTTTTCTTAACTTTTAAACCGGTGCCCGGAATCAAAATCAGAGGGCACCGATGAAACCGAAGCATCGGCTTTTGCTAAGGAAGACCTTTTTTGGAGTTGCGTTTTCTCGGAATTAGTTGTTTTAAAAAAAGGGATTAAGATTGAAGTGAAATAAAAATCGTGTTATAATTTTTATTCCACATTCTTAAGTGGTTTAGCCCATTTGAGGGAGTTGGGGAGGGACCCACTGATGTTCTAACCTCCCATGAGAGCCTTTAAGATGAGGTGGGGCCCACATGAGCCCCCACCTTATCATTTTTCCTTAACTTTTTTTTAAAACCTCTTTTTTCATTAAAGATTCCAACTTATCACTTCAATTAATTTTAACAAGTTATGTCTAATTAAATGAAGCGAATTAATTTATAAATGTTTGAATTTTAAAAGTGTTGGAAAAAGTAATAAAATAAGGCTAAAGCCTTATTTTATTTTGTTTTCTTCGTTGTGTCGATAGAGGGAGAGTTCTACCATCTAAGAACTTCATCATCCTCCTTGAAGAAACTAAGAACACTGACGTGCCTTCCTATATTCTTTTCCCCACGACAAAGGAAGGGATACGCCATTTCACCTCGGACAATCTCCATCAACGTGTATGGAGCCACACCCCGCGATGCATTTTTTCGCGATGCTCATCGATCGTCAACTCGTTATCGAGTTAGGCATTTGATTTTGTTCATGAATATTCTTTGTCGTTCATCATCAATTTTTTTGGGCTGCTTGTTATCAATTTAACGGGAGGAGTTTGGACTGCAAGAACATGGCGGACCCTCCTCCCCCTTTGTTGTTGTGTTCGTTGTGGCTCAAAAGAAGGTGGCGTGGTGCAACGACACCGCTCGGAAACTTGGAGGAATGCGTTGATGAAACACGGCGCCGTCGCGCCGCGCCAGAGAACCACGAAGAGATTGTGACCGGAGCGGGGCCATGGTGGAGGGGCTCGGCGTCGTCGCGCCGCGCAGGTCAGACCAAGGTCGTGGCAGAGCAGGGAGCGGTCGCCGGAACCACCGGCCGCCGGCACGTCGGAGGGGCCGGACCGCGGGGCCCTCTGGCGACGGCACCTGCCGACCAGCCGGGCCGGCCTTTCGGAGAAGGCCGGGGGTCGTAACCCCCGTCTGCCAAATTAGCGGACCCCACGTGGGGGCTTCCATTTCAAAACAGGGGGTAGCGCCCCCCCCCCCCCCCCCCCCCCCATTCCGCGATAGCTCGGTCAGCGCCGAGCTGGCCAAGCAGGCCACGCCCGCGCCAGGCCAACTGGCCTCCCAGGCCTAGCCGGGCCGACCCAGGGGGTCTTGGGCCGGGTCGGTCCGGGCCCAAAACCCCTAAAAAACTGACATGTTCGTTTAAATGCATGTAACATAGGATATGGACCTCCGATCGACATACTATCAATTGCGATGAAATCCTTGGATCGAGAAGGCCGTTTCGGTATATTACACTCAATGTTTCGGATAACATTCGGTACGGCTGGGTTGCTTCGAACACGAAACCAACCGGGCCCTCGGAGCATAAATGCTTATAACTTGAGCTCCGGACGTCCGATTGACATGTCGTCGACTTAGTTGGATTCCTCATAGTGAGACGGACCTTTTGGCTTACTCCGCTCGAGGTTTGGATGTAGTTGGAGTGTGGTTCGGTTGGTTTTGACTTAAAAACCAACCGGGCCCTTGGAACAAAAAAGCTAATAACTCTCAGACCGGGCGTCCGATTGACGCGTCGTCTGTCACCTTGAGTTCCTTTTGTCGAGACGGAACTTTGAGATACATAAACTCCGGAATACGTGTCAGTTGATGTATCGACCCCCTTTACTCGTGGAGCAAACCCTCACGAAATCGAGCATGTTGTGTTCGGGAACACTAAAGTTGGCTGCGACTACGATGACGAGGACGACTGCACTGAAATCCTCCGTGGATTCGGCAGCGACGACGACTGCACTGAAATCCTCCTTGGGTTCGACAGCGATGAAGATTGTACTGAAATCCTTCGTGGGTTCGACGGTGATGACTACTGTTCTTGTATCCTACGTGGGTCTGACAGTACTATTGTTCTTGTATCCTACATGGGTCCGGCAGTATTTGACCTCTTTTGTAGCATCCTACTTGGGTCCGAAAGAGTGGCTGGTCTTGTATCCTACATGGGTCTGACAGCTTAGCTTGTCTAGTATCATATGTGGGTCCTAGCTTAGATGAATCAGTGGCTACATCTGATCATCTCTATCACCTTACAAAGAAGTATACCTGTGTGAGCTGAGTCTTGACTTTCAAACATTATCTTCGATATGATTGACTTGCTTCCTATGTGGATTATGTTGTGCTTTCATGTGTGGATTGGGTTGTACTATCATGTGTGGACGTGATCGAACATGGGCTCGGATGTTGGAGCCGAACCGGAATTGATGAATTAGGTATATATATGGGCATATACCTAAGTAGTGTTGGATGTTACTTCGTGATTGTATCTTTGTTTTGAGGATTATCCTTTGGGGATTCTCGGAGACCTTTGGGGGTCTCGGGGTCCCTACTGAGTAGCGTATACTCGCCCCTTCACGGGCTATGCCCGGAATACGTTGTGTTGGATGCAGATGACGGACAGCACTGATCATGGTTGAGGCTTATGGAGCAGTCAGTACCTGGAAGTGGACCACTGGGCGGGACGTACACGGAGCGGATGACTGGACCCGAGGAGCTGAGGATTCTATCTGTACCCACCCTTCAAGTGGGACTTCCAGTGGATGACTCGACGTTGCTGCTTTACTTTCAGTTGTTGTACTTACTTTCCAGTTGTACATTACTTTCAGTTTGGTTTTGTATTCTGGCCCATTTACTTTCCGCACTTACTATTGTACTCAGTTTACTTAGTGTTTACTTCTGCTGGCTTACTCTGTAGTTTTTTTACTTATAAAATGGCAATGTCATCCCCTTTTTTTCGGGCTTTACGTCTTGGTGCTAGTCGCCAACCCCTAGCCTATGGAAGGCGGGCTTGGGGTAGTCACAGCACGAGTCCTAAGGACGGGTTGTGACATAGAATTTCACCATAATGTTTTTTGAAAGTCATAATTTTAAAAATTTAGTTAATTTTATGAAGATAATGATTTTTTAGTATCTAAAATTAATTTTAGTATTGTTCATAGAATGACATAAAAAGAATCTTCTTTAAAAAATATTATTTTAATACATATAAATACATTTCCAAAAATTATATATTTCATTATAAATTTATTTTATTTAGGTAAAAATATCATAAATAATATATCAAATTTATTTATTACTATTCATATTACTATGTTCATAATTTTGGTAAAATTTTTATTATTTGTATAATTAAAATAATGGTAATATATATCGTAGAAACTCATTATTGTGTACCACGTACGCCAAGTCAGTGTTGCGTGTAGCACAAGCCAAGTCACGTCCATCTTAATGCCATATCTGACTTATTTTAATAAAATAAATTAATGAAAATTAATTCTTTTGAAAAGAAAAGTCTATAAAAACACGGGGTGTTACATTCTATCCCCCTTAAAATGAATTTATCCCTAAGAATTCATATGGGTTATCAATGGTTTAATACATGAATGTTTCATATGTAAATTCTAACCCTTTTCTTGTTCTTTGATATATTCCCACTTTGTCTCTTACCCTATGAAACGAAGGGTATTTTTTCATTCATAATTTACTAATAGATCATGAGATCTTTGATAATTCATCCCATCTTTCTTTCGTTACCACCAACAACATATCTTTAGAATAGGCTATCTAATATGCATAAATCCAGATGTTGTGAAATAGTAAATTATTATCAAAAACATCATATGATGTTTAACTTAATATTTCTATAATTTGTTAACCATGTAACACTTAATAAATATGAAAAACAAAATCCTGAAATAGAATATCCTGAAATCAGCTTGTCATTAATCCCCCATATATCATAAATCACCACAACATTGTAAAATTACATACATTTGAATACCCTCATCATATATTCCCTTGAAACATGTTAATAACCTAAATTACCGATAATACTTTTGAATAACACACATGTTACCATATTCCAATGATTACTAGATAAATTCATTAAATATAAGAAGGTATAAACATTTTCCATGATAACATATACCACTTATGAATAATCAGTTCTTGGGTAATCTGTATCATCCAATTTAATT
Source organism: Viscum album (assembly GCA_963277665.1). Classification (NCBI taxonomy): domain Eukaryota; kingdom Viridiplantae; phylum Streptophyta; class Magnoliopsida; order Santalales; family Viscaceae; genus Viscum; species Viscum album. The sequence continues at coordinate 1,507,353,772 of OY728121.1, read as the reverse complement.
ATTCATATCCAACATATCGTTATTCAAACATAATAATATCTACATTAAGAATTAATTTTGGGTTACCTTCCCCTAATATAAATATCACCATTCCTTGAAATCACTTATCTATTTATTCATCTCCATTTATGATATCCTATTCATTCCATATAGAAATTTTATACTGAAAAGATTTATAAACTGTGGGATTCATATAACATAATCATTGAATTCTAATACATAATTAATTTATTCATCAAAAAATATTATTAAAATATTACATACATATTATCTACATATTGCATAACACATATTTTATAGAATATGAAACATGAATCATGTTTTAAGGTTCCAAAACCTTAATCTATTCATGTTTCATAGGTAGAAAATACTCGAACATCATCAAATACCATTCTCATGTCTTTTTCAATATCTTTATCTTAAGATGTCTATTCAATAATTGTACACCCTTCCTTATTCTCGTTATGTTATTCCAACATGAGAAATAGATTTTTATAATTCATGTACTTTCCAAATCTGAAATGTTTAATGTCAAACATGTTCATAATTGTTTATTCAATTGAATGAAACCATAAAAAATAGGATGAAAGACACATATGATACAAGAGTACCACATAAACATGAAAAATTACTTTCAGGTTGTCTAAATCATGACACATACTAATTAATCTATGACACCATAGGTTTATTTTCAGTTATTTATAACCAACGTCTATTTAAATCTTTCTTTATTCTTCTTGAATATTTTATGAATTCCCAACACATACCCTAATGGAGTGTCTAACTAGGTGTGCTGAAAGTATCGTTTTCATGTACCAAATTACCCCGAGTTAGGACCAGGACATCTTTTGAGCATGGAATTTCATGGTCCCTTATGTTGGGTCATATGCATAGAGTCTCATGTTATTTACCTTACATGGATTATTTGCATGGAATTCAATGTTCATTTTCATCGCATTTTGGGAATGATGACTCACCCCACTATACTGAGTGATTAGTATTAAGTCTCTCATTATTATGATATTTGGGGATAGTACCCTTATTAGAGCCTATAAGTCGATAGACTAGTCATAGACATCTGTGTTATTCCCCAGGTCCAGCTAGAAACAACAATAAATGCATATTAATATAAATTTACATACATATAGAGTGTATATACATGTATATATATAATATATAAATATATAATTACTTATATATAGTAAATTGATTATACTCATTTCAGCCTATAATGAAACATATAAAATCTATTACGTCTACTAAAAAACCTTTTCCAAATAGTATTTACATTGTAGAATTTTTTATTATTCATTATCATTCACACTCAAATGTTATAAAAACTAACTGGATTATTAACAAAAATGTTGGTAGATGCCTACCATGTTTATCTCAAATACTACTCGTGCCACCATTATTACCTGAGTAGACCTTATGATTGCAATTTTGGATAAGGGAAAGTGTTTAATCAGGGATTCTTGAAATCTTTTTCTTATAACTTGGAGAACAGCATTATAGGACCAAGGATATTCTCATGATTCTATTAGATCAAAATTTTGGTATTTTTGTATTTTAATATAGAATCTTATATACTCATGTGACTTATATAACATGTATCATCTTTTTTGTACAACCAAATTCTATTATATTAATTTTTTTATGAAATATATTATGTATTTATTTTTATCACTGCATTTATGTTTAATATTCTTATATGATTATTTAAGGTATTAGTATTTGTTTCACTACTAGTTATATTATTATATCTCTTTTTTATCTCTATTTATATCAACTATTCCACTATGATATTATAGTTTATTCTCCCCACCATCCCACCTAAGACCCTCTCTGCTACTCAACAGCCTCTACAATATGGGGAGGTGGACTTGAGGAAATGTGACCCACCATCTTGGGGCACCTTTTTTGTGAATTCTAGGTCAGTGCATTACGAAGTGGTATCAAGACCACTTTTTATTTAGTTTTGCTATTTTCTTATTATATAAGAGACTATGATGTACGAGAATATGGTAATGAGAAAGCACCTATAGGTAACTAACCCCCATACAAGGGAAAATTATATGGGATTGGTTATTATTGTTTTTTATTCATGTTATAGTTTGTTCAAATTCACTATTGTTTGTTGCACATGATGTGTGAGGTTATTTTTATTCCTATAAAAATTATGTATTTAATTTTTTTCATGTTATGGAATGCAATTAGAATAACATGCATCATTATAAAAACATTAGTATTTATATTCCATTCATTTTTATATTTCACATTTACTTTCCCCATTCAATTTCGGTTGCATATAGTTAGTGACCAGATTATTACATATGGAAATGTGATAATGTTTCCTTCATTAATGAATTAATGGATTTTTTAATGTTCATAAGTCAATCTAAAAAGTTATTTCAAACATTGATTGATGATGAAACATTAATTTTTTAATTATACCATATTATAGGTTCTGGACCTACAAGTTCCATATATTAAAAAATATTAACTGATTGGATTACTTAAATACAAATGAAATTTTGTGAATAAATAAATAATATAAATCTTAAATGGTTATTATTTTAATAAAACAATTACATATAACCTACTACGTCATAATACTGGGTGTAAGGGTCATGTCACAATACATTATGTCCCAAATTAAATTTATAATAGGTGTTACTTTTATAAATTGGGAATGGAACCTGTTGAAATGAATCATGAAATATATATAATGATATTAACTTAATTAAAAATTTCTAAAAATGAAATGGTTACCATTAAATGGGGATTCCAATTGAAATTTAAATGGGTTTTCCCTATATAAATTTAAATTAACACTCTATATTCTAGAATATATATTGTCTGATTTGAGATCATGACCCTGGATAGACCTTAGTAGTGGGTAGTTAGGAGTTTCTCTTATGCTTCTTATGGTCTGTTGTGGTGTTCCTCTACCACATAAAAATGGAAACTAGATAAGGCATAAAGTTATGGACATTCTCAATGGATGGATGTGAACCTATCTTATTATCTGTCTGTCATTATTTGTATTTTTAAACTATATTTTCAGGACTATGTTTTTGAATTATAGATTAATTCCCCCCATGAAGGCCTAGAGTAGTATTCCATATAGGTGGTGACGCCCATGTTTCGAACAAGGATGGACCTAAGAGACCATTATTACCATCAGTTGTTCAACCAGAGGCCCCACATATTGTTCCAAAATCAGGAAATTAGACACATTTTTAGTTTCATTTCTATAATAGTATTCATTCTATAGATGGAGTTTCTCAACCAACCTTGACTATGTTAGAGTTTAATCGAAAATTTTGGCATCAACATTCACCCACATTCATGGAGGATGGAAGAATACATAATTCTGGGTCATGGATGGAGGTTATGCATTCTATATATTTGAGAATATGGATAAACCTCCAAAAAAGAGGATCAAGATCACAAAATATATTCTACACGTTACTACCAAGCCATTGTTGGATGTTATTAATTAATTAGACCGAAACTCAGATTTGATCATAATGGACATCCATGCAGTATTTTATGATTACATCATTCCTCTGATATTGAGAGTCGACCAAGCTAGATTTTTCATAAACTTAATTTAATGATCAATGTTTGAAATTTATTATTCAACTCATTTCACCAAGATTTGGTGATTCACAATGACTCTAAAAAGATATGAGTCTATACATATGTGGCGATTTGAGGATGGGATGGTATGCACCTTCTGATCGCAGGTGAAAATTTTCAAGTAGCTTAGTGTTTCTGAGATAGTCAACCATGCCTCCTTAATGAGCATAACATAAGGGAGGGTGATAGTGTTAGATAGGGTGGATTAGAACCCATACGCGCTAGTGGTTCTTCAGTGGGAAGGAAGATTCTCTTTTTCGTATCTCATGGGGTAGTAAATGTTTGACACCTCATGCTGAAATATTCCTTATATGTCACCAATACAGGAATTAGGGACATACAAAACACTAGTGTATGTGATATATAGTTGAATGTAGTGGTTACAAAATTATTAGGAATATAAATTTATTATATAGAACATTTCCATCAGTACCATGAAAGAGAGAATCACCATCGACCGTGGGTTCTAGTGTGGGACCATTAGTGTCTTCCAAGGATGGAAACATGAATAAAACCAGATTCTTAAGAGGAGGTGGTGGTATAGAATGAGGGACTTAGACTCAGGATTCATAGTTCCAGCAGGGAGGTCCTACTCAGGGAAGTCATGTTATGAATTTGGGCTACTATATGGTTTTTTAACATAAAAAAAATACATTGTAGAATGAATAGAGGTCCAGACACCCTACTATTTGAGGAACAATTCTAGTGGCAAACAATTTAGTTTCTTTATTATTTCACATCGGTTCATCATACTATTTTATATCTGGATCAATTATGGAGTTTCTATTACTTTAGATATAGTAATTTGGAGGTGTTATAAAACTCAGTACCCCATTGGGTATCTGGTCAGAGACTGTTGATCGGTGTATAGATTTCCCCCTTGAGATAAGTGGTTATATGTTCATGTGAAATTTTCTCTTCCTTGAAAAGATATGATTGGATGTAATTTTTGGTATGGATTGATTATTTCCCTATGAAGACCATATTGATTTATATTAATGTACAGTGATGTTTTTATCAATAAATAGTCGTAGAAATATTCACAAGGGAAAATGGAATGCCATTGTATATCGGGTTGGACCTGATCATCAGAGGAATGGTAAGGTGACAACCAAAATCATTCATCTCTTTTGGGATGATTAGGGGATACAACCTATAATTTTCACCCCTTTATAATATCATTTTAGGTACATAATTCCTTACATAAATTTTTAAATAACTATAGTGAGAGAGGTAGAATTCACTATTGATCTAGTTATAGAAGAGGAACCAGTCTCCATTCCTCTATATAGGATGGAAACTAATGAGATCTTGGAGCTCAAGAAGTATTTGTATGACCTTGAAGAGAATGGTTTTATCTTACATAGTACCTATCCTTGGGGTTGAGTATTCCTTTTGTCCTAGAAGACATATGAAAAACTTAGGCTCCATGTATATTAATGATGTATGAGTTGGATCACAATCATGAACCTGTATCAAATACCTTGAAAATATTCCATCTTTGATCAGATGTAAGGATCATATGTGTTTTCAAAAATTGATTTGAGGTCATGCTATAATTATTTTTATTTCAATACATTAGAAAAACCTCATATATATTTTTAGAGTAGGTATGGTCTTTATTTGTACTAGGTATCATTGTTCAGTCTCCCAACCTTGATAGTTATTTTCATGGAATTCTTAAATCAGGATTTCCATCCATATTGGGAATCATTCATTGTAGTCTTTTGTATGATATATTAGTGTATTATTACACTCAAAAAGACCACGAAAAACATTTTGAGATCATTTTGAATACATAGAGTGAGAACCCGAATTAAAAAAATCCCACAAAATTGCACAATTGGATCCAAAAATTACACTTCAATGGAATCATCCTCTTAATGTTTGGAATACCAGCAGACCGAAGTAAGGTGAGAGACAAAGTTTTCAAGGATCTTCTTAAGGACATATTTAATATATAGAGTATCTTGGGTCTAGAAAGGTATTAAGGATACTTAATCTAGTCTTTCACATTCCTAGAACCACTCTTATAGGATTCACTAAGAATGTGGTGAAACTTGAGTTGTATGAATCTTTGGAAAGATCCTTCTAGAAATTGAATGGTGGGTTGTATTCATCACCATTTCTAATTATACTGTAGACTTGGAGGTTCTAGTGAAAAATTTTATTATAATGCATCGGGTATCAGTTAAGGGATAGTCCTAATATAGGAAGTGTGATTCTTTACAAACGAGTCTCATCAGTTCATTTTTTACAAGTGGAATTACCCAGCACATGATCTAGAGCCTGCATAGTTTTTTTGTTCTTAAAAATTTTGGAGAAATTATTTTCTTGTGGAAAAGTTTGTGGTTGTTATTGATTATAAAAGCCTCATGTATATTGTTATGCCTTATTATCAAAATATCTGGTAGTGAAGATGTGTTGAATACCAATATTCAATTATATTTGAGTTTCCCAATATTCAAATTAAAGTAAATTAAAAACATGATGGTCTGGTTTGGTAGACTATAAAACAATTGGATTAAAAGGGATGTGGTGAGTTGAAGCTTATATAATTTTTCTCCATGATGCATGTTAAACTGTTGGAGGGTGATGGTAATATTGTACCATCAAATTATTTAGCAACCACTATCCTTATATAAGAGGTAAGGATGGGGAATATGTCTAATCATAATGTCCTAGTCTTGAGGGAGAGTGTTTTAGATTATGATTTATCTTCTATTTGGGTTAAGGATGTGGTTGAGACCTTATGCATGCATGGGCGTGTCTAGGTCCCATCAGACATATAAGAGGAGTAGATGTGGGAATTTCATTCCTCGATAAGGGAAGAACATCCAATTATCCATTAGATGTATCATTAATTATATCACAAGTATTTGTGGCCTTCTTTGAAATGGGAGAAAATCTGGTTTAACAGACAGTTTTCATCCAGTCATTAAGTTAAGGCATAACACTATAGATGATCCACACTTTTATATCCATTTTCTATTCCCATATGGAAATGGGATTATGTTACCCTATATTTTACGATATAATTTCCTAGATCACCTTAAGGAAATGATATATTTTGGGTTGTCACGTATCATCTGATGAAGGTTACACACGTCATACCACTTCCAGAGACCTTATTAGTTGATGAGCTAGGGATACTATACATTAGAGAGGTCATATTACTTCATTTAACTCCATGTACTATTGTATCTTATAAGAATGTTAATTTCACATTTTTCTTCTTAAATGGGTTATAAATGTTCATGGTTACATAGGTCATATAAGGCCTCTTAAAACTCTTTATTTCTAATAGTTAAATGTATCTTGTTATCATACACCCTTTTAGCCATGCCAAATTAGTTTAGGTTTCCTACTTCATGGATACCTCACCATTAGTTTTTTTGATTGAATTTTCCACCAATATTTAAATTTTTAATTTTCCCTACAACCATATATGTGGACTGGATTGACCATTAAATAGATTTCCATTTGTTATAAATTAAATTATCTTAATGTTGATGGAAAGGAAACACCACTACATTTATATTTATAAAATTAATTATATAAAATGTGATAACCATGGTTGGATTGTGTAAAATGATTTATTAATAATTTATAGGTAATATCTCATGATTGTTATTATTATGTTTAGAACATAGAGATTGGTCAGTTGAAAAAAGTTAATGGATTTGTAGAGTAGAGTATTTTATGCTCCCATACGTTGGCTGATAGGCTTGGTATCTCACAATGTTTACTAAACATGGATGATGTGAATGATGTTACAAGTTCATTTTCATCATGTGTTGGGAATGAAAACTCACCCACTCCTTTGATTGATGAGAAAAATTTCTCACATTCATATTAGATTCTGGGTTATTAATCTTATTGGATACTATATATTATTAGACAATTCAAAATTTACAGAGTTATTCCATGGGTGATACATGGACCTAGTATCCATTTATAGGTCTCTTAATGTACTTACATATAGAGTCTATAATCATGTTTACATATTATAAATACATTTATCGTTACTTGTATATTGTATACTAATCAGACTCATTCTGACCTTTTAGTAGAATGTAATGTCAAATAGGAGTCCAACAATAACATGTGCTGATAAGTATTTAAATTCTAGAAATTATTATAATTTATTATCTTGAAATATTCTATGCCATACACACATCATGTATTATTCTAGACACCATTGGTTATGGGATATAGAGTGTATCTCACACCCTACATGACCCATGTTTGGTACTATAGTAGATCAAATGATATTCGGTGTGGATAAGGGGACATGACATATCAAGGATGTTTAATTTTTTTAAATTATATCATGGATCATGGGAGAAGAGGACCGAGGATATTATCATGTTTCTAATGTATTTTTTTTAATATTATTATGTATATACATATTCCTTGTATTACTTGTATCCATATTTTTTTAAAAATCATTTCATAACATCATTTTTGTGTCTGACTTATCCTATGGATTTGTTATCATTACTACATGGAAGTTTCCTGTTATGTTGTTCATATTTATGGAATATTTTTATGATGTTGTAATAGTTTTGTTTTTCTTATGCTATTTTGTTTCTCTATTTATAATTGTGGTTACACATTGATATGATGGTATATTCTCTCCACCAGGCCACCTTATACCATCACTACAATTCTGATTCCTCTAACATATGGGTCAGTGTGCATCAGGTCATGTGATCCACCAGCTCAGGGAACCATTTTAGTGGCATAATGGTCCAGATGATACACATTTAAAAGATAGACATTTAATTTTTCACCTATAAATTGATCAATAAATAATATCTATACAACACTTGAATGGTTAATAAACACTAATTATGGGAAATGAGAAAAAATAAATATTTCTACGGTAATTTTAATGGGTTATTTTACCACTATACCCATTTAAGGTATTTGAGTCGTTGAAAAAAATAATAAATATACATGTATTTATCATGAAAATCCCCTAGAATAGAAACCATTGTATTTAATTAATTTTAGAGATGTGGATATCATGGATTATATGACCTTTATATAGTATCCAGTGGAAATTTGGGATCTCAATGATAAATTCAAATAAGGAGGAGTTATTCCCTTAGAATGAAACCTTTTTATGACATGATAATATATAGAAGAGAACTTGGGAGAGGTAATCACATATGCATGTTGTAACACCTCAATATTTTTTGATAACATTCTATATCAATAAATATTATTTCACTGGTATCATTACCTACACAGAACATCTATTTTAAATAAACCATGTTATAATATAAAAATGTTTTTATTTATTGTGATAGTTATCACCTAGTTGTTGGATATATTGGTATGAAAAGAATTAACTGAAATTTTAATGAATTTTTTTCACACATATATAAGATAAGTTATTTTATATCTATTATATAGAAATGAAAATAAAAAATCTTTTCAATATAAAATATATGTTTTTCTAAAAAAAGTTTTTTTATATACCTCATGTGTTTTCATCGTAATAAATTAAATTATTCACATTTTGGGTACTATTTTAATGAGTTTATTTTATTATATATTTATTCACTTTTTTCATTAATCTGATGTTTTTTTGAGGATTGGGGTAAAAATAAATTATGTTTTTCACTTAAAAATGAAATTTTCATAAAAAAATGGTACGCATAGTTTTTTGCACACTTATTTTAAAATATACATATTTTATATATAAAAAATGAATCATGATTTAATGGATTCAATATATGAATTCATTAGGTTGAAAATTTCAAAATAGTTCCCTTTCATTTTTTCACTATGAATAGTATCCCAGAAAAATATTTGTTACCTTAGTATGGGTTAAATGGTAAAACAGGGGTAAAACAATCTAATAATGATTGAAACTTTCTCTAAAAAATTCATTTAACCTCATTTATTATTATAGATCAATGTTTATTTTCTAAATATTGAATATTTGGCCACTTAGTTTCATATTTCCATGATTACGACCAATATATTCAATTATCAAAAGGATGCATAAAAAGGTAACTATATTGACTTCAATGTCTCTTATAAATTTTTTCAAAATGATAAAAAAGGATAAGTTTAATTATAAATATTTATTTAAAAGATAATTTAACATTTCTAAAATGGAAATTTAATTTTAAATTTCATTAATCGAATAATTTACATAATTGATTATTAAATTTTGACATAGTATTAATTCAATTAATGAAAAATTAAAATAAATGATTATAAAAATACTAAAATTAAAAATATTTGGAATGGTTGTTTTTTTTTATGATTTTTTTAGATAAATATATCATATTTTGTATATTTTATAGTTTTTTTCTTATTACATAAATATCATGATAACATTAATGTTAATGTTAATTAATAGTTTTAGAAATATCATTTATGATATTTTGTAATAATAAATATTTTATTAAATAATTTTAAAAAATAAAAATTCTTTTTTTATCCAATTTAATATGATATGGTTTATAATATAAAAAATGTTCTATTTATGGGTATATTTTCGTTTTTTGGTAACATTAATTTCCATTAAAATTTGGAATACATTGGAATTGTGGTAATTTTCAAAAGGACTAAGAAGTGTAAAAACAAAAATATAAGGGTTTAAAATGAAATTAAACTTCTAAAAATATAATTGGATAAGAGTATTTATACATACACTGATCATCTATAAAAATTATTTCAATTAGGAGTCACATAATTTTAAAAATTAATTAATTTTAATTTAATACATTAGGTAAATATAAGAGTGCACCTCACCTCACTCATAAATGGAACCTCTTTTCCTCTCCTCCTCACACCTTCTTAGAATTCTAGATAATTATATACATGAAATAGTACCTTAATATCATCTTTTATAGCTTCCTAGAGATTATTTTCTTTCCAAAATACCATCCACTCAATGATTAAGTTGTAATCTAAAGGATGTTTCTTAGAGAAGAGGCATAATGTGTAACTAAAGGAGAGTTAAATATGGTATTTATAGTGAATACATTATTCGTTAACTTCTTGTAATTTTATTACCCATGAGACTGAATGATTTTTTTTAAGGACAACAAAATATGTTTTAATATTTCATCTAAAATCATTTATTCAATGACCAAGATTTATTTAAAAAGTATCGAATATTTTTGTTTAATATTTTCCATTTATAATTTAAAATTATTTTCTACCATAATTTTCTTTCTAGAAAATGTTTTAAAATTCATATTATTTTCAATTTGTGAATGGGGTACCTATGAAATTTTACCAATCATGTATAAGGAAATATTATTTAAACATACCATGAATGAATAGAGTTTTTTACTATTATAAAATCACAACTTTTTGAACCATATATTAAAATATTCCATATTCATTTTCAAATAATAATTTTTCACCTTTTTTAAAAACAATTAATTTTTAAAGAATTTTTTCATATGAAAATGTTAATTTTCACAAGAAATATTCAATGTGATATTTTTAGGGTATTCCCATATATGATAAAACACATTAATATACATATGATTTAACGGGGATGTGATGAAATTATAGGATCCTTATTGCTTATCATCATGGTTTATTATTATCATATTGAGATGATTATGAAACCTATTTAATTTACATGGGTTATACTATGATGAATTTTTGACTGGTTTTTGAAAAACATTCATGTCCAAATTTTATGATATATGATGAATGATTTATGATTTTATGGTACACATTTGAATTGGTTATTAATATTATGTGTTGTATTGAACCAAAATAATATATACTTCTAATCAATTGTTTCAATATATATAGCTCATTAGATAACACGTAATGGAATAGGTAGTGCACTAAAATCAATAATGGACTGTGTCCACTACAATATTATTTAAGGTGAACATATACTCTTAACAAGATGGAATGGAAAGTGAAAACAATCTTCTAGGATTTCTTATGTATTTATCCTTCAATAATGAAATTATTTTCTATGATTATGTGTATTCTGCACACATATGTCTTAATCCAATTTTATGCCCCTATTTTTCATGTTTTTTATTTTATTATGATTCGTGTACTATAAAATTCCATGATATATTCTAGGCACATGAGCCTTAGCCCACTTGGTGAGGTATCCATAAGTGCGTCCACAAGACCCTGGTTTAAACCCAGGTAGAGGCATATTTCTAGGTACTGTAGCAGTGATGTAGCAGTACTGTAGCACTCACTATTGCAGAACTGTACATTGTGTGGTTTTGTAGAAGGACTGTACATTGTACAAGTGCTGTAGCAGAACTGTACACTACACGGTACTGTATCAGACACAGTAGCAGTACTGTATGAGGTATTGTTCGGTACTGTAGCGGCTAGAACTATTCACCTTGGTCCATCGGTTTGGGCTTGGAGTCCTTAAGGATTTTGGGCGACCTAGGCCTTCAGGTCAGTAGGGCATTCGGGCCACCATTGAGGCCTTCGGGCCACCTCAAGGCCTTCAGGCCACATACAGTTTCCCCAGACAGACTACAAAAAAAGGAGTAGCCCTGGAAGAGGATTCAGAGCAGGTTCACTTACCATAGCAGATCCAACTTGAATTTTAGAATAAGATGGTATGGTTATGCCATCAGTACCAGCCTATGCTTGTATAGGAATCCTATCCAAATAGCCATGCAATGGTGGAGAGATACTATCATTATGCAGATGCTAGGGAGGGCAGGTCTTTGTAGATAGTATTTTTGAATTACCTAAGACATTCGGGTCATGTAATATCTTAAGACTACAGGCCATGTAGTCTCTGAACCTATTAGCATTGTAAGGGTTCCACCTCATCCCTTGAAAGGGGGTTATCAAAATCAATTAAAATGAAGGCCTCCAGCCCATTCGAGCATGATATATTATAGGATTCAATATTATGATATATGATATGATGGGTATGTAATTTAAAATATTAATCTAATGTTATCATAATGATAATATTATTTTAGCTTAAAGTGTTCTTTGAAATCTCCATCATTTACTATCATTAAACATATGGGGTCACCCTTTTTATGGTTCCTTTCCCAAGGTTATGAAGAATGGTTTTATGTAGTGGTTATATAAGATAATTACTTTATTGTATGTTCATTATGGTAGACATTGAATATATTTCGGGAAATAAGATGATTTTTTATTGATACTCCAAATAAAAAAAATTTAATGGTTCTTACATGAATTCAAATTTAATGTATTGAATATAATTCTAAATTTATGTGATATTTATTTATGATATTTATGGGATATTTTAGTTGGTATATGGGAGAGGAGAAGTTAATAATTGGAAATTTGGGTTTGAAAAAATTGGTGAAAAACCAAGGAATAAGTATGAGTATTAAATAACATCCCAATGTCATGGTAGTGACCTTTTATAACCAATGACTAACCAAGGGTTTTACATAATGAAAAGAATGAGTCCTGATTTTTATATCCAATAAATTATTTTTAATTATTATGCGATTTACCAAATTGATTATTGTTTCTCACACTATAATTTTGGGTTTTAGTGAATGGATGGAAATTGATCGAATAATGTTAATGATGAATTTGATGGATAATTAAAAGACTTTCCCCATAGGAAACTGAATTTCATGGGAAATGGAATGACCAATATACTTCCTATTATTAAACAAATGTCTCGGGATAATAATAATGATAATCTTACAAATGAGGAAGGGATGGAAAATCATTATATTGAGTCTGTCATGAGGCTGCATGCACCTTCTATTAGAGGGTTTAATAATCCACTAGTCTTCATACAAATGGATCAATTACACCAAAAAATTTATTTCCAGTTAATAATTTTTTGGAATATAAAAATTAATTTTGATTATTTATTATTTGTATGTAAAATATGGTCAATTATTAATTCGTATAAAAAACATTAGAAAATGGGAGAAAATGGACTCCACTATGTTGGAAGAGTTTTGGATCTTTTTTTTAAATAATTAATTTCTTTATATTCTTCATTTGAAAATTTATAAAGTATTACTTGATATATAGTGGAAGGATAATGAATCTATTATTTCTAAAAAGAAAATTTTAAATAATTTATGACAACTACTTTTGATATTGTAATCGTACCTAAAAGTGAGGTATATTAATTCATTAGTGTATTAAAACCAAGTCTCCAATGGGATATAAGAATAAGGAAATTCAATAACTATAAATAAATCATTCAATATGATATCAATTTGGAGATTGATATAGGAGTTACCCATCAATCTAATGTTTTTGATATGAAAATAGAAATAGAAAAAAGGGAAATAAAAAAATCATAGAGAGATAAAAATGAACCTTTAATTATACTAAAAGTGTATAAGGATTGAATGTGGAAATTGTCTTCAGGGTACTGGAAAATGTATTATATGAGGAATGAATGATCATTGGGAAATTAACCATAGAAATTATCATAGAAAGAAGATAGCTACAGATAGAGAAAAAACACTATAGAATGAACAACCCACACTCTAGATTTTCAAATGTAAAGATTACAGGAATTATTCAAACTAGAGAAAAAAATACGAATGTAAATTATGGTGATAAACATTAGAAACCTCTAAATCCAAGAGAAAAAATTGAAATAGTATGGGTTCACTATTTCTCTTGTAGATAATAATTTGGTAAAAGGTACTCATACCATCCTCCCAGAACTAAAAATTCCGTATTTGATTATGGATCTTACCACTATCTAGTATCTAAAAAAATTTCAAATTATATCACAATGAACTCCTATTGATTAGATATTAAATTATGAGTAAAAACATATAATGATATGATTATCACATCTCAGGTAAATGATTCATCTCAAATTGATTTTTGTGGAAATGTGATTACTGAAAATCATATTCTAATCCATCTATTTTTATTTTATATTATCTTAGGGATGGATTGAATTTATATTCATAAATTCTATTGAAATTTTCATGGAATGGAAGTTAAATTTTATTTTCTTATCCAACATATGGTCATCTATGACTATAATGATAAATATTAACATTGAATGTAAAGTGCATCAATTGTATGAGTCTTATTTTCTATTTAAATGTTGTTTTATCATTTATAGGGAGTAGAAACAAATAATCAATGACATTCTACTTATTTGAGACATTTTGAATTTTTTGCAAAATAATTTCCTCGTCTTCCTATGAAACATAAGGTAGTGTTTTCATGAGATTCCATACCTTCTGCTACATAAATTTTAATGAATCCATATTAGGTGGTCCGATTGAGTTTTGAGAATTACGAAAGTTACACTAAGAGAATACTGATGAGTGATTAATTCATCCATGTGAATCACCATGTGATGCACTTGTTCTTTTTTTAAGAAGGAAGATGGATTGTTGAGACTTTGTAATGATTATCCAGAACTAAATATGATCACTATAAAAAGCATCATCTACCCATATTGATTACTTATTTAATCAACTACACTAAGAACAATTCATTTCCATGACTTCCTTACATTTTGGATATCACTAATTAATGGTCTAGATGGATTTTATACCTATGAAAATACTATATATGAAGTATGAACACTATATATTTATTATGAATCATTTTGGACTTAATAATTACCATACCATATTCATGTATTTATAGAATAGAGTGTTTAGTGATTTCTGAGATCATTTTTGGGTATTATATAAATACTATATTCTTATATATCAAATGAAGAAAGGTAAAACATGAATATTACATGAGTATTGTTCTTAAGACCACAATGAATAAGAATATATTAGCAAAATTTACTAACATTGAATTTTGTCAATAAAATGATTTATTTTTTGGTCACATAATATCATGAGATTGTATTTCTACATGTCCATAAAATATATATGTTATTTAACATTTGGAACATAATTACCATTGATTTCGTCAGTGGAAATTCCCTTCTTATTATATTATTATTTCATATATTGTAACATAATACTATATAATACCCAAGTAATGTCTGATAAAAAAATTAAATTTTATTATATTAATTTAAGATTTAAAATAAAAAATTAATAATATCCATTACAATTGAAAATGTTAAAATAGGATAAATATTGAAAATAATGTAACTAAATTATGAAAATTGGGAAGGGAAACATACCACAGAATAACTACACTCAAGAACCATATTTTATAAATGAGGAAAATTATTATTAATGAAATTTTTTTAGGGATTTCAAATAAATATAAACCGACAAAAAAATATAAGTCATTGAAGAATTAATGAAAAATAATGTATTTATATAATGTGGTAAACCCGTAAGACCATTAAATATATGACAGTGGGAACAGTATTTTGACTTATGTAATAGTAACATTACAATTAGAATACAAATATCACCACAATAAATAGTATATTTATCATTATAATAGTATACATATATATTTAATTGTAATATAATATTTAGTTATCCTATTAAATGAAAATATGATATAATTGAACCTTGATTCATGTAAATAATTATTTTAAAAATTGTAAATTGAGTGTTTGCATTTCTGTTAGATATTAAATGTTTAATTTAACTTTTACAGTAAGTATAATGATTTAAAATAATGTTAATTTATTTTATTTATACTTATAAATTAATATTCTGTTACATTATAATGATAATATAATTTTTTGAGACCATAAGTTATTTTTCAAAGGGTCTAAAAATGGATCATTATATTTAAATTAATATTTTTCAAATAAACGAGTATTTTAATTAAAAAGTGGATTTAAAAAATTGAAAACTATTTCCTAAAATTTATTTCATTTTTTTATTCTACACATTTGAAAATATTTATAGTGAATTTTTCTTTTAAATAGTTCAATGTTTTGTGAATAGTGAAATATAGTAAAATATGGTATTTCACATTATAATATAAATATATTAATTTTTGAGTTGTGGGTGATGTGAGAACCCTTTAGTTTAAACTCATATAAAATATTTAATTCATATAGCCATGATAATAAATACTATTGGGAGTCCGGATCTAAAATAAAAAAGTAATGAAAATAATATTCTAAAAAACCCCTCTCAACCCCTTATAAATACCACCACTCATAACCCCTTATTCTCAACACTTTTAAATCCTTGATTCCTACCAAATTAATACCAAAATCACATCCCAATACACTCAAGAATGTCTTAGTTCATCTAGTTTCATCCAATGTAAATTTCATGAATCCTTAGGGGGTAACCTAGTAGGAGACAACCAAATGAGAGGTAAGATTATCGACTAATAACTTTCTATGTTATTCTTCTTCTACCACACCTGTAAGATACCCATCCACCAAATCATTGTAACATAAGAACCCTAAATATATTGATATGTTATTATAATGTTTTAATATTTATCTTCTAGCCTTAATTCCTTTTTTTCTTAAGAAAAATTTATTTTTATAGTATGGTTAGTTTTCTGATGCCATGAACAATGTATTCTTTTCCAAAACAATCACGTTTAGTCATGAGAATTATTATTATAATAAATGAATAGTATTATTAGTATATTATAACTTATTTCAAATTTTGGAATGTATATGTATCTATAATATTAAATTGAACATTTCTAGTTCTTTATGTTTAGTAAACCCGCCTATATGAAATTACCATTGGACATTAACATTTTAAACTTGTTGGACCTTTTTTAAATTTGTTTTTAAGTAATTTTTTCCTTTTATAATGGGTTCTATCTTTCCTAATCAGAATATATTTTCCTTCTTTTCAATTCATTAAAGGGGGGATTCCTATAAACCACTTCAAAAAATTTATTATTACATGAGAAACATTTCATTTCACTTATACATTTTTAGTCCCTTTTTCTATGAACATAAATAATTGTCTACAAGTAATCCATCCATGGATCAATGAAATGAACACACTTGGAAAAGTGAAATTAAACATTATATTTGGTTGTGATGATTATAAATAAACAAGATAAAATTATAATATATCACATATACTTGGTAATGGTTCTAAATTATGAAATTAATGAATCAAATTTAATTATCTAGGTTGATATGTGTTTGTGATGATTGATTACCTAACATATGTTAATGGATTTCACTAAAACTACCTTCTTCATTGGGTTATGACCTTTCTCTCTCTAACTCATATTATCTCTCTGATAAATTTTATTTTACGATTTTAAATTATATTTATTTCAAATAAACATATAACAATATTATTCTACCTTTCATTTATGGGGAAATAAATTCCAAAACATATTTTCTCAAATAAAATCTATTTACTTCCCTATATAATTATAATAATTTGAAGAAATATTAAGGCACCCATTTCATTACAAGAGTGATTATTATTCTTATTTTTTATTATTAGTTTAATTATTTTACATATAATCATGAACATGTTTCGATGAGTTCTCCCTATAACACACCTTCTTTCTTAATTTATGTTTTTAAATATATCTAGTAATATTTTAGGACCCGGGTGTTATGATGGCATGAGATTTTTAGGCATACTAATCCAGATATTGAAAATATAAACATATAAAATATATTAATATCTCACAAACATAATTTTATATAAATATTTTAATATATCAATAAAAATGGTTTAGATTGGAATTTTTAGGCTTATATAGTGTTCATAGATTGGTTTTTACTCTAGGAATAACGTAACCTCAGAGAGCGTTGGATGCTTGTGTTGAGTGCAGTCGTGAATGGGTAAATAAATAAATTTGTTTATTTATTTCCTTTTTTAAATTTCAAATACCTAATACCTTCTATATAAATACATTATTATGGTTAAATATCATGTTTATATTCATAATCATGGAGACATATAGATTAGTGGTTGGAGGATTGTTCTTGCAGGAATGATGACCATACCGTGGATCAATAATCGATGTGAAACATAGTTAAGGGATCTCACCAATGACTACAATGGAGGATCATTCTTAATTAATGATTGATCCAAACATGGGGTCACATTTTTTATGGATTCACCCAATTTATTTATCCTATGTGTAACATGGATCAATTCAAATAATGATAATTTATTTTCATAGCGATTGTTGAATTAAAATATATTTATTTCATTATTTCACTATTCTTCATTCGCCGTTCTAAAATAAATTAACTGATCCCATCCAAAAAGTGGACATGTTTTATTCCTCATTTTTTGGTTTCTCATTTCGACCCTATTTTATTATAGTATTTATCGTTGTTATTTCCTTCATAGGTGGTTTAATGGTTACCTTGTTTTAGATAGTTTCATGATTTTCATTTTTTTCAATGGATAGATAGTATTGGTGAGGTTCATGTTTAAGGGTGTGAACAAATTGAGGTGACAACAGTGGTAGGATTATGGTATATAATATTTGATTGGATTTTATGGTATTTTATTCCTATGGTACATGGATGAAATTCTTCAAATGGTATGATTTATCGATCATATTTTTTGGTTGGATTCTGGTGATCTGGGAAAATAGGGCTCGGTTAAGGACCGATACTAGTTTCTTGGGTGTGACCAATAGAGGGGTTTGAATAAAGTGATTCTGAGAATATCCAGATGATTCTAGAAATTCCTAAATTAAATGTTATATACCCTAAAGAAGAAATTCCATGTGGGGTGCAGAGGTGTGGTGATTGGGATTCGAATGAAATAAAATATCGCCCTCCATGTGAACTGCATAGGGGTTCAATGTGTATCCTAGTTGATAAATGAAAATAGAAATGGATAGGAACATAGTAATGGGTTTATTACACTACCATTTCATGATTATTGAACACTTCCAAGAGATTAGGAACAACCACGGTACATAGGCACCACCTAATGTACATGGGCATGATATTGTGTATGGTTGCACGGAAAGATTCATGCTGAATGAGGACTCAACCATTACTCATTGTGTAAGCCTCAGAGGGGATTATTTGTATATGAAGTATTAAATGTTGTTTGAGATGGAGAGACACAAACAATATAGATTTTGGTGAGACACTCCACGTACCCCTAGTACATGTTGTGCACTCAATCTAATGTAGTTTTGGAGAACTTCATTTCTTTAATATACACCAGGTTCTGCAAATCAGGTTTCCTTTATCCCATACCATGAGGGTATTGTGTATAATTACATATTAGTCATAGTATTATGATCGCATATATTGTTTTATTATGTGATGGAGTTTTTTTTATACACCAGATGGAACATTATGGATTCAATTATCACTCCACGATGGGGTTCACAGTATAGGTGTGACCAACATGAAGAGGTTGTCGATACCCTATCAATAAATTTGATATAGTAGGGATTTGGTATACCTCCATTGGATTTATGATTGATCCCAACCTACATTTAAACTTATTAAGATATCTAACAGGTACATCATGGTGATTATATATGAGCAGGATTACTCATATGAGTGTCATTAGTAATAGACTAGCTTTAGAAGTATGACCTCCTAGAATATCATTAACATGATTCCTCAAGAAAAATATTGTAGATTGTAGTTTTGGTCTTATACCTATTGTGATTAGTTATATTTTATGAGTATATCTTGTTATTATTACTATGTCTCCTTTATTTTGGAAATATATCCTGTTAAGTTTACTACTATCAATGTTCTATTCTTAGTGATTTCGAGGTGTCCTAAAATGTATTGTTATACTCACCCCTTTATATAATCTTCCCACTTTTCTGATTTCATTTTTAGATGAAAATCCATTTAATGGTTTACAAAGAGGACCATGAGTGGGAAAATTTTAGATTCCTCTAGATAGGTAAAGGTATTTATTATGTTTTGTATTTGACAGTAGTCCCCTCCTTTTGAGAAGGTTGGATTCCTTTCAAGTGTCTATTGGGCTTGTATTTTTACACTTTATCACTTTCAATAAATTTATTATACTCTGATTATGGGATATATGTAATTCATGAATTGGGTTTATTTTAATTATTTTACATTTTATAATTTCATGGGCTTGGAGATGTATGCATGAGTATAGATACCTTAGGTTACTTCTTCATATGTGTGTGATATACCAATCCATCACTACCAGCCAGCCTTATGGATATTTTATCTAGTCATGGGGTATTTATACTAGACCTATCATTGACCAGGTATTACCTAGTGGGTTAGGCCATGAAATAGTGGTATCCTAGTAGTAAATTATACATTAGGACCGGTGTTTTGATATTGTCTTGCTGTGAGATTGAATTGAGAAACATGAAAATAGTGTTAATGGTATTTGTGTTTCTGATTTCATGAAAGGACTCATGTGTTTCTATGGTATTTGACATAACCATTCACTTTGAATCAGATAAATAGATTTTTAACTCAGTACATATAGACATTGGTCACAGGGAAAAAATTAGTACATGCATCATATTGTAATTGGTTGTGGTTTCCATGTCCTTGATTTAGATCCCTAGATGTTCAAATTGTCCATAGTGTGTCTTCATTATTTTGGAAGGATCTATATATTTATCCATCCAGGATTACGTATCTAGAGCATGGGGTTGATCTACTATGATAAGAGGCTTTATTACCAGGGCTTCTGTAGGAGGTGTTGCTTCTGGACAGATTCCCATTTATGTCATCACCTGTTGAGAAATAGTTTTTTCTGTAAATACTATTCATAAATGTGTCAGATAGAGAAAAATACATGAGTGTTAGAGGTATAAATCTTTTAGGTTTTGTGGTAATACATACCCATAAGTGTCTAAGGACTAGTTTGATTTAGAGAGGTGATTTTTGAACCTTGCATGGTCTACAGAATATCAAATAGTGATCATTGCAACATATATTCATCAGGGCTCCACTGGGCGATTTTGGATTCAATGACCCAATAACACAATAAAACATATCCCTCTAGGTAATATATTGAGAATCTATTTAGGAATGATTTGTATCTAACCACATTGTGGGAAGAGTGAATTCAAGAACATCTAAGGTTGTAGTAGAGGACAATTAGCATGGAAGATTACTTGATGAGTTTCTCTAACATTTCATGATACCCTATTTTTATGGTTATGAATTATTTCACTAGATAATAGTCCTTCAGGAAGGGATTATACAATTTTATCAGGGATGGTGTGATATTTCATGGAATTTCTTCCTATACTGGAGTGCTTGAGTGGAATTTAGTTGTTGAGATATTTTTCATTGAGTAGGCATCAATAGTGGTTGTTGGTAGTGGGATCCCATGTTTAGTGAGATCAATAACTTATAGCTAGAAACAACCATAGGGATCCATGAATGTGATAAAATATAAGAGGACATCCGAGGATTTAGGATCTAAAGTCTACAGATCTCAATATGACTTGATTCATTCAAAATGGATAAGGTTATTCACTTGATATGGTTAGTGACATCTTTATTGATATTTCTAGCCTCCTGCAGAGCTGACCGAGAGATGGTCAATTGACTACCTAGGTAGATACAAATGTTTATGAAGGGAGGGATACAATTTGGAACATATGACAGATGAGTGGGTATAATATAAGATAGTGTCAGACATATTTCCTTATTTCTACCACCGCATCAATACACTCCATGATAATCTCAAAGATATGGTGGTTAGAGAAGATACCATATGTTAGAAGTGTAATCCTACAACCTTGAGGCTCCAAGGATGAATAAAGGTATGATCTATTTCATCTCTATATTAGTTTTTATACAGATAGACATAGGTTGTATCAACACTTTTCTTAACTCTTCTCTTTTATGAGAAATAGAAACTCTTATATAGCCATTGGCGTAACCATTTCACATAGAGACTCAAATCATTGGTGACACATTAATCTCCACCTTCTACCAACATTTTTACATAACACATAGAGGTTAGATATTCTTGTTGGATCTCTTTATAGAGGGGCTGATTTGTTATGATATTATTTTAGGTTCTGAATGGCTATCCATAGTTTATGCCTAAATATAATACATCAAGAAGTGGATGTTGTTTATCCACGGTGATGGGGAAAGGTTTAAATTCATGGATGATATAGAAACCCATGAATATTAGGATGTTCTCAAATATAGTATATTATGGATGAAAAAATATAAGTTAGCTACCATGGATCAAAGAGCAGTGGATGTTATGGGATACATATTTCATACAGTGGGGGAGTATCAAGACCGCTTTCTTGAGGTCATTCCAGTATTAACATCATTAAGATAGATAGACTTATACATTGACTTATTCCACTAAATTGACTTGATATCTACTTCATCGTAATGGATAGCTCCTACAATACAATGTGATCTGAGGTTCTAGTTGTTGGACTTATAGAACAAGGGGTTTCTCAAACCTAGTGTTTCCCCTAGGAGGCCCAAGTTTTGTTCTATAAGAAAGAGAATGGGAGACTAAGGTTGCTTATAAATTACCATAACCTAAACTAGGTGATGATAATGAATAATATCTACTATCATGGTTCAATGATGTATTCAATTAGTTGAGAGGGGTTCCAAGGTTCTATATTATTATCCTCAGATGATGTTATCACCATCTGTGATTAAGGGTTTTGGAAATACCAAAAGTATAATTAAAATGTATCTATGGAAACAATAAATACATAGTTATTCCTTTTAGAAAGAATATAAACAAAAAATTGTCCTTGGGGATCATGAACTGGATATTTTACCATTTATTAGATCGTTTTTTGTGGCCTTTTTAACTAATATCATACTGTACTCAACGTCCGGGGAGGAGAATATGAGAAACATTTCGATAGTAAGGTTCAAACTCCAAGAGCAGTAGTTTTATTTGATGTTATCGAAGTGTTATTTATGCATTTAGGAAATCCAATTTCTAGTATAATACTTCTCAGATAATGGTTCGATATTAGAATTGGTGATAGTCATGGTAGTGTGAGCATGGGATCCACCCAAGATTGTGACTGAGGTGATGAGAATCCTTGGGTTGGAAGGATATTATATGAGATTTGTGCCCAATTTATCTCATATATTAATACCTATAACTTATATGACTAGAAATGGGAATCTATTCATGTGGAAGGAAATGTGTCTGTAGGCCTTTCAATAGTTTCTAAAAAAAATTGATGAGCGGCCAAATCATGAGATTTCTAGGTGTGGTTATGGAGTATGTAGTGTTCTATGATGCATCGGGGAAATTAAATGGTCTATTTATAATGAATATTTATTTTTTTATCACCTATGGGTCTTATTATTTTATATTTCATAAGTAGAACAATGTCACCCTAGATCTTGAGTTGATAGTGGTAGTATTTTCCCAGAATATGTGGCGAAAAAACCCATATGGGTGACAAATTTTTCATCGTATAAAATAGTAAAATCATTATGTATTTCTTCTATCATAATTATATTAAATTGATACAAATGATATGATTATGATTAGTCTATTATTAAAACATTTAGATAGTCTATACTACTAAGAAGTAGAATATGGTCTCAAATTCTCTTGATAAGATATCATTTTCACTATTGTTGACCAATGATTCAATGAAATTATCCTCACTATAGTTTTATTTAGAGGAAAATGATTTTTAATCACATTAAAAATATATAGACTTTAAACTACATCTTATCTAGTGTGTTTGTGATTATCAACATGGAGAATATGACTATAATACAATGAATTCTCATAATACCACAGGCCATGATCTTGATGGATTTTTTGAGGTGGGGAAAATGATATCATTTTCAGTAGACATATGATGGTAAATTTTTTATTTGGGGATTTTATTATGAATGATTTTCATACATCAACTTAGAGTCACATTCAGGTGTGGTGATGATGTACCGAGACCTCTAACGATTGTTTTGGTGGCCTATTATGTTGAAAGTTATAGTGTAGTTTTCCTTATGATGCATCATTTTTGAGCAAGTGAAGGTTGAGAACCAGGTTCTAATGGGTTACTCTTTACCTCTTCAGGTTCTTGAGTGTTTGGATGTGATATCTACGATCCTTATTACGGGGTTTCCATGAATTTTTAAAGGATTTCATTCCATCTGGGAGATAGGGGACAGACTAGAAAAGTCATCGGACTTCGTAGGAATATAAGATATGTTCCTAGAAAATAAATTAGGAAACCTCTATATGTAGTTGATCATTTGGATAAATATATTTCCCTCAAAGACTATTTTATACTATGAATATCACTTCCTTTAATTATTATAAATAATATTACAAGATTCCTTTAAGACTTGTTTCATTTGAGTATAGAATTCCAATTCCATACTAATAGTCAGACTGAGGGGACCATTTAGGTTCTAGAGGACAAGCATTGGGAGTTAATTTTGGACTTTTTCTATTATTATGAGGATCAAATAACATTAGTGTCATTTCATTATAACAAAAAATTCCATTTCACCATAGTTATTTATCCTTTTGGGCTTTTGTGTGAAGCCCGACATGTCACACAATGTTTGACTTATTCAGGTGATTCCAAACTCAAGGAACTAGTGTTTCATTGATCTATGGAAAAAAATTTGAATAACATCCATGAGTGGATGAAAACTACACATGGAATTCAGACGTCCAATTTTATTTGATGATAGAGTCCTTTAGAGTTTCAGGAGGGACACCATGTGTTCTATATGGTCTCACCTCAATGTGAAATTTTGAGATTCGTTTGGGGAGGAAATTTCTCTAGGATATTCATTAGAACTTTCCAGATAATATGTATGTTATGTGATGTGGCTTACCACATGTCCCTATATCCATAGTTAGACTAGGTATACAACTTCTTCCACATGTCGTAGCTGAGGAGGTATGTTCATGACCCATCTCATATTATCAAATGGGAAAAGATGGGAATCGAGGATGGGTATACCATTGTATAGTACCAAGTGGAGATCAAGAATCACTATGATAAGATCATATGGGGGATAATTATTACCTTAATTTACTCTTTTTAATAGCATGGGAATCTTCATGAGAACACCTTGGAGTAGGAGACTTAGATGTGATCTCATCACGCACAACTTTTTTAGTAGTTTATTTAATTCTTTGGAGGAAAATATCTTTGTTGGGGAGAATTTATCATCTAAATTTTATATATGTAATAATTTTAAATATATATAGAAATATATTTCAAGCCCTGTTATAATAAAAAATGACATTCTAGGGATAGGTGTGCCTATTATTGATAATATAAAAATATATAATAAAATCATGTACATTTAATTATCCTAAAATTATTGGATGACACTAAATTAGGTGCCTAGATTAGTTTTTTAATGTCTTCGTTGAGTTCAGAGCATAAATTTTACCCATGGTTCACCCTAAAAATGGAACATGTTAGATGCTTGTGTTTTGATCATTTCCATCAGAAGTTAAATAAATTTAAAATATATTTTTTGATTGTTTTCTTAAATTTCCATGAGCTAATCCCTCAATAAAGAATAACCATTTATGGGTAAGTATCATGGTTATCCTCATAACCCATTAGTCCTATTGTGTATTTTTTAGGATCATTAATGGATGAATGGTGATTGGATTTTGGAACCATGGTCGATGTGAAATAATGTTTTTTGATATGTCCCATGACTATAAGGAAGCATCGTTCTTCACTGATGATTGATTCATACTCGAGGTAGGTCATCTGTGTTCTGCAGATTCTTATCATTAATTTAACATGTTTTGATAGTGGATTTATTCCACTAGTAATAATTTATTTAATCACTGACATTTGATTTACAATTGATTTATTTGACTATTCCTTGGTTCTTCATTTGCCATTCTAACAGTAATAGATCAAGGAAAATTGAAACAAAACTAATGCATGATCCACTTTTTTCATTTTTATACCATTCTAATTCAATATTAATCATTTATTTCTCATTTTCCATAGGTTTGACGAATAACCTCTATTTGATTAAGGCGCAACTATTTTATGGCGTAAGAGATCGATAATACTTATGTGATTCACGATCAAGGGTGTGATTGAGGTGGAGAAAAAATGGTGGGAGATCGAGGGTAGATTATATGGGATTGGAGGTTCCTAGTTTTTTTCCTTTAGTGATCGTTTGGTTTTGGAGATATGCAATGATTTCTATATTAGATTTGATGGATGTGTTTTATAATGAACTGGAAATGAGGTTTGATAGAGGCCGGATTTGAGTTTCTTCGCCATGATAGATAGAGGTGTTGGAAATATCAGGATATATTTATGCATTACATGATATTACAGGAAATACCATGTTACATAGAAACATCCTGGAAGAGAACATGTCAGGCGGGGTCCATCACTGCAGAACTAGTTTTTTTCATGAAAAAAAATATCACATGCCATGTGACCGAGTTTGGTAGCAAGACCATTATCTCAAAGGATACACGACAAAGAACTAAAATAAGAACATGGTAACATGTAAAGTACACAGGAATGGATCAATAATTGAACATGACCTTGTACATGGGAACAGATCAAAGTACACAGGAACAACTATAATTACACGGTCCCAAGAACGTGGAACACAATTTTTCTATTTTACTTCTACACGTAATCTACTCCTAAGGTACATGTAGTATATATTGACGTTGACATTCCATGTGAGAAGGTGAGAAACATATAGTCTTGGGGTTGGAAAGAAACATTTTTACCCATAGTACATGTCGTATAATCCCTTTTAGGGTGTTTGGTGCCCTTTATTTCTCTAGTATAGAAAAGGTACAACTATTGATGTTTATTTATTCCATTATAATGAAGATAAAATATGGAATTAAGTCCTTGACAAATAATTTTGATCCCCTCTATGGGTAAAATATTGGATAGTGTTTAGGGAATACCACTAAGGGACCTTGGTGGAATCCTCTATCTTTCTGATGTGGGGTTCATTGTATTGGTATGACCAACATGCATAGGGAATAAATCCCATTTCTTATAGTATTATCTAATATTGGTTTTGGGATATCTTCATGGTTATGGGTTGGATACCCTACCTAGATGATGATTTCTTCCAATATCTAGTGAGTAAATCTTAGGGAGGAAAAATGATCAAAACCTCTTGGATGAGTGTAATCTTCGATAGCATGGCTCAGAGAGAGAGCCATATTATATTTATGTCACTTTGAATCATTGAGAAAAATTATATGGTTGGGACTATTGTTTGTGAAATTTTGATATTAGTTTTTTTCTATTTGTATCCATGTCCTACTAACACTATGTCAATTTTATTTTTGAAAAATATCATGTTGAGATGACTACTCTTGATGATTTATGATTATTAATTTCATGTTGTCCTAATGGGTACTATTATACTCACCCCTATATAGCCTCTGACTACACATGTCTCTTTATACGAATATGATATTCCATTTTATGATGTCTGTGGAGAAAATGGAGCTGCAATAGATTAGTTTGGGCTAGATAGACTAACATGCTTACCAAGTTTTTCATTGGTAGTAGTCCCCTTCTTCTGAGTAGTTTTTACTCTTTCATACATTTGGTTGGGATTTTTTTCCACCATTATCTATTTCCAGGAATCTATTGTACTCTTATTATAGGATATATGTTGTGAATTCATTAGAATTAGTGGTGTTGTTATATATTTCATCATTTCCAAGTCTTATAGGGGATTAAAAGTCATACTGGTACATTAGGTTAATACCTCCCAAGTGTATGATATTCCTAAATGGTGTTGGACACCTACCCCTACCCTAATATATGTAGGATTAGGGTTGTCACACTCAGAATATTGCTAGCCATGTAGGTCCTGGTGGGTTGGATCATGACATTACTAGATATAACTCCAATGCATTGGGGAATATTTTTGTCTCATGAGACCTTGTATAATGGATTAGGTAGTTATCCTAATCCATGATGGGACACTTAATATCATATAATTTTTTCATAATGGTTTTCCTTGACATATATTTGTTTCATGTTATATTTTATTACCTGAATCCAACATTACTAGGATCCTATTATTCAACATTCATTATGTGACACCTCCATTTGAGGATTCATGTTCCTAGACTTATTTGTTATCATATTATTCCTTACAGATCATATTCTATGCTTTCATATCATTTTTATTCATGTAATTTTGTTTTTTTCTCACCAATTTATTTTATACATTCTCTAGGTTATCCATTGCATTTTAAGTCTATCAAAGGGATTTAGGATCTCCTGATTGAGAAATAAATATAGAATTTATGTTTTAGTTTCATGTGAATCTCAATATACCTAGTCTTCTAAACACAAATTTTTTTATCAATACTTTGGTTTTTATTTATAATATATTTATGTTTAATCTCATGTAATAATATATGTAAAAGGATTGTGTAATAATAATTGGTATCACAGGATAGTATATTAGTTTTATTGATTGGAAATATAATACTATAGTGAGTAACCTCGGGATAAGTCCATGTAAAGTAAAATATCATTGAATTTATTTATAGTATAGATTATATTGTTTCAAAAATATATATATATATATATATTTCTAGGTAAAACAATAGATTGGGGTTCTGCTCAAATTCTACTAGGGATAATAACCACAAGTATAATGGGTCGTGTATATCCTTATCATCAATGTATTTCATGGTGAATGAGCCCTTTCTACACACTTGGTCTGACACTCCCAGGGGATATGATTTTGAAAATTCACAAACACATTATGAATAATTATGATAGAAATAAATTGATTTTTAGTTTAGAATATATAATAGGAAAATCATGATGGATGACATATATTGGATTGTAGGAACTCAAATATTTGTATATAAATTTATTTTTTAAGGTATTCCTTATGTTTTCATATTTTCCTTTTTTTATATTTTCTAGTTTATGTTTTATCATCCAATTTTCCATTATTTATGTTGGTGAAGGTAAAGTGGAGGAATTATTCCAGCAACCAATATGATAAGAAATATGATTATTTCTATTATAATATTACTAACTATATAGATGCAAGATATGTTGTCTTTATGGATGTATTGGGTCAAATGAATCATACTATAAACAATGAATTGAATCATGTGAAATTCCCCTTATTCCCATAAGAATGAATAGGTTGTGCTCAAGTTCCTCTTGTAATAAACGTCCTCTTACATTTTGTGAATCTACTGATACCTTTATCATGGATGAATAGATTCAATACATTAAGTAGATATTCTATATTCTACTATACTCTGATGAACATAAACTCATCCTTGTATTCTGACATCTTGAAGGGGAAGCCGATCAGTGGGGGAAATTAATCATGAACATGAATTTTGAAGAGAAAATTCCTTCCATGGAATGGGAAGAGTTAAAGAAAATATTTTTCAATTAATAATTTCCCTAAACACTCCATCTTAAAAAAGAGAGGGTGTTCCACTGACTAAATAATAATTAAGATGAGTCTATTGGGGTATGTGAGGAAAACTCTTCATGGAATGCATGACACACCTTAATATTTTCATCAATAATAAATGTCATGTGTACGTTAAATCAGTTCTCCAAATATAGGTTTCTAAAAATATTTAGAAATATTATACTCGGAAAATGATTAGGAGATTTTTTAGTTTTCCCTTAAGGGTAAGATGGAGATCGTTGAATCATATTGGTCACACGTTCCTGGAAAAAAAATTAAAAATGTTATTCAATTTTGGGGGTAAATGGATAAATCTTCTGGAGTGATGAAAACTCAACAATACACATGTCAAAATTGTTGAAAGAAGCGTCGTTGAAATTATCTTAATGTAATAGAGAGATACTCCAAAGGTGGAAAATATGGGTATCAAAATAGCTAGTTCTAGACGGATATGTAGAATACTGCTAAGGTAAAAAAGGAAAATAAATCACATATCAACCCCATCCAAATCTACATTTACTAAACTAATGGGAATAATAGATTTATTAAACCAGTTCCCGAATAAGTGGTTTATTGGATATAATCTATGAAAACAACCTCTATGTCCTAGAGAGAAAGGTAGGGAATATGTTAGCAATACAGCAGATGTAGATCCTGAAAACAATTTGGTTATATATAGATTGGTTATTTATTCTGAATTGAAAACATAATTTTTTTATAATAGTTTTATACATTCATTATTATATTTCATGTCTAGTAGAATTATCCAAACTCCACCTCAATGCATGGTGGTTAAAAAATCATTGAGTATATAAAATAGATCTATTATTTCATCCCAATAATATAACTTCATCATGCTCAATGTTTGAAGACTGAAATTCCCATCAGTTCTTTCTTTAATTAAATTTCTTGATTTTTTTGATATATTGTTCAAGGATTCGATTTCCTTATATAAGTCCAACATAGACTATAAGAAGAGGGGTATAACTCCTCACATACCAAGTCACCCTCTAATTCTATACAATTTTTAGGAGTTGGATTATTCATTATTGGAATATTCGTTTAAATTGTGGATATTATTTCCTTATGAGAAAGAATATATATAGCTCAAAAGACTGAAAAATATAGAGATTAATGCTTAAAGATATTCCCATTAAGATAGATTATACTGAAATATTTCCCCTAAAATATTATTTTTCTTCCTCTTTACTGAGTGCTTGATATCTATGTTGAACATATACCAAGACCTCTAACAATATCCATGACTCCATATAGAATTTCCAATATTGAGTTTGATTAATTGAAAACCAGGTTACAAGAAAAATTAGACATGGGTTTGTTATGTTCAAATATATCAACATAGGGTACGTTAGTCCACTTCATCAAGAATATTAATGGGTCAATATTCCTATATATTGATTTTTTTTAACTCAATTAAATCAATGTATTGAACATTTATCCCATTCTATCGATATATTTCATGTTTCGTCAAATATATGGGCCCGAATATTTCTCTATGGTGGAAGTTAGTTTTTTATATGACCAATTAATGTTGAATAAGAAATTTATAACCAACATTTTCACTCAAATGATGTATGTTCACTGTTAAAAAATTGTGATTCAATTTAGACACAATAATTCTCCTACAATATTTATGGATATAATCAATATGCTCTTTATAAATAACCTTAAAATAATTTTTGGTAGTCTTTATAGATGATATTTTGATATAATTTGAAAGAATTTTGGAGCATTATGATCATTTGAAAACTATTCTATACACATTGAAAAAAGATAACCTATATTAAAATTAATTTAAATATTAGTTTTAGATGGAGGAAATATCATTAATGGGAAATGTTATCTGTTGTAATGTGATATCTTTTCACCCATCTATGAAAACATAATTTGAAGAGTTTCATATACCAACATCTATAATATAGATTCGTAGTTTTCTTAGACTAGAAGGGTATTATGTATGATTTGTGAGAAACTTATCCTGATGACCAAACACACTTACTAATATTTCTCAAAATGGAGTAATGTATTTCTAGATTGATTAATTCAATGAAAGCTTCAAGGAGTTGAAAGTGAGGCTTATCACTCCATAAGACCTCATGTTACCATATACTGGGTAACTTTTAATGGTATACAGTGATGAATCAAAGAAGGGTTTCATCTGTGTACTAATGAATAATGTTAAAGTGATAGATTATGCATCATGATTTTTGAATTTTCTATAAAAGAACTATCCAAATCAATAAATATAGTCATATACAATGGTATACACATTGAAAACCATACATCAATATCTATATGGGAGAAGATCAAAATATATAAGAATCATAAGATCCTAAAATATATAATCTTATTAATAGAACCTAATATGCACCAGTTAAGATGGTTATAGATAATCATGGAGTATGACCGCTAAATTCACTAACATCCTGTGAATGAAAATAATGTGGAATATGTTCTATGTATAATGGATCATAAAACAATTATCAACAATTATAATTGAGAGGAATACACTATTCTTATACATGACAATGATGTATATGGGGATTATAAAGGAAGGAAATTCACCATGTCATTCTGAAATGATTCCTCGACCATCCTTTCTTAAAAATATGAAGAATTCAAAAAGAGATGATGTGAAAATACATATGAAGATAGATGCAATAAGGAATGGTAAATCATTAGAATTTATAATTTATGATGAAATTGATGTAATATTTTGGTCAAGATGATTTATAAAAAATAATCTTATAGTAATTAAGGAGTTGCTAATTGGTTAATATAGGTCGACCTTCAATATCCACCTAGGCAGCACAAATTTGTATCAACATATTTGAGAGAACTATTGGTTGGAAAATACGAAGAAGGAGGTAATAGAATATAAATCAAAATAAATTTTTTGGAAATAGTTGGCGGATGAACTGATGTACATCATAGAAGTGGTAAAGATATATAGAACACAATTATTGATTGAATATAACAGATATATGAGATTTAGATATATATTATAGAAATTTTGCTAAAATGTTATTAACAGTAAGTTGAATACTAGTATGTCTTATCACAACCATATGGAATTCCAATTTGAGTGGTCATTATTGAAACTTGAGTAGATGTTGAGAGAATTCTTTATGGACATCAACAGATGATGAGATAAATATATACCTCTCATCATTTTCTCATTCAATACTTATTTTCAATAAAGAATATAATTGTATCTATGTTATTAACATTATTGGAAAATATGTACAAAACCAATATGTTGGGATGACATTGGTGAATGAATGTTGATGTGTCTTAAAATGGTTGAGGGAATGGTAGAAATGTTCAACACCATTTAGTAGCACATTAGGGCTTGTCAAGGTTTATAGATAGTCTATTCAAAAAACTATTTAATTAGACTTGGATATTGTTTTTTTATAAATTATTCCCTTAAATAACTTCATGGAAGAGAGTAATGAGATTTGGGAAGAAGGAAAACCTAATTCATTTGTTCATTGACCCCATTGAGATTCTTGATCACATTAGAATTGTGGATTTTCTAATGTCACTCCCACCAACCCTTTCTCTAGTAAATGACATTTATCAGGTATCCATCTTGTGGATGTAAAAAATATTTCCCTCACATCTATTAAATTCAATGGTGGTAAAACTAGGAAATGGTCTCCATTATGTGTATTTGCAGGTAAATATATTGGGCCATAGAGAAAATATTATTTACAATAAGGCGACTCATTGTGTAAAAGTTTTATGGAAAAATCGTATGTACAAGGAGATTTCATGGGAATCAGAGAAAGTTATGAAGTAGAAGTACCCTCACCTATTTTTACCTTATTAGGTAAAATAAAATTTAGAGGGACGGGTTTATTATGGGTGGATATATTTAATGACCATAGATTCTATCAATGGAATCTTCCTTCTGATTATATAAATGTTTCATATTTAGTAGTATAATATTATAAAATTCACACACAACACCTAAAAAACACAAATAAATTTTAATATATTTTTTAAAAACTTATATTTCGAAAATATTAATAGCCATGAGATTATAAAATATTAAAATAGGATTAAAAAAATGAGATAACTACTATATAAAAATTTGGATATTCTCGATCAACCTAAATAAAAAAACAATAAAACAACACTACAAATATAAATTAAAAAAATTTCAAGGAAAATTGAATTTTGGAAATAAAAATATATATAACCCTTGAAATAAAATAAAACTAAGTGATGTTTGAAATAGAAATTATGAATAATTAGAATGTAGGGAACATTTAGGATCAATATAAATATAGACACTAGAATAGTAATCTTACCTCAAGAATTGTAACCTTACAATTCGAATAGTAATATGACTATTTCGAATAGTAAAAAACTGTTAAAAAGGTATCATCCCACATGTTAGTTTAAAATAATATTTATGCATCATATTTAATGAATGTATGATATATCTAAACCATGGTAAATGTAAATAAATTTTTTAAAAATGATAAACTATATGATTTTATTTTTGTAAATCATAAATTCATTGATTTAAATTTTATAATAAATATAATGATGTAAAATAAATTTTAAACTCCAAAAATTGATTTATAAATTAATATTGGGTTTAATTATAATGGAAAAATAATTTTATAAGACACTGTTATTTTCCAAACAGTCAAAAAATTATTAATAATAGTAAAATTTCAATTTTTTAAAAATTAAGTATTTTACTTAAAAATTAAATTTAGAATATTTAGAAAATAAATTGAAATTTTTTTATTAAAATTGTTT
This sequence comes from Viscum album, assembly GCA_963277665.1. Classification (NCBI taxonomy): domain Eukaryota; kingdom Viridiplantae; phylum Streptophyta; class Magnoliopsida; order Santalales; family Viscaceae; genus Viscum; species Viscum album. The sequence goes on along the minus strand of OY728121.1, from coordinate 1,507,319,094 downwards.
TATCTGAAAACCAAAAAAGTGTTATAGGTGTTTTTTGGTATTCTTCTAAAATAGTTCAATCTATGGTGAATTGTGAAATATAGTAACATTTTTCATTTTTCATTATAAGTAACATAAATGAAATTTTAATTAATAGATGATGTGAAACACATTAATTTGAACTCATATTCCCAATTTACTGTATATAGTCATAGTATTAAAGATAATTTTTAGTCTTTATCCAAAATAATAAACTAATTAATATAATATTAAAAACACCCCTCTTATCCTATTATAAATACCACCCTTCACCACTCATTCTCCTTGAACATTATAAACCTTGAATCCTAAAAATGTTCTTACCATTCCAGATCCATCCATACAGACTATTTCATATAGCCTCATCAAAATATCATTTCATGATTCCTTATGGATTATTTAAATAACAGACAATAAAAGGAAGAGGTAAGATTCCTGAGTAATTCTGCTAATTTTATTCTTCTACTACCACCCCCATATTATCCCCATATATATAATAATAGTTGCATAAGAATCCTAAATATACTACTATGTTATTATTATGTATGAATATATATCATCTACCCTCCCTTATTGTGTTTGTTAAAATAAGGTGTTGTCTACAACATGATTGGCTCACTATGTCCATAAAGAACATTGTTATTTTTCCCCAGAGACTTCATATATTCCAATTAAAAAAATAATATTATTGAAAGATAATTTTATAATAATTATATAAGAAATTATTTTCCCTTATTGAATTAATATATATCTATAATATTAAATATAAAAAACAAAATTTAGATGGTCTGTAAAACCACCAAAATGAAGTTACCATTAAATGTTGACATTTTTTACTAAAATAATCCATCCAATTTTTGGGACACATAAGGTTATGTGGGAGAATTATAATTTATTTAAGTACATGAATATAATTTAATTTAACTTCTATATTTTTAGCCCCATTTTACATTAACATTAATAATTTTCCTCAAGTGATCTGACCATGGAATCGTGTAACAAAGGCCCTCAGAGAAGTGAAACTAAAAATTAAATCTCATTTAAATGATTATAAATATTCGTAAAAAAATTATAATAAATAAAATATAGATATAATATTTTCTAAATTATTTAATTAATTAATCTATTTTTTATTATCTAGAAAGTTATAGAAAATTGCATACTAATTAATGAATATTAGGTAAGGGATCACTTTGAACAACCCTTTTTCATTGGGTTATAAACTTTTTATATGTATCTCCCTTTATATATTTATTAAATATAATTCCGTGATCAATAATTAAATATATATGTCCCCCAAATTTATTCCTAGAATATTTTCCCTTTATTTTGTGGGTAAATAAATTCCTAATTTCCATTTCACAAATGAAATACATTTCTTTTCCTAGGAAAATAATATTATGTGAGGGAAGATTATGGAACCCATTCATTTCCATGGGTAATTATTTTTTTTATACCTTATTATTGATTCCCTTTCTGTCACATGTAATCATTTACATGTTATTATGGGTTCTTCCATATATTTCTCTAATGCATTGGGAAAGTTTTTATTTCATGAGACGTTATGTATGGGATTTTTGAGTGAACCTAATCCATGATGGGACTATTTCCATCATATAATATTGTCTTTGCGGTTATCCTTGTCTTATATTTAATTGATGTTATATTTTCCTTTTACAATCCAATGTTTCCATGTTCTTTAAGATATTATTCCAAATAATTATTCATTGGCCTTTTATTATATGTTATCATTTTATGCCTTCCATCTCATATGAAAAGCTTCATTACCTTGTTAATTACCTTACTGGGATATTTATATTTTCCCATTCTTTTATGTTCTCCCCATATTAACATATATATGTGTGTGTGTTTGTGAGAATAAAGGTATTTAGTATATCATAAAGGTCAAATAAATAATGAATTATTAGTTTTAGTTTCATGTATATGTTTTTTGCATCTTGTCTTCCCAATACGTATGGCCTTTCAGTCATTTTATTTTTATTTACTAGATATTTATGTTAAAAATCAGGTAACAACGTGTGTAGACAGATGGGTTTCTATAAGAACCTAAAAACAGCTATGACTGAGATATGATGATTTCATGGCATTTCTGGATATTATCAATTCCATCATGTGAATTTATAATTTCTATCTATTACACTCAGAAATTTTACATTGAATGGATCATAGTTACTTTTTATAGATGAATGTGAAGATAATTTCAAGGAACTAAATGGAATATTAGTCCATGGGAATGTTTTTAAATATATATGTAGTGTTGAAGAGTTTTTTATCTATATTGATTCATCAAATAATGGACTATGAATCATACTCATGTAGAATAATATGGTGATAAATTATGCCCCACAAAAATTAATGGTTCATGAGTAAAATTATCGAAATCATGATTTGATGTTTGATATGGTAATTTAGTTATAAAAGAAATTTGGAAATATTATTTACGTAGATATTCATGATATATATATTAATATTAAAATATTAAGGTTTATATTAACCAAAAAAATATATTATTTTCTAGAGAATTCATCTGGATTGGATTAAAGAATATGATTGTTAAATAATTTAAAATTTTATAAATGTGAAAAGGTAGATGATTATTTTTGTTGGGGGACATTATATTTTTCCTATGATGAGGATTTAAGGAGATCCAATACATGTGGATTTACAGAATATGGAACATGAAATTAAAAGGTAATGGTAAATAACCAATATATCTCTGTTTAATGATATACCATACATATATTTGAGGATTAAAGAGGCATATAAGGATTATATAGAGTTTAAAAAAATGGTGAGAAATGTCCGAAATAGGAACATTGATTATGATTTAATGATTGGGTTCGGAGACCATGTATGTTTCCCATCAATTCTAACACGAAAAAGAAGAAATGGGAAGAATAATATCATTCATCATTCTTTATTAATCATGGGATTACATTGATATATAGAGATCTGAAATAGTAATTATTGTAAGAAAACATGAAAAGGGATATTATAGAGTATGTAACTTGATTCCTAGGATGTGATAAAGTTATGTATGGGAGATAGAATTATAATGAATTTTTAGTACCATTACCTATACATGAATGTAAATGAGAAATAATTTTCATGTATTTCATCATCGGACTCACTAAAACATGAAAAATTAAAATTTATATTTGGGTTTTAGTGGATCACCATATAAAGTCAAGGCACATCATTATAATCAGATAATATTTCTGTATTGATCATCATTTTTAAATATACATTAAGTAAGTGGTAACATTTTATGGATTACCGTATTATATTATAATTGACTGAGATATGAAGTTTACCACAATGTTTTGGATAAATATTTAGTTTTCTGGAGATTTTGAGTTGTGTTTTAGAACACCTAATCATCCACACATATATTTCTATTCTGATGGGGGCATTAAATCCCTAGGGGATATGCTATTATATTTTTCTATAGATTGTAAGGTGTTTTGGGATTAACACCTTCCTCTGATCGAGTTTTCATAAAATAATAGCTCTCACTCAAGCATTCATATGGATAATAATTCATCACTTAATTAAAAGAAAATTATAAGTTCAACATTCTAGGATTAAATTGGAAAAATAAATCTTTTGACACCACGTATATTTTTCATAAATTGAAAATAATGGTAGATCAACCCAGAAGAGAATCAAAGTATATCATAGACAAAATAAAAGTTTTTATGGAAATAACTGGGAAAATATATAATTTGTTATTGCTGGGAAGGTGTTTATGTGAATCTCTCCATGGAAGAATGATATGAGATTTATAATGTAGTAAATTTTCTGAGCTATATATATTGGACCATTATAAATACCTAATCATGCATGGATGGATGTTTATCAATTAGATATTCCACCAATGCTCCTTCATGTTTAGGGTGTGTTCCATGTACCTATTTAGGATGTGTTCCATGTATCTCCCATGAGAAAGTAAATTCATGAACCATCATATGTAACAATTTCATACCCCAAAATTCCATGATTTTGTTTTGAAAATTAAATGGGATTATTCTGAGACCAGCCACTAAGATGGCGTGTGATTATGAAGACTGGTGTGCACAAAACATTCTTTTGAAAAATGTTATGTTTTTAAATTAATCATTTGAGAGGTTTTCTAGAAACATAAGAATAACTATCAAAATGGTTCCCTTGATCAAAAATATGAGGGCACCTTTTGCATTCAGGATGACGGGTTACCCTAGGTGCAACATAAGTTTAGTTGGTGTAGGCCTCCAGTGAAAAAACCAAAAATGGAATGACCATAAATAAAATTATTTAAAAAAAATTTAATTTATCAAATCCTTTTATCTCATGAACGGTGACTAAGATTGAAAATATGACACCACCATTGAGCAAGTGAGGTTATTCTTTTTTTATTCAAATCCTAACATTGGAACGCATGTGTCAATAGTGTAATATAATTTTAGGCCATAAGAAAAATAATTGAATAAAGTTATTTTATTTTCAAGTCCATATAAGTCACGAACTCTGACTCAGATTTAAAATCAGAGACAACCATTGATCTCATGGTGGTATTTGTTCCATAGGTAGAGCCTAACATTTTCTGGTGTGGGTAAATAGTGCAAAGTTGTTTTTGGTCGTAAATAAAATAAATTAATAAGGTTATTTAATTTCCCAATCCTTATAACTCTTATATGGTAACACGAATTTAAATATAAGAGTACCATTTATTTCATGAGGGTATGTTTTCCTTCTACATTCCAAACATTAGCCAGTGTGGGAAGGCTGTGAATGTTGGTTTTTGGGACTTAACCATAAACAAAATAAGTTAAATAAAAGTTATTTTATTTTCAAATCCTGGTAACTGAAAAATGGTAACTAGATTTAAAAATATGAGACCAGTGTTGAGTTCATAATGATATTCTCTCCTTAAGTAGGGCTTAACCTCAAATGGTGCGAGCCAAGGGAAAAAGTTAATTTTCAAACTATTTAAAGTTTATTTTAAAAAATATGTGAGTGGGATTTTCAAACTTTTAAACTGGTGCCCTAATCAAAAATTTTACGGCACTATTGAACTCAATGCATTGGTATTTTCCTAGATAATAGCTAATATTAACTAGTGAGGGTTGATTGGAAAAGATAGTTTTTGGACGTTTCATATGAAAACGAAAATAACATAAAAGGTTTTTTTTTCTTCACTATTAAGAAGTGGAACATTATCATTGCAGTGCATTAATTAGGAAACACTGAATCTCATTAATTATCCTCACTAATGAATCAGTGTAACGGTGCTGCAATATAGGAAATATTGAAAATTGATCCCTCCTTAAATGTTTTAACCATGGGTGTGTCATTGACATGGGGTAAACGCTCTAAATCTATGGAGGATTGTTGTATATCAATGATGATTAAAGGTTTATTCTCTCCAACGACTTTGAGCACTTTCCCCTCATCCTTGAAAGATCCCACCTTCAATTTCAGATCGAGTGCTTCCATGGACGGATCACAATTATCAACAAATCGACCCTTTGATAGAACTTTTTCTCCAGGTATGGATTTTTATTTACATTATGTATTTCATCATTCATATATTTAAATGAATAACATGGATAAAACCACAAATAAGTTTACCCACAGTTCGATCGTTTTGCAGGAGGTTCTTAAATGTGGAATTATTTGTGGGGAAATGGGATTCTGTTTGGATTTTGTTCATGATCCTTATGATAGGTGCATATTGAAACTGTGACGAACAATGGTGGAGGTTCCCTCCCCAAATTTTTTTCTGAATTTTCCTCTCCTATTTATCCCCACACACTATTCTTTATTCATGGGGATGTGAATGAATGATCATCACCCATTCACCTTTTGGCATAAGGATCCAATATCATTGAGTGTTGACGGACATGGCATGTAGGTAGTGAGATGACGATGACAGTTGGTGGATCGAAGCAGCGTGTGAGATATCTTCTGTAACTTCCCAGTTTCGGGTATAGCTCAATGGTACCATGTACCCTGTTTTCCATGTGGCCTCGAACCCATTTCCCCAAATGCAAGAGGTTTCCGACTAGTAGCGAGGGACTTGGGTGTGATAGTGGGAAAACTATGCGCTCATTGGTAGAGTATACACAACAGAATGAAAATATTAACCAATTGCAAGAAGTATTAATACCATTAAACAATTGTAAAGAGTAAAAGACCACTTGTAATATAACTAGATCATATATAAATAAGTGATTCATGTCACATGTATCTAGGAATGCATCCAAACAAGTAACAATGCTAGAAATATAAACCTAAAACCAAAGTACAAAAAATAGTAAACTGCAACAGAATCTAAAACCTCAGTATGGCCCCATGATCTCCATCTCCAACAACAATCAAGTACTTGATGAAGAGGGGAACTATACCTTGTATATACATACAACCATATAAATAGTTTGTGTCCAAATTACTGACCCAAACTAGATGTGATACGAATCCCATTAGTAAACCACCATATTATTGATTCCTAACTGTCATTGAATATATATATATATAAGGTAATATTCCAAATGAACCAATAATCTAATAAGAACTCAAAATTGAACCATACTAAAGTTTTCAATTACATTCATTTACATTTATTATTCATCAGTTGAAATGTAATCCTTGGTATCTAGTATATGCTATGTATCCCCTGTATAAAAGTAAAAACAGATGTCTCAGAGGACCATCTAACAATCAAGTAAGAGTGAGTCCCAGAATGTGCTTGGTCCTGGAAGACTCGTCACAATCATTCAAGTATTCAAAAGATACCCTCTAGGATGTTCTCATAGTCTTACCACTTTGGTTTACCATATCATCAATTCAAAAAATAATTACCCTCTAGGAAGTCTCTCATAGTCTAACCCTTTAGTCCAACATAACACTAATCCTTTACAAATGACCACTTGGGCAGCTCTCACAGTCAATACCCCCTTCGTCTTCATAGAAATAGTAAAATAAAATTACCACCTTTCATCTCTCAGAGTCAATTACCTAGGGTCCATCATTAAATTAATAATGAAACTTTGGGTATCTCTCATAGTATAACCCCTCTGGTCTATGACCGCACAACATCTCTCATAGTCAATACCTCTCAGTCAACAGAACAACAATTCAATATAAATGAACCTACTTCGGGAAGCTCTCACAATCACATTCTCCTTCGTCAAACTTCCAAAATTTGAATCACATGCATCTCATATAATCAGTTACTCCATCCTAATAAGACGATGCATGAAAATCAATGCGAACCTAACATGCATTCTAGACCAAACGGCCATAATCAATCAAACGTGGGAAACACACCCATAATTAAGGTATAAAACCTTATTCATTACTAATAACCCTTTTTCAATCAAATAAACCATTGTAGGTATTAAATATTGTTAAATTCCAAAACAAATAATTCCCCAAACATGGGTTTTCATCACTTCAAGCATATTTAATCCATATACAATCAATGAAACCCACAAACCACCCACCATGAGGTCACATGATAAACTCACTTGAACAGTGGCCCTTCAATCACCCTAGAATGATTAAGATCTAAAAAAGGGTAAAAAGTATCATCCTTAAAATACTCTCGAGAGAGAGGAGTAATCCTAAATAAAGTCTCCAAGGAATGTGAGAACACACCAGTGGGAATCTAATGCACCTGATGACGTTTTAATTAGATTTAAGATGGAAAATTGGGAGGGGTTTGATGTTTCAGGTCATCTTATAGCTCTCATGTATGAAACACATGAAGAAAAAAAGGTTCTCGACATGAGACGTGAACCTGATCTGATATATCAAATAAAAAAGAAAAGTACACAACGTGTTCATTTAATGTACATGTCATGTACTAACCTCAATAAGCCCCCAATTTAGGCGGTCTTCCAAGTCGGCTACATGACCATGTTCTTGGCCATTACATGGCTAGTACGTGGCTATATGTACTGATGAGGTACATTGTGTTTTCTCAGAAGAACACAGTGTGTTCTTTGAAAATTTTCTATTTCACTATTTTTCCTCAAAATCAACATGAAATAAAGATCTATACATGAAATGAAGATATGTGTTCTTAAAAAAATCCCCCCTTAAAGAAATTCATCCCTGAATTTCCCTTCCAAGGGTTGTGAATAAGAAATTTCAAAAAACACTGGCCACTATGATCATACATCGGCTTCCCTCTCCCATGTCTCATCTAGTACTCATGCAAGTTTCCATATAACCAGTACGAGAGGAACAAACTAGCCAAGGAGAACATTCGTATTGCGATCTATAATCCAAATAGGGTGCTCCTCGAAGGAATCATCCACCTCTAACTCAACATAATTGTGTTGAAAAACATGAGACAAGACTAAAAAGTTACATCATAGCTGAGAAACATGAATGACATCATGCATATTTTGATACCTCTAAGGTAACTACAGCAGATATCCAACCATCCCAGCTCTCTACAAAACCTCAAACGACCCAAAATATCTCAGAGAAATCATTCCCTATATCCTAGTCCTCTTATGTCCCAACCTTAGTGTGACATGTATGAAAACATAATCTATGACCTCAAACACAAAAGGCCATCTCCTTTGATCAGCATAAGAGTTCTACCGAGACTGTGTAGTAGTCGTCCTCTTCTGAATCAACTCCACCTGCTCAGTGGTCTCCTGGACAAGACAAGGTCCCAGCTTGGCTTCATATCCTACCTCCAGCCAACATATGGGTGATCTGCAAGTACTACCGTATTAATCTCCATAAGGTGAAATATGAATCAACAAATGAAAATTTTTATTGTAGTAAAACTCCATTAGGGTTATGTATCTCAACCAAGATCCCCCGAAATCTAGGACTCATGCTCAAAGCATGTCCTCTAAAACCAGAATTGTGCACTCAGACTAACCATCTGTCTGGGGATGGTGTGATGTACTCATAAGTACATGTGTACCCAAAGGCCTTTGTAGTCCCCACAATACCCGAAGAGTAAAATGGGAATCCCTATCTAAAAATAATGAGTTTAGAACCCCATGAAGATGTAAAATCATTAGGATGTACAACTTCCCAAACTCATCACCACTGAAGGTTTCTTGATCGTCAAGAAATGTGCAACCTTTTTGAGTCTATCAAGAACAACCCAAACCACATCACTAACACATAGAGACCTTGTTAACCGAGTACCAAAATATATTGTGACATCATTCCACTTCCACTTAGGAATGGGTAACTGTGGTAAAAGCCATATCAATCATTGGTGCTCCGCCTTCACCTACTAATTGGTGGAACATCTTATAAAGTAATTATCTACATCCTTATTCATACATGTCCTCCAATACTAATGGTGTATATCTCGATATATCTTGACGAAAATAGGAGAATCTTCCAAAACAATGGATTGAAATCCAAGCAACATCTCGTCGTGTATGTCTGCTGACACCCATACGCGCCCATGGAAATGAAAAAACTCATCCTCACCTAACATCCACCCTGGTGTAGGTTCCTCTCCTCACACACTCTCTCATTGTACTAGGCCTTCTGAATCTGAAATCTGCCTCATTCACACTCGATCAAATGGATTAGAGGCAACAACTATAAAAGAAAGAAAAATTTGGCCTTGTCTGCCGCACACCATCAAATTCATCACAGAGAACAAATCCATAAGCTTCCGCTCACTACTAGCCACCTGAAATATCTATATCTAGGTCTTCCTACTCAACGCATTAGCCAATTCTTCTCTAATCCCAGGTGAGTAGGAAAGCTCAATGACAAAAGACTTTATGTACTAAACTCACATTAACTGTCTCAAATTCAAATATTATTGAGTAAATATATACTTTAATCTTTTGTGGTTAGTGTACACCTCAAAATGCTCTCCCAAAAGATATGACTCTGTCAGTGTAGAGAATGCACAAATACATCCAATTCAAGATTGTGAATCAATTAATTCCTCTCATGTGGCCTCAACTTCCAAGACCAATACACTATGACTCTTTCCCTTGCATAAAAAATTCTCCCAGTCGGATAACTGATGCATCACACAAAACAGTGTAACTCTTTCCTAGATCAGGAAAAATTAGTATCAATGCTAATTTAAATCTTCATTTCATCTCCTAAATGTATGAATCACATGACTCTTTCCACAAATTCATTGAACCCTTCTTAGTTAGGCTCGATAGTGGTGCTTCTAAGCATGAAAATTCATGTATATAGTGCATGTTGTAACAAACCATCCCAGGAAAACTCCATACCTCAAAGAAGTTATTCAGATTCTCTAAGGAAACTACTTCTCTCACTTTCTTTCGGTCTACTGATACTCTTTTCTTTGATACGGCGTGTCCTAAGAATTGAATATGGTCTATCAAAAAGTATCATTTTGAGATCGTATCATTTATCTAATGATCTCTTAGTGTAGTTCATATGATCTCTAGATGGGTTGAATGGTTGTGTCGAGTGTGAGAGTACACCAAGATATTGTTTATGAAAACTACCGCAAATGAATCCATGTATGGATGGAACATTGAGTTCACTAGTGCCATGAAAACTATCAGTGTGTTCGTGCGACCTAACGGCATAAGAAAATACTCGTATAGACCAAACCTACTTCAGGAGGCTGTAAGAGGTATATATGATGTTATAACATGAAATGAATGGTAACCCGATCTCAATTCAATCTTCGAGAACACCTGGGATCCTCAAAGTTGATTAAAGAGTTCATCAATCCTCGATATGTGATATTGGTTCTTTACTGTCAACTGGTTAATCTTCCATTAATCTACACAATTTCTGATTGTACCGCCCACATTCATCAAAAAAAGGACAAGAGAACCCCATGGAGAAGTATTGGGTTAGATGAAACCATTTCCATCCAAATCATCTAACTGCTTCTTGATCTTCTATAAATCTAGTGTATCCATCCAATATGGAGGAATGGACATTGGTAATGCTATTGGAATAATATCAATAAAGAAATCTACCTATATCTCTAAAGGTAAACATAACAGTCATCTAGAAATACATCTTTGAAATTATCCACAAATTGAGGAAAGTCCATTTTTGAACTTCCCTAGTCATCCAGATATAAACATGCAATCTAAGTTGTAGTTCTTCCAAACCAATGATGCTCGGGTCCTGCTCTACTTGCCTAGACATCCAATCCACCCTTGTGTAGAAAATCTTTCCCTCTAGTGACTTGAAACTCACTCTATAGAAATAGAATCAAAAAGCCCAGAAAGGATCCCAACCAGTCTATCCCAACAATGACATAGTATCATGTCATCTATTTCATATAGAGATACCATAAAAGTTACACCCACTAACATTAAGAGGGAACTCCTTGGATTGATGTACACTAGCCTTCATAATCTCCAATGGAGTGTCTAGCATCATAATATCATCAGACGAAAAGATACAGAGCCCCAAGACCTCCAAAACAATAGCAGGTATGAAACTATGGGAATCCCCTGTATTAAAAAGATCATAAGACAATAATGTGGCAACTAGAATCGTTCCTCTAACAGTAGAGGGTCTGGGATCCTTCTCTTTTTGGGTCTGCTCTAATGCAATTGTCTAACCTATTCTGTGGCCTTGAGACCCTACCTGACTACCCTGAGCTGATCCGCCCTGCTATCATTGGAAATCGTCCATCTGGATACCATGACAATGACCAACTCCTCGGCCTAAATGTCCGGAAGAACTACATTTCCTCGTATGAGGAAAATCTGGTGGTCCTGTTTCTAAAAGTAGAGTCATAACAGATCCCAGATCACTTGATTCAGGTGATAAAAACAAGAAAAAATGCTAATCATGGCCAATCTTACCACAAGATCATCACTTAAATGGGTCTCTCGGGCATTATGGTCCCATGTTACCACTCTTACCGTAGGAGTAGCATACCACCTAGATACCCGAAGAAACATCCCATGAAAGTTCCTTATGATGATTCCTTCAATTTTTCAATGGAGAACCAGCCCTGGATACTATAGTGCCATGGCTCGCAGCTCCCAACTCCTTCAGATTTCACCTGACAATCGGTTCTTCGTTCAATATAGAGGTCACAGAAGACAGCATGAAAACATTCACTTATGATCGGATGTCTTACCTAATACCATCTTCAAATAACCTAACCAAAGATAACTCTTCACCTCCTAGAACATATGTGTTGTGATAAAGCTCTGTAAAACTAGAAGAGTTTTCCATCACTAAAATAGTATCATACTCTATATGCGTGAACTATTAGGATCAAACAACCCTCAACATCTCATGATAGAAGTAATCACTGAAATTCCTCTAAAACTCTTCACAAGCCATATCCTGATGACATCCCACCTATGAGATAACATCCCTCCATCTCTAGGTGGAATCACATAGAATGTACGTTGCAAGCTTCATACTCCTCTACGGACGCCTATCAAGATGCTACAAGAAAGAAAGAATGGCCTCCAACCATGACTTTATAGCACGTGGTCCTCCATTACCATAAATAGTTGGAGGATTCTATAGCTAGAACACCCATGTCAGCTCTTCCATAGACAAGATAGGATGTGGTGCTCCCTAAAAAGATTATGAATACCTCAAAAAGCCATCATAGAACTATGAATCAACACTTGTGTCTGGTATAACAGTTGATGCCAATATTGGTATGATGGTAGGTTCTACTGGTAGTACATGATCTACTATTTCCAGTTTCTGGTTATTTCCTTTTTTAGGGAATATAACCACATGAATTATTGTTGGAATGACTCTGAAAGGTCACGCACACACCTCAGTTCCATATTATCAAGGACAACAACTTAAAAGTGAATTAAATTAACATGATAAGAAATAATTTACATTTTTTAGAATAGGGTTACATGGCATGTACAACCTATACACAGAAGGTTCCCTTATGATTTTAACATGGGTGTGTACCTCTGCCAAAACTGGTCGTGTAACACCCCTACACACTCTGTTTTCCTCCTAGGATAGGGCGTGTACTTTAATTTTACCTCTTTCCCAAGTTCATGTAAATGACTAGAACTACATGTTTCTCTCTTAGTGTAACACTACACGACGTGTTCTACCTATACATGGCATGTACTACTTTAGATCCATCCATCCATATTATTAGTCACATGGCTTAATACATGATCTACCACCACATGGCATGTACAAGCTGGACACAGTGTGTACCATCCAAATTTCATCCATCTGTGTCGTTACTCACATGTCTAGATACATGGTCTCTATTGATCGGCGTGTAATTGTAGTACACGTTGTGTTCTACCAAACATTTATCGCCCCTGTTTATCTTCTCACATAGTCAGTCACATGGTTATAGACTACATGACGTGAACATATGGAACGTGGAATGTAATAAAGGAAATTTGATTCCTTCGGAACAAAAAAACACATAGCATGTGTTCCTAAAATCACATGTCATGTTTTCTAGGTTTCCAGATAGTAAGCCTTCGAAACATCGATGGAACCCTTAAAAATATTAATTTTTTCCATGTCATGAAATATTCTGAACCATGAGATCCCATACTCTCCGTGAATAAACGTTTGGCATCCTATTTTCATAATTACATGAAAACATTCTACTAAATCTGAAACCTGATCAACCCAATTCTAATCCAAGCGGTCCCATGACACCTCACGGACCAAAGTTTTGCATCCATACAAATAAAACATTACATATACCAATACCCTATCAAAATAGTAGGTATTCTATCTCAAAATCTATCACAACAACATGTATATCTTTCACAACATCTATCACAACTGCATGCAATCAGTAGTGCATCCTAAATGGAATGACCAGAATGCCTGAAAAGTTACATCTATTAAGTATATATTTGAGGAATGATATGGAAAAACCTCATCTCATCGAGTGGAAATAGAAATTGAACCACAACGATATAAATCATAACATCACAAAACATGTGTGTCATCCAATGGTGAAATCAAATGAACTATAACAAATGAGAAACCATAAAAATTGAAATATTCAAGGTAAATTGTCCTTTCCTTGTACACAGGTTAGCTACTCCCGAGCATGGCTTATTAATAACTATGTATTCCATCCTATCCATATCTATAGACTTTAAATAATAAAACAATGCAGAAAAGAAACTCCTATGATACCACTTTGTAATATCCCAGTTCCTAGTGCCACCCAAAGGTCCTCATACCTAGTTTTTAACATGCCCTCAAGCTCATTTACCATAATTCCATAGGCCACTGACTAGTAGCAAGCGACTTGTGTGTGATAGTGTGGAAACTATTCCCTCATTGGAAGTGTATACACGACAGAAATCAAATCGTAACCAGTAACAGAAGCATTAATTCCATACAAAAAAAAGTAAACAATGAAATACCGATAGTAATAAAAAACTGGAGAATATATAAATAAAGGATTCATGTCACGTGTATCTAGGTAAGCATCCAAATAAGTCACAATGATGGAAATACAAAACTGAAACCAAAGTATAGAAAACAATAAACTCCAACAGCATCGCAAGCCCCATCTTGGTCCCATGCTCTCCATCTGCACCAGCAATCAAGTACCTAATGAAGTTGGGGATTGACCTTATCTATTCATGCAACCATTAAATATGTTCGGGTCCAAAATAATGACCCTAAATGTGTGAGATGAATCCTTTTAGGAAACCAACAATAGATTTATGCCTAACTATTAGTGAATATATATATAGTATGTAATATTCAAAATGAAGCAATAAACTAGGAAGTACTCTAAGGTAAAAAAAAATGCTATAGTTGTCAATTACATTAATTTACTTTTATTGTACAGCAAATGAAATGTTAACCTTGGGATCTAGCCTAAACATTGTAACCCCTGTATAAAGGTAACAACATATGTATCATAAGAGCATCTAACAAACAAGTATGACTGAGTCCAAGCTTGTGCTTTGGCTTGGCAGACTCATCACAAGGATTAAATTATTAAAAATAATCCATTTGGGAAGTTATCACATTTTATCCTCCCATGTTTAACATGCCATTAATTACATAAACAACTATTCCCTAGGAAATATCTCAATGTTTAACCCATTTGGTTTTGTATAACAATAAACCATTACAAACAACCACTTAGGTATCTTTCACCATCAATACCCAATTAGTATGCATAGAAACAGTAAAATATGATTACCACCACAATTACTTCATAGTCAATTCCCTATGGTTCCATATTCAATTAACAATGACCATCTGGGTAGCTCCCACAGTGTATCCCCTCGGATCTATGACCACTTGGTAGCTCTCACAGCCAATACCTCTAGGTAAACTAAACAACAATTCATACCTAGATAACCCGACTTTGGGAAGCTCTCATAGAAAAATTCCCCTTGGCCAAACTTCCACAATGTGAATCCAAATGCATCTCATATATTTAGTAACTCCATCCTAACAGAATGATGCATGGAAAACAAAGAAATCCTAATAGGAATTCTACACCAAATTTTCATAATTGATAAAATGAGTAAAACACACCCATAATCATGGTATATAACCCTAGCCATTAGCAATAACCCATTATCAATCAAAAAAACCATATAAGGTATTAAGAAAGGATAAATTACAAAACATGAAATACCCCAAATATGGATTTCATCACTTTAAGCTTATATAATCCATAAAAAATCAATGAAAGGCACAAAACACCTACCATTATGTCACACAATAAACACTCTTGAATGTCAGCCCTTGATTCACCATAGAATGACATAGATCTAAAAAAGGGTAAAAATGATCATCCTAGAAATACTCATGAGAGATGAAAAATCATGAAGAAACAATCAAGGGAATGAGAGAACTCAGCGGTGCAAATACAACGCAACCGACGATGTCTAAATCAGAGGTGGTACGAAGAATCAGGAGGGGTACTAAGTATGTGCCCTTCTCATCACTCTCATATATGAAACATGGGAAGAAGAACATGGTTCTGGACATAAAATGTGACCTTATACCGATATATTAAATAAAAATAAAAGTACACGGCATGTTCATTTAATGTACATGTCGTGTACTAACCTCAATCATACCCCACTTTAGGTGATCTTCCAGGGCACCAACATGGCCATGTGCATGGCCATTACACGGCTAGTACAATTCTATATAGGGAAAATAGGTATACAATGTGTAGTCAAATGTACAAGGCATGTACATAGAAAATTTCCCAATTCATCCTATTTCCTCAAAAACAGTCCAAAATAATGATCTATACCTGAAATGAAGATACGGTTTCGTACACCATTTATCGATCACATTCTGGTGGATGGTACCACAATGAAGTTATGATCCCACATTAGTGAAGAGGGCAGCCCTAGGGATCTAGAACAACTTTTAGATTCAAAAACAGACCTCCAGAGTGAGTCCAGTGGCCCGGGAATAAAACCATGGCAAGCTCGTGGACACGTGATGGGCGGTGGAGGTGGCATGCCATGGTGGCAGCAACTGTCATGCCCATGCGGCTGTCTAAATAGAGTACGTCCAAACCTCTTCCCCATATCTCAAATTCATAGGCTTTCGAAATTTGTGGCCAGAAATCTCCCACCTCATTTCACAAAGGGGGTTGTGGCATCGCCTTCTATGCCCCAGGCAAGCGTGACCAGTCAGCTCCGATGCGATCCAGACTGATGTTGTGGGTCTATCCCAACTGAACGGGTCGGACCCATGGACTTGCAGTTCGTACTATGCCCAACTGGTTTGGGGAGGGCCCAAATGGCTAGGTGGGACCTGGGTTAGGTTGCCAGGTCTCTGAGCAGTTTCACTAGGTTGGATAGGACCCGGACCCAACCAACCCTCTTTTCACTCAAAAGTCCATAACTATCAAATAGATCATCCATTTGACAATCTATATGTTGTGTAGGGACCCTTATGATGAGACGGTGCTTTTGAGATACTATAGGTGGGTATGTGTGAATTTTGGTAGATAACCTAATGGTTTGAGGTGTTGGTCCTTTTGGTACAACCATTCTGGGGTGGGAATCAGTGTGTTTCGTAATGATATGAGCCTCTAGGTCATGAGAGAGGGTTCGTTTTTTTGGTTAGCTTCCTCTAGGTGTGTCCCTCACAAGAATGACTAGTGACATGGTTCTTGAAGATTTTCATCATGGTAGAGTAGGTAATCCCCTGTGGGACTCGGGAGAGGGTCATTTATCCGTGAATTCGCTACTCCTGTATAAGACTAGGTCACATGTCCTTCACCTCTAACATACGTAGAGTAGGTACTCACCTACTGTGTAAGGAGTGGTTCCTATATGATTGGATTCGGTACTCCATTACTATTCCATGGTGTGGGTCCCCCATATAAGATCGAATAGACTGGGTATTCCTTTACAGGGTAGGGTGTGGGTCCTCTATGATTGGAGTCAGTACTCCCCTATGGTCCCAGTGTGCTGGTCCTCCACACATGAACATGAAAAGTTGATACTCCCATGTCATACTAGGGCATGGGTTCTCTAGTCACCGAGTATTAAACCCCTACTGGGTAAGGGTTGGGTCCTTAATTATAGTTTGATCTCCCTCAAATGTCAGACAGAGTAGTGAAGAGCAGGCTCACACATTTGATGAAAATGATGGCTAAATAGGATCTAGTTCTCCATCAACAGACTAATGTGGGGGAAACTCTATACATTAGAGACAAAGGATTTGTGAGATAGTTAAGATCAAGGACCTTTCTTTTTTGTATGGTGGTGAGGGTGGGCCTCGACGCATGGGTTTTCTTAGTCATGCATTGGGCGCAAGACAGTAATGACTAAACCTCTGGTTTTGGGCATTGAAGCTAAATAAAGTTAAATTTTCCCTATGGAGAACATTTTCCTAGACATACCATTTAGAATGTTAGAGTTTTTCCATATGGAGTTTACCTCTCAGATAGATTCCATTGAGGATGGATGAGCTCTTGTAGTGTGATCACCTGGTTTCATATGTCACCTCTCAAACATACGATGATCATCCTAATTCTACCTATGATGTTGGAACATTTTGATTCTTAGTGTATGATACAATTATATCCAGATGTTCATGGTATATGTATGGGCATACACCTGTGTCGATCTGATTGTGATTTTCTTATGTGTTTTCACTTCTTCATTACCTTTTTGGTTTCAGGGTATCCTAATAATTATTGTTTTACTCATCCCTTCATGTGATTTTCCCACACATGTCATGTCTTGTGTAGAAGATCTAAACATTGAATAAGTCTAGGATGGACATGGACTATGTGGTGCTCAGTGAGATCAGACAGATGAGGTGTACTCCTATGGTTATAGGTAGCTACCCACCTCCTACCCTTCTGGTATGGTTGTCAGTAGATGAGATTTGAGGACATAGATTTTTACTTGTTTGTGCTCTTTATTTTGGTAGGCTTGTATATTGGCCCTGTTTTACACCCTATACATTACTTTTCATTTCACTCTGGTTATGTTATAATTAGTTTCTTGCATGCATAACTTCATTGCCCATTTATATTCTATTACCTTTTTCTTGGAGTTGTGTGTTTGTGTACAAGTGTATAGTAAAATGCCTTCCATTTGTGGGATATGCCTACTCAGTGATAGTTTCCTTCCCCATGCCTATTGAATGTTTGATGGTATAGTCATGACATGGGCCATGTGAGGTGAGTCTTGATAGATTGGTATCAGAGGAGGTCATATATACCATAGAACTGTAGTGTCTTTTGCTTGGTTATGGTTCCATAGCTACAATGTTAAGATGTTTCGAGTTAGTCTCTTAAGATAGAGGTTATAGTGTCGGTACGGTGGCCAACATATCCATTCATTGGGACTCTAATAAACTTCCTCTCAACTCAGTTCATTATAACACTAGTTTCTATGAAATAAATGGCTCATTCATCATATAGGAATGGTTTGGGTGTTCCATGTCTTTCTGGAGTCATCTCTCTAGAAATTTTCTATTAACCTTGGTTAATAATGATATATTTCAGTATGCCTCCATGAATAAAACCATATAATATTCTTTAGTGTGATCTTTATAATGATTTTCCCCGTGATGAAGCTTCTGTGTAGGGAACTGGTTTTGAAGAGTTTCCCTTGGGTGGGTTATCGGCGGTGCCACCACCCTCATAGTAGCATGTTTTACCAGCATTTAGAGGTGAGGATTCACATAGGATGAGGGCACTAAATGAGTTATAGGGTTATAAATCTTTGAAATACTAGGGTGATCCAGGCCCTGAGGAAGTAGCTGACTGGATCAAGTCATTTACTAGATTTTTCCTCTTAGGGAGAAAAGCTCAAGATTCGAAGGTGGTCCTATCCATGATCCATCTTCAGGGAACAATAGGATGATGGCAGATCTTTGAAATACAGTCACCTGAGTAGGATACACTCACTTAGGAGGAGTTTGAACAACTATTCATGGAAGAGTTTTACCCATCCATGCTGATGCCATCACATATCCATGAGCTTCTGCTGCTTCGATAGGGTGACATGTTAGTTGAAGAGTTATCAAAGGGGTCCACTGACATTCCACGGTACTCCCTAGACATGGTACGAGACTACTGTTTCAGATTTCAAACCTTCAATAAGGTCTTACACCAAGAGATCAGGTCATCGGTGGTTCCGCTGAATATTCCCACCTATGATGGGGTGCTGGAGTAAGACTTGGTGGTAAATTTATTTCTATTCGAGGGATAGATGGATGAGACCCTCAATAGAGGTCACGAGGAAGAGGAGTCTGCAAGAGATGGAAGAGGATAGGTGACGGGATCACGTCGTAGGTGTCATACCCATTCCCAGTCTTAGACTGGTGGGACTATGATGTAAGAGCAGCTCCAAGAGAAAAATCAGTTATAGGAGAGGCATTGTTATGCATGAAATGGTCTATGGAATCACACAAGAGATTTTATATCCTGATGTGAAACTAAGATGGTGTCATCTAATGGGATGCCTTGGTAGAGACATCACTTGGAGAAAGGAGTTCTACAAGATTCCTGGTGAGGCAGATGAGCTGGAAGAGCAATTGGTGGTCCATGCTAGGATTAGGGAGATGGAGTACATGGGTGAGGGAAACTTCATGTGATCATCGGTACAGAACTGTTCATGTAACTGTATTGGCGACCATGTAGTTCATCGTTATGCTTGAAAAAACTAGGGGAGTCAGCACTAATGGGTCCAGAAATGGTACAGTCTGCTACTGAGAAGGTGCCGGTCATTTGAGAGCATAGGAATACTGCATAGAGCCGATAGAAGTCATGTGTTGATTGTGGTGGAGGGCCTTGGAGTTTGAATAAGGGGCCCACGTATTCCTACGAGTCTCTCCTCAATGAGGGATATAGATATTTGTTTGGGGCAACATTAATGGAGTACCCAGTATAGATAGAGGATCGGAAAGAGAGGATCCTTCATTGATGGTCGATTCCTCTAGGGTGTGTTCATCAGTAGTACAAGGATCTACAGGAGATCACATGGGAGAAGAAGGTTGAGATTTGTACTCTGTACCCCCTTTCGTTTGATAAAACCTTGTTTTGTTTTACGAGGATGCAAATGCATAAAATGTTAAGTATTGTAATACACTGAAATTCATTGATTTTTTTAAAATTAAATATGATTATTCTGAGGCCAAGCGCTAAGATGTTGTGAGATTACAAGGACTAGTGTGCATGTAATGTTCTATACAAAAATGTTATGATTTTAAATAGCATGCATGAGCGTGTTTCCTGAAAAAGTGGAATAACTCCCAAAAGGGAGCACATAGCAAAAATATGTGGGAAGCATTGCATTCAGGATAGCGGGATTACCATAGGCATGACTTATGTTTAGTCGGAGTGGGCCTCTAGTGAGAAAACCCAAAAATGGAATAACCGTAAATAAAAATAATTAAATAATATATTTTTTTGCAAATCCAAATAACTCGCAAAAGGTGAATCAGATTGAAAATCATAGACCACTATAGGGCTCATGACGGTAATCTTTCCTTAGGGCGAGCCTAAAAATGGACGGTGCTGGTCAACAATGGAAAGTAGTTCTTGGTCCTAAATAAATTAATTTAATAAAGTTATTATATTTCCAAATCCCTATAAGTCATGAATGGCGACACATATTGAAAATTTGAGACCACCAATAAGCTCATGATGGTAGTTTTTCCTTAATAAGATCCTATCATTTGGCAGTATGGGTCATGAGTGAAAATTATTTTTTGGAAGTAAATAAAATAATTAAATAAATTTATTTTATTTTCATATACTATTAACATATATATGGTATCTTGGATTGGAAATCTGAGAGTATTGTTGTGTTTTTGGTTGTTTTATTCCTTTACAAGGATCCTAACATCATCCACGGTGGGCTGGCTATGAATGTTGGTTTTTGGGATGTAACTGTAAATAAAATAATTAAAATAAAATATATTTAATTTTTGAATCCACATAAACCAGAAAACGATTACTCAAATTAGAAATACATAACCATCATTGATTTCTTAATGATATGTTCTGCTTAACCCAAACATAACCTCGATTGGTGTAGGTTGAGGGAAAATTGTAATTTTTGAATTATTTTAAAGTCTATATAAATAAAAGTGAGAGTAGGTTTTTTAACATTTAAGGTGGTTCATTGATCAGAAATCTTAGAGAACCATTGAACATATAATGTTGTAATTCATCTAGAAAAAACCTAACATCCACCTGCGTGGGTCAACTAGAAAAGACATTTTTCATAATTTTTGACATATTAATAAAATAACTTATACTATTGTTTTACTTGTTTCTTCACCATTATGTAGTGGCACGTCATCACTGTGGTGTAGAAACTAAGTGAAACAAAATATCTTTAATGAACCACATTAATGAATCAGCTTAATGAAAATATAATGCAATGGTATTGGAATGGTGTTCCCTCCATTAATGTTTTAACCAGGTGGGTGTGTCATTGACATGGGAGAAACACTCTAAATATTTGGAGGATATTCATTGATGAATGATGAACAAATTGAGATGATCACCAACAACATTTATCACATCCCACTCCTCTTCGAGAGATCCTAGCATCGATGTCAGATTGAGCACTTCCCTAAACGGATCACCATCAGTGACAAATCCAAATTTCGATTGAACTTACTCTCCATGTAGGGTTTGTTATTTAAATTATGTGTTTCCCCATTCTAGTATTTTAACAATGAATTTGGATCAACACACAAAGAGGTTAACTTGGTGTTCGATCATTCTTATAGGATGATCTTAATTGTGGGTTGATTTTTCAGAAATGAGTTTCATTTTTTATTTCATTCTTGATCCATATAACATGATCATATTAACACCATCACAAAAGACGGAGGGGTATTGTTCCTCGAATTTTTGTTTGGATTTCCCCTCCTCTTTATCCTTGAACATTATTCATTCTTTGAGGGGATATGAACGAATGGTCATTGTGTGTTCACCTTGGAGTGCAACGATACGATATCACGGATCATAGAATTTCATGGCACAATGGTAGTGCGACAACAATGATGGAAGTTGGATCAAAGCGGCATGTGATATACCTTCAATCGAGTGCTTTCTGACATAAGGGGCCAAAATAATGTTACGAGCCCAAAATAGTGAAGAGGGCTACCCAAGGTATCCAGAACAGCTTCTGGATTCAAAAAAAGACCACTGGTGTAAGAACCCAGAACTTCATTTCACATATGGATCTTGATTTCAAGTGTTTTTGTGGAAAAATAGGAGAATTTGGAAATTTTATAAGTACATGTCGTGTAATTAGGATTACATGTCGTGTACCATGTTATTGAATACAGTTGAATCTTGGAATTGTAATAGCCAAGACATGGTCATGTCCAGTGATGTTGTAGAACGCTAAAGTCGAGGGTCGGTTAAGGAAAATACATGGCCTGTTCATTAAGAGTAGAAGACTTGTGCTTTTATTTCTATTTCACATATCAGACTGGGGTCACATATAACGCTCATTATCATCATCTTCTGGCCGTGTATTGTGAAGGGGAATATGGAATTTACAATTCTTCACTAAGACACTGATCCATAATCCATTATCTGAATCAAACTTTGGAGGGTGAGTTGGATTCCCACCGGTGAGTCCTACTTTTATCTAGAGCCTCTCCTCCTAATTCATCTTCTTTCATGAGTTATTCAAGGTTTAATTATTTTGACCACATTGTATATCTACAATGTTCTTGGCTGATTCATGGGCCTATATTCAAGAGTGTTTATCATACAACATTAAGAAAGGTGGTTTGTTCCCTTTCATTGATTATATTTGAGTTTTTAATGCCAATGTTCCAATTACCCATGTTGTTGGTACTTCTAGTTAAAGAAAATTGAACACTATTTTATATTATATAGATTGATTGTTGGATTAAGGGATTTATGTTGTGATATTATGAGAAATTGCATGTTTAGGGAACATCCTAGGGGTTTGTTTCATTATTTTAATGTTTAGGGATGTTGGTTCTAGGTTTCTTATGAGGAAGGCCTTGCCTCATTTCCCTACATGATAGTATGGAATTTATTGTCTTTTGTTCCTTGTTAAATTATTGATATATGCATTATAATTTTTATTCATGTATTTTTTGACATTACTTGGGCTGCATGATATCATATATGCACAATTGTATTACATAGTGTTGTGAGAACCTGGTACAGTTAGACCGCGTGGGAAATTGAAGTTGAATGCTTCCTCATAGTGTCTGTTATATATCATGCTACGAGACCACATGGGGGATTGACGGTGTGTGCTTCCTCTTAGTGTCTATAGTTTTCAATTACAAGACTATAGATATAATTGACATTGAGTGCTTCCAAAGAGTGTCTATAGTTTTTGTGTAAAGACCATAGGAGGAATTGATGGTAATTTCTCCCTCAGGGTGTGTTTTCTTTTTTTGGAATTACATGTCCAGAGGGGTTAGACTGTGTGAGCTACATAAAGGGTTAATGTAATTATTGAGTTTATATGATGCATATTCCAAGCCAATGAACAAGATTGAATTCTATCTTAATAGGTAGTCTTTTGAGATACCTTCTTGAGATCCTTACTTGATTAAATGATGAACATTAAATTCTAATGATTTTAAATGAAAACTGTGGTGTTGTTTACTTTTTTACTCCTTGTTTCTTTACTCCATTTCCATTATTACATATTATATATAAACTCACTGACAGATAGGCAAAGATCGTGTTGTGTTTGCATGTAGGGAATCCTCTCACATCGTGTTTGGGTCATTTTTTTGACCCAATCAGATTATATAGTTTAAGGAATAGATAAGGTAAAGTGACCTTCTTCATCAGGTACTTGATTTCTGTGGAGGTGGAGAGCACAAGACCAAGTTGTGGCCTGTGATTATGCAGTTTTTTCTTCTTTTCTTTTGAACATTAGAATTGTACTGTATTTATAGAATTGTGACTTGTTTGTCTGTTTTTTAGACATATGTGACATGCATATGTAATATAGGTTCTCCAGTTGTTCATTTACTATCAAGCTTCCACTATTAATTCTTTCGTATGGTAATACTACTTTCACTAATGTTTACTATTTTCCCACTATGTTACTTTACCAATGAGGGAATAGTTTCCCTACTACTACACCCAAGTCCCTTGCTCCTAGTCAGTAGACTTTTTCTTTCGTGGAAATGATCTTGAGGACATGTGACCAACTGGGTATGAGGCACCTATGGGAGGAACGAGGATCTGGGATGTTACAAAGTGGTATCATAGGTGGGTTTCTTTTATTCTTTGTCTTACTGCTTAGATCCTCTATATAAGAATATGAATGAATAGGTTGTTGGTAATAAGTTTTTCCCTGGTGTAGCTAACCCTTGTACATGTAAACTCCAATATACCTCAAATATTTCTATTTTATGGTTTTGAAATTATAAAAGTTAATTTGATTTCACCTTTGGGCGATTCAAATGTTTTTTTCTATTATTTTTTATATTATTGATGTTCTATTTCTTTTTAAAACTGATTATATGAGAGTATGTCATATCATGAATGATATAGGCACATGTTAGAGATCACATATCATGCATTCCTGTTATTCCATTTAGGATGCATTACTAGTTGCATTTCGTTGTGATTGATGATGTGCTAGATATTCATGATGTTGTGAAAGATGTCGTGATAGAATAACTTCTATCTTAATAGGGTATTTCTCATATGTAATGTTTCATTTGGATAGATGCCAAAATTTGTTCCCTGAGGTGTTATCGGACCTCTTGGATCAGAATATGGTGGATCATGTTTGAACTTTATTAGAATTTTGTCAAGTTATGATATGAATATGGTGTCTGAACACTGATTCATGGGAGTATGGGCTCTCTCAGGTTGGAATTTGTCAATCCTTGGATAGAATTCTATGTTTTATGGGGTTCTGGAGAAGTTTCAGAGGCCTACTGTCTAGAAAACCAGACAACACGGTGTGTTGTGTTATGAACACACACCATGTGTTCTTCTTCTATAGAAGAAGCAACATTTTGTAAGTACAAATCGTGTACTTTATATATAAGTAGTGTACTATTTACCTGTGTCACTGACTATGTGAGTTGGGTACATGGGGTTGGGAAACCTTTGGTAGAACATGCCTTGTTTAAATTTTACATGTTGTGTTGTAAGGACCATGTATCCAACCATGTGAATAATGTCACAGGTGGATAAAACACAGGTTGTACATACCGTGTTCCCTTATTGAACGTCGTGTAAAGTCAATCTTGTCACAGACCATGTGAATAAAGATGCGGGTGGTTATATCTTAAGTGGTACATGTCGTGTGTAGGGTAAAAACACTATTTAGTGTTACCCATGAGAGAACCACACATTTTATCCATGTATAAGAACTCGTGCAGGAATGAAAATTTCTATAACATGTTGTGTATGAGGGTGAATAAGATGTGTGTATGGGTTCTACAAGTATATGTTTGGTAGAGGTACTCTCCCTTGTGGAAATCTATGGGAATACTCCATGTACCCATGTTTTTCAAAACATGATTATTTTTATTCTCATGTTCCTCTCTTGAACTTCTCTGTTTTAGTCCTTTATAATCTTGAACTTTGGTGTGTGTTTGAACTTGGAGAGTCACGTACAAAGACTTACTCCGGTTATATTCCAGATATAGGGCAATGATCAAACAAAAACAAATGGTAGATTAGGGACTACCAACATATCATATCATCATGCCCATCTTGAAACCATCTATTATACTAGATGCAGGTGCCAATGCACATTTCTAAGAAGGATTCTTGAGGTTTATGAATACCTTCATGGGAGCATCGCACCTTTCCCTGTCTATGGTATAGTTGATTCCATTTTTTCAGCAGCATCATCCTCCCACTTCCTCAGGGGATGGAGGACCTCACACTATAAATTCATAGATGGAATCCATGTTGTCTATCTTCGAGCATCTCAATATTCCTCCAGGGAAAAGGGTGAAAGTCGCTACACACATGATACGTGATTCCTCTAGGTGATGGTGGGATGCTATCTCATAGTTGGGTCACAAACGAGTTATGGATTGGGATGAGTTCCAGTGGAACTTCTATGACAATTTCTACCCGGAGACCATGAGGGCCGACAGATCCTGATAGCTCATGGGTCTTGAATAGGCTACTCTTTCAGTCATTGAATATTCTTCTCGCTTCATTGAGTTTCATCTCTACAAACACTTTCAGGGGGTATTTAACAACTCAAGATTTTTATGTTTAAACTTCATGGGATGCTATCTCATAGTAGCCAGGGCATTGCTGCCAAGACCATTGTGGTAAGAGTGGTCACACAAGACCTATTCAACTCATAGCAGCAATGCCTTGGCTACTATGGAAATCATATCATGTGTTTAATGGTTCGCCACAATTAAATGTTTTATTCCCATTCTATTTTATCATTATTTATGTTCCTTTATAATCTATAACTTATGTACTGCCAAGATTTATTTAACAACTCAAGACTTTGATGTTTAAACATTATGTTCATGTTTTGAAGTTCATATGTTTATGGTTTGTTTTATTTCCTCCAGGCTTACCCCTAATGAGCATTTGAGGTTGACCTTTATACATTTTCTTTTCCCTACTATATAAAGAAAGTTTTTAGGTAAGCAAAGGGAAGATATTTATGGGTGATGTTGAATATCTTTCACTAAGATTAGAATATTATGTTCCATGATTCCAAAGACACTAAACTATTACGGACTTTTGTTGTCTGTTTTTTCTATGTATTAAGTATTCCGCAAAAGTAATGTAATTTCTATATACGTCAAGATATGGGTCTCTACAAGGATGGTCCCAAACATGGCATCAGATCCCAGGTGAACATCTTAAGGTTGGCTTCCATAAATTCTATAGTCAATTAGGTGGTGATTACAAAGCGTAATCTGAGGGAGTATGGAGATGTGATATAGGGAGGTTCGACATCCGGAGTTGGTACATCTCATACTGATATTAGGAAGCATCGCAAGGAGTCTACATGTAGAGATTGTAGTAAACAAGATACTTTCTTTGGTATCCAGGTGTTATGATACCATTGTGGTAAGAGTGGTCAAACAAGACCTCATGGCCCGAGAGACCCAGTCGAGTGTCGGTCGTTTTGCAAGATGTGGAATATTCAAATTTTTTTCCGTTTTTCTCACTATTAGATATTTATTGGAGTTCATCTATGACTCCAAATTTGGGAGGAGGGCCAAAATCTTCTAATCATCCTGGGAACTAGAGTTCATCCGTTTGTTCACGCTGATGAGGATGTCATTGTTGTAGTACCTAGTCAGCAAGAATTCTGCAATAGTAGGGTAGATTAGCTTTGGGTAGTCAGGCTAGGTCACAGGGTCGTGGTACAAGTCATACTTTTCAGTGGAGTCAACCCATTAGCATCTAGATTCCGGACCCTCTACAGTAATAGGTGAGATTCTAGTTTCATTATTTTTAGCTTATACTCTTTTTGATACATGGGGTTCCCATAGAATTATTTTTTTATTGTTTTAGAGATCCTTGGCCTCTGTATCTTTACTTCCCAGGATGTTATGACACTAGACACTCTGTTGGGGATAGGACAGGTAGTGTATGTTAGTGTTAGGAGTTCCCTCTTGAGGTTTGTGGGTTTCACATCTTAAGGGATATCTATTTCCTAGAGATGATACGATTCTACATCATTCTCAAAATGGAATGGTTAGTATCTTTCTAGGTCTTTTTTTTAATTCTATCGCCACATGTTGAGTTTCACATCACCAGATAGTGGGTCATTTCTACAAAAGGGTGAATGGGATGTGTAGGAAAGCAAGGTTGGTCCCGAGTATCTTAGTTTGGGAGGAATTATAGCCGAGATTGAGAGCTTACATCTGGATGAAGAGGGGACTTCACAAAAATAATTCCCTCTAGTGGTGGATCATTTTAGTAATGTCTTTCAAGAAGAATTTTCTGGTTTACCTCTAGAGCGAGAGGTTTATTTCTCTATTGATCTTCTAACAGGAGTAGCACAGGTGTCCATTCCTCCTTATATGATGGAATTACCAGAGCTGTAGGAGCTCAATATGCATTTTGAGGAGTTACCGGAAAAGGGTTTCATCCAACCAAATACTTATCCATTGGGTTCTCCTATCCATTTCCTGAAGAATGTAGACTGTATACTCAGACATTGAGTTTATTATAGAATGTTTAACCAGTTGATAGTTAAGAACCTATATCCCTTACTGAGGATTGTTGATATCTGTGATCTGCTTTGAGGACACCATGATTTCTTGAAGATTTACATGAGATTTGGTTTCTATATTTTGTGCATTAATCTATACGATTTTCCTCTTACATCCTTTCGAAGAAATCATGGTCTATAATAGTATGAGGTTATGCCGTTTGGTCTCACGAACTGGAAATCCTGTTTCTTGACACCGATGAACCCAGTGTTCCATCTATTCATGGACTCCATTGTGGCTATATTCATGGAAAATATCTTGGTGTAATCTCACACTAGACATGACCATGCCATCAATCTTGAGATTTTTTTTAGTACACTAAAAGAGAATTGGTTATATGCAAATATCTCAAAATGCCACTTTTGGATGGACCATATTCACTTATTGGGTAATTTTATCTCAGAGATAGGAGTATCCGTAGACCCAAAGAAGTTGAGAGAAGTAGTTTTTTGGGAGCACCTAAATAACATATTTGATGCACTATGTTTTATAGGAATGGATGGTTACTATAGACGTTTAATACAATATATTTCATGCTTAGTTGTTCCACTAATGGGCCTGACTCAGAATAGTGTGAAGTATTCGTGGATAGAATCTTGTGTATCACCCTTTCTAGAGTGGAAAGGGAGGTTAACATCAGCACAAATACTAGTATATATTGATCCAAGAAATAGAGACACCATTTTTAATGATGCTTCAGGTATAAAACTAAGAGAAGTGCTTATAGAAGAGGAAGGAGTCTTGGCGTATGGGTCTCAGTAGTTGAATCCACATGAGAGTAATTACCTGATGCACGATCTCATGTTAGATACAGTTCCGAATGCTTTATATTGTTGGATAAATTATCTTTTGTTAGATCATTTTGTGGTGTTCACTGACCAAAAAAGTCTCAAGTAAATATTTACTCAGAATGATCTAAATTTGATACAACGTAGGTTGTTTGACTACCATCAGTCTTTTGACTTTGATCTTGCCTACACGTCTGGGAAAGGCCACACATTGGTTGATGGTTTGAGCAAGAAGATTCAGATACATGAATTTTAGGAGGCTATTGGTGGGTGGTAGCTTATGTATTTGTTCTTTGAGATTCATTTTGAGGTGCATGACAGATAGGGGAAAACATTTCTTTTTTCTATAGTTGTTACGACTACTCTTATGAATCGGTCGCGAATGAGACAGCAATCAGATTATAAAGGCCTAGTCCTATGGGAGAGTGTGTCAGGAGAGGACCCTTCTCCATGATAAAACACAAGTGATGATGCGATCTTGTTCTTTTATGGACGTTTATGGGTGTCCGAAGACATATGTTAGAAGCTGATGAGTAATTTTCATTCCTCGACATGGGAAGTTCATCTTAGTGTCACCAAGATGTATTGAAATTTACATTATTAGTGTTGGTGGCCATGTATGAAGAGGTATGTGGTTGGATTTGTTATAATATGTTCCACCTATCAGCAGGTGAAGGCGGAGAATCAGCAAACAGAAGGGATTTTATAGTAGATACCCATTCCCGATTGGAAGTTTAATGATGTCATGATGGATTTTGTGGTAGGGTTTTTGAGGTCACATTGAATGAATGATGTTGTATGGGTTGTCATTGATAGACTCAAAAAATTTTCACACATCTTAATGATCAAAGAGACCTTCAGTTTTGATGTGATTTTATGGTTGAACAATTTAGAGTTTTTATAGTTTCATGGGGTTTTGTGCTCTATCTTTTCAGATAGAGACTCCCATTTTACTTCTCGTGTATGGTAGGACTTCTGAGGGCTTTTTGTACATAAGTACTTCTTATTACAACTTACCACCACCAAACAGATGGAAAGTCCAAGCACGCGATTAAATTGTTGGAGTACATGCTCCGAGCATGCATCATAGATTTCAGGGGTTCATGGTAGAGACACATACCACTAGTGGTGTTTTCCTACAATAAGAGTTTTGAAGTGACAATTCAGATAGAACCATGTGAGGGTTTTATGGTAGGCCATGTTGGTCACTCTTTTGTTGGCTAGAGGTAGGAGAGGTAGCTATGTAGGGACCATGTTTTGTTCAGGTGACCACTGAGTAGGTGGAGTTGATTTACAGGAGGACAACTACTACATAGTCTAG
Organism: Viscum album; assembly: GCA_963277665.1. Lineage (NCBI taxonomy): Eukaryota > Viridiplantae > Streptophyta > Magnoliopsida > Santalales > Viscaceae > Viscum > Viscum album. The sequence continues at coordinate 1,507,288,329 of OY728121.1, read as the reverse complement.
CCAGAAATATTATATTGATCGATGAAGATGACCTATAGAGTTTGAGTTTGGAGATTATTCTTTATTGTGGGTCGCACTATGGTTGGGACATAGGATTATTAAGAGATAGGGATGCTTTTACTGAGATATGTCGAACCATATCAGGTTTTGGTGAGATTCGGGCTGGTTTCCTATCAGTTTCATTTACCTCAAAGGTATCAGACTATGCACGACATCATCCACATTTCTCAGCTATGATGTTACTTTTCATACCTATATCATGTTTATCATCCCGAGGAGGTTGAGTTGGAGGTTGATGCATCCTTCTATGAGCACCCTATTTGGATTGTGGATCATAGACCAAAGGTTCTATGGGGCCAGTCTGTTCCTCTGGTACGGATGATATGGCATCATAGACGATTATAGGACGAGACATGAGAGAGGGAGGTTGAGCTATGACCACAATGTCAAGTGTTCTTTGATGTTTATTCTTATTCACCCTCGAAGGGAAATTCAAGGATGAATTTCATTAAGGGGGATGTTTTTAAGAACTAAGAACATCATTTTAGGTATGGATCTCAATTTCAGGTGTTTTAGAGGAAATGGGGTAGAATTTGGAAATATTATATGTATATGACGTGTACATAAGAGTAAATTTTGTGTACCCAGTTACTATGTACAGTAGTGTCTTGGGCATTGAACGGCCGAGACATGAACTTGTGGGTAATGTGTCAGACCGCTAGTGTCGGGGGTTGGTTGAGGCAAAAAAAGGCATGTTAATTAATAGTACATGCTAGGTACTTATCTATTTATTTTACATTTCATACTAGGGTCACGTATTACCACATTTTCATCTTCTTATGGGTGTGTCTCACAAATGGGTGTATGGAATCATAGATTCTTCTCTGATCCCATAATTTTTCATCATTTATCCAAATCGAACTCCAATAGGTGTGTTGGAATCCCACCGGTGAGTCCATCATTCTTCCAGAGCCTCTCCTCCTAATTTGTCTTCTTTCTTGAGTTATAAAATGTTGAATTTGATTGAAATTTCTATAGATCTAGGACATTCTAGGCTGACTCAAGGGCCAACTCTCGAGAGTTATCAGCATTCAAGGTTGAGGTAGGTTGTTTGTTTCCTTTTGTTGTTTTTCATTGAGTTATATATTCTAAATTGATGATTACTCATGTTTCAGGTATTTCGTGTTATGAAAATTGAATATTGATTTATCATATTTAAATTTATTGTTGGATTAAGGATTTTTTGTTGTAATATTATGTGATATTGTATGTTTAAGGAATACCCCATGGGTGCATTTCCTTTTTTGATTGTTTCGGGATGTTTGGTCCAGGTTTCCTATGATCCAGGCCTTTCTTCATTGTGATTCTTGATATGATGGAATTTATTGTCTTTTTTTGTATGTTAAATTCTTGATATATTCATTTGAATTGTTTTTCCATGTGTTATTTGAGATTACATGGGATTCTTGATATCGTATATTCATGATTGAATTACACAGGGCTATGAGAACCTAGTATAGTTAGACAATAAGAGGAATTGACTTTGAGTGCTTCCTCAGAGTGTCTGTTAAATATCTCTCTATGAGACCATATGGGGGATTCGCGGTGAGTGCTCCCTCAGAGTGTATATACATTACATTATGAGACACCAGGGGGAATTGATGTTGATTGCTTCCCAATAGAGTCTATATTTATTATGGAATGGAAATAGGGGGAAGCAGCGGTGGGTGCTTCCTCAATGTGTCTTTTCATTTTTTTTCATAACTTGGCCAGAGGGTTTATACTATGTGATATACTTGGTGGGTTAATGTAATTATTGAGTGTTTGTGATGTGTCGAAGAGGCTAATGAACAATCTTGGATTCAGTTTTGTTAGGTAGTTATCTAAGATACCTTCTTGTGATCTGTACATGATTAAATGATTATAATTAAATGTTAATGAATGTAAATGGAAATTGTAGGATTGATTAATTTTTTCATAATCTTAGTTTCATTTCTTAATTTCCATTATTACCTATTATATATATACACACTGACAGTTTGGAATAGATCATGGGGTGGTTTTCTACTAGGATTCCTCTCAATCCCTGTTTGGGTAATGTTTATTACCCAAAAATACTATACGGGTGCATGTATTGATAAGGGAAATATCCCTTATTTATGAGTTACTTGATTACTGTGGAGTTGAAGAGAATGTAACCACTCTAAGGCTTGAGATTCTGTAGTATTTTACTTGTTTTTTAACATTAGGTTAGTATAATATTTCTAGAACTGTTACTTGTTTGGATGTTTTCCAAGACATATGTGACATGCATCATTTATATATGTTCTCCATTTGAAATTTACTATTAGTCTTCCCTTGTTACTTTTGTTGTATGGAATACCACTTATGCTATTGTTTACTATTTTTTCAGCTTTTTTACTATTCCAAAAAGGATCTTATTTCCACACTATCAAACCCATGTCCCTTGTTACTAGTCAGAAGTCTCTGGAATTCAGGGAAATGCACTTGAGGCAATGTGACCAACCTGGTACGGGGCCCCTGTTGGCGACACCTAGATCTGAGATATTACAATGTGGTATCAGAGTAGGGTTTCGTTTCTTATTTTTATTACTTTTTTGAGCCTATAGATAGGGATATGAAGGATTATATAGTTAGTAATAAGCTATTCCAAGGAGTAGCTAACCCATGTACACAGAAAAGACAATATACCATAAATATTGCAATTTTTCTGGTTTTTCAATTATTACATTTGATTTTATTTCCCCATTTTTTGATTCACATGTTTCATTCTATTATCTTTGATATTATTGAGGTTCTATTTACGTTTCACCCTGATGATATGAGTGTATACCATCTCATAAATCATATAGTCACTTTCTATAGATAACATATCATCCATTATTTTCATGCCATTAGGGGTGAAATACTAATTGCATGTTGTTTTGATAGATTTTGTGAAATATATACATGATTTTGTGATATTTGTCATGATAGAATACATGATTTATTCATAGGGAATTTCTTATATGTAAAGATTCATTTTCATAGATTCCAAAAAATGTTCCATGAGTTGTTATGGGACCACTTGGATCAGAATATGGTGGGTCATGTATGAAAATTAGTTAAATTTTGACAAGGAAATTAATACGGAGTCCGAACATTGATTCGTGGGAGTAAGAGCTCTCCTAGGTCGGAGTTTTTCATTTATTTGACAACATTCTATGTTTTTTGGGGTTACAGAGAATTTTCAAAGGCCTACTATCTTGTAACCCAAATTTCATGGCATGTGGTGTTATGAACACATGCCGGGTTTTCTTCTATTCTGGAAGAAAAAAAATTTCTTAAGTACACACCATATACTTTATGTAAATGATGTGTAGTCTTTAATTTGTGACTCACTGTGTGAGAAAGTACATGAGGTTGGGAAACCATTGGTAGAACACATCATGTCGAGATTGTGCATGTCTTGTTTTGTGGACCGTGTATCTGGTCGTGTGACTAATGACATGGGTGGATGAAACATAGGTTGTACACGCTGTGCTCTGTTATTTCATTCCATGTAGATACAACTGTTTCATCGACCGTGTGACAAATGTCACAGGTGTTAATAAATTAATTGGTACACACTATTTGTAGGGTTAACATGTTGTGTATTGTTACCCAAGAGAGAACCACATGGTTTAGCAGTGTAGAAGAACTCAGACAGGAGGGAAAATTCAAGAACATTCTTTTTCTGAGGGTGAAAACACATTGTGTATGGGCGCTATATGTTCTATTTTGGCAGAGGTATAGAGCCATGTGGAAACATAAGATAACACACCATGTGGAGGGTATAAACGTCGTGTACCCCTATTTTGAAATACATGATTATTTTTATTATCATGTTCCTTTAATTCACTTCTAAGTATTTTTCCTTGATAATCATGAACTAAGGTGTGAACTGGAAATTGAAGATTCATGCCACCAAGACTTCCTACTCTTCTATTCCAAATAATGGGAAATGAAGAAACACCATAAAATGTTGATCAAGGACTACAAACAGATCCTCCTCTCATGCCTATCTTGGAACCAGCTGTAACAACGAACACAGTTTCTTATGAAAAGTTTTGAGAAGGCTTCATGAGGTTTATGAAGACCATCAAGGGAGCACAGAATCCTACCCCATCTATGGTAGAGTTGGACGTAGGTTTTTCAAGAACTACAACCTCCCACTTTCTCAGGGGATGGAGGACCTCAGGCTATTGATTCATGGATGGAAGTCATGCTATCTATCTTTGAGCATATCAAGATTCCTCCAGAGTGGAGGGTAAATCACTCTACATACAAGATATTTGATTCCACCAAGAGATGGGGGATGTTATCTCACAGGTGTGGTGCTAACGAGTAATGTCTGGGGATGAGTTCCAGCGGACCTTCGATGACTATTTCTACCTGAATAACTTGAGGGTTGATTGATCCCTAGAGTTCACGGGTCTTGAACAGTGTACTCTTTCAGTCATGGAGTATTCTTCTTGCTTCAAAGAGATTTAGTGCATTACACCATTTCTGGTGGGGTGATGAGTTATTTCTTTTGAGAAAGATTGAGGATGTCCATAGACAATACATCTGATCCCAGTTTAACAACTTTTGGATGACATTCATATCTTATATAGTCAATCAGGTGCTGATTACTGAGCTTAATATGAGGTAGTCTGGAGCATGTATCTTGGGCGTTTTGGCATCCAGAGTTGGTACTTCTCCTACTAATAGATGGAAGCACCATAGGCAGTATACACACGGAGATCTGAGTAGATGGGATACTTCTTCAGGTAGCCAGGTGGTATTCTAAAGTTGTAGAAAGAGTGGGATTATGAGACCTCGGTGCTTGAGAGACCCAATTGACAACAGATCGTGCTGCTAGATGGGGAATCTTTTTCTTTTTTCGGTATTTTCTCACCAGTACCTACTGATAGTATTTCTTCTATGAATCCACATTTAGGAGAAAGAATACCATAATCCCATCAGTCTGGTATCTATATTTCATCTGGTGGTTTAGGACATGGAGGAGTCCATGGTCGTCGTATCTGGTCCACTTAGGTTAGTCAGGTTGGGTCATAGGGCCATAGTATATGATAGAATTTTGCAGTGGAGTCGACCTGGTAGTACTAGGATCCCAAACCCTCTACATTTAGAGGCACGATTCTTATTGTCTCAGTTTTAGTTTCTGCATTTTTTGATATAAGGGATTCCCATAGCTTTATATATTTTTCTATTGAGGAGAACCTTGGGCATTGTATCTTTACTTATGATGATGTTATGATGCTAGACACTCAAATGGGTCTCAGTAAGACAAGTGTACATCACTATAAGGAGTTCCCTCTTGAGGTTGGTGGGTGTTACTTCTTATGGGATCTCTATGTCCTATAGATGAAGGGATTTGACTTCATTCTCGTAATGGAATGTTTAGTTTCTTTCAAGGCCTTTTTTGAAAGCTATATCCATAGAGTGAGTTTACGTATCCATAAGGTGGGTATTTTATACACAAGAGAGAATGGTATGATCAGGTAAGTGGAGCAAGAAGTGAGCATCTTGGGTTGGGAGGAATTATAGACCACATTTCTATATTATATTTAGATAACTAAGGGATTCAAAAATGGACTTTTATCTAGTTCTGGATCGTTTTAGGGATGTATTTACAGATGAATTTTAAAGTTTACCTTCAGAGAAAGTGGTATATTTCTCTATTGAGCTTGTTCCAAGAGTAGCACCAATGTCCATTTCACCTTATAGGATCGCTATAACAGAGTTACAGTAGCTCAAGAGGTAGTTGGAGGAGTTACATGAAGAGGGATTCATCTGACCTAGTACTTCTCCTTGGGGTTCAACTATTTTTTTCAAGAAGAAGGCAGACGGTACCCTCATACTTTGTGTCGATTATATGAAGCTGAACAAGTTGATGGTTAAGAACCTATATCCCTTAACAAGGATTGATTATCTCTTTGACCATCTTTTAGGATCCTGAGTGTTCTCAAATAATTACTTGAGATCTGGTTATCATCAACTACACGTTAGACTGTCATATATCCGTATTACAGGCTTCTGAAACTGGTATAGTCTATACAAGTATGTGGGTATGCCATTTGGTCTCACGAAAGTGACTGTAGTTTTTATAGAACTAATGAATCGAGTATCCCATATATACTTGGACTCCACTGTGGTTGTTTTCATATATGATATCTTGGTGTAACCTCAAACTCAACATGACCATTATGTCTATCTTGAGATCGTTTTGAGTACACTAAGAGAACATTAGTTATAAGCTAATCTCTCAAAATGACACTTTTGGATGGACCTGATTCACTACATGGGTCATGTTATCTCAATGAAAATAGTATTAGTAAACCAAGAGAAAGTGAGATCAGAATATTCCTAGAAGAACTCGAAGAACATCTTTGATGTACAATGTTATCTAGGGCTGGACGGTTACTACAAACATTTTATATAGGGATTTTCATGCTTCGAAGAGCCACTGATGGACCCGACTAAGAAGGGTGTGAAGTACATGGGGATAGATTCTTGTGAGTCAACATTTCAAGAAATGTAAAGGAGGTTGACATCTTCACTAATACTAGTTTTTCTAGATCCGAGCAAGAGTTAAACCATTTTTAGTGATGTATCAGGTGTCGGAATGGGAGTAGTGGTTATATTGGAGGAAAGAGTAGTGGCATATGTATCTTGGCAGTTGAGAACACATTTACCGAACGCATGATATTGATTTAGGTTTATTTTTTCATGCGTTACAATGTTGGATACATTATCTTTTGGAAGATCATTTTTTGGTGTCCATAGAACATAAAAGTCTCAAGTACATCGTTACTCAACATGATCTGAATTTGAGACAGTGAAGGTGAGTTGAGTACCTTCATTATTTTGACTTTGATCTTGGCTACATGCATGAGAATGGAAATGTAGTGGTTGATGCTTTGAGAAGGAGGACTCATATACAAGAAGTGTAGGAGTCTAGATGTGAGTGGACAGTTATGGATCTATTCTTTGTGATGCATTTGTAGGTGCATGATAGATAGGGGATGACATTCCTTTTTTTAGATGATATATCTACTCTTTTGGATCGGTTGTGAATATGATAGCAATCAGATTTTAAAATCCAAGCCCTGAGGGAGAGTTCTTCAGGAGGGGACCCTTCTCCTAGATGGTCCATAGGTGAGGATGCGATCTTGCGCTTTCCGGGAAATGTATCGGTGTCAGCAGACATACATGAGGAGCTGATGTGGGATTTTCATTCCTCGGAATGGATAGTTTAACCTGGTGATCCCATGATGTATTAACATTTACATAGTCTATATTGGTGGCTGGGTGTGAAGAAAAAATTTTCTGGATTATTTTTGAGATGTTCCACCTGTCATCATGTGAAGGTAGAACATTAGCGACCTAGAGAACTTTTATAGTAGTTACCAATTTCCATGTGTATGTGGAATGATGTCGTAAAGGATTTGATGACAGGGTTGTTGTGGTCACCTCAAGCGAATGGTGTAGTTTGGGTTTTCATTAATAGAATCACAAATTTTTCACAGTTCTTACCGATCAAAGATACCTTCAGTTTTGATGATATTGGAAGGTTATACATTCAAGAGATTGTACAGTTGCATGAGGTTCCACACTCGATCATTTTAGACAGAGATTCCCATTTTACTTCTTGTGTCAGGAAGGGACTACCATGGGAATTGTGTACATAGGTACATATGAGTCACGCTTAACATCCCTAGATATATTTCCAATCCAAGGGAACAATTCAGGTGTTGGAGGACACGTTTTAGCATGCGTCTTGGATTTTGGGGGTTCTTGGGGGAGACACATACCCCTAGTGGAGTTTTCCTACAATAAAAAGTTTTTAAAGATGATTCAGATGGAACCATATGAGGGTTGTATGGTAAGCCATGCCCATCTCCCCTATATTGGCTGAAGGAAGGAGAAGAATCTATGTTGGGACCTCGTCTTGTCTAGGATACTACTGAGAAGGTGGAGTTTATTCGGAGGAGGATGGCTACTAAACATTCTCTCCATAAATTGTATGTTGGTTGATTGAGACGACATCAAGAGTATGAGTTCAGAGATCAAGTTTTCCTATGTGTCACACCATGGTTAGGAGACAGGAGGATTAAAAGACAGGGAATCTTACACCGTGATACATTAGTCTATTTTTGTTTTTGGAGTGAGTTGAATCATTTTACTATCGATTGATGTAATCTCAGAGGTATCAAACTATGCATGAAATCTTCCCCATTTCCCATCTACATTTTTTCTTTTCATACCTGTCTCATGTTTTGCAAGTCGAGGTGGTTTAGATGGAGGTGGATGATGTAGGATCCCAGGACACCCTAAGATGGGAGGGGTGAATCAGGGTGTCAATTTTTTATTTTTAAAATAAGGATCTTGTTCCCACATTGTTATAAATTAGTAAAACCTGTATGAGCGATATGATCAGAAATGAAGCATTCACATGAAAGGGGATGACGCAAAATTTTTTATATGGTTCACCGCTAATGGCTATGTCCAAGGATCATACACTGACAAGTTGTCGATCGTACCAAATTCCACTAATCTTCACTTGTTGTGGATTACAATGGTTCGGGCACAACCACTTTGTCCCAGGCTCACTGCCTTTACAATGGTTCAAGGATAGCTCACTACTTCCCTTGGGTCACTCCCGTTGACTCCCCCTGGCTCACTGCCCTTGGTGAAGTCACACTCAGTTTATAGATGTGAAGGTCTCTTCAGTAGTTCTGAATTGCAGTATTTGTCTCTACTCAGCACGAGACTGTGCTTGCATCGATGTCCGGAAATGATTCACATGTACCCATTGAACCAGTGAACCGGATAACCTGAACGAGAAAATTAGTTTCTATGAAAATTGCACGCAACTCCAACCCCTTACGGGCAAAACCTTACTATTTCGTGCAAAATATCCTTTTCACGTGGAAAAATATTTCGTGCAAAAACACTCTTTTTCGTCCACCTTAATATTTTACGCGCTATTTCAATTTTTACGCACAAATATTCTTTTTTCACGCATCCCGGAATTTTTCGTACAATCTAAAATATTTCGCGCAAGACCCTTTATGTGATCCTTCTACCGGCATCAGACCTCCTATCTTCTCTAAGTCTTCAACAGTCCGTAATGAGGGGGGTCACCTCTTATTTATAGGCATCTGAGACCCATGCTCGCAAAACCCCTTATGGAGTGAAAAACATCTCATCTGGCACTTAATATTTTGCGCTGGTATTGTTATTCACGCATATCTCTAGATTTTTCGTGCAGCCCATGCCTTTGCCATTTTTTGATGTTCTAATTCTAAAACACTATTTGCGTGAAAAACCTTGATCCACTATTCCGCGCACCATGCTATTTTTTGCACCCAGCTGAAGTATTTCATGCACACGTCTTATTTTTCGCGCACCTCGTCCTCTTTGCGCGCACCTACTTTTTCCAATAATCCATGTCTTCATTTTCTGATTTTGAGGCCCAAAAACCATACTCCAATTCATGCATAGAATATCCATGGTTCCAATAGACGCCTCCTTTAAGGAAAAACCTATTCAGATTTTAGATCACAACACAAAGGTTCTTTGTGGATGGTATGTTTCTATGGTTTGGGTGTTATGGAAGTACAGATGAGTACAGGATGAGACATGGGAGTGGTAGGTCGACGTACGATATCAATTGCTAGAGTTGTCTGATGTTTCTTCTTCGCCACACTAGGAAGGGAAATTCAGAGATGAATTACTTTAAGGGGTGATGTTTGTATGAACCCAGATCATCATTTTAGGTATGGATCTTGATTTCAGGAGTTATTGAGGAAAAATGGGAGGATTTGGAATTTTTATAAGTACACATTGTGTACTTATGAGTACACATAGTGTATTTAGTTACTGCATACAACCGCATCTTGGGCATATAATGGATGAGACCTGGCCATGTGGGGTGAAATGAATGTCCACTAATGGTTGGGGTCAATTGAGGAAATTACACACCGTTTTCATTAATAGTACACACCACGTAAATTTCTTTTTATTTTATATATTAGACTGGGGTCATGTCAAACCCTAGTTTTCGTCTTCTTCTAGCCAGGTCTCATGAAGGGGCGTACAGAATCGTTGATTCTTCTTCGAGCCACCGATTTTTAATCTTTTCTCCAAATAGAACTATGGTGGGTGCATTGGAATCCCACTGGTGTGTCCTTCATTCTTAAAGATCCTCTCCCCCTAATTCCTCTTCTTTTACGGGTTATTCAAGGTTGAAGATATTTGACCTTTTTTATTGATCTACGATGTTCTAGGATGATTCAAGGTCTGGCATTCAAGACTATTCGTTGTATAAGGTCAAGGTAGGTGGTATGTTTCCTTTTTCCATTTATATTTTTGTTTTATATGCCAAAGTGCTGATTACCCATGTTTCAGGTATTTGTGGTTAAGGAAATTGAACCATGTTTTATCTGTTTTAGATTGATTGTTTGGTTAAGGGTTTTTAGTTGTGTTATTATGAGAAATTTTATGTTTAAGAAATACCACATGGGTTCATTACCTTGTTTTAATGTTTATGGATGTTTGTTCTAGGGTGCCTATGAAACATGCCATGCAACTTTTCCCTGCATGACAGGATGGAATTTATTGTCTATTAATGCTTGTTAAATACTTGAGATATGCATTAGAATTGTCTATACATGTATTAGTTGAGATTACTTGTGATGCATGATATCATATTTTAATGATTAAATTATAGAGGGCTGTGAGAACCAAGTATAGTTAGACCATAGGGGGAATTGACAATGAGTTCTTCCTCAGAGTGTCAGTTATATATCATGCTATGAGACCACAAGGGGGGTTAAAGTTGTGTACACCCTCATAGTCTCTATAGTTTACGTTATGAGACCAAAGTGGGAATTGATGTTGAGTGCTTCCCAAGAGAGTCTGTAGTTATTATGGAAAGACCATAGGGGGAATTAATGGTGAGTGATTCCTCAGAGTGTATTTTATTTTTTCTATTACTTGGATATAGGGGTTAGAATTTGTGAGCTACCCAGAGGGTCAATGTAATTATTGAGTGTCGGTGATGTTTTAACCAAGCCAATCCATGAGCTTGGATTCAGTCCTATTGGGTAGTCTTCTAAGATACCACCTTGGGATCCTTACTTGATTAAATAATGAACATTAAATGCTAATGAATGTAAAAGGAATATTTGGTATTGTTTACTTTTTTAGACTCCTAGTTTCTTTTCCTCATTTAGATTATTACCATCTATATATATACTCACTAATAGATAGGCCCAGATATTTGGGTGGTTTCCTACTAGGATTTGTCTCACATGCTGTTTGGGTCATGTTTTAGACCCAAACTGATTATATGGTTTCATGTATAGATAAGGGAAAGCTACCACCTTCATTAGGTACTTGATTTCTGTGGAGGTGGAGAGCATTGGACCAAGCCGAGGCTTGCAATGCTGCTGGAGTTTACTTGTATTCTTTTGTACTTTGGCATAGTACTGTATAACTAGAATTGTTGATTGATTCACTATTTTCCTAAACATATGTGACATTTATCTTTTATATAGGTGCTCTAGTTGTTCATTTATTCTCAGCCTTCCAATGTTACTTCTTTTTTATAGTAATACAGCTTCCAATACTATTTACTATTCATTTCCACTATGTTACTCATCCAATGAGGGCATAGATTTCCCACCATCACTCCCATGGCCCTCGCTCATAGTCGGCATCCTCTGGAATTTGGGGAAATGTGCTTGAGGCCATGTGACCAACAGAGAATGGGGAAACTATGGGAATCAACTAGATCTGGGATGTTACAACTTGAGAGAGTCCAGTGGACCATTCAAAAAACCCTCAACATGCTTGCAGCCGCGTGCTGGGTGGTGGAGGAGGTGCACCATGGAGGTAGCGAAAACTGTGTCCATGCGGTTGTCCATGAGGAGGAGTCAATGGCATTGACTCGATCCCGTGACTCAAAGGTACAATCATGCTAATTTCACGTCTGGTAGTGGCATGCTGCAATTTCACAAGGGGGGACATGGCAGCGACTACCGCTTCCTGGGTGTGCAGCACCTACCCACCACGATGTGGGATAGATTGAAGCTGGATGGCCGGACCTGCGACCTAGTTGGCCTGAACAGGCCCAACCAGTTTGAGGCATGCCCAACCAGATGAGTTGGACCCTATCCTGGTTAGACTGGAGTCATGTAGGTGGACGTCGGTCGGGTCGGTCCGACATGGGTGGACCAAACCTAGGTCAGGTTGGTCTGACTGGGTGGGACAAGACCCATTCCCTACAGACCCTCCTTTCACTCAATATATATAACTCTCAAATGGATCATCTGTTTGACGAGCAGTTTATGGCATTGAGAACCTTGTGACAAGATGGTCCTTTTAGATACTCTATGTGAGTCTGTGTGAATGTTTGAATATGTTACATTGTTTTGAGGTGTAGGTCATTTCAGTACATGCATGTTTGATTGGGGATCAACATGTTTCATAATAATAGCACTCCCATGGTCATGGGAGTGAGTTTTTTTACACCAGGTAGCTTCCTCCATGTGTTTCACTCCCCTGAAGGACTTGGTTGTAGGTTCCTGGATATGTTAGTGAAGGTATATTAGGTACTACCCTATGGGATTGTGGAGAGGGTCCTCTATCCATGGAGTTGGTACTCCCATATTTCTCTTCAACGTGGGTCCTCCACCTCTAACATAAATAGAGTAGGTACTCCCCTACTGGGTATGGGGAAGGTACTCTATGATAGGAGTCAGTACTCCCCTACAATTCTAGTGAATGATTCCTTCCCATATGATCAAATATAGTCGCTACTCCCAAACAGCTCGGGTGTAGGTCCTCTATGATATGAGTCTGTACTCACTTGTGGTTCTAGGGTGAGGGTCCTCCACATGTGAACAAAAAGAGTCAGTAATCCCATGACTTACAAGGGTGTTGGTCCTCTAGTCACTAAGTATTACTCCTTTCCAGGTTGGGTGCCGATCCTCAAATAGAGATGGAGCTCCCTTGGCTGTCGGACACAGTAGAGAGGAGCAGGCCCATCCACTTAATGAAATGATTCCTAGAAAGGAGCTAGTGCTCCCTCGACAGACTGAGGCGTGGGACACTCCTTACAGGTTCAAAAGAGGTTTCACAAGATGGTTATGAGGAGGGATCCCTATTTCATGTATAGTGGTGATGGTGGGCCTCTCTACATGGGTTTCCATAGTCTAGCATTGGTCCCAAGATAGCGATGACTGAACCTACGATTTTGGGCACTAAAGCTGGAACTAGTAGATTTTTCCCGATGTAGTAAATTATCATAGATGTACCATTCATAATGGTAGAGTTTTCCCCAATGGAGTGTACCTCTCAGAAGTGTTCTATCAAGGATAGTTGAGCTTGTAGATTGCAATCTTCTTATTTCATGTGTTACCTCTCAATCCTATGATGAGAATATTGATACTAGCGATGAGGTAGGAACCATATAATTTTGTGTGTCTGAAATGAGTATATGTGGATGTTCTAGGTATATGCATGGGAATATACCTATGTGGAGCTGACTGTGCTCTCCTTGTGGGTTTTCCTTTGTGCTTTACCTTTGGAGATTCTGATTTTCAAACTCAGTATTGTTTTACTCACCCCTACACAGGCTTTGACAAAAATGTCATGTTTTGAGTAGATGATAGACGCTTTGAAAAAGTCTAGGGGGGACCAGAACCAGGTGGTGCTCAGTATGATCATAGAGATGAGGCATACACCTATGGATACAAGAAGCTACCCACCACCAACCATTCAGGTAGTGTTGTTGGCGGACAAAATTTAGGGACTTGGAGTTTTACTTGTTTTTTGCCTTTATTTTGGTGGGATTCTGTACTGAAGCAATTTTCCACCATGTACTTTACATTTCGTTGAACTATGGTGGTGTTATAATTATTGTCTTGAATTCATAGAGTCCTTGGACACTTACTATCTATTATGTTTGTCTTGTATTTGGGTGTGATTGTATAGGTACATAGGCAAATGCCTCCCATTTGTGGGATATTCGTACTCTGCGCTAGTCTCCACCCCATTCCTATCAGAGAAAGGCATGGGGTAGTCATGACATGGGCCCTGGGGGATGGTTCATGATAGAGTGTTATAAAAGGATGTTGGTTATACCTTAGAAGATCAGTGTCGTGAGCTAGGTATGGGTTTCATAGTAATAGTGTTATGATGTTTTGAGTTCGGCTCTCTATCCATAGGTTCTAGTGTTGGTACAACGACTGATGTATACATTCACTAGGACTATGATATTTTTCATTTTGATACAGTTCATTAGAACACTGGTTGCTTGGAAATATATGGTACATGAATCATATAGGAATGGTCTGTGTTTTCCATTTCATTCTTGAGTCATCTCTCTAGATATATTCTATTAACCATGGTTTATCTTTATCTATTTTAGGACACCTCCATGATGACAGCCAAATAGGATTCATTAGTGTGATCATGATGATTCTCAGACCCATGATAAGGCTTCATTGCAGTGCATTGTTTCTAAAGAGTTTATCCACGGTGGTATACCGGAGGTTCCACAACCCCCAAAGCATCACATTTTTTCTGGATTCTCTATCTCATGATGCACATAGGCTGAGTGTGCTACACAAGTTCTAGTTGCAATATCCTTTTAAATTTCTGGGTGATCCAGACCCCAAGGAAGCAAATGATAGGCCCAAGTTTTTCATTTGAGTTTTCCTCACTGGGAGGATACCTCAATATCTGATGGTGGTTCTAGTCGTGATCGTTCTTCAGGGCAGGGTGGGCAAATGAGAGAGCTTGGTAAAACAATCTCATGATGATGCGACACTCACTTTGGAGAAATTAGAAAAAAATTTAAGGGAAGAGTTTTACCCATCAACAATGAGCTCATGAAGTATCCAGGAGCTTCTATAGAATTCAGAGGCCAGCATGATAGTGGAGGAGTTTTTAGAGAGGTTCACTGACTTTTCATGGTACTCCCTGTACATGGTACGAGACCATGTTTTCAGAGATCGACCATTCGAGTAGGGCTTATGCTGAGAGATCAGGTCATCGATGGTTCCACAGAATATCCCAACCTATAATGGGGTGTTAATGTGAGCCCTGGTGGTCAATAGTTTTATAGATAAGGAACAGATGAATGTGACCCATAGTATATGTCACGAGGCAGAGGCATTTGCAGGGGATTTAAGACAACCAGTGAAAAAATCACAGCATAGGAGGCATACCCATGCCCGAACACAGGCGCATTGGACTGTGGTGCAGGATTAGTGAAGAGGGAAAATTCATTTTCTGAAGAGGCGGTGTTATACTTGTAATGGTTAGGGGAATCTCCCTAGATTTTTTTGAACCCTCTATGCCACTAAGAGGGAGCCTCCTGATGAGCCTCCTTAGTAGAGATATCTCTTAGAGCAAGGAGTTCCACAAGATAGATGGAAAGGAACGGGAGCTGGAAGAGTAACATGTGGTCCATGCCAGGCTCGAGGAGCCAGTGGACATGGGTAAGGACAACTTCATGTGGTCATCAGTGTGTCACAATTCGAGTTACTATATGGATGACCATGCAGGTCACCGTTATGTTGGATAGACCTCAGGGATTCAACACTCATGGGTGTTTAGAAGGTACATGCTACATATTAGAAGGTGTAGGTAATTGGAGAGTGGATGAAGAATTCCTAGATCTGATATAATTTCTATGATGATTGGAAATGTATTCAATTGGAGTTCGATGAGGGGGGCCACGTATTCCTATAGGTCTCTCTTAAAAGAGGGATATGATGATTTGGCAGTGGAAGCATTCTCAAAGTACCTGGTGGAGATAGAGGATTAGAAAGAGAGGATCATTCCTGGATAGTCGATTCCTCTGGTGTATGTTTGTTTGTAGCATAGGGATCTCCAGGAAAGCATGTGGGAGTGGGAGGATCATATTACTGCCTAGTACCCCTTTCATTTGATTAACATTTTTTTGAGTTACGAGGAAATAAATCCATAAAGGGGGAGTAATTTAATAATGAATAATTCAATTATTTTAAAAAATTTAATGGGATTATTTTGATTCTATGTACTAAGATAGTGTGCAATTACGAGGTCTTGTGTGACCGGAATGGTCTATCAAAAAATTTTATGTTTTTAAATAGCTCTCAGGAGCAGTTTTCCTAATAAAGTGGAATAAATAAAATCTTTTCCCAAATAAGAAATCTAAGGGAACAATTGAATTCAGGATTGTGGTTTTACCCTAGGAATGACTTATGTTTAGTCGGTGTCAGCCTCTAGTGAGAAAACACGAAAATGGCATAACCTTAAATGAAATTATAAAATTAAATATATTTTTTTAAATCCTAATAACTCAAATACGGTGACTCAGATTACAAATCAAACACTACCATTGAAATCTTGAGGGTATGATTTCCTTATCAAAAAACATAACATTGGTCAGAATGGGTATACAATGGAAAGTAGTTTTTGGACGTAAATAAAATAATTGAATTATGTTATTTTAATTTCAAATCTTTATAACTCACAAATGGTGTCTCATATTGAATATATGAGACCACTGTTGAGCTCATGAAGGTATGATTTCCTTATATAGAACCTAACACTGGCCTGTGCGGGTCAATAGGGGAAAATAGTTTTTGGACGTAAATAAAATTATTGAATAAAATTATTTTATTTTCATATCCATATAAATCATAAATGGTAACTCGGATTGGAAATCCTAGAGTACGGTTGAGTTTATGTGGTTATTCTACCCTTAGGAGGAGCCTACTATCAGCCGGCGTGGACCGGCTATGAATGTTTGTTTTTGGGATGTAACTGTAAAAAAAATATTTAAAATAAAAGTTATTTTATTTCTTAATCCTCAAAACCCAAAAAAGTTAACTTAGATTAAAAATCAGATACCAATATTGAGTTCATAATGGGATGTTTTCATTAATAAGGACTTAACGTCAACCAGCAAGGGTCGAGGGAAAAAGTTAATTTTTTAACTATTTTAATGTTAATTTAAATAAGAGTGGGATTGGGTTTTTTTATCTTTTAAACTGGTGCTCGAATATAAAATCTGATGGCACATTTGAACTCATAAGGACATGATTCTCCTAGAAAAGACCAGAATTCAAACAGAAAGGCTCGACTATAAAAGATAGTTTTTGGACTTTTTAGATGAAAAATAAACTAATTTTAAAATTTATTTTATTTTTTTATTCACCATTACGTATTGGTATGTCTGCACTACAAAGCAGTGATGAGGCAATATAGAATCTCATTAACGAACCTCATTAATTAATCAAAATAACAACGCTGCAATGCATAAGAAACAAAATGTCACTTCCTCCTTTAATGTTTTAACAAGGGGGTGCATCATTGATGTGGTAGAAATGTTATAAATCTCTGGAGGATCTTATTTGATGAACGAATATCGACGATCGAATATCACCACCAATGTTGATCACTTCCCCCTTCACTTCGAGAGATCCTGCCTTCAAACTTGGATCGAGCACTTCCGCGAACAGATAACCATAAATAAAAAAATACACCCTTTGATCTAAATTTCTCTCAAAGTATGTGTTATTATTTAAATTAGGTCCTTCCCCATTCTTGGATTTGAATGATGAATTTGTATCAACCCACGAATAGGTTGATCCATAGTTCGATTGTTCTTGCAATAGGTTCTTAATTTGAGGATGATTTGGACGAAATGATTTTCTATTTTGATTTTGATCTAAATCCTTATAATGTGAGAGGATTAACACCATGACGAACAAAAATGTAGGTTCATTCTTTGAATTATTTATTGGATAATTTCTCACCACTTTATCCTAACATGTTCTTCGTTCTTCATAGGGATATGAATAAAATATCATCGCGTGTTCACCTTGTGGCATAATGATCTGATATAACAAATCATATAAAGATGTGGCATGAAGATTGTGTGATGAAAATGATTGCGGTTTGATCAATGTGGAATGTGAGACACCAAAAATCGATTTCATTCTATTGAAAGGGGCAACAAAAAAGTCACAAGCCCACCACATTGAAGAGGGTGTCCCAACGATATACAGAACACCTTCCAGATTCAAAAAAGGACCACCAGAGAGAATCTGTTGGCCCAACCCCCCCCCCAGCACACCAATGACTATGTAATGGGTGGGGGAGGATGTGTGTCAGGGAATATTCAAGAGTCACGTCAATGTGGATATCTACCCGTAGGATGCCTTGGCCTTGGTCGCGGCGTTGACTCGGTACTCTGGCTCAAAGCCGTAGGCATGCTGCATTGGAGGAAGAAAATGGCCAGTTGTGTTTCATTGAGGGGGACGTGGTGGCGGCCACTGAGTCCCATGAAATTGCAACCAGCCCACTCCGAAGCGGGTCATGCTAAATCTGGCGGATCGATCCAAGCCGTGCGGGCTGTACCCACGGTCCTATGGGTTGGACGGAGTCCATCCATTCTGGGGTAGGCTCAATGGGCCCAGTTAGACCTTCATCGGCTTAGACCTAGTTTAGATTGGTAGATATCAGGTCGGGCTGGGTCAGGTCGATCCGACATGGTCAGACCAAACCCAGACCCAACCGATCATCTTTTCTCCCAAATGTACCTTAACTCTAAAATGGAGTGATCGTTTGATTAGATTTCGGTGGTGTTGGGACCCTTACAATGGGACAGTCCTTTTGAGATACTCTAAGTGAGTCTATGTGAATGTTGGAAGATGTCCTAATGGATTGAGATGTAGTTCCATCCGGTACCATCTCTCTTGAGCAGGAATCTGTGTGTTTCTCAAAGATAAGACTCCCTAGGTCATGGGAGCAGGTTTATTTACATTGGGAAGCTTCATCCAGGGGTGTCACTCCATTGAAGGAGTAGGGTGCAGGTTTCTATAGATCTTCATGAGGGTAGAGTATGTACTCCCCTGTTGGAGCAAGGAGTGGGTCATCTATCCATGGAGTTGGTACTCACCTATAGGACTAGGGTGCGAGTCTTCGACCTCTAACATAGAAATAGTCAGTACTCCCCTACTATGTTTGGTGCGGTTCCTATATGATCATATTTTATACCCCCCTAATGTTCCAGGGTGCGTTTCTTCCATACATGATTAAATAGAGTTGGTACTCTCCTGTCGGGAAGGGTATGGGTCCTCTGTAATAGGATTCGGTACTCTCGTGTGGTTATAGGGTGTTGGTCCTCTACATGTGATGATATGGTGTCGTATGACCCTGTTGTACTAGGGAACATGTCATCCATTCACCATGTATTACTACCCTACGGGGTAGGGTGAGGGTCCTCAAATAGTGTTGGATCTCCCTCATCTTTCAGACACAATAGTGTGGAGCGAGCCCATCCACTTGATGAAACTGGTTCCTATATAGGAGCTAGTGCTCCCTTGATAGACTGAGGATCGAGCAACTCCTTGAAAGACCGATAGAGTTTTTTTGAGATGGTTAAGAGTAGGGCTCCCTCTTTCTTTTACAGTTGTGAGGGCATGCCTCTCCCCTTGAGTTTCCTTAGTCTTGCATTGGGTGCCAGACAATGATGACTGAACCTCTAGTGTCGGGAACTAACGATGGACCTATTATAATGTTCCTGATGGAGCAAATTCTCCCAGAAATACCATTTGGAATGGAAGTGTTTCTCCCAATGGAGGGTACCTATATTACTTTTACAATAAATGATGAATGTTCTCAGGGAGTGTGATCTCCTTGTTTCATGTGTTTCCTCTCAAACATACAATGATAATCTTGAAACTAGCATTGGGGTTGCAACCTTATAATTCCTTGTTTCTGAAACATCTATATATGGATTTTCATAATATATGTATGGGAATATACCTATGTCATGCTTACTGTGATTTTATTTTCGTTTTTACCTTGTTTATACCATTGTGGTTTCCGGGTGTCCTACTAGGTTTTGTTTTATTAACCCCTACACAGGCTTTTCCCGCACATGTCATGTCTTGTGTAGGCAATCATCACTTTGATGAAGTATATGGGAGACCATGAACAGGTAGTTATTCAATATATTAGATAGATGAGGCATACTCCTACAGCTATAGGTAGCTAACCACTACCAACCCTTCAGGTAGGGTTGTCGGCAGACGAGATTCAGGGACATGGAGATTTAATTTTTTTTGTCTTCTTTTGGTGGGCTTTTATACTGGCCATGTTTTCCACCATTTACATTACATTTTTTTCACTATGGTTTTGTTATACATAGCGGATTTCAAGAAAATATTCCTTGTCCATTTACTTTCCAGTACCTTTTTCTTGGAGTTGTGTGCTTTTGTATAGGTGCTTAGGAAAATGCCTCTCATTTGATGGATATGCCTACATGGTGCTAGTCGCTTCCCTCTGGCCTGTCGGAGGTGGGCATGGGGTATCCACAGTATGGGCCCTAGGGGACCAGTCATGAAAACTAAAAATATTGGTTACTCCAATGGATCATTGTATGTTAATAAAGAACAACTAATATATATCATTGACTATAGAGAGAAGTTGTTATTGAACAATACTACAAAATTGAGTAATGTTATATGAAAAAAATAAAATTCAATGAATCTACCTGGGAAGATGATGATGTTATGAAATAAAGTTATATTAAATTTCATGTATGGAATAATATAAATTCAATGGGTAAATTCATTTTATGGGGGGAAGAACATGACACTATGATATTTTTTAAATTATTTCAGTATAAATAATTTTTTTTTCTTTGATTGATTTAAATTCATGAATCACCAAGAATAAACATGCCACATTATAATATTTTAATATTATTATTTTATGTTAATGTTATCACCTAGATGATGGATCGGTGGGTATGAATAGAACTAATAAAATTATTAAAATTTTATTGTTTGTATATTTATTAAATGGATTCATTGGTTATCAATTTATTAGAAATGAAAATAAAAAATCCTTTGGTGGTAAATGATATGTTTTTCTAAAAACTATTTTCATACACACAATCTATTTTTATCATAATTAATTATATTAATATATATTTAAGAAATATTTTGTTGAAATTTATATATAATATATTTAGTAAAGTCCCTTTAACATTCATCTAATGTTTTTTCTATTCATGGAATGATTATAAATCTGGTTTTATGCTTAAAAATTCACATATATAAAAAATATTTTTTGTTGTATATTGCACACTTATTTTAAAATAAATTTATAAAATTTACTGAAATGTAATAATGATAATTTGAATAAATATTAAACATTAATAGGACAAATTTTGTAAATAGGACCCTTTTATTTTTCCTTATTGTGAATATTAAGGATTTTAAATATTTGTCACCTATATAAGGGTCAAACGAGAAAAACATATTTTAAACTATGAAATAAGGATTTATAATTTCAATAACACATTCATGTATCCCATTTTATGAGTTTATTTATACAATTATCATATAAGAATAAAGTTTATGATATTGGTTTCAATTTTCATTGATTCTAGACTTTATGATAATTTAGGAAATGGAAAAAATACGACATGTCACTATCATGACATTAATATCTCTAATATTTTTTCATATGGACAAAAATAGGTTATGTTCATTTATAAATTTTTATTTAAATAGAAAATTAATTTTTTATGGTAATTTTTTTATTTTCATTGAATAATTACATTAATCTCTTGTGCAATGTCAACATAATATTTATTAAATTAATATAAATTAAAATAAACCATATTAAATATGTAAAAAATAATATAATTTGGATGAATCAGTATGATTAAATGAATGTTTTTTATAAATATAACATATTAAGGATGTTTTATAGATTTATATTCAAATCACATAACTATCATAATGACATTAATTCCAATGTAAATGAATAGTTCCGAAAATGAGATTGATGATATATTATTATAATGAATATTTTATTAACTGATTTGAAATTAATAAAAAAATCAATGTCAAATTCATTTATATATTGTTTAAAAAAGCAAACACAGCCAATTTATGGGTCACTTTTCCTATTATGGTAAAATTCATGACCTTTAAAGTGTATAAAACATTGATATTTCATTAATTATCAAAAAGATTACTAAGGGGTTAAAATGAATTTATTGTGGTTAAACCATCACTTATAATTTTATAATATTATTATGTGACATGATTTAATGTATTACTCATATTATAATTTAAATATATCAATTTTGTGTCACATTATTTTAAAAACTAGTTTATAATAATTTAATCCATTATTTTATTCAAAGAGTACCCTCCCCACACATATATAAAAGAACCACATATCCCATCTTTCTCACATAATATGATACTTATATCTCTAGGAACCCTTAACATAGTACCTTCCTATATTCCTTCACCGTATATTAGATATTCTATTCTTTCCAGAAAACTACCCCTTCAATGTTTACGATGTACACTAAAAGGTATTTCTCAACAAAGATGAATAACTCTTAACCAAGCATTTTGAATTCTATTTCTTATTAATCCTCACGAAAATACATCATATTCATTTTAAAATAGTGAATTATTTATATTTAATATATTAAATTATTATTATGATTATAGAAAAACCATTATCTATTATTATTCCTCCCAATGTAAAGTGAAAACATTTCTCATGCACATGTACGACTTATCGTCTCCACATAGTGGTGTAATTTGTTTTCCAACACCATCATTAATTGATAATTATTATCATGAGTTTGATATTTATATATGATATTTATGGTATAATTATTATTCTATAAATATAATATAATATATTCCTTCTTACATTTCATTCTCTTTTAGAATAATAATGTTCCCCATCTTTACATGTGGACTACCATCTCCAAAAAGTTTTGTGATTTGTATTTCATATCATATTTTTAGGGATCATAATAAGGTTATGCTCAATAAATATATATGATATATATGAGATAACAATCACTTCATAAAATATAATTATTTATTCCCTATCTCTCAATTCATTCATTGAGAAGTGAAAACAGTGTCCATGTGTACATGTGTCATACCATCTCAATGAATGGTGTAATTTAATTTTTTATCTCAAACTTTTATGGATGAAACAGAAAATATATATATATATATATAATACATAAATAACTATATTATTAATATAATAATTAATAAATTGAATATTATCGAACCATGATCATTTTAAATTGACTAGAACTACTGAGAAAACATATGCATGAAAAAATGAAGCAATTATCACCAGGAATGGTAATTTTAATAACGAATTGTTAAAACATGGGTGATAAGTTATTATAAGATAAAAAATTATGGTGTTGTGTATATATATATAGACACACACACAAAAACACACACACATATATATATATATTACTGTGGAATATATTTATAATAATTCTATATTTATTATTCAGGTGGTTCAAAGGAGTTTGATGAGAGACAAGACTTGAGGTTAGGGATTTACATTCTAATCCCATTTAATTAGGTTTTTTTGTCATGAACATACATTAGGGAAATTATATGATCTTTATCTATTAAATTACATTAATTTATCTACTACTCATATTTTATTTATAATACATTTTTTAGTTTCATTATCCACACAGTAATTACTCAAGAGAATGAAATAATGTTTTTTTACAGAAAACAGATTATGTTTTACTATTTAGTCAGGAATATATTTAATTCAATGTCATGATTTGGTAGAATTTATTTTAACTATGTTTTTTAATATTCTAAAATTATTGTTTAAATTAATTTTTACCCATTATTTTTACATCCCTAGTTTAATAAAGGAAACACTATGTTTGATAGCTTACATGATACGCCGCATCAGGCATAAGTGAAAAACTAAATATTATTATTTAAATTTCACTATTAAACCTAGTTATTAAAATAATGAGTATAAAATTTATTAAATTAATTGTGAAAAATATTTATTAAACAATTATATATTTATTTATTTATATTTTTAATTAATTATTTTGGGACCAATTAATTGTTAATGAAAATAAAACACTTTAAACAACCAAATGTATTTATGAAAATCAATTTAATTTGTGAATGACTGTGTGTTACAGAAATCAATACACAAATAAACCTTTTTTATTATTTTAATGAAATATAAATATATAATATTATATTAAATTATTAAAATAAATCTTATATGTTTTCTAGACATCGTATAAGATCAAATCTTATTTTATGAATAAAACAAAGTTTCTTCAAATGGAATTTATGTCGCCTTATGATTCCAAAAATGTTTTAAATATAATTTTTGACACTTTTATAAATTAGATATGAAAAAATAAAATTATTATTTAAAATAGTAATATAAAAATTTAATTTTTATTATTTTTTGGGATTTTTTATAAGATTCATGTTATGAAGAAAAGTGAAAAAAAAATAATGCATTATAATTGAAAATAGTATTTTCGACTAAATAATTTACAATGTTATATTATATTATTATTGTTTTAAAATTATATTAAGATAAATTTTATATAATTTAATTCAATATAGCATATTTTAATCTATTTCACATTGATATTGGTTATAAAAACATTTTAATCTTTTCAATGTTTTTACTTTCAAAACATGTATTCTCATTCCATAAATAAGATTAATTTAATATTAATTTTATTCATTTTTGAGTTAATAATTTTGAAAAAATTAATTCCATACTTGTAATAATAAGGTCCATATATACTAAATTTTTACCTATTATTTTTTTTAATGTGAATATTAACTTTAATATCTTTTATTACTACTGTTAAGGGTTAATAGAATATTTAAGGGTAAATATAATATTATCAATAATATAAAATTACCCTAACACATAAAATAATTTTATTTGGTGGTATGTTTTCCAAAAAACACAATCGGGACTATTTTAAAACCCCTTAGTGAAACTTGTAAGACATTAATACACTTATAGTATTTAATTCAATGAAAAGTCAATCTTGTCAAGATTGGTTTTGAAAAATTAATTACTTTTAAAGATGGGTTATATAGGGGATATGTTCAGCTATAAATATTAATAGAGTAGATAAAACATTTATCTTAATCTTGATAATTTCATTATAATTTTTATGTAAAAAATAATTAAATTAATGGCTTACACAATGATGATGAAGTGATAATTTAATTATTGTAAATATCACATATATGTTATTAAAAATATTAAAATTATCTTAATTTGGTATAATTAATGTAACACAAGAATTTTATGGATTATTTTGACATCATAGTGATGTTTTAAAATATTATTCTTCATAGATATCAATTTTCCTGATATTGTAAAAAAGTTAGGTAATGAATAGTGTCAAAATTGAAAAAAATGTTAATTTTAAAGAAATAATATTTTATAAAATGATGTAACATTCATAAAAATAAAAAACATTGTAAAAATAAATTTATAAGGTATAAAATTCATGAATGATCCAATTTTTTTTCATTTTATAGTAATGATAATATCTCCTATGTTTTAAAAACACATATTGTCACAGTGGGATTTAAAAAGGTCAAATATGGTTAAAGCAAAATGATAAGGTTTAAAAATAGAAAAAACATATATAATTTTTTTTGAAAATATTTAAATCCCTAATCCAACGATATTATAAATTATTAATTTTTAGGAAATTTGTAAATTATATTTTAGTTATATTAATTTAATATTTTAAAGATTTACAACAGTGTTCCTCCCCTATCATATAAATTGGATCGTATCATTATTTTTATTCCCACATAAAAACCTATATGTATATGAAAATATCCACCCAAATAAATTCCTATAATAACTCCCCACATTTTATATCTCATTTTATGAATAACACCACCCTTAGTGGTCTTATGGTGTTAAGAAAATGAGAACATTCGAAGTAAATGTGTCATTTTCAATTATGTGTTTGAATTTTGTTTTTTCTTAAAAAGACATAAATTATTCATCAACCATAATTAAATAATTTCTCTAGTATCATTAATATAATTAAATTTATTATGATTATATAATCATTTAAATTCTTCACCACATTCATCAAATGGGAAAAGAATTATCATCTGTGTGTGTGTCGAACTACCACCTCATGAACTAATATAATTCATTTTTCATCATTGTTTATCAAGACTAGTTATAATGACAGAATTAAATTTTATATATTATATTTCCAATATATTAAACATTATTAAAATATTACATATCAATTACTTTCTTATGTTTCCACACATAGAATAATGATAACATTGTTCATATATATGTGTGAACTATCACTTACACAAAGCAATGTGATTCGTTTTTCATCACCACGTCACATGTATAATATATATAACTGTATTTAAATGATTAATGTTATATTATTTATTTTATTAAAATTATATATAGTTAATATAATAAATAACTTATTTCTATAATTTTCATTGTAAAATTGAAACGTAACTCGTGTGTACGTATGGATTACCGTCTCAATGATTGTAACATACATAATTTATTATTTTCATATTAAATAAAATGATTTAAAAATATTTTTATATGTAAAATTTATAATTATGTCTCTAATATTATTCTATATATGATTTATACATGACCAATTTGACTATTTATATCATACCAATGTCATTTTGGACTCAGGTACCTAATATTGTCAAAACATTTGACTGAACACAAACAATTTTTTAATTGTTATAATATGATAATTATTGATATAAAAGGAATAATAAAAAATGAAAATTTAATAAAGAAAATATAAATTAACATATTTTTATTATTAAGGAACATAAAAATTGTATATGACAATTTGGACTCATGGCGTTGGACTCTTTAACTGAAAAGCATCATTTTAAATGTTTTAAAGATTTATTATATAAATAGTTATCATTCACTTCCATGTTTAAAAAATTATTTTTATGGATGTATTTATATGGAACGTATTTTTAAAAAATTTATTTTGATATTTATCTCAAAATTTTTTAATAAATAAATATTTTTATGGTTTTTTGTAAATCTATTTCATTTAAAAATATCCTTCTAAAGTACATTTTTAGCTCATTTACAAATGTGATGTAAATTCCTGGTTCTGGAAGCCACCTAGAGGTGCCTTATACACGGTTAATTACATGGACTCAAGAACATTTCCCCGAACTTTAGAGGATACAGACTAGTTGCGAGGGCCTTAGGTGTGATAATGGGGAAACTATGCCCTCATTGGCAGAGTAACACAGTGGATGAGAAAAGAATATACAATTGAATAAGTGGTAAACATCCAACAATAGTAAACTAAGGAATACTGAGAAAAAAGAAACAACCAGAGCACATATATATATAATGATTAATGATATATATATATATATATATTTCTAAGAAAGCAGCCAAACAAGTCATAATAGTGAACACAGTACTAAACCAAAGTATAAAAGGATAACATATAAGCAACTCCTCTGCATCACAAGTCTCACCTTGGTCCCATGATCTCTAGCTCCAATGAAATCAATTACTTGAAGTAGAAGGGTTCTTTCCCTTGTGTATACCTGCAACAATATAATCTGTTTGGCCCCAAAAGCATGGCCCAAATATGGTGTGAGACAAATCCCAGTCGGAAACCACCTCATGATCTATGCCTAACCGTCAGTGAATTTATGGTAGGTAAATGTACAGAAAGCAGTAACAAGGAATCAATCAATAGTAACAATCCATAGTTTCAGATATCCATCAATAGCTAATCAAAGCCGGTAAACACAAACAGGTAACCCTCTAGGAAGTACTCACAGCCTATCCCCTCTGGTCAAACCTAGCAGATACAAGCAACCCTCTCGGAATCACACACAATCTCACACCTCTAGTTCAATTAAATTATAGACTCTATGAGGAAGCACACACCGTCAATTCCCCCTACAGTATTGTATCGGTACAAAAGGTTCTCTAGGGAAGAACATACGTCACATTCCCTATGTGTCCTGCATTGAGGGACTACAGACTCTTTGAAGAAGCACTCAATGTCAATTCCCTCTATGGTCTCACATCGTAAATTATAAGACACTCCAGAGAATCCCTTATTCACATTCTCCCTATGGTCTATTACACTAGGTTCTCATGGCCCTATGTAAATCAGAAATTATAGCATTTCATACCATCCAATTTATAGCTCAAGAACTACTTGGCTAGCATTCTACAGCATAATAGCATATCAGAGAAATATTCACACCATCAAACAATACTAGGCATGGGGAAGTAAACAATAACCTAGCAGAAAACTAGACCCAAAGGTCAAAAAATTCAAAACATGCATGGGAAATACATCCAAATCACATCAAAATATCCATTTTCACAAACAATAACCTCTACTCAGGCATACAAGAAAAGTAGGAAAACAATAGGGCTAAAATGGTAAATGTGAAATACCCCGTTCATGGGTGTTAGGTGAAATTGCACATAAAACTCAAAGACATTCTACAGAAATGATCAAACCACCTACCTTGGGGTTAGGGGATCACTATACTTGAACCTTGAAGCTTGAATCTCCTCAGAATTCCATAGATCTAAGAAAAAATCTATAATGTTAAACCCAAGAGAACATAGAAGAGAAGAGGAATCATGAACTGAGGTTCCAACAGAAGAGAGAACACACCGATGTGATTCCGATGCAATCAACATTGTTCGAATCGGAGGACGTATGGAGGCTCCAGGGCTCGTCAAAGATTCATGGCTACTCGGTGCTCTCGGATGAACGGGACCTAAAACAAGTTCGTTCTGGTGATTAGATGTGCCCCGGTGTGTTTAATGAAAAAAAGAAAACACACGGCATGTACTTTTGGAGTACATGACGTGTACTTTCTATTTTTGTACTTCGCATTATGTGGCATCAATTTCACCCCACATTACCCTGTGTGTGGCCCTGACACGGCCAGCACACGGCCTCCTGCGGCAACGATGTACATGGAATGTACTCATAATGTACATGACATGTACTTCAGAAATTTCCAGAAACTCCTCTTTTCTCAAAAACTCTAGAAAAATGAAAAACATACCTAAAAAGAAGGTATGTGTTCTTACAAACTTCCCCCCTTAAAGAAATTCGTCCCAGAATTTCCATAGCCCGACGTAGAAGAAGAAACCCTGAATAGTTCCATCCACTATGCTCATACATCATCCTGCCTCTCCTAAGTCTCATTCTAAACCCGCCCATGCTTCCATAACACTTGTACCAAGGGAATAGACCAGCCTCGAAGAACCATTACACTGTGGTCCACAATCCATATAGGATGATCCTTAAATGGCCCAACATACCTCTGAGAAATCTTACCATGCCTCCTAATCCTCTTTTGTCCCAACCTCGGTGTGACACGTAGAAAAACCTACTCCCTGACCTCGAACTCCAGAGGTCGTCTCTGTTGATTAGCATAAGACTTCTGACGAGACTTTGCATTATCCATCCTCTTCTGAATCAACTCTATCTCCTTTGTGGTCTCCTGAACAATGCAAGGTCCAAGCAAAGCTTCCTCTCCTACCTCTAGCCAACATAAAGGTAATCAGAATGGCCTACCATAAAAATCCTCATAAGGTTCCATCTAAATAGTTGCTTGTAAAATATTTTTGTAGGATAAATACACAAGAGGTGTGTGCTTCTCCAGAGAACCACCAAAATCCAGAATGCATGCTTGGAGCATGTCTCAAGTACATGAATCATACGCTCAGACTGGAAATCAGTCTAGGGGTGGAAAGCTGTACTCAAAAGTACCTATGTACCCAAATTCTTCTAAAGACCCTGCCAAACCCGAGAAGTAAAACAATCATCTCGGTATAAAATTATGGAATGTGGAACTCCATGCAGACGTACAATATCACAGATGTACAACCGTCCCAGCTCATCAACAATAAAGGTATCCTTGACCGGAAAGAAGTGAGAGACCTTTGTAATCTTTTCAATGATAACCCATACCACATCATTCCCTCGAGGAGACCTTGGATACCCTATTATGAAATATATCATGACATCATTCCACTTCTACTCGGGAATGGGTAACTACTGCAAAATCCCCGTTGGTCGCTGATGCTCTGGCTTCACCTGCTTACAAATTGAACACCTTATGAAGAAACCACCAATATCCCTCTTCATACCTGGACACAAATACTGATGGTCTAGATCACGATACATCTTGGTGACACCAGGATGAACTGCCCAAACCGAGGAATGGAAATCCCACATCAGCTCCTCGCGTATTTCTAATGGCACCCATATGCGTCCCTGGAAACATAGGATCTCATCCTCACCTATGGTCCACCCATGAATAGAGTCCTCTCCCAACAGGCATTCCCGTATGACTTGGCCTCCAGAATCTGATAGCTTCCTCATTCGTACTCAATCAAGAAGGGTAGAGGTAACTGCTACAAAAGATATAAAAGTTTTCCCATGTCTGTCGTGCACCCCCAAATGCATCTCCATGAATAGATCCATAAGCCGCCACTCACTTCTACCTCACGAACTGCCTATATCTGAGTCCTCCTGATTAATGCATCATCCACTACACTGCCCTTCCAAGGCATATAGAAAAGAAAAAAGTCAAAGGACTATAGGTACTCAACCCACCTACGCTGTCTCAAATTCATATCACGCTGAGTGAAGATGTACTTGAGACTCTTGTGGTCAGTGAAAACCACAATGTGCTCTCCCAGAACATAATGTATCCAACAACATAATGCATGAACAACAGATACCCACTCTAGATCATGTGTCGGGTAGTTCCTCTCATGTATCCTCAACTGCTGAGACTCGTACGCAACGACTCCATATCCCTGCATAAGCACAACTCCCAGCCTGATACCTGAACCATCACAATAAACAGTATATCTCTTTCCCGACTCTGGAAATACTAGTATTGGTGCCGATGTCAACCTCCCTTTCTTCTCCTGAAAGGCTGACTCACAAGAATCTTACCATAATAACTTTTCACCCTTCATAGTTAGACTCGTTAGCAGTGATGATAAGCATGAAAAGTCTTGTATGGAACGTCTGTAGTATCCATCGAGTCCATGAAAACTCTACACCTCAAATACGTTCTTTAGCTACTCCCAAGAACCTATATCTCTTAATTTCTATAGGTCTACTGACACTCATGTCTTTGAGATAACATGTCCCAAGAAGTGAATCTGGTCCATCCAAAAGTGGAATTTTGAGAGCTTAGTATATAACTGATGCTTTTTCAGTGTACTCAAAATGATCTCAAGATGTGTATTATGGTCATGTAGATTGTGATAGTACACCAAGATATTGTCCATGAAGAACACCACCAAAGAGTCCATGTATGGACGGAACACTCGGTTCATCAGTGCCTTGAAAACTTTAGGCACGTTCTTGAGACCAATCGGCATAACCATATACTCGTATAGACAATACCTACTCAGGAAAGTTGTGAGTGGTATATTAGATGGTCTAACGTGCAACTGATGATAACCAGACCTCAATTCAATCTTCAAGAACACTCAGGCTCCTAGAAGATGATCAAAGATATCATCAATCCTAAGCAAGGGATATCGGTTCTTGACCGTCAACTGGTTCAACTACCGATAATCCACACAAATCTTGAGGGTACCATCTACCTTCCTCGTGAACAGGACAGGCGCACCCCTAAGAGAAGTACTAGGTCGGAGGAAACCCTTGTCCAGCAACGCTTCTATCTATTTCTTGATCTCCTTCCACTCTAGTGTAGCCATCCTATAAGGAGGAATGGACACCGGTTCCACTCCTAGCATAAGATCAAAAGAAAATCCTACCTCATGCTCCAGAGGAAAACCTAAAAAGTCCTTTGGAAAGACATCTCTGAAGTGATCCACCACTAGTGGAAAGTATAACGGTGAAGTCCCCCGGTCATCCAGATAAAGACTAGAAATCTGTGATGTAACTGCTCCCAACCCATGATGCTCTGGACTGGAAATGCTCTCATGGACATCCCACTCTCCCTTATGATGAAAATATCCACCCTTTAGTGATTTGAAACTCACCCAGTGGCGATAAAATTAGATAACTTCTTGGAAGTGAACTAGCCAGTCCATCCTGAGAATGACATCATAGCCTGTCATCTCTAGGACATAGAGATCCCATAAGAGGTGACACCCACCAACCACTAGAAGGCACTCTTTGAACTGACGTAAACTAGTCGTTCTAGTTCTCAAAAGAGTGTCTAGTGTCAAAATATCAGGAGAAGAAAAGATGCAGAGCCCAAGCCTCTCCAAAAAAGCAGCAGATTTAAAGTTATGGGAAGCCCCTGTATCAAAAAGAGATGAAGATAAAACTGAGGAAACTAGGATCATAACTTGAACTGTAGAAGGTATGGGATCTGGCTCCTGCTGGGTCTGCTCCACTGCAAATGTTTGGCTAGCTCCATGGCCCTGTGACCCTGCCTGACTTCTCTATGTTGATCCACCCTACTGTCACTGGTATCCCGATGACTGACCACCACGGTCGTGACCTCCGCCTCATCCCGAACGAATGGAAGAACTCCAGTTCCAATATTTTTGAGAAATTGGTGGAGCTGCTCATGTACGAGGAGTCATAGAAGTACCCCTGTCACTATCTTCTAGTGAGAAGACCTGACAAAAGTGTTGAAGGTGACCCATCTTTCTGCAAGATCGGCACTCCACTGGGTCTCTCAGGAACTGCGGCCCGGTGTGCCCACTCCTTCCACATTGGTAGCACACCACCTGACTACCAGAATATGTCTCTCGCATCCTCTGATCAC
The DNA here is from genome assembly GCA_963277665.1 of Viscum album. Classification (NCBI taxonomy): domain Eukaryota; kingdom Viridiplantae; phylum Streptophyta; class Magnoliopsida; order Santalales; family Viscaceae; genus Viscum; species Viscum album. The sequence continues at coordinate 1,507,255,594 of OY728121.1, read as the reverse complement.
CACGCGAAGACTCCCTACTGTGCTTTTTTTTTTGTTAGTAGGAGGGATTCTAACACCATATGCTGAGTCACCTGGGTTCACAACTCCAGAATCTCTCAGATTCTGCTCTGTGATTAGTGCTTGGTTGATGATGGAAGTGATGGAAGCCAACCTGATGATATTCACCTAGGAATAGATGCCCTATCTGAGGCCATACTCGAACTTCCTTTCTAGGAAAAACCCATATCCCCCTAAGAAAGGTGTAAATCACAGAAGCATGGTGATGTGAGAGGAATACTCCATAACAGGAAGGGTACCCTATTTCAGACTCATTAACTCCGAGTCTTGATCGGCCCTCAAGGCCTCCAGATAGAAGTAGTCATAGAATATGTGCTGGAACTCCTCCCAAGCCATAACCTGCTGATGAAATGCCTGTGATATCACATCCCACCACCTCTTGTAAGAGTCCCAAATCATAAAAGTGGAAATCTTCTCCCTCCTCTCTGGAGGCATCTCCAGATGCTCAATGATCATCAGCATGGCTTCAAGACATGACTGTGCATCTTAAGGTCCTCCTTCCCCTAAGAAGGGGGGAGGATACTGCTATTGGAAAACTAGCATCAAGTCTATAATAGATGAGGAAGGAGGCAGTTCTCTCTAGAATGTATGCATAATACTCATGAAATCTTCCCTAAACTATGCGTCAGTACAGAAAACAGGTATAACTGTTGGTGCCAAGACCAGAATAATAGGAGGATCTGCGGGGAGTCCCTGATCAACCATGGCGGGTGCCTTATCACCACCTGGAAACTGGCATACAATTGGAGGAAGTCTCGGTGTAATGAATCTGTAAGGTCAAACACACACCTTAGATCAACATTATCAGGGGATGCAAAGAAGAAGTGTAATAAGGGAACAAGAGAAAGAAAGAAATCATGTTTTACAAAACATGACTACATGGCGTATACAATTACTACACGGTGTATTCCCTTAAGTCATTTACATGGGCGTGTAATCCTACCAAAAATGTTCGTATAATACACAAACCATATGGCATGTCATCCTAACATGCGGTGTGTACTTGAATCCTCTTTCCCTGCCCGAGTCATTCTACATGACTAAGTCACATGGCTCTCCCAAGACAAGACTACACTACATGTTCTTGGTAGACACGGAGTGTACGAGACAAGATTCACCTGGCATGTGTTTTTAGTGACATGGCATGACACACAGCTCACACTACACGTCTTGTTCAAGGAGGATAGGACGTGTATGTGAAAGGATACCATCGACCCGTGTTGTTAGTGAAACGGCTAGGTACCTGGGTTATACTACACAACATGTTCAAACCTGACATGACATGTATAAGAAGAGACCCCACCGACCCGTGTTGTTAGCTACACGGTCGGGTTCCTAGGATTACACTACACTGCGTGTTCAACTCATACATGGAAAGATCGTAACAGCGTTTCTCAATCCCATGTATCTTCCCACATGGTCGGTGACACAGTTAGAGACTACATGGTGTGTACATAAAGTACACATCATGTACTTGTGAAAAAATGTTTCTTCCCAAACAGAATAACACCTGGCATGTAGCCAAAACGACATGGCGTGTATTCTGGTTTTTTCCAGACAGTAATCCTCAAAAACTACTCTGAAGCCTAGAACACTCTGAAATGAATAGTGAAGGTGCCAAATTCTGATCCGCGAGGGCCCACACTCCCCAGGAATAAATTTCTGGCATCTTATACAAGTTACAAACAAGAAAACAGTGAAATGATCCACAAAATTCTGGTCCATGAGGGCCCATAACACCTCAAGAACAAAATTTTGGTTTTCATCTAAAAAATAACTTACAAACAATACCCTATCAAACGGTAGGTATTTCCATTAAAGAATTTATCACAACAACATTCATATTATACAGAACATCTATAACAACAACATGAAGTCGCTAATGCATCTTAGAAGGCATGACAAGAATGTGTGGCATGTGATTTCTAAAAACTACCAATAAGATTCATGAGATGTCATACCCTCATCTCATCAGTTTGTGATAGAAATAGAACCTCAATAATGTCAACAGTAACAACACAAAACATGTGAGTCACCCACCAGTGAAAATTAGAAAAACTGTAATCTTACAAAACCAGAAGAAATTGCAATAAACGAGGTAGATTGGCTTTTTCATATACACGTGTTAGCTAATCTCAGGCACAACTTATTACCAAGTACCTGTTACTTCCTATCCCTAGATAAATGATCCAAACATGAAATCAAGAGAAAAGAGTTCCTCTGATACCACTTTGTAATGTCCCAGTTCTGGAAGCCACCTAGAGGCGCCCCGTACCGGTTGGTAAAATGGCCCCAAGTACATTTCTCCGAATGCCAGAGGTTTCTGACTTGTAGTAAGGTCTTTGGGTGTGATAATGGGGAAAATATCCCCTCATTATTTGAGTAACATAGTGGATGAAAAATAAATATACAATAGCAGAAGTAATAAACATCCAACAATAGTAAACAATGGAATACTGAGAAAAAGAAACAACCGAAGCACATATATATAATGATGAATGATACATATATTTCTAGGAAAGTATCCAAACAAGTCACAATGTTGAACACAGTACTAAACCAAAGTACAAAAGGGAAATAGATAAGAAACTCCTCAGTATCGCATGCCTAAACTTGGTACAATTCTCTCCACCTCCAATGTAATCATGTTCCTGAAGTAGTAGGGCGTTTTCCCTTGTCTATACTTGCAACATCATAATCTGTTTGAGCCCAAAAGCATGGCCCAAATAGCATGTGAGACTAATCCTAGAAGAAAACCACTGGAAGATCTGTTCCTTAAGGTCAATGAATATATGGCAGGTAAAAGTGTAGAAAGCAGTAACAAGGAAGCACTAAATAGTAACAATCCATAGTTTTAAATATTAAGCTACAGCTAATCAAATCAGGTAAACACCAATAGGTTACCCTCCTGGAAGTACTCGCACACTATCCCATATGGTCCTACCTATTAGATACAAGTAACCCTATACGAAGCACACACAATCTCACCGCTCTGTTTCAGCTAATGTATAGACTCTCTGATATAGCACTCATCGTTAATTCCCCCTATAGTCTCATATCTGTACTAAAGGAACTATAGGGAAGCACTTACATCACATTCCCTTTCTGGCCCACATCGAGGAACTATAGACTCTCTAAGGAAGCACTCAAAGTCAATTCCCCTTGTAGCCTCGCATCATAAATTATAAGACACTCTGGGAATATGTACAGTAGGTTTTCTGTTGTTCTCTCAATTACAATTCTGTTGATGGACTTATGGAGTCCATATGCGGGACTGAGTGCAATGAGAAGGTTTGGTCTTTGATGCTTTCTGCTTCTACAAGTGTGATTCCCTTCATCTAGAAGGCGCGTAGTGAGCTTCTATTCAATAATGTTGAGCCATCATTTCATACTGAGGTTTTATTCTTGCATCGGGCAATAATGAGTGCTTCTAAAGTGCAGACTATTTCCATGAAAAATGATGTCACTGATTTGATTTTGCTGAGATCCCTTGGTTTCAATGGTAGGATTAAAAATCCATTGATGATGAAGTATGTAAGATGGATACCACCCATCTCCCGCTGGCTGAAGGTGAACATTGATGGAGCAGCTTCTAGAGCTCCGGGACCTTCTCGATGTGGTGGAATTTTTCATAGGTATCGTGGCTTTGTGAAAGGATACTTTTTCAATTATATTGGAAATGGTTAAGCCATTTAAGCAGAGCTATAGGAAGTGATAAAAGCAATCAGGTATGTTGTGCGATATGATTGGAATGAGTTATAGATTAAGTCAGACTGGCCTGTTGCGGTCCAGATTATTAAAGATCGATCACATAATGTTCCATGGTAGATGTTATCGGACTGGGGTGACTGTCTTCGGCTTATGGAATGATTATATCTGGAAGTCACTCATGTTTATAGGGAGGCTAATCAAGTTGTGGAATCCCTCGCAAAGAGAGACATCTTGAAGGTCAATTCGAGTTGGTGTTTTTTTTCCTGATTATTGAAATTGCATTTCCCAATCAGATCGTGATGGGGTGTTTTATACTGGACACTGTAAATCACCCCCATGATCTTCTTTTATGTAATTTACTTTTTTATTATATTTTAATGGGAGCAGGCATGTCTGACTCTCGGCTTTCTGAGTATACCTAAAAAACTAACTGGATAACATTCTACAGTATAACAGCATATCATAGCAACAGTCACACCATCCTACAATACTAGGCATGGGAAAGTAAACAGTAGCCTACATGCAATCTAGACCCTAAGGTGAAACTAGGAAAAACATGCAAGGGAAATGCATCCAAAGCACAAAACAATTTCCCTATTCACAAACAATAACCTCAACTTAGGCATACAAGAAAAGAAGGCAAACAAAAGGTCTAAAACGGTAAACGCGCAATACCCTATTCATGGGTATTAAGTAAAATTGCACATAAAACTCAATGAATTTATACATAAAGGCACAAACAACCTATCTTGGGGTTATGAAGATCACTATAATTGAACCTCGAAGCTTGAATATCCTTAGAACATCACAGATCTAAGAAAATATCAAAAAAAAAAATCAACCAAAGATGTCTAGGAAGAGAAGAGGAAACATGGAACATGGTTCCTTTAGAAGAGAGAACTCACCGATGTGATTCCTACGCAATCAACGGTGTTCGAATCGGAGGATGGAGGGCGGCTCGGGGGCTCGTCGAAGATCTGTAGCTGCTTAGTGCTCTTGGACGAACAAGGCCTAAAAGAAGTTCATTCGGTCGATTAGACTCGACCTCGGTGCGTTTAATGAAAAAAAGTACATGACATGTAATTTTGGAGTACACGACATGTACATGCTATTTCCATAATCCGAATTAGTCGGCCTCCACGTCTCCCTACATGATTGTGTGTGTGGCCATGACACAACCAACACACAGCCTCCTACGGCAATGAAGTACACGGCGTGTACTCATAAATAACATGGTGTGTACTACATAAATTTCCAGAAACCCCTCTTTTCTCAAAAACTCTAGAAAATTGAAAAACATATCTGAAAAGAAGGTTCGAGTTCTTACATGTGAAAAGACTTTTATTAATAGATATTTTTTACAGATGTTTTTGGTATCATTAGAATTTAATTCAATAATTTTTTATTTATAATTGTTCATATTTATTTCCAATTAAAATGGATTCATTAATATTTTTGAGGGTTATAGATTTTAAAAGTGATTTTTAAAAAGGGGGTATTGTGATATTTTAATGTGTTATACACATAGTAGTAAAATAATTTTAATGGATCCTATTTATGATTTAATCCTTGGATATTATATGTAAAGATTTTACCCACATTTTGGGTCAGGGTTTATCCTTACATAGCACATTCTTTGGGTTGGGACCCATTATAGCTCATGAAAATAGGGTAAGAATGATATAGTATATATAAAGGGTGAGCCCCATTAAAGCTCTCCAAATCATTTGATACTCTAGAGATGGAATTCAACCATATTTTTATTCTATTTGTAATGGTTTCAGTAATAGTGAAATGTTAATGTTTTCCCAAGGAACCTACTTGAAATTAATAAGATTTATAATTTGTTAACATGGTATTAATTTGATTTAAAAGAATAATATAATGTTAATTCTAAAAAAATGAATGATTATGTTTTTATATGATAATATATTTGTTTTTGAAAAATATTTTAATGGGGGTTTTGTGTTTTTACAATACTAGTAGTTTCCTTTATTTTATTTCCCTTACAAATATTTTGTGCCCATGCCATGTTTAAAAAAATCACTGGTCTTATGATTGGTAAGGAAAAAGAAGTTGTCATGATTAAAGTATTAAAGGTGTTTCTTGAGAAGAAATCTTGTTTTATTTTAAAAGTGTTTCCATTGGTGAAAAATTGGGTACTATGTATATTTTTTCCATTTGTAATATATGGGTTTATTTTTTAAAAAAAATTCCTAATTTTTTAAAACCCAATACTGAAAATATTCTCGAATGTGAATTCATGTTAAAAAAATAAAAGAATATTTAATTTTGAAGACCATGTCCTTACATTTGATATTAATGCATGTTTTTGAAAACATTGGAGATTAGGATTCCTTTTTAAGAGTTAGGAATATCATCATTGGTTTATTATATTATGTTTTATCATGTGTCTGGTGTCTTAGAAACCCCTATTATTATTTATGTTATGATATTTTTAGGTGACTAACTGTATTTTTTCAGAAATTTATTTTTGAGGTAATTGGGGTTTTTTACATTTTGTGTTAGAAAATTAATGGAACTAGATATCCTTTGAGGTTATAATATATAATAGTAATTTTTAGGATGTTTTACACATTTTTAAAACATTATAAGGATTATATTAATATATTTTTTTAAAAAGGACCACCCATAGGATGGGTAACAACTCGTCCTATCTTAAAGGCCGCAGGAATCGAACCCACAAGAGAAGGGAGAAATGGGTGAATCTTCTACCACTGTCCTATGTCAAGTCTCTGTTAGTAGGAATTTTTATTTATTGTTTATTGATTATAGGGAGTAAGATTATGTTTATTTTTGGGCCATATGTTTTATTGAATTGATAACTATTGGAATAGAAAATGATTTAGTGATTAAGTGATTAATGTAATTTAAGAAGATGTTTATTATTTTGGGAACATTATATGAGTAAGGTAAATAGAATATTTTCATATTTTATTGTAGGAATAAAGTATGAATTTTATTTTTTTGGAAAATATTATTTCATAGTAATTCATGTTTTTAATGAAATGGATAGAGTACATGGAGATTATCTGATTTATGAAATTAATTTTTTTGTATGAGATATTAAAAGTGATTGATGTCATTTGAGGATAAAATTTAGAAAAATTCTTAGAATAAAGGGGTCAAATAAAATATAATTTTTTAATCATATTATAGAATATTTTTGAGGCATTTTAAGGATACTTATTTTTTTAATGGTCTATGACCAACATTGTGTATTACAATTGAATTTTGGAAAATAAAAATTGTTTTTATTTATATAATGGTATAATATTTACCAATAATTATCGTATCTTATCCTAACCATTATATTATTGTTTAATTTTTAATGAAATAAGAAATATATTGTTAATCTGTTATGGATTAATTTATTTTTTATAAATTGACTAAAATTCTGCCAGCATGAAAAATTCATCTTAAATACTCATCATTTGAAAAATAAACATGATTATTTCATGAAGATTGATTAAATAATGAAACTAAACCTTTGAATTAAATATATTTCATTAGTTTCATAGTACAAGTAGTAAAATAATTCCGCAACACTATGAAATGTTTCTTCAAATAAAAAACCTTATCCAATTACTTTTCACAATAAGAAATCAATGACCTTTTAACCCATCATCTATATATGGTTTTCTTATTGTTAAATTTTTCATGAAGACGTTCTCAATTAATACTCATCCAAAGTTAAATGTTATTTTTATCTTCTATTTATATTTTTTCCAACATGTAACCCTAGTTTGTGCTATCACAGTTTTCCTTCATACTTCCCTTTCTTTATTTTAATGTAGATGTTTCATTAATCCATTGTCTGATGTGGGATTTAGACAGTGGTATTTTAAAAATTCAAACCCATTTTTTTAAATCCCAAGTTCAATTTGTCAAGAATAACTTTATTAAATGGGTGACATTGTAACATACCATGTTTTTAAAAGGGGACACTATCTTCTATAGTATATATGGTACACCACATCAAGCATAAACTAATAACTAAATAGTATTATTTAAATTTAACCACTATAACCTAGGTATTATAATGGAAGTTATGAACATGAAAAACTGAAATATGAAAATATTATTTACATATATATATATTCAATTATTTTCTAACTATTAATTTATAAATTGAAACATAACCCTTTTTAAAAAAATACAATTGTTTTTCTAAAAAGTATATAAATGTTTATAACTTTGTATAATATTAAAAAATTAAAAAAAATCATATCTTATGGATAATATTAATGATATATATCTATATAATGTTAAATATATTGTTTAACATTCATATTATTTGTTTTATAGACATGATATATGGACAAATCTAATTTTCAGCATAAAAGAAGTATTTTTTAAAATGTCAGTTTTCCATTTTTTGATGGCACGCTTATTTTTAATTTAGTTTTGGAAAATTTAACAATATCTATTTGAAAAAATAATCTTTTTAATAAAATTCATAATATCACAATTTACTCTTGTTTAATTTTTGGCATTTTTCTGATATGTGTCATTTTTTAATTAATAGTGAAAAAATGTTGCATTTTAATTGTAAATAGATTTTCTACTAATTAGTTTAAAGATTTAAATTATATTTATGATTTTTTTCTAATTATAAATAGATTTATTTTATACAATTTAATCAAATATACGTCATTTTAGTTAATATCACATTGAATTTGGATGAAAATCATTTCCATCTTTTGAACGTATTTCGTTTAAAACTCATTTTCTAGTTTCATATATGAGATTAGTTTTAAATTAATTTTATAAATTTATGTGTTTATAATTTTGAAATATATATATATTATTTTGAATCATAAGTTATATATTCATCAAATAATCCCAATTTATTTTTGTACAATATTAATAGTAATATTAAGTTTTTTCTAACACAGTTTCTGGTAAATAAGGTAATTAAGGGTAAAAATAATATTATAAATATTATAAAATCACCCTCGAACATTTACTAATTTTATTTTATGAGTTTTTTTCGACTAATACCATCTTTGGAATAATTCTATGACACCTTGGAGCAACTTGGATGTTAGTATTTTATTCAAAGAAAAATCAATTTTGTCATTCTTTTGTTTTTAACAAGTGCAATATTTTTAATATTAGGTTATATAGGGGATATGTTCTGATATATATATATATGTATGAAAGATTATACATTTTTAAGAATAATGATAAATTATTTCTAGTTATTCAGGAATAAATATTTTATATTAAGGCATGTACAATAATGATGCAATAATTGATTCATTATTGAAATTATCAATTAAATGGTATTAAAAATATAAAAATAATTACAATTTATATAATTAATGATATCCAAAATATTTATATATGAATTTGAAATTTTAGTTATGAGTAAAAATATTTTCTTAATGACATCATGTTGTTATGATATTTTCAAAAACCCAAGTAATAAATAGTGTCAAAAATGATATAAATGATATTTTAAAATAAATAAATACATATAAATGATATAAAATTCATGAAAATTAAAACATTGGCCAAAAAATTCAGATATTGAATTTAATTTCATAAATGATATATATTTTTTATTTTTTCATTTCATATTAACAATATTAACCCTTAAGTAGTAAAAATACACATTGTCTTTTTAATAATTAAAAACATAAATAAGGGTTAAATCAAAACGATAAGGACTAAAAAAAGTTAAAACTAAAATAATAATATTTAAGTTATTTTATATTGACCATTAAAAATCCTATATTTTAAATAATTTATTTTTGATCCACTTGTAAAAGAAAATAAATTTATATTAATTTAAATTTTTGAAAATTTTCAACAGTTCCCCTCAACACACTTATAAATGGTAACCTCTACATCTATTTTAATTACACATTAAAACCAATTTTTTCACAAAATATCATCCAAAATAAATTAATCAAATACCTCCCTAAATTCTACAAATCTTAATTTAGGCAAAACACCACCCTTAGTGGTCATAAGTCATAATGAAAAAAGAGAAAGGTAGAAGAAAATGTATTGTTATTAATTTAGTGGTTCTATTTTGTTTCTTCTACAAAATTATTCAAATATTATACTACCTTGATGAAAAACACCCATATACTTAATATATTGGTATATCATTATATTAATATAATTACCCAAATCCATCTACACTTCCTTCAAATGGGAAAAGAATTATCGTTCACTTGTGTGGAAGACTACCTCCTCGTGAATTGATATATTCGTGTTCAATCATCATCTCTCAAGAATAGTTATAACGATGGACTTCAAATTTATATATTATAATCATGAAATTTTTATCACTATAATTTTATAATATATCCATGATATTATTACCTTTCCAGGAATGAAATAATGATAATGTTTTTTGTGTGTATTTGTGAAGGATTACCTCTACAAAGTGATAGGATTCTTTTTTCATCGAAAAAACACATGGATGATAAATATAAGTGTATTAAAAAATTTACTATGATAGTAATGATATTATTATAATTCTGTAAAGAAAAAATAGTACATATATTTATTCTATAATGATCATTGAAAAATTGAAATGTTACTCAATCGTACATACGACTTACCATATCCAGGATTTTAATATAGTTCTTTTTCAATATCCCGGATTAATGAAAGGATTTTAAAGTATAATTTATATAGAAATGTTATTATTATGTAATGAATATTATTCTGGATATTATTTTCCAATGACCTCTTTTTCCTTTTACATCATACCAAATTCATTTTAGACTCCAGTACCAAATATTTTCAATAAATCCAACATGAAATTAAGTAATTAAGTAATTATTATTACAAGACAATACTTGATATAAAAAATTAATAAAATTTAAAAATTATCTCTTAATATTTTAAATTGACCTAATTATATTATGAAAAAAGATTATTATTGATTGGGATGAGTGAGACATAATGTATGGGACTCTTTTACATAAAAAATATCATTTTAAATAATTTAAATATTTATTCTATAAATAGTTCAATTTCATGTACATTCATAAAAAATTATTTTTATGAATATATTTATATGCAAATGGTTTTTCTATAAAACAAATTTTTTATTTCCTTTCAAATGTTTTATGTAAATTAATATTTTAATGGTTTTATGTAATGTTCATTCCCTTAAAAATTTTCTTTTAATGTTCATCTTTCAACTCTTTTACAAAGGATTAAAGAAATATTTTTTTACCATATACTATGTGAATAGAATTTTATTCTTTCATGATTATTTAATTTTTCAATGTTTCATTTATAGTTATTTATTTTTCCTTCAAATAAAAATTGATCCATTATTATGTGCGCTGTTTTTTGATTTTGAATGCTAGTTTTAAAATAAATGGTTAGTTGGATATCTATATGCTTTTTACACATGGGATTGTATGATCCTCCAATGGTTTTATTAATAATTTTTTCCATGGTAAAAATATAAAACGTTTTGATCCTAATTAATGCTCATGGATGATCCCAATATTTCTTATATGAATGATTGATCCCAATTATAGCAATTGAGAAATGAGTGATCCTGATATATATTATACAAAGGGTGAGCCCCGGTATATACCTCCATTGCATTGGGTACTCTAGTGATAGAAGTTAACCGTATGGTTATTCCATTTGTAAGGTTTAATGTAAGAGTGTGAGGATAATGATTCTTCAAGGCACCAACATAATTTTTATATTCTTGCTAATGAGTTTTAAATAAAATAGATTGATTTTAAAAGATATGATAATGATTATTTTAAAGGAAAAATGATTATCTTTTTTTAATAAAATGTTGGTTTTTATGAAAGGTTTTTAATTGATATTACTATTTTTCATTATAATAATATTTTCATTTATTTTATGTTCCTTGTGAAGATTTTTTTCTCCTCCCATGGTTTATATTTTTTCCAACATGTCTTAATATTGTTAAAGACAAAGAAGATGTTCATGTATAATGTTTTGGTGTTTTCTCTTGAAAAGAAATAATTTTTTATTTTTAAAAGGTTTCCTATTTTGAAAAAATTGATACCGAGTATTTGTGTCAACATTTAATTTATGGGGTTACATTATAAGAGGATTTATTAATTATATAAAACTCCTAAGTAAATAGATTCTCGAATATGAATCCTATTTTAAAATAATTTACTAAGTAATCATTAAGACCAGGTCCTCCAAATTATTGACTATTTACAAATTTATTTAAAATGAATTGTGTTGTCATTTTCCAAAAGTGGTAATTTTGAGTTTTTACTAACATTGTGAAAGTGATAATTTTTTTGGCGTATATAGCATGAATAAAATATTATTTTTTCTAGACAACTAAATGTTTTGAACCTTCCATTATATGATTCCATTGTTATTTTCATTGATTTTTTCCATAATATTATCCATTTTTATGATTTTAGATATGTTATTTCATAGTAAAAAGGTTATTTATCTCATTAAATACTCCACATGATCTTGTAAATGAGTTTTCATTGACAATTAATTACAGAGAGGTTACTTAGTATTTATTGTTTAGCGGGAAGAGAAGGAGACATCTTCTTGTAGCCAGGTGTAGTGATACCAGTGCGAGAAGAGAGCGCATACAAGGCCACATTGCCTGGAAAACCTAGTAGAGTGCCGATCTTGTGGTAAGATGGGTCATCTTCATCATTTCTGTTATATATTTTCACCATTAGCTGGTGATATGGGTTCTTCTATGACTCCCCGTTCAGGAGCAGTACCACCAGTTTCTCACAAGTCTGGGATCTGGAGTCCTTCTGGCCGTTCAGGCTGAGGTGGACGTCGAGGTCGTGGTAGTCAGTCACCAGGCTTTCAGCGACAGCATATTGGATCTTCTCAGAGTGGTCAGGCAGGGCCACAGGGATGTGGAGCAGGCCAAACATTTGCAGTGGAGCAGACCCAGTAGAATCAGGATCCTGGACCTGCTACAGTTTGAGGTACGATCTTAGTAGCCTCAGTTTTCTCTTATGCTCTTTTGGATACAGGGGCTTCCCATAGCTTTATCTATGTTGTTTTTGTTTAGAGTCTTAGTCTCTGTATCTTTTCTCCTACGAATATCTTGGCCTTAGTCACTCCATTGGGGATAAGAACGGCTAGTGTACGATAGTGTTATGATTTCCCTCTTGATGATAGTGGGTGTCACTTCATATTGCACCTATATGTCATAGAGATGACAGGATATGATGTCATTCTTGGAATGGATTGGTTATTAATCTTCCAAGATGTTGTTGACTACGATCGACGTAGGGTGAGTTTCACATCACCAATGGGTGGATCATTCCTTCATAAGGGAGAATGGGATGTCCAGGCGATCATCAAGGGACTCGAGCATCATGGGTTGGGAGGAGTTACATCCCAGATTTCTAATCTTTATCTGGATGACCTGGGGACATCACAGTTAGACTTTCCTCCAGTAGTGGATGATTTTAGGGATGTCATTCCAGATGACTTTTCAGGTTTTCCTCCAGAGCGTGAGGTGTACTTTTCAATTGACCTTGTTCAAGGAGTGGTATTGGTGTCTATTATTCCTTATAGGATGGGTACACCAGAGTTGTAGGAGATTAAGAAGTAGTTAGAGGAGTTTAAGGTAAAGGGTTTAATCTGACCCAGTACTTCTCATTATGGATCACATGTCCTATTTGTGAAGAGGGAAAACAGTACCCTCAGTATCTTTGTGGATTATCCGAAGTTGAACCAGTTGAGGGGTAAGAACTGATATCACTCACCAAGTATTGATGATCTCTTTGATCAGCTTCGAGGATCCTCGGTGTACTTGAATATTAACTTGAGATCCAGTTATCATCAGTTGCGTGTTAAACCATCTAATATACCTCTTATATCCTTCTGGAGCAGGTATGGTCTATACGAATACGTAGTTATGTCGTTCGGTCTCACGAATGCACATGAAAATTTCATGGAACTGATGAACCAAGTGGTCCATCCTTACTAGATTCATTCGTTGTAGTATTCTTGGATGATATCTTGGTGTACTCTCACACTCGACACGACCATTCCACCCATATTGAGACTGTTTTGAGTACACTGATACAGCATCATTTATATTTTAAGATCTCAAAATACAACATTTTGAAAGACCAGATTCACATCTTGGATCATGTTATATTAGAGAGGAGTATCATCAGACCTAGAGAAATCGAGAGCAGTAGTTTCCTGGGAGTATCTGATGTATGTCTTTGAGGTACGAAGTTTTCTAAAGCATGCTGGATACTACATGTGTTTCATACAGGACTTCTCATGCTTAGAAGCACCACTGATGGGCCTGACTAAGAAGGGTTTGAAGTTCTTGTAGCCCGATTCTTATGTGTTGGCCTTTCCTGAGATGAAAGGGAGGTTTACATCAGCACTGATACTAGTCTTTCTTGATCCAGGAAAGAGCTATACTTTTTATTGTTATGCTTCAGGTATTGGGCTGGGAGCTGTGCTTGGGAGAAGGGGTCATTGCATATGGGTCTCGGTAGTTGAGGCCACATGAGAGGAATTACCTAGCGCATGATCTTGAGTTGGAAGCAGTTGTTCATGCCTTATTTTTTTGGAGACATTATCTTCTAGGAGATAATTTTGTGGATTTCACCAACCACAATTGTCTCATGTATATCTTCACCCAGCTTGACCTGAATTAGTGACAGTGAAGGTGGGTTGAGTACCTTCAGTCCTTTGAAATTGATCTTTCCTATACTCTGAGGATAGTCAATGTTGTGGCTAATGTGTTGAGCAGGAGGACTTCGATACAGGTAGTTCAGGAGGCAAGCAGTGAGTGGAAACTTATGGATCTGTTCTTTGAGATGCATTTGGAGGTGCACAACAGATAGCTGTAGACTTTTCTTTCTTCTCTAGCTGTTACCTCTACTCTTTATGACTGAGTGCGAATGAGGAAGCTATCAGATTCTGAATTCCTAGTCCTATGGGAAATTGTGTTATGAGAGGGCCCTATTCCTGGATGGAACATAGGTGAGTTTGAGATCTTGTGTTCTTATGGGTGCGTATGGGTGTCAGTAGACATACACAACGACTTGATGTGGGACTTTCATTTCTCTGTTTGGGCAGTTCATCCAGGTGTCACCGATATGTTTCATGATATATACCGTCAGTATTGGTGTTCAGGTATGAAGAAATATTTGTGTTGGGTTCGTCATGAGGTGCTCTGCCTATCAACAGGTGAAGGTGGAGCATCAGCAACCAATAGGGATTTTGCAGCAGTTACCCATTCTTGAGTGGAAGTGCAATGATGTCACGATGGATTTCTTGATAGGTTTACTGAGGTCACCTCGAGTGAATGATGTTTTATGGATTTTCATTGACATAATCCATAGGTTTTCTCACCTCTTTCGGGAAAAATATACCTTCGGTGTTGATGAGTTGAGAAAGTTGTACATCCGTGAGATTGTACGTTTACATGGAGTTCCACACTCCATTGTTTCAGACAGAGACACCCATTTTACTTCTCAGTTCATGCAGGGATTACATAAGGCTTTCAGAACACAGGTATTTCTGAGTACAGCTTACCGAGCATACGATTCAATTGCTTGAGTACATGCTGCGAGCATGCATCCAGGATTTTGGATGTTCTTGGGAGAACCACATTCCTCTTGTTGAGTTTTCCAACAATAATATTTTTCATGCAACTATTCAGATGGATCCTTATAAGGCCTTGTATGGTAGGCCATACCGATCACCCTTATGCTGGATAGAGACAGGAGATGTTTCTATGCGGGGACCTCATCTTGTCCAGGAGACCACATAGAAGATAGAGATGATTAAGAGGAGGATGGCTACTGCGCAGTCTCGACAGAAGTCTTATGGTGATCAGCGTAGACGACCTCTAGAGTTCGAGGTTGGGGATTGGGTTTACTTGCGTGTCACACCAAGATTGGGGAACAAGGGTATTAGGAGACAAGGTAAGCTTTCACTGAGGTACGTCAGGCTGTTTGGGGTTTTGGAGAGAGTTAGGCCGGTTGCCTATCAGCTGCATTTACATAAAAGGTACCAGGCTATGCATGATGTCTTTCACGTTTCATAGCTTCAACATTACTTCTCAAAACCTTATCATGTTTTCTAACCTGAGGAGGTTGAGTTATATGTGGATGCCTCATTTTAGGGGCATCCATTCTGAATTGTTGATCGCAGTATGATGTTTCTCAGTGGTCGGTCTGTTCCTCTAGTACGAGTGTGATGGAAGCACACATGAGTACATGACGAGACTTGGGAGAGGGGGGCTGATATATGATCATAGTGGCTGGATCTTTTCTTGGATTCTTCTATTATGCCACCTTTCTAGGTAAATTTAGGTACAAATTTCTTTAAGGGTGATGTTTTTAAGAACATGGATCTTATTTTCAGGTATGTTTTTCTTTTCTAGTCATTTTTGAGAAAAAAGATGTTTTCCTAGAAATTTCTTAAGTACACGTCATGTCCTCGGTTACCGCAGGTTGCCGGGTGATGGACATATCACGGCCATACACACGGCCATGTATGGTGACCTGGAGACTACCTAATGTGGGGGAAGGTAAGGGAAAGTACATGACATGTACATTATGTTTTTTTATTAAACGTACCGAGTTCCCTTCTGATGGACAGAACTGTCTCCTTCTAGGTCTGGTTCGACCGAGAGAGACCGTACGACCCTAAAACTTCTCCAAGACCCCGACCGAGAATCCTTTCTACAATTATACCATCTTCGATTGCATTTAGATCGACTCAGTAAGCTCTTCCTTCTCCAAGAGATTTGTTTCCTGATTCCTCCTCTTTCAAGAGTTATCCTCAGTTGATTGTTTTTAGTGTTTTTATAGATATATGGTTTTCTTTGGAGATTCAAGGCTTGAGGTTCACTTATATCGATATGACAACACCGAGGTAGGTGGTTTGTGCCTTTATGTTGAATTTCTTTGAGTTATATGTGAAAATGTTGCCAATACCCATGAACAAGGTATTGTGTGTTTATGTTTTTAGCACTATTGTATTCTTGATATGCTTGTATGCTTGAGTAGAGGTTAATTGTTTGTGAATAGGGTTAATTGTTGTGCTTTGGAGGTGTTTTCCCATGCATGTTTGTTATGACCATTTGGTTCTGCTTAGCCTGTTAGGCTGCCTTGTGTTTCCCATGCCAGGTATTGTAGGATTATGTGACTGTTGTTATGACATGCTATTATGTTGTGGACTATTAGACAAGTAGTTCTTGATGTTTACTTTGTCTGATATGTGTTACTATGATTACTTGACTTACACAAGGCTATGAGAACCTGGTGTAGTAGACCATAGGGAGAATGGACATAAGGGATTTTCTAGAGTGTATGCTTTACTTTTACGATACAAGACCGTAGGGGGAATTGACATAAGCGCTTCCTCAGACTGTCTGTAGTTCCTCAACACGGGCCACATGTGTAATGTGATGTAAGTACATCCCCAGAGAACATTTAGTTACTGATAAGATACTATAATAGGAATTGATGGTTATTTATTCCTCAGAGCGTCTATGCTTAAGCTGAACAAGAGGGGTTATACTGAGTGTACTGCCCAGATGGTTGTTTGTCTTGTTTGGTTGAACCATAGGGGTTAGGCTGTGAGTACTTCCCAGAGGGTTACCGTTAGTGTTTAGCTGCTTGATTTTTACTTGTTTGGTGGAACCAGAGGGGTTAGGATGTAAGTACTAACCAGATGTTTACCACTTTGATTATCTGTTGTTTGATATATGAAACTGAATTCTTTAAATCTGTGGATTGTTTAATGCTGAGTACTTCTCTATTTACTGCTTTCTTTACTTATTACCAGCCATATATTCGTTGACTGTTTGGAACAAATCTTGTGGTGGTTTCGTACTGGGATTTAGTCTCACACCCTGTTTGGGCCATGCTTTTTGGACCAAACAGATTATATTGTTTTAGTTATAAATAATGGAAATAGCCCTTCTACATCAGGTACTTGATAGCTTTAGAGCTGGAGAGCATGTGACAAAGATGAGGCTTGCGATGCTGGGGAGTTGTCTATTGTTTTCTTTTGTACAATTGTTTAGTTCTTTATTTTAGTATTTTGAATTGTTTTGATACTTTCCTAGACATATGTATCATGCATCATTTATATATATGTTCTTCAGTTGTTTCTTTATCAGTCTTCTGCTATTTATAGTCATTTGGTATGTGTACTATTTCCACTAGTGTATATATGTTTTACTTCTGTTGTGTTACTCTATCAATGAAGGCATAGTTTCCCCACTATCCCTCCCAAGGATCTCACTGCTAGTCAGTAGCCTTTGGAATTCAGGGAAATGCGCTTGGGGCCATCTGACCAACCAGGTATAGGTCTTTTCTGGTTGGCTTTCGGAACCGGGATGATACAATACACATATGAATGGATAATAATTGTGGTACTTGTTGGACAAGAATTATATATACCTCCAATTAATTCAGTGAATATGGATACCTCATCAGATAATAACGTCTAGAATGTTGAGTTAAATCAGTTCATTAAGGGACTCTTTCCACTATAATGGTCTAGGGCATGGACCATTGCTATGATGACAATGGAATATTGAGTGAATTAAATCCACTATGATAGACTTCGTAGTGAAATTTTCTAAGTAAATTATTTTATATGATTAATTTTTTTCCACAAATATATTAATTATGATAATGTTATTCTATAATGTTTCAAATTCATTAATTTCATTTATGAATCATTTTATAGGATCTTCAATGATTTATGCCATGATTCAAGATTATGATCTATGATATGTTATTTTTGGATTTTCATATATTAATTTTATGCTTTCATACCCTTATTGACAAGTCATGTTTACGTGACAATATATATATACCTTATTTAACCATACTAAGATTATAAAAACTCTATTTATTATATATCTATTCTACATTATTGGATGGAAGGTTTCACGTAGGCTATATCTAAGAAGAATAATATGGGGGAAGATCATAGTGGGTGATGTTGAAGAAGATCCATGAAATAAGAATTATTGTCTCTTAATACACTAAACTATTGAGGTTATGGTATGTGTATAAATGTTATGTAGTGAGTATTTATCTAAAATGAAGTGATATTTATATATGAAAAGTATGGTTCACTATATAGGTTTAGTATAAATCATTTTTTTATTTTTTTTATTTTCTAATTGATATCAAATTTTATTTTATTGATAAATATTTATTAAATTTTTTATGTGAGTATTCCCCATATTCCTGATTATAGTAAGATATTCTCAAGGATGAAAATTTTAAAATGGTACAATAATATTTTTTCCTAAAATTTTGATATTTTGGTAGTTGACAATTTTTATTGGTTCTTAGTTCCTAAGTTTATAATTTCCATTTTTTAGTTCACATAATAAAATTTAAAATGCTTTTTTGGATTCATGAAATGGTGTTTAACCTTGGATGGTGGTTTGGTAAATTTTTGAGGTGATGGGATTTACCTTTTTTTGGGTGGTGAAATAATGTTATTAGTTTTAATTTTTTATGTAATTAATATTTTTTATTCTAAATTTAAAATACATAAAGATACATGTGAGATGTTTTCGTGTGGTTATGGTGATGTGAAATTATTATAGGATATAGGATCTGTTATTTTTTTATTCAAGACATTAAAGTTATAGGAATTAGAGATATTAATTGAAAGGGTTGTTTTAAAAGGAATATAATGAAAGAATTTATGAATGGTAGTATATAAAATATTGTGGGAGTTATATTTAAATAAATTGAATAAATTAAATTATCTATATTAAATTCAGTAAATTTATATATTCTTGTAACCTATTAACTCCTTGTGGAGAATAATGTTGTGGTGAATTAAAAAGAGGTGAAGAAATTGATTTTTGGGGGATGATCAATTATGATAATACAAGTGTTGAAGGATTTTATTTTCATGAAATTGATGTATCTAACTATGATTCTCATATATTATTTAATCCTTTTCAATATATCATGTTTATGATTTTTCATTTTTGGTAGTAGATTCAAAATTATAATAAAAGAGTAAATATGTTATTAATTAAAATTATATATAATTAATAAAAATGAAAATAATGTAATGATTATTTATTTGAATTATTGATTTGAGAAAGATTATTAAATTAATTATTTATAAGGTAAATTAGTTATTTATAGAAGTAATTTTTTGAATTCCAATTTAATGATTATATAATATGAAATAATAGGGAAAGAATATTTGAATACTGGGGTAGATTAGGAACTATGAAATTCATTGTTGAATATTGATTATAATTAATAGATGAATTATTTGGTGTCTGCTAGTGATACAATATTTATTTTGATGATGGTCTATGAGAATTAATGTAATATTTTTTAGGTACCTATAATGAATTTAATGCTTGAGAGAGTGGAAATTTGTATGTAATATTCTCTTGGTGAGAGGATGTAATTTTTATAATTTGAATGTGCTATAAAAATTTGTAATGGGAACCATGTCACTCTATGTAAACAAAATTAGAATTTCAATGAGGGTTGTGGGGTTATGCCACATTCTAGAGTTGGAGAACTTTTTTTATAATATTATACATTAAGTGGTATAATTTACAAAGGTCCATTCCACATTGGTACATGAATGTGTCATTTATAGTAGTGCTTAGGTACCTTTACAATCATTCTATATGATGAATATGAGATTGTGATAGTTATGGTTTCACTTTTAACTAATATAAAACCTTACATAACATCTTTATTCTGAATTGATAATCTGTTAATGTGTGGTTTGGTAGATTATGGTTCATGATTGAATAAGTTCATTATAAAGGTATTAAATTTTTTGATGAAGTTTCAATGTCAATATGTTCTACTTATATGTGTATTTTTAATGGTATATTTAGGTTATTATAACACCCCAAGGTGATAGAATGAATTTTAATTATAAAAAATAATCAATAGCATGTGTTATATGCTACACAAATCATAAATGAACTACAATGGAAATATTTTAATTTAAATATGACTGTTAGAACCTTATCATTGATTTAGTGGGTTTTAATAGATATCATAATATTTTGAAACTTATTAATCATATTTTCATAATTAAATAAATATTCAATAATACATTGTTTATAATTTATTGGAAGAAATGATTTAATTGTTTGAAATTAAAAGATCAATTTTCCAGGAACCTAATTTTATATCCTTGATTATATTTTTATAGATTTAATTAATCCATATTGATAAATGATTCTGGTGATATAAGTATTATATACATACACACCAAATTTTACAAATTAACATTAATTTAGGTATGATTATTTGGCATGAAATAGGAGTAATGTTATTTTATTCTTCAAAAAAACATTATCATCGAAATGGGTTATATTTCATTTTTTATAGATATTATAATTAATTTAAACAAATTTTATAAATATTATTTGATAAAATAATCATCTTTTTTTAAATCAAATTGTATAAATAATATGGTAGGGATTTGTTTTCTATTTTTAAAATTATTGATTTCTCATTTAATTGTGAAAAAATGCCAATTTTCGCAAAACATATATTTCATATTATTAAAGACAATAAATTAAATGTCCCATTTATTTTTTGGTTTTTTAAATTAATTTAATTTACTATTAAATAAAAATAATATAATTAATTTCATATAAATCATCATTATATTTTATTTTGGTATACGGCCATTTTTATGCTTGGAAAACACATTCTTCTAAAAAATATTTTATTGAGTTTTTCAAACTTATATTAATGTTACATTATGATATTTAAATGAATTTAATCTTCAATGATGTATTTAATATTTAGAATCATCCTATTGAAATTTATTAATATTTAAATTTTCATTTTTGGTCATTATGAATAGTAACCGTGGTAAATATTTTTCACCACACAAAATGTTAAATTGAGTAATTATGGTTAAAAATAATGTTACAGGGAATTAAAAATTTATCTAACTATAGAATATATTATATTGTATGATTTTATTTATAGTAAAATAATAAAATTTTCATTTAAATGGAATCTTTATTCCATTATTCATTCCTAATAATCTAGATACAATTTTATGTAAAGAATAGATACAAAATATCACTGTCTTTATTTTAATTTCTATCACCCATATTCATAGTGATGAAAAGAAGTTCTGATTGGTTGTAAATGGTTATTTAGAATATTAAAATTAAATTTTAATTATATTAAATTATTTTTAATATATAATTATAATATAAATCCCAACAATGCTTATGCGACGTAAACACAATGCATGTGCAAGAAATAGATAGATAAATTAAATGATTTTAAAAATAATAAAAGTGATATGATTGTGATGAATTATGGTCTTTAATGAATATAATTTCTTTATATAATATTTTTTTGATATTTAACTATTTATATTCAAATTAAATTTTTACCATTATTCCTTTAATTTAATATTATATTTTGTGATTACTCCAAAAAAAAATATTAAATGGTATTTAATAATTCAAAATAATTTATAAATGAGTATAAATTAATTAAAATTATTTAATGAATCAAGTGGATTGTAATTATTTATTATAAGATTAATTTTCCATGGATTTCCACTTAAATTTTAAAATAACATTCACAATCCTTATTTTGTAAAATTTATGTTATCACAGTAATCATTAAATTTAGTCAGAAATGAGTTAAACAAAAAAGAAAAGGGAAAAATGTCACATAAAATAATATATGTATAATTTATAAAATAAATTTATTCCTTATATTATATTAAAAGATATTACATTTCCATTTGTTACCAATTTCACAAGAGAATGAATTTATATTATTTAAATAATTTAATATATAATTTGTGGGCCCCCTACACTCACTCATATAATAACACCTCTTATCCTCAATTATTCAAACACATTCAACAAAATTTCTCATAAAATTACAATTCAAAATATTTCTAACCTTTTATAAATTCATTCATGATATATTGGAATTTTTGAGAGGCCATATCAATAAGGAATCAGTTTTATGTCTATGGGGGTCTCTAAAATAAGAGGTAATAATCATTGCTAACTCTTTTAAAGTTCATTACATCTTCTACATACTATAATTATATTTTAATAATAATAAAATAATTAATATAGTGTATTAAATATATATATATATATTATTAGTATTATGGTCCAATATTTTCCCACACTTTCACATCAAATGGGAAATAAAAGTATCACTCGTACATACGTGCGGCTACAACCTCCTAGTAAAAATGTTGTTCATCTTCCATCACTGACTTCAATTGAATGTCGTAATGATTTATTAATTTAATATATAATATTTTTATGATGTAATAATTATTATATAATTATAAAATATTTTATCGTTTTGTTTTCTTTTTCTCATTAGATATTGGGAGTGTCATTCATGTGTACATAAAGAATACCTTCTCCATGGGTGATATATTTCAGTTTCAATGTTCTACTTTTATAGATAGTTTAAATATTTTATATAATTAGTAGTTTAAAATATTATGAAATTAATAATATTATTTATATTTTTTATTAATATTTTACCTTATAATTCTCTTACTCATTCGGTGTTTATAACACCCCCTTGAGTTGGCCGGTTTTACCAATAACACGAGTGATGTTATAATTCTAATGTCATGAATGATTAAGTAAGGTTGAATAATTGTGATATTAATTAAAAATATATAAAAATTACATTATTAACGTCACTTATATGATAAAAATATGATCAAAGTGCGAGCAATATAACTTGTGAACTGAAAAATGGATGAAATAAAAGACAATTATCACATAGAACAGTAATTTTAATTAAAATTTATTAATAAACACGTCCTAAGAATTTATAATTGGTTTATATATGATATTATAATTATTAATATGGATATATAATAGAATTATAATATATTTAAATTTATTATAAATGTGTTTGGAATAAATTATAAGCTATGATGGTCTTTATGTAAGGGACTTATCATCTCAATTTCCTTTTTTGAGGCTTATGTAATTTTTACAAACTTTTCTTCATTTTATGTTGTGTAAAATTTCATATGTATATATTTTATAGTTATTTTAATAAAATTTTAGTGGTATAATAATTATTTTCAACTTCTCTCCATAAATGATCTTTTGATTCCAAAGTTACCAATGTGTAAGGGGTTTACTTCACAATCTCATCTCTATTCAAGATTATTTATGTTTATGTTTATATTAGAGGAATTATATGAATTATAATATAAGTACCCATATATTTTATTCTTATATATTTATTTAGTTAAATTACAAGTTTACTTTAATTTTACTCTCCCTTTGTACTCAAAAGTATGAAATAATTTTTTAACGAAGAACTAAAATTTTTTATATTCTTTCAGGATTCATTTTCTTCAACGTCATTATTTCCATTAAAATGTATTCTATATTTTTTAATATAATCCAAAAATTTATTAATTTAATTTTTTGAAATTTTTTATCTTTATATAATTATTTTATAAATTAATATAATTTTAATTTTCTTAATGATGTTCTTTTTATGAAAGGGGTAACTGGATTCATTGTTTTAACATTTACAATGTGAAAAGATTCTCCCTCTATCATGAATATTCATTGCCATGAAGCAAAAAATAAAAAGTTTCCATGGTTCTTCTTAATGAGTTTTTTATTACTAATTTTGTAAAAATTATTATATTTTAAATAAAATATTTTAAAAGAAAAGGGTATTTTCCATAAGAAATATTTCACTGGTATTATAATAATATTTTCATCTTTTTGAATAACTTGTGACGAATTGTATACTTTAATGGGAATGTAATATAATTATTACATTGACTATTTTACTATGAATATCTTATAAATAGGATTTTAATTTTCTTGACTAGAGACTATTTTCGAGATTCATATGTTAGTTTTTCAATTTGAATGTTTATGATGATTGTGTATTAAATTGTTATTCATTAAATCCATATGATGAGTAAATTGGACATATTTAGTTATGGGTGGGTCCAATTATATACCCTTGATTCATATGTATGTCTAATGAGATAAACTAATTTGAGAATATGGCATAATATATACCAATTTATATAATATTTCAAGGCATGAGGCCTTGGTTGTACGATTATGATATCTGATGTTATGTGTTTTATCATTATAAAACTAGTTTATTTATCCATGTGGTTATTAATGTTTTTATGTCATTCATGTATTTAGTCTCTATTTTATGATATTTGTTATATGTAATACTTTATTATTGTTTATATAGATTATATTATTGATGATTAATTTATTCTATTATATCTTGTGGCTTATGAATTCTCTTATAAGGTATCTGAGAACACACATTATTTTATTTCCATTTCATAGGATACTGATAAAGAATTTTTGAATGACATCATGGATATACTAAAGAAATCATAATTTTTATTTCATGTTTTAAAATTTAATGGGAAAATTATGTATTCATATCTTCTAACAAGAAAACAAAACTATTTAATCATATAGGATTTCATCTATAGTTTCTTCTACTTGTATAGTAAAAAAACCCGCATCTCTTAGTTACTAGATTTGGGGAGCTATATTTGGTATCAATGAAAATATTATAAGACCAAAGGGAATATGAATTGTGAATGAATATATTAGATAACATATATTTATAAAATATTTAAGGAATAAGTCTATGTATATGGTAATATAATAAAGATTTTGTAAATTATATATTTTTCTGTTTTCCCTAGAAGATGAATCTATGTATAGATATTGGAAATTGGATGAGGATTTGGAATAGATGTACCAAGATTTAATACCATTAAAATTAGTTCATTAGTTATAAACATGATCAAAATTATATTTTAAGAATATATATTTCATAAAGATAATAGTGGGAGTGAAAAGACATTTCATGGAAATGTGATTAATTTTGTTTTAGATGAGGTATAATATATTTGGATCATTGTATTACTAATGTATGATGAATTTGAAATATAAATATTGACATAATTAATGTTATATTACATGATTTTACTGTGGATATATAGCGATTCATGTTATTTATGGAAATGATTATAATATTTTTGAGATTATATGATTAGGGATTATATAGTTTTTATGTGACATTATTAGTGATTCATTATACTTGGAAATAAATTTTATTATAAAATTTAAAGAATCTATTTTTGAAAGTTTGTTATTTTTGGGTTTAGAAATTGATCATGTGTATTTTTTTGTGATTTTAAGGTCATTTTTTGGGAATGTATTATGATTATCATTGGGTGTTCTTATAGTGATTTTGGATATCTTATTTATTGTTTATTAATATTAAAATTAATTTATTTAATTATATTTACCCCTTGAAACTATTATTCATTTAGTAAATGTCATAGTATAAGAGGAGTAACATAGAAAATCCTTTTGGTATGTAACAATCGTTTGAAAGATAATTTTATTGCTTTGGGAATGAAAAATTCATTATCATTGTTTATCATTTAGAATATGAGATGAAGCTGGGATATAGTATTAGATGAAATAGAACCAAAATATGAAATTATTTTATGGATTTGATGAAATAAACTACATTTACTTATTATCTTTCATGAGGGTAAAAGAAACCATTAACTCAATCAGGAGAAAGATAAATCTATTGAGTCTTATCACATAACTATTATGGGGAAAATTTTGAAACTCTATCACATGAATGAGTCTTGAAATAGTAAACTCATTTTTAAAAAATATTCTAAAAATGATTATTTTCCCATTCTAACAAAAACATTAATGTTTATCTCAAAATGGAATGTTATTTATGTGGAATAAATGATATTTTTTCCCTCTTATATAATTTTTTTTATACTCCATGGATTTGATTCTTTTAAATGATATAAAACATTTATCACACATAATATAAAACTATGGGGATGAAATTTATTAAATTTAGTGGAATATAACAACCAATGATTTTCAAATTTATTTTCATCAAAAAGTATATTTGATAGCATGTGGTATGGGCAACACCAAGTTTAAATGGATTTTGGTAAAATTGTTATTATTTAAATATGTACATTATAATCTTACCATTGATTTGGTGGATATGAATAGTAGTAATTGTATTACGATGTATCTATATTATGATTTACATTAATAATTTTAATATTCAATCATACATTGATTATAAATTCATAATAAAAGTAATCACAATAATTTTAATGTAAAAGATATAGTTTTCGTAAATCTATTTTATGACCAAAATTTTATTTTTAATGATTTAAGTAATATTTATTGTTAAACAGTTATATTAAATTTATTAATATATATATATATATATATAATTTAATGAATTAAAAATCATTAAATTGTTATTATTAGGCATGTAATGGGATTAAAGTCATTTTATTACTTTAAGAATAAATTTTTTTCAAAATTGGTTATAATTTATTTTCCCATGAATATTATAATTAATTTATAACAAATATATAAATTCTCCATAAAAAATTTTGAAAAAAATAAAACAATAATTTTTAATTTATTTTAGCGGAAATTATTTTAATCTTTCGGGAAACATTTATTTCTGAGTAAATTGTGAGAAAATCTTTTTTTTCAGATCTATCATTTCTTTTCATTAAATTATATACTTTAAAAGTAACTTTATATATTGTGTTTTTATTTAAAGATAAATAAGTTCCCTTTAACTAAAAATAATCTCATTAATTTACAATAAATCAGCATTATGTTTTCTTTTATTATGACATCATTTTTACTCTTAGAAATAAATTTTTCTAAAAATTTCTCATTTTTTAATTTTGTGAAATAAATTAAAATTAATTTATTAAATTAATAAAAATTAAATATTTTATATTGGATTTATTATTTTTAAAAACCATTTTTAAATTTTATTAATTACACAAATTTAAATTTTGGTCATCATAAAGAGTAACCATTGTAAAAGAAATTCACCACATTAAAGGGTAAATGAGTTAATTATGGGTTAACATATTGGTATAATGAATTAATAATATATAAAAATATTTTCCTTATTTTATAATATGATTTTCTTTTTAATTTCCTCATCCAAAATTCTAATATATGGAATCTTGGTGCAATTTTACTTTGATAATGACCTATATGTTATTTTAGGTAGTGAATAAATTCAAAATGTAAATATCATTCAATTAATTTCCATATAAAATTATTATTTGGATAAAAATATGTTAATATCAGATATAAATGTTTATTTTTAAAAATAATACACAATTTTTATAATATTAATTTTTTTAATTTTCTTCTGATTATATAATGACCTCGAATTTTTACACAACAGTAACACAACAGTTTTTTCAAGTAGTCTATAATTCAAATATGTTATTTTAAAAAAAAATTATAATATTTTGATGAGTTATGGTTTTTAAATAAAATTATCTATATTTATAACATATTTATTTTTAAATATATATATATATAAGAGTTTTATTTTTTAAAATTATTGTTTTCTGAATAATCTCAATGATGCCACTAAAAAATATTTAATAATTAATAATTATTTTTAAATAATACAAAATCATAAATATTATTTAATGAATTACGTGGATGGAAAAATACCATTATAACAAGAATAGTCAATTTAGGTGTCCATTTAAAATTTTAAAATTACAATCATGGCCCTTAAGGAGTTTAAAACATTTATCATGATAATTGTTCAAATGAGTTTACTTAGGGTTAAATGTAATCTATATATATAAAAATGACATTTAATGTTTTTCAGTCATATTTGTTGACAATACCAAGAACTTATATTATTTGAAAGTTATTTTTTAGGTAATTTTTAGCTTCTTTCCCTACAAAATAAATTTATAATATTTAAATCATTTAAGTGATTCCTTTTATACCCCCCTCACTTAAAAAAGTGACCTCTTCTCGTCAAATATTCACAAATATTGATAGCTCTATCATAATAAATACATATAAATAATCTTACTAAATAACATCCTTTTATTATTTATCATTTGTTCTTCACATAATAACATTTTATGAACGATTAAGGTGTAAACCAAAGGAGATTTTTCAAGGAAGAGGTTATAATATTTACTGACCCTATACATTTTTATTTATTCATGTACATCCTATAAATATGTTTTGACTATCTAAAATTATTTAATATATTATATTACATGTATTTATATTTTATTATAGTTATGGTACAACTATTTTACACCTCTTTCCCATCAAATGATAAATGAATGTATTTCTCATAGGTATGTGCGGACTATCGCCTCCATGTAGCGATGTGATTCACTTTCCATCACCACCACTAATGAATTGTTGTAATGATGAATTTAATAAATATATATGATATTTATTATATAATAATGATTATATAATAATAAAATATTATATTATTTTCTATTACCTTCATATTTAGATAATGTAATTTTTGTTCATGTGTACAGATGAACTACAGTCCCAATGAGCGATATATTTTAGTATCAATTCCCAATAAATTCTATATGGCTATAAAATTGTATATAATTAATACACATAATAAATATGACATGAATAATATTTTATAAATTTTTTATTAATATTATGACTTATCATGTTCTTACTCATTCATTCTTTATAACACGGTCGTATTTAAGTAGGGTTAACCACCAATATGAGTGATATTATAATGTTTATGACATGAATCATTAAGTAATTCTAAATTCTAGTGATGTTATTTTGAAATAAAATTTACTTTAAATTTTTAAAAATATAAATGTGAACTACCATGATCAATGTTAATTGAATGATACATCCAAAAGGAAACTTGTATGAATAATGGAACAGTTACTGGGAAAAATAGTGATTTTACTTAAGAAATTTTAATAAATAAGTAATACAATATTATTAGTGGATCATATATGATATTAAAAGAATGAATATGGTTTTAAATTATAGGTATAAAAAATTTAAATTTATTATATAGTATTTCAAGATAAATTTTCAGGAAAGTCGGACATCAAGTAATGGTTTTCTCATGCTAGTTCCATTTCCTTGAACCTTATATCGATATCATCACATGTTTTCTACTATTTTATTGATAAAAAAAATTGTGTATTTATTTTATCATTTATTTTCCAAAATTTGTTTAAAATTACTTTTCTATTTCTCAAAATCAAATATATTTTGATTCAAATGTTACCAAATTCATAAGGGTTTTTTCAGAATGTCATTCTCATTTGTGAGTGTGTATATTTAATTATCTATTGGAGGATTAATGTGATTATTTTATATTAATCCCAATTTATTTTATTATTCAATGTTTATTCACATAAATTACATGTTTTAATTTCATTTTCCTCAATCTATGTAATCAAATTCCTAAAAAATGTTTTTAAGGACAACCGACTTTGTTATTATATTCGATCAAGAATAATTCACTTCCATGTACATATTTTTCTTTAAACAATATCGATTTTTTCCATTTTTAATGACTTATTAAAGTAATTCTTATGCATGTTTTAATTTTCATAAAATATTTTTAAATTAATAATTTGTTCATTTTCGGAATGATTAACCTATTATGACATGTGGGGATGGAATATTTGTTTTAACATTTACCGTATGAACAAATTTTCTTACTATCATGGCTATTGTTCTTCACGGTTTTTACATTATGTGTTTCCATGATTTATTTTTATGAAAATTTTTATCCCAATATTATATAATTTATAATTTTTTTAATAATTGATTTCCTAATTAAACGATTATTTTCAAAAATAAATCTTCCAGTGATATTTTAAATGTTTTTCATCGATATAAATATCCATTAATGAAGCATATTATTTTCAAATGATATGATCTAATGAGACTATCCAAAATAATACTATTGATTTCATATGATCTTCTTTATTAGAGATTGACTGGGGATAATATTAACATTTCATTCTCTGGTTTCCCAATAAAAATGTTTATTGATGATTTTTAATGAATTGTTATTTATTTGTTTCATATAATGAATGAATTGAGCTATTTTTTAATGGGATGGTCCACTTACATCCCATATGCAAATTAGTAGTTTTATTGGTTTTTTTTGTTATTTGGTATACACTTTACCTATTTATGTAATAAATCTTGGAACAATGCCTTAGAAGTAAGATTATAATGTCTAATATTATGAATTCACTCAATATTAAACTAGTTTTTCTTATTTATTTGATAATATATATATATATATATATATATCAATATCATCTATGTATTTAGTACCCTTTTATGATGTTAGTTAATGAAATATTTCATTATTATTTATATCTATCATATTATTTATGATTTATTTATTATATTCTAGATTCTATTGTATTATATCCCTTAGTACGCATCTGGTCTCTCCCTATTTTTTGTTTTCTTTTCCCCTAGATAACATTTATGGATTTATGAAGTATTTTAGACATATACTAGAAAAATAATTTATTTATCACTGAAATATTATCTGGTATTTCAGGATATCAAATGTAACATGGAAATAATATAAATAATTCCTCAAATGATTAATATACTATTATATCATTTGAGTTGCAGTATTTTGTATCTTTTACCAATGTAGTTTAATAACCATGGAATCAAGGTTCCTGGATTCATGTTTTTATAGTTACACTCACTAGAATATATACTATTGTTTACCAATGTTGAAGCATGGTTTGTAGATATGGTTTGATTATATAACCTTGGACCATTTATATGCATGATGGACTAAGTGGGTAAAAATGGATGCCTGGTGTCTGAATCAATTAGATATGCATGACCGATTTTTTTTAAAAAAGCTGCAATATCAGTGATTGATTATGAGAAAGGGGAGGATGATGTGATATTATGGTGGACTATATGGATAACCAAATTAGATATGATGTGTAATAGGGATTACATAGGTTGATTTATGTAGAGTCTAAAAGTTTTGACACACATTAATATAGTTTGAGTCCTTGAGGGTGGATTTTTATCTAAATTATTCACATTGAGGATATATGATGTGTATTGGTGACATTAAATATCCAAGAGGGAAGAATCACTAGGGTTTGGAACTTTGTAATAAAATGAGATTCCCCAAAGGTGGATATTACTATTAAATATATATTGTGGTTCAAATAATCCTTGAGGTTGGACGCCCTGAAAATGAATGGGGGTACCAGTTGGGGTGTAATGAAAAATCCAATGAATAGTGATGTCTGAGTAAGTTCGTTGTAGGAAGATATAATTATGGTGGTGAAAATAAATTATTTTAAAGTTAACTATATGTGGAATGATATATTGTGCATCATATAATACTTTGATATTATTTTCAGTTGAAAAGATCTTGGGCCTGAATTATATATGGTGTTTGTTGTATATGTGGTTATAAAATGATGTGTGAGAGGATGTGATGTAGAATGGAAAATGTGATGCTTTTTTTTCGAATAAAAGCAGTTAGATTGTTAAATTTTGGGAGATTCTTATTATTCATTAATTGTTTTATTTATTCCATACATTGATTAATTAGAACGGATTATTCACAAGGTCACATAGGAATTATTAGGATGAACAGACAAATAATATTTATATTATCACCCATGAATTAGATAAAAAAATTTCAGATTATCTTAGTAGATTTTGTGGCGGTTTTGGGTCACCTTATCTCTATATATGTGATACTAATTGGAGTCGTTTTTTGTATTACATCTAACCTATGTTATGGAGAGGATGATAAAATTGTATTAATTTTTACCTTGTAACATGACATGACATTGTATGATATGAAATGCAATTCAATACATTATTAATTAATTATGATTTTTAAATGCATTTTATTATTCATTATGTTATAGTGTGTACTTTTATAATAGGAAATTATATTCATAAATGTTTGATTATATATCATTGGTGTTAATCTATAAGCCATTTCTAATTTATAGTGGGATTTAAGGATTATAGTCTAACTCATCATCAGCCTAGGTGGAGTTCTAGTGAGTAGGGTAAAAAATATAATTACCTTTTTTAAATGTTGACATAAAAAATCCAAGCATAATGTAAATTAAAACACATCCTTATACACAATAATAATGTAGATTAATGCATATAATATCATAACAATCCAAACCAAATTTAGAAAATGACAACATGTAGGAAATTTCCTCTATAACACTATAATAAAATAATTAAAAAAAACTTCTAAAAATACTACAATATATATAAGTATGTACTACCAATACCACCACTATCTATATAAATACAATATTAACAAAAAAATATTTATATAATATAGGAGGAAGTATACAAATATACTCATTTGGTTCTTCCCTAGAAACACCAAAATTTCAGTATGAATAAAGAATATTCATGCATTGAAAAATACAAAAAATAAAATAAAATAAACATAAATTTTCCAATTTTTAAAATTCATAATTTTAAAAACTATCTTTTTATACCACATAATAATATAAATTTCCAACCAAAACCACATTCCTTATCATACATCATCACAAAACCACTATAATAACATTAACTGAAACTATTCCTTGATAATGAAATATGAATTTATCCACATTCATGGTCTTCACTATAGGGTTATCATGTAGTTTTCTATTAATAGAGACCTATGTATAACATCACCAATATTGAGTAGACATATATATATATAGGGAACTCAATATCATATATCGAACAATATATATCTATCAAACCAAATGGGTCACACTAGATACATTTTTTGATATGGATAATTTTGAACCTTAAGGACCCTCATTATTTATTAATTTCCCAAACTAATCAAATTTCCCAACCATAATATTCAAATTATCACTAGTTCCCTACCCTCGAGAACTATTTTTTGTTTCCCAGTTTTCACCCTTAAGGTCTATCCCCTACACACCCTTCACCAACACCATTTCATATCAAATTCACTATGGATATCCATTTTATCTAAACCACCACCACCACCACCATCATAGTAGTAACCTATAGAAATATAATTACTCACAAATTTCTCATCACTATCATATATTGAAAAAATGAATTCAAACCCCCCCAACTATCAATTTATTCTTTTACTGAGTCTGAAATACATATAATTATATGGTACCAACCCTAAACATTACATATTATTGAGTTATAAGTTAATAAAACATTATCATACATTTGAGGATCATATATGTTTTATAGTTTTGGATAATTATGAAATAAATAATAAATAAAATAACCATATAATACAATATTTCCTCATCAAATTAGTATCCTTTTTTATAAAATGAATTTTTTAATATAAAACATATTTCATTTCATAAAAAATCATCTATAATTTCAACATTACTCCATCATTTAACTTATCCATCCTTAAACCCTAAGATTTTATTTTAAAAAATTTGGATAAGAATAAGTGTCTATGTAAGGGATATAAATGAAAAAAACTCTTAGTCCATTGGAAACATGAAATCCTACGAAATGTTTACCATTATTTCAATTTTCATTGAGAAAATTAAATAAATAATTTTATAATTAGATTCACACACACTTTTTCCCAAATTAAATCATTAATTCCCATATATATTATCGATAAATCATATAGGTATCATGGGACATAATTATCCATATCACTCTTACAAATGGAATATTGATCTGGTAGACTTCCATACCCAATTCATTTGAGGTCTATCACAAACCCACCTATCCTTTGTTTATAACATATCCACTCGCCATTGTCTTATAGTGTAACCAACCATATAAGGTTTATAATATAATTAACCATCAACATAAATAATTTCCATGAATAATAAAATAATAATGACGCATAAAATATCTTGTAATTTTCAACTTCAAACTCATAAAATATTATCTTCAACCATATGAAAAAAAAAATTCAGTTATAAAATTTTCAATACCTTTTGAAGAAACATTTTTAAATACCAGAATACCAAAAATGTGAATTTAGATTTCAATTTGAATAAAAAATTTATTATTGTGATGGAATACAAACATAAAATTATTTTTATAGTAAAGGAGAAGTCATTATCCCAGAATATGTTAAAATAGAGCATTTCTTTTGTTCTTTGTAAATAAATCCTCACATTCCAAAATATATATTTTTTAAAGACACTTGAAGAAATAAAAATGATTCCTTTATAAGACTATCATTTATATAATAAAATCATTTTGAAAACATGGATATGTACGAAAAAAAATATTTATATGGAAAACATTACAAAGTAGTTTTTAAGGAAAAATCACTTATCACTTTGGTGAAATTTGATTCATTAGCCCCTCAAAAGAATAAAATTAAAAAAACCATAAATAACATGGTAATAGTGAATATTATAACAAAAATTGTTGATGTTAATTTATAAAAACCCTTTAAATCATTATAGGTTCATCACATCAAAATATGTCTCAATGAATGAAAATTGAGATGAAGTCCCTCCCTACTTGGTAATTTTCAATTCAATTCCCATAGGATCGAATAATTCAAATTAAAGCATAAATTACCATGATGTATGATTTTTTAATGATAATATATTTAAAAGTTTAATTATATACACTATAAAAAACAAATCATGTTTATAAAATTACAATATTCCTCAATGAATGGTAATTTTGCAAAATCCATTACCACTCAAAATTTTTCAGTTAAAGAAAACAAGGATGAGATAATATAATTGAAACATAAAATAAAATTAATTATAATTAACTAATAATATTATATATAAAAGAGAAATTATATACACCATATAAATGAAATTAGGTGTATAACATTACAATATTCGTCATTTTTAGAAAATTGATACAAAATCCCTTACAACTTAGTAATTTTAAATTTAATTACAATGTGATGGAATAAAAAAATTGAAACATGAAATTCCATGAAACATGAAGGAATGATCATATTACATGAAATTGGGTAACTATATATACTATAGAAACTAAATTAGTTTTATAAAATTATAACATTCCTTAAAGTAGGGAAATTTATGAAAAATCTCTTAAATTATGTCTAAATCATCATGTACATTATTCATCATCCTAAATAATAATATGATGTTAATTTTATAATTTCATAATAACCATTATCATTTTTAATATTCATTTTACTTCACTTATTACCATGTTATATATGTTTACATAATTGATTATCTTTTTTCATATATTTTTACTATATTCAACTTATGAACCAAAAATGGTTTTGGATGGTGGACTATAGTCAATGTGTCC
Source organism: Viscum album (assembly GCA_963277665.1). Lineage (NCBI taxonomy): Eukaryota > Viridiplantae > Streptophyta > Magnoliopsida > Santalales > Viscaceae > Viscum > Viscum album. The sequence goes on along the minus strand of OY728121.1, from coordinate 1,507,219,641 downwards.
ATTATTTAAAAAACCCCAAAAAATAATCATGAAATAATTATAATTATTACATATTAAATATAATTTTAATATAATTCATTGATGACGGTTTTTATAAATGAATCACGTCAAGATCAAGGAGATGGTAGATCATACAGACATATATGTAACATTACCATTTTCAACGATCGTTACAAAAAGGTGGTAATTGATATTTTATATTTACATAAATATAATAATATCATATATTTAATTTTATTTCATTAATTATACTTATATATAGAATACATATGTTTTGGTGATAGAAATATTGTCAAATCGCATCATGAAGGCGGTACTTCACACGTATATGAATTATGTTATCATTTTTAAATTGGAAAAAGGTATGATATAAAATGATATATTTTATTTTAATATAGATAAATGTTTCATTAGTATTAAATTTTACTCATTTTTACTAAATATAATAGTTAAAATTATTCTTATTACCATCCATGTAATTCTTTATTGAAAAACATATGACCATGCTTCATGAGGCGGTAGTCTATTGTACACACAAGGGACATTATCATATCTATTAGAGGATATAAAGTAAGAAATTGAATATGTTATACAAATAATAAATAAGTTTAGTTATGTAATAAATATCATATTTATACTTTATATACTTAATCATACCCAACCACTGGAAGTGATGATGGAAAACTTGTCACATCAGTTCATGATGTGATACTTCATCATACACACAATTGATGTTATTATTTACCATTTGAGATGTGAGGAGATGTATATAGAAATTATCTGAAAAAATATATGAGAGATATTTATGTTATTATATAATTTTAAATGAATATTATTTAAAGGAGTTTGAAGAAGAACTAAAATAAAAAACATATAATTCATAATTTTTCCTATTCTCAGACCACCTCTTTAGGAGTATATGTAAAGTATTCCTAGAATGTATTTATTACCAAAAAAGGGATATAATATGATGTTATAGTGTTTGGGAAGATATTTGGGAATTTATTTGAAGAAATAATGTGTTTTATTGTGTGACAAATAGATAATAGTGGGTGGCCTTTTATAAGTCAGGTGAGTGGTAGACTTGTAATTTTTTAGAAGAAAAAGGTGTACAAACATTTTTCACCTGCCAAAATGGTAAAAATGGAGTATTATGAAAACATAAAAATTATAAGGTGGAAGTTTTTTTATAAAATATAATTTTACTTCTTTATAGGTAATATTTACACTTATATTTATTGTTTAACCCCATTGTAAACCCATTTTAACCATAAAAGTGGTAATTAAATGTTTTTTTCACAAGCCATTTTGAAAACAAAAATTAACTTATTAGATAAAATAAATTACTTTGATTATAATTTTTTAATATTTTTTTACTAAATTCAATTCATATAAGTTGACAAATTCGATTAAAAACCAAACTTGTAGACGTGACGAAAAAAACAAGATTTTAGGACGTTTATTTTTGAAGAAAAAGATGATTGTATATTAAATCTATGAATAATATTCGTCATTTTATGAATAAAATTTAATATTATTTGATATATAATATACACATTAAATTTTAAAAATTAACCGTTATAGATTATTGTAATTAATTAAATGATATAAACATTATAAATATTAAAATAGTTATTAGAAAAAAAATTTCATTAAACCCCAAAAAAGTTATACTAATATCTCATATAATGAATATTAAAAAGTAATTAAGTGATTAAATATAAATAAGGAATAAATATGTTTCATTAAATTATATTGAAAACATAATGGGACTTTGAAATTACTAAAATAATTTCAAATAAATGAATTTTTACAAAAAAAAATTATTTCTAACTATTGACTAAAATTTTTATATTTTTTGAAATATACAACCATTTCACCCAAATTAAATTTTTATATGAAAATTTCATATATTATATTAATTATTTAATATAATATTTTAAAATTTAGAAATCAAACTATTAAATAAAATCTTAAAATAAAAGTGTTTTTTATTACTATTTCATTTTTTATTTAAAAATTACCTACTATCTTTATGAGGAATAAAAACATGAATGTTATTTATTATATCATTAACTATGTTGTTAAATCCATTCCAATTTTTGAAATTGTATCCTTTCAAATCTATTCACTCATCAAACAAGTTTGGATATATTTCCCAGATATCATTTTAAGATTCCCATGTTTTCCCTTAAACCATATGGGTTTTTGCTGAAACTGTAACATTGTGAATTACCCTATTCCCATCCCATGATCTCTATGGTCAATAATATGATCTTGATGTTCTGAATAAGACATGTTTATTTCCATATGACCTACTATATGGGTAATAAATGAGATAAATCTGGTGCATACATTGTTAACATTGAAACATAAAAAATATCATGTTTCTGAGATAAACCTGGGGGTATGGCCACTTCATAGGCAACTAATCTATCTTTATATGATATTTCATATTGTCCCACTATCCCTTGACTTATATTTCCCTTTTACCAAAACTCATAACCCTTTTCAAAATATGCTATTTGAGAAAAACAATATCACCTACCTCAAATGAATGATCATTTCTTGAGTTATCAATATAACATTTTCTACTACCTATAAATGTTCTCAAATGTTACTAAATCAAAAATAAATTCACCTCCATTTACTATACTAACTCTAGACACATCTACTTACACTATCATAATTCATCCTAAAAATGTTTTTTGAGATCTCTTACTATATAATGCTTCAAATTTTACATTATGTATACTAGAATGACAAATTTTAGGCTAAGAAAACCCCACTAATGAACGATTTAGATTCGAATATCCTTGGTAAACCATTTAATAAGAAATTATAATATCTTCCATGGTATGATCAATTTTCACAGTCTGACCAGTAGTATGAGGTTGAGAAGTTGTGCTAAAATTTAATTCAGTAACTAATTAAATATACTATACCATCTAAAAACCATATGTAAATCTGGGATCATAGTCTGATACAATGATGTGAGGACATCCATATAACCTGACTATCTCTTTATGATACTTTATATAATTTTGATCTAAATACAATACATCATGAATTTGAATGAAATGTGTAGATTGAGTTAATTAATTAACAATAACCCAAAATTCGTTTCTACCTCGATAAGTTTATGGTAATCCCAATAAAAGAAAAAATTGATTTATTTTACCTTTTCCCACATTGGAACTAATTAAGGTTGAGTCATTCCCTTTAGACATTTTATTTCTTCATTAAACTGAGACAAGTAATACAATTAATTATAATTTCAGAAATATCTTATTTGATTCCATCCCACCAGTAATGCTTCGGAATATCTCACTACATCTTGTAACTTGGTAGATGAAAGAAAAAAAGGTAACTACTAGATTCACTCAAAATTATTTCTTAAACTTCGAATTAGTAGAGACAAATAACCATTTTCAAAACCATAAAACTTATTTTTCCTCAATAATATCATCAAAAAAATTCCCTTATAAATGAATTCTACATTTTCTTGCCTATATTGATCCTTCGATTGACCTTTCTTAATAATTTCTCACAATGGTGACTATAATAAAACCTAAAATAAAAAAATATATATCCCTATATCCCCAACTACTGGGAAAAATTTAAGGAATCAGTAACCCATGGTTCATATTTAAAATTTAACATGGTTAATGTAAGATTATTTTTATTAATTAAAGCATCATCCACTTTTTTCGTTTTTAGGATTCTAATTAATCATGAAATTTTAATAATTGAACTATCACATCCATCTTCTTTATCTCATGTTTTAATATTTCTATGTGAATATATAATTCCAATATTTTTTTTGGAATAAAATTCACACTTCACTGCATAAAAATTATTCCTCTATAGTTTTATAGAAAAAAACTATAGAAGAAAAGTCCATATCATGTGCAGGTTACATTATCATAAGATGTTTTTACTAAAGAGAATCATAAAAAATTACCTAATAATTTTACATTAGGGTATATCAAAGCCCTATTAAAGAAGCATAATTTTAGATTATTACTTTTCTATTTTATTAAGGAAGGAAAAAAACTAGAGTTTTAAAAAAATAATTTTATTTCATGAAAAAAATCTTCACGTTTTATTTTCCAGATGAATTGAACTCATTTTTTAGTTAACATAGTCTTTGGGATAACAAACTGGGGAATTTTTTCCCCAAACCACTAGTATTAACTCACTAATCCAAGAAAACTAAAAATATTTGTGTCATTTTTGAGACTTTTACATTCCTTAATTTATTTTTTTAGTTGGGTCAATAGTTATTCCATATTTAGAAATAATATGTTCAAGGAAATAATTTTATTTTCAACCAACATTGAACCTTGATAAGATTCCCATATAATTTCATTTCTATTATGGTTTTCCAAATAAAAAATTAGGTTTTATATGTAATCCTTGTTACATTTAGAATATTAAAAAATGTCATCAATAAAAAAACTAAGAAATTGCCCATGAATTCTTGAACATCTCTTTTAATATTTTCCATAAATACTACATGTGGTTTAGACAACCCAAACAGCATAAAAAAGTAATAATTATCATATCTATTTTGAAAAGAAGTATTTGCACTATCTACATCATCCACAATCAATATATGGTATCATGTCTTGAGACCAACCTTTAAAAAATACTAATTTCCCAGGATTTGATAAAAAAATAATAAGTATGAAAAAAAATATACTTGTTATTAAAAGTGAGTTTATTGAAGGATCTATAATAAATTAATATTATTATTTGAATTTGTATATTTTAATCATGAAAAATAGGATCTCCCCAAGTGAATACCCATTTATAAAGAAAAATTTATCAAAAAACAACTTCCATATAAATTTGAAATCCTAAAAGATCAAATTTATCCACTTTTAGGTGGTATAAAAATAAGATTTTCATTCAGAACTATTTTGATAGTAAAATCAACCTCTTTAATAGTATTAACACCATGAAAATCATCAGGATATATGTTAGTGTATAAATTTACTATTGGAACATCACTAATTTGGATAATTTTATTCTTTCAATAATTTGGTCTAGGTACATTTCAATTCCATCTCTAATCAATTTTTCATCTTTTTCGTATGTTATCAATGGAACGGAATCATTAAAATAAATTCCTTATCTATAAAATTTATCTTATCATGATAAAATGATATTTAATCAATACCAATAATTATATCAAACACTTCTATAACCATTTAAACAATATATGTAGGAAATACCATCTCACTGATAACAACTATAATATTCTTATTTATCTTAATTACATTATTATTTCATACAATAGTGTTCACCAAAAAGTCTATATTTCAATCTTCTAGTGATATTCTAATTTTACATGAGCATTTCTCAGAAAAGAATAAATTTGAACATACATAGACAAACAAGGTATTAGCATAATTCTAGTAGATAAGTGAAATATTCAGCACCACATCAATTGATGGCCCAATATCAACTATAGTATTAGAAAATGATATCCGATAACCATTTTCTTTAGATATTTTTAATTTAAACCATTTTGTAAATAATATTGGACATTAATTAGTGTAATGAAAAAAATCATTTCAACTAAAACATGTCACACTCGTATTTTCATTTCTTGTATAGTCATTTTCCTTCAAGTCATGAGCCATATAACCAATCATTCAACAACATATGAACTTCCTCGACTTCATAAGACACTTTTTTTGGATTCTTCCCACCATAATTTCCATAATTTGGGGAATAAAATTTCTTTCCCCCGAATTTTTTATGAGTTCTTCCCCATTACCTTCCTACTATACTTCTTGTCCTGTTGGTTATCATGAAATACATGATTATCGAGAAACTCAATTTCTACCAATATAGTACATAGAAAAAATTTCTAACAGATTTTTAATTCATGAAAATTCAGTTACATTTAATATATTGGATTTAATCATATATAAAACTTAATAATCTTACAATTAACATCCCCTATAAATTTTGGGATGTATCATTAATATGGGGTGATGTTTTCTATATATACAGCTATAGAATCTTCCACATTTTCTCTCAATTCCAATTTTTTTTATGCTATGTTGAACATCCTTATAAAAATAATCCTTGATGAAAATATTCCAAAATTAATCCCATTATATGGAATCAATCCATTCCCATTGATTGATTTTTTTTTAAAAAATGATACCTACTAGTTGGATTCACAATAAAAAAATATAAAATGATATACTTATATTTTGATGATCGGAACATCCCAGGACATAGAATATCATTACTCTGTATTTATCTCATCATTCATTTGTCACAGGGTTATATAATCTACATTATTATGGGGCATGTTTCCTCTTGAAATGACCCACAACATGCATTTTCCTCTATGTTAGACAATTTTACTCTCTTACACAGATACCACCCCCATTAATATCTTTTTCTAATATAGCTATCACTAAAATAGACTATTTTGTTCAAATTCAAACCATCTACAGATGATAATATTGAAGGATAGTTTCATATTGGATCTATACCACTACAACATCCATATTTCCATTACAGAAAAAATTATGGATAGACATAGTTTAAATGATGAACCATATTAATATTTTAGTTCTATATCATTTCAAAATAACAATAAAGTGAAATATTTTAGAGGAAGGATATTATCATTATCCTAAACAATAAATTTATCTTAAAATACCTCTTATACCAACTATAAGGATATATTATTAGACATTTTATAATATTGAGTTTTAATTAACGAATTCATTCTCTTAAATTTGATTTTTATTTAAGTATAGAGTTTTTTGGAATTAATCCATAACTCATACATAACATAACCATATAATATAAAGTATACACATCTAATCTGAATCCACTTTTTTAAAAAATTACACATTTAAGATAAATCAAGATTTATTTTCCTGAATAATATTAACAACATTCATCTTGAATTCTTACTTTCCAATATCCAAACATAAACCATATTAAAAACATTTTAAAATTTTTGTAAGATAAAAAAACTAAAAATGATATATAAAAAGAAATAAATATATTATTCCAGAGAAAAAACATGAGAACCGATGAAATGTGTACCTTTTCGATCAATGTTCATTTAGAAAAAATAAATAAATCGTTTTTACATGAGAGAAGACTCTCTTTTCCTCATACAAAATCAAAAAATAATATATAAATCATTGATAAATCTAATAAGATTCATGTTAAAACATTATACATAATTCATATACAAATTGAATAACAAAATAGTCAACATCAATACCAAATTCATTAGAGATCCATCACAAACCCACCCATCCTTGTATTATAATATAACTACCAATCCATGGTTTTTAATGTTAACACCCATCCATGGTTTTGAATGTAAACACCCATCCTTCCTTTATAACATAACCATACATAATCATAAATAGTTTCCTAGAGATATTACATAATCATAACACATAAAATCATTCAATTTTCAACACATCACCCATAATATTTTCTCATTACCCATAGGGAAACATTTTCTTATATTAATATATAAATACCTTTTAGAATATAATTTTTATGAATCAGAATACCCAAAAAAGGGAATGAAGGATTTTATGTGAAAATAACATTAAATATTCTAGTGGGATCCAAAATTAAAATAATTTTTATTATGGTGGAAAATTCATTTTCTCCGCATCAACTAAAATAGAATGATCCTTTTTCATTTGTAAAGAAAGTCACACATTTGAGACATACAATACATTTTTTTAAATACATTGAAAGAATTAAAAAAAAATTGAAAAAAATCATGTCCTGAATAAATTCATTTAAAGAAAATTCTACTCAATAAAATAAGAATTATAAGGAAAATAATAAAAGGGGATTTTTTAATGAAAACTCAGAATCTCTTTTGAAATATTTGAATCATAAACCCCAATAAAGAACTAAATTTAAAAAATTAAATACCAATGAAATAGATAAATTAATTATAAAACATGAAGAAGGTATTTTATATTCAAATAAAAAACGAATATAGTGGAATAATATCAAAATATTCCCCAATAAACCGAAATTGAGAGGAAAACTCTTATCACATACTAATTTGAATGTCAATTACATTTTTAATGAACTAATTTATATTAAAAAATAAAATAACATGAATTATAAATTATTCCTAATATAAAATATAAAATGACAATTATATACACCATTTAAAATTAATTTTTTACATTACAGTGCTATATTCCTCAATGAAAGGAAATTGAGACATAATCCCTTGCCACTTGGAAATTTTCCTGACAATTCCCCTTGAAAGAAGTAATTCGAATTGGAAATCAAAATACAGTGAATTATGATGTATTCATGATATTTAATATAAATCTTTAATTATATACACCATATAAAATTATTAGTTGAATATCATTACAATATTCCCCACTAAATGGAAATTTATTCAAATTACGATACTACATTGTAATTTTCAAGATAATTACCATTGGATAAAATAAATCAAATTAGAAATTAAAATTCCATTAATTATGAATGATAAAAGATATTAAATTCAATAAGGCTAGTATATAACCCTAATAAAAAATTACTTGCATAACATTACAATATTCCATAATAAAGGGAAATTGAGAGAAATCCCTTTACTTTAGTCTGACTCATCACATACATTCTTTACCTTCCTGAATAATAATTGTATTTTAATTATTTAATTTAATTATAACCTTTTAGTTTTTTTTCTAATTCCTTTAATTTAACTTATTAAATATTTATATGACTACTTAATCAATTTGGTTTAAGTCAGATATTTTGACTGTATTTAGCTTATGTGTTAAAATGATTTTGGTAAGTTGACTATGGTTAGAGGGTTCATTATAGAAAAATCTCAAGAAAATATAATCAACTTAATTATAATATTTAGATAGAAATTATAATTCTATGGACAATAATTAATGAAATATTTTATAAATTAAGTATATCATAATCAGGGAAATGGTAGGTCATACGTTATTATAAGTAACATTTCAATTTTTTGAAAGAACATTATAAAAAGAGATTGGTAATATTTTATTTGTAAATATTGCTATTAAAATCATATATTCCATATTATTTAAAAAATTATATATATATTATTCATTCTGTGTGGTAATGAAAAGAGAGTCACATCACTATGTGAAGGTAGTAGTACACACGTACATGAACCATGTTATAATTTTTCAGTGAGTGTAATGTTCAGATAAAAAACAATATTTTATCCTTTCATATTGATAAATGTGTTGTGAAATTAATTATTATTTCATTCATATCTCATATATTCATTATATTTATTCTTATTACCTTCCTAGTAAAGCAGTGGTAAAAATTGAATTAAATCGCTTTAGGTTGTTGTAGTCCACCGTATACACTAGAGACATTATTGTATCCCCTATAAAATTGAATGTAAAAAATTTTATATTTGATATAATGAATATATATTAATAATTGTGTTATAAATATCATATATTTTGTTTATATCCATCATCCTTCTCAACTGTGGGAGGCGTTGATGGGAAATGTGTCTCATCGGTTCATAGGCGGTAGTCTGCAGTAAACTCAAGTGACCTAATCATTTCCAATTTGAGTGAATACGATAACGATATTGGTAATTAAATTAAAATAGAAAAATATAGTTTAATTTTATATTATGTTTTAGTTATATAAGAATTAATGAATATTTTTTGTAGGTTGTGGAAGAATAAATAATACAAAAATGCATAGTTAAGAATATTACCTCTTCATATAAAACCTCATAAGGATTATAACTATTGTCTTCCTAGAATAGATTTATCAAAATACAACGATTCAATGATGAGTGATTCGAAGATGAGATGTTATCTATGTAGGTATTTTCCAACCCAAATTGGTTTTGTGGGATGAATAATAGAGGAGAGAGTGTGTCCTTTTATAATTGAGGTGAGTAGCACACTTGTAAAATATGAAAAAAAAAGGTGTACTGACATTCATTACATTCCAAATTGGTTAAAAATGGATTATTATTGAGGCGTAGAAATTAATTGTTCTATATATTTCTAGAAATATAATTTTATACTTCTATTTATGGCATTTTAACCATTATGTTTTTAGGATAACCCCCAAAAAAACTAATTTTAACCTTAACTGTGGTAATTAATTTTTAGGTGTTTCAATGTATATTTTGGTAAAAAATTACATTGAACATATTAGATAATATAAAATATTATGCTTAATAATATTTAATCCATTTACCTAATTCAATTCATATAAGTGGATAGATAAAATTTAAAATAAAACCCACAAACATGATGAAAATGTAGGCTTTCAAGAAGTGTATTTTTGAAGAAAAAGAAGATTGTATATTACTTCTATGACTAATAATATTAATTATATAATTTCAAGTTAATATTTATTTGTATATAATAAGAAATTTAATTTTAAATAATTACTAAGTACATATTTTTTAAAATAACGTAAAAGATGAAAAATTACTCATTTTAAAACCATTTTTTGATTAATGTCATTTTCAAACCAAAACACAAACATAACATAAAATATATTTTAATATTGATTAAAAAAATAATACTATTAAATATAACTATATAATAATTATGTTACATGAAATTATATTAAAAATATAATAAGTCCTTAAAATTACATAAATTATTTAAAATGAATTACTTTTTTAACAAATTATATATTTTTCATTATTCATTGGAAAATCTGTTTTTTCAAAAACATTTCATAAAATTCACCCTAAGAAAATTTTCATATTATCATTTAAAAATGATATTAATTTTTGAAAATTTAAATCCTAAAATTTAGAAAATAACCATTTAAATAAAACCTTATAATAAATGAGTTAATTAAAACTATTTAATTTTTGGTATAAAAATTACTTAATATTCTTATGGTGAATAAAAACATGAAATTTATTTATTATATAATCAACATGTTTTGTAAAATAATTATCCTATTGATATAATTTCCCTGAAAATATACACATCACTCCATCGTAAGTCTACCATACATCATATCTAATGGATTGGTTCACCACATCACTAGAATTATTTATATTCTAGGAATAAAAAAATATAAACACATCACCACATAATCAACACATCTCACAAGACCCCATTCAAATCGGTCAATTAATCAATCACCTCCTTCCATATTCAAACATCTCCCTATTTATACTAGATATTTTTATCTAGTGGTATGTAAAAGATTTAAATTCCACTACCACTATCAACTCATCCCACCAACAAATCATCCCAAATTATTTAATAATTGTATCCCCTACTATATATAGTAAGACTCCATTTCATAGTGGTAAGAAACGTTATAAAATTACACTATCCTATATAAATCACTGGAAAATTATCACTAATTACAAAATATTGAATAGCCTCATTAATATGTTGAATGGATCACCCCATTATGCTTTGCATGTAATTCTTTGTTCATGTGTTATCTATTTCCCTTATTTGGGTTTTTTGTGGGATTCATATTGATTGAGATCCTATACTGAGGAAAATGAACCAATGTTATGGGTTTTTTTTAATTAATGAATGATAGAAATAAATGTGTCATAGGCTTTATAGGGTTCTCCCTATGTTTGGAGAATTCAAAAGGTGGATTAAGGGATTCTGTAAAGAACTGTCATGTTTGTTATCTTCTAGGAAACTAAAAAAATTTATATGGATTACACTATATTTAGTGTCCTTGGGAAAGATTACTTGAATCTAGTTCTGTTGTGAAATTTACATGTCCTATAGTCAGAGTTCACATTGTGTAATGGGAAAAAATGGGGTTTTTTATAAAAAGGACATCCATTTCTCAGTGTTCTCAGCCTTCATGGAATTCGTTGTTTGTAATGAGATTAAACACAATGTAAGTATCACAACTTGATATTTTTGTAACTATGTGTATTTTTAAACATTCAATCTACCGAAAGCCTCTCTCCCTTGACTGAGAGAACTCTCTAGGTGATTTTTAAGATGTCTACTCCTAGATAGTTGTTTCATTGATCAATCAATAGGGCTATTTCAGTGCACCTATCTGCATAAGAGTTCCTTCTAATTTTTAATTACTTTGGAGAGGGACACTATTCTAGATGTATTTATGGTTTAGATTCATGATCGAACAGTTTTTTATATCAATCTCTTATAGTTTCTTGATGTTCCTAGTCTTTTGATGTATGATTTCTTAGTTTCAAGTCACCATTTTCAATGGTGGATTGGATCATACTATTTTGTGTCATGTGTTTCTATACAATGGGTTAACATTATGAATTATTTTAAATTCATGAAAAATTGCTTTTTATAGTTCATTTAATTTATGTGATTTGTGTTTTAGGGATTTCATGGAAATATGAATTTTAATGGTAATTTTTATAAGAATGGACTTTTTCTAATTCAAAAATGGGGTTTTCTAATACTAAAATGGAATGGATTGGATTTGAGAAATGCTTTATAAATTGTGATAATATTTTTGAAATTTATTTGACACTATTGGAACTTTGGGAAAACATGGTGAATCAGAAATACACATAGGAAACCTTAGTCTGTGTGCCACCACTACTGATTTTTTTAATATCGACGGACTATAGAAGAACTATATATCAGTTGGATCTAATTTTGAGTCTAGTTGATGATCATTTATATATAATATTTATTTTCCCATATGATAGATCCCAAATGGAAGTCTTTATGGTAATTTATATACTATTATCAGATAATGGATGTTATCATGGATTGTTTCGGTAATGACCCGCCAATTCTCATTGGCTTGAGAGCTCAACGAGTCATTACATGGCCTTAGGCGACATCCCCAAGATGCTAAAAGATGGAAATAAATGCCCAAGGGTTTCAAATAAATGTTGGAAGATGATTTATCCTTTAGCAAATAACCCATAAACCAACCAAGCGTAACGAAACATTCACTATATGATGAATGAACAAAATAATGACAGCTAAACAACTTCATTTATGTCAAACCACATCATGTACACAACAGCGAAAGACCAAACCAAGAATCAATGTACACAGCTGATGAACAACTCAATACTCTCAAAAGACACCACGAATCTGTGCTCCACAAGCTCCAAGCTCAACAACATCTCCCAAGCATCAACACGAGCCACTAGAAATAAATGCATTACCTTTACCTATGTATCAGAATACAACATCTAAAAAAGCACCAAAGTGCCAACATAGGGGTGAGTATAAAAATTAGTAGGTTTTCCCCAATGACTTCCCTACTCACGCCACTATTATATAAGAGTTAGCCACCTTAATATAAAAATACTGTATATAAAACATTTTATCAAAAGTAGTTTATAACTAAATATATACAAGTTTCCAAAACAATTCATAACCAACGGTATCCCAAGAGAAATTGAATCCAATTTTCCAGCAAGTTATTTTTCCAGAAAAATAACTAAATTAGCTTAAGAACCATTTCAAAAACATTTCATTATGGAATACCCAACCATTCCACAACCCATGAAACAAACCATGCATGCTACGTTATGACAGTTCCATACTCATGAGCGGTTTCATGTCGATCTACCAAGTCATCACAAGGTAATTGTTCCCCATGTTCCATTATCCCTTTGGCACCGAGTAGAAGGTCATATTTCAACCAAGCCCTATATTTCCCATGTGCCATTATCCCTTTGGAACCGAGAACAAAGACATATTTCAACCAAACCTCATACATATAGTTACCATGTTCCATTAAATGTTTGGAACTGAGCACAAGGACTTATTTCAACCAAGCCCCGTACATGCAATATGAACACACACCACATATTCCCATCAATCAAGCCAAAACACCCTTTCAATAAAAACACCTTTTTATTGAAAACCATTTACATCAAAACCATTTCAATTCCAAACCATTACAATAAAACTCTCTTTTTATTGAAATACAATTCTATCAAAGTGAATTCAATATGAAATCATTTCAAGAAAACTCCCTTTTTATTGAAAACCCATTCTTCATCAAACCATCTATAGTTTTATCAAATCCATAATTTAAATTCAACATTTTAAATTCAACAAGCCAAATCACTTTTCACAACAATTCACCAAGATTTCACAATCTCGTCAAAATCATAAATCATCAATAAAGAAGATTTATTCTATGATTTTCACAATAAAATATTTTCAAATACACCTATTTGAATCCAAGATAATCAATTATTGCAAGAGAAGTCAAGAGTGAATCCACCTACCTCAAAGGTTTTGACGAAAACCACAACGGTCAAAGAACACTCAAGAAACCCGGGCCAATTCTACAAGAACACCTCTTAGATATCTTCTCCTAGCAAGAACAAGACCAAATCTTATCATATATGGAATCCAAACACTTATATTTACCCATAACAGGCATAGATCTATGAAACGGAGAGAAGAGGTGTAGTATATCTAAGTAGATCTAAGAAACCGATCTATATCGATGAATAACGATCACATACCTCAAGAATTCGGGTTCGATTCGCCAAGAGAAGCCTTAAAATAACCTCCAAAATGATGGGAGAACCTTATCTGACCTAAGGAGAAGAAAAATCTCATGTTATGGATGCATAGGAGGAAAAATGAGGCACAGAGAGGTAAAAACGAGTGAGATCCACAATTTAATGATCTTATTTAAGTGCCTGAATGGTTAGTTCTCACAGTTTGATAAACCGTGTGCTAACCATGCGTTAGAAACTACCTCGGTCTCCCTTCTCACATGGTTTGGCTACACGTTTATACCAACCATGCTCCACCCATGCATAAGCTACTACCTCCAAGACGAACTACGCACGGTTTGGCCGCATGGTTTAGTCAAACCGTGCGCCGCCTGTGCGACTTCCCCTTTTTCCTCAAAACATCATTCCACGTTCTCCTGACTCTCCCATTCATCATCCTTAACTTTATATCCATTGAAAGAATCAAAAAACGGTTACATAATCAAAACCGGGGGTACTAAATTCTCCCCACCATTGGTCTTTCCGTCCTCGGAAAGTAGAAAACCTTCAGCCAACTAAAAGAGTTTCGGCCACTGCTCTTTCATTTCATTTTCCCATTCCCAAGTCTCTTCCTGAATCTAATCATGCTTCCATAAAACCCACACTAGACAGATGTTTTTTCCACGAATGAATTTATCTTGCCTATCCATAATCTGTATCGGGATATGTAACAACAAAGCATCTGGATCTAGGTAACCGTGATCCCCTCTGATCACATGGTCAGGATCATGATACTTTTTCAACTAAGATACATGGAACACATTATGCACCGAACTAAACCGTGGTGGTAATGCCAACCGATATTCCACCTCTCCAATCCCTTCCAGTTTCTAAAAAGAGCCAATGTATCTAGGATATAACTTTTCATGCTTCCCAAAACGACGATGTCCAAGCCTTGGAGAGATCCTCAAGAAGACATGATCACCTAAAATAAACAACAACGGTCTTCGTTGGTGATCTGTATAAGATTTCTAATGATTATGAGCCTTCTCTATCCTATTTCTAATAAATTGAATCTTCTCCACTATTTCTTGGACAAGGCTCAGCCCAACTAGTGAAGTTTCACCAGTTTCCACCTAGAATAGTGGAGAATGACAAGGACGCCCATACAATGCTTCAAACGGAGCCATGCGTATCGAGGCTTGATAGTTATAATTGTATGATAACTCCACTAAGGATATATGATCCTCTAATGAGCCACTAAAATACAGTACACAATCACACAACATGTCTTCCAATGTTTGTATTGTCTGCTCGGATTTCCCATCCGTCTGAGGATGATATGTTGTGCTCGTAGTCAACTGAGTCCCAAGGTCATGTAGTAATGATTTCTAGAAATGAGATGTGAACCTCGGATCTCTATCTGAGACTATAGACACTGGCTAACCATGCATGTTTACCACATCTCAGATATTTATTTTTGAATGATCTTTCACCGTATGAGTTTCACAAATTGAGATGAAGTGGGGCGACTTGGTTAGACGATCCACTTTCACCCAAATGGCATCGTGTTTCCAGACCATTCTTGGAAGACCTGTAAAAAAATACATTGCAATTTGATCCCATTTCCACACTGGGATAGGTAAAGACTGTAGTATACTAGCTGGCCTCTGATTCTCTGCTTTAACCTTCTGACAATTCAAACACCGCGATACGAACTTGGCCACCTTTCTATTCATGCCGCTCCACCAAAACTACGTCTTCAATGCCATATACATTTTCTGTGTACTCATATGTATAAACCATTTCGAATGGTGGTAAGCATGAATGAGTTTTTCCTAACAAACCATATGTACAACCATCCAATCTCTGAAACACAAAACTGAACCCCCGTCAAGTTTCCTGCCATCAATGGTCTCCCCACCATTGAGTTTTCAACATAAAACTAGACATTCTGTATCAGATGTTTGTACTTCTTTGATCACCATTACCTAATTAGGAACAAGCATAGCTGAAAAGAAAACTGGAACATTGCCTCGGTTTTCATATTCCACATGCATGTCAGCTAAGACAGACATCAACTGCCATTCATCTGAAGCTTCTTTCGCTAACTGAATAGTTGAATTTCTACTCAATGCATTCGCCACTAAATTTCCTTTTCCCGGTGTGTACATCAAGTCAAAGTCAAACATTTAGAGATACTACATCCATCTCTTTTGCCTAATATTCAAATCTCAATATGAGAGAATGTGTTTCAAGCTTTTTTGATCTGTAAATATAGTAAATTTCTCCCTAATGAGATAATGTCTCTATGGTTTCAAATCATGGACGACTACAGCTAACTTCAAATCATGTTTTGGTTAATTCTTCTCATGCACCCTCAACTTCCTTCAACCATAAGCAATAACATGATATATTTTCATGAGAACACAACCCAACCATAATCTTGAAGCAGCACAATACACCACATACCCCTTTCTTGATTCAGGAAAGATCAAGATGGGTTCCTATGTAAGACGAACCTTCAGTTCCTGGAATGACTTCTTACATTCTTCTGTCCATTGGAATGGAGCATTATTCTTTGTCAGAGATTTCATTGGTGATGCTTGTCGTGAGAAATCATGTACAAAGCATCAGTATTAACCATCTAGACCAAGAAAACATTGTATCTAGAATACATTCTTCAGTGGTTTCCAAGAGATAGTGGCTTCTATCTTTTTAGGATCAACAGAAACGCCTTTCTCAGAAATGACACGGACAAGGAAACATACTTCCTATATCCTAGAAACAAATTTGATAATTTGGCATACAAACGATGTTCTCTCAAGATTTGCAACACTGTTTCTAGGTGAACCTCATGATCAGCCCTTTTCTTTGAATACACCAAGATGTCGTCCACAAAGACCACAACAAAAGAATCCAGATATCATTGTAATATTATATTCATCAAAGCCATTAAGACCACTGGTTAATTAGTTAGACCGAAAGGAATGAATACATATTCGTAGTGGCCATATCTTCTTCTGAAAGATATCATTCGAATATCCTCCTTCCAAACTTACAATTGGTGATATCTGGATCACAAGTCAATCTGGGAGAACCACTGAGCTCCCCTTAATTGATCGAAAATATCATCAATGCGTGGAAGTGGATATCTATTCATTATCGTATCTTGGTTAAGATTATGATAATCAACACACAGTCGAAGAGTTCCATCTGCCTTCTTCACGAACCAAACCGATGCTGCCCACGGAGAAATACTTGTTCGAATGAAACCCTTGCTTTCCAGCTTCTCTAACTGCACATTCAATTCCCTTAACACTTTTGATGCCATCCTATAAGATGAATGTGAAATATGACTGTTCCGAAGAAGGAGATCAATCGTAAACTCCAGTATCCTTTGAGATGGTATCCCTGAGATGTTTTTGGGAAAGACATCTGGAAATTGATCCACTACAGCGAGAAAACTATTTTATCGATCTCTTTAATTGATTACAAAGTCAACACTGCCAATTGGTAAGAGATCGTTCCCATTGTTGGTTCCAACAAGCTCTTTGCATCTTTCTTTACCATCCTCTCCTGTCTGAAGAGATGGTCGATGTCGTCCTCAATCATGAAACTAAATGTTCTCCTATAACAGTCGATGTGCGCTTTAAACATTTTTAACCAATCCATTCCCATGATTACATCATAGAAATCAATGTCCCAGGTCGAGAAGTACCATTTTAACTCAGCTCTATCAACAGTTATTGCACATGATCTACACACAAAGGCTTTAAATTTTCTTTCACTAAGAAGAGTTTTTAGTTTCAAAATAGAAGGCGTCATTTCTAGTTTTAAACATAGCAATTCAATAGCACGAGAAGAAATGAAGGAGTTGGGAGCACCCGTATCAAACAATGATTTCATCAATATGGAAATTAAAAGAAACTTACCTCGCACTCTGGATGGTACCTACTGATCAACCACTACAACTTTCTCATCCCCAAGCAGATGTGTGCTTTCCATGATCTGCTCTTTATTTTCATGCTGCTACTTCCCTCTCTACGGAGTGACAAAAACACTCGAAATCAGAGCATTATGGAAAAATCACTGAAGATTTCCCATCTAGTAATATTTATGACATTTTTTAGGGTGTTCCATACAATCCTGCTTGATGTGGCTCATAGAGGCACACTAGAAAAATCCCATCTTACACTTGGGTCTCTGAGGGTGTTTTAACAATATTGTGGTCTGATTCTGATGTGTTCTTCCTCCTTGAGAAAATGTGTCTAATTCCCTCTTGCTCTTAGTGATAGAGTTCTCAGCTCCTCTATTAAAGATAATCGTACCTCCTCCACATGGATTTTCAGCAGTGACAAACATTGTAAACAAAGTATCTGGTTGCAGTCCCAATTTAACAGTTTTAAAAGCCTAAGTGATGCTTTGGACCAAATGTTGCTTCACCTGTGGTTCTGGTGAAACCATATTTTCACTGGCCTCTTCCGACTGGTTTCTATGATGCCTACTGGGTGCCATTTCCTAAACCAACAACAAACCTCGTTAATCTCACTCTCTATCAACTGATGTCTTAGCATTAAAATTCAATCACGTCATCTATCACAACATTGTTTTTCCAAAAACAAAATTTTTCCATGTTTAACCATTTTTGAAAATATTCAACATGCTTTTTGAAAATCAACCCATTTTCAAAATAGACCAAATACCTTGTTTTCAAAATCTTTCACTTGAAAACAATTTCTGCATTTTTTAAAAATTCACACCTTGCACAAAATCCTTACACATTCCTCACAATGATATATGAAATCCTAGTGGGAATTCATTCATCTACAATTCATGTCAGGCACCTCTCATTGTCTAAACCCATGACAATGAGATTTCCAACATTATAGAATTGTATCCAAAACACTTATGTACCCAACACCCTAGTAACTTGAAGATCAACATAAACGGATTAGCTATGTCCTTTTATGCTGTACATTTCAAGTTCTAAAAGTCCTAATCCTATCTAGGATTTTGACCTAAGGAATATACAAGACTTAATTTCAACTCCAAGACCAAGAACACTAATTACTACTTGTTAGGAAAGGACTGAACAAGTTGATACCGGTTGTAATTACTCACCAATTCACATTATCTGGAGAGCTCAACGAGTCATTACTAGTCTTTAAGCAAAATCCCCAAGATGCCGAAGGCTGGAAAAAAATGCTGAAGGGTTTTGAATACACGTTGGGGACAATTTACCCTTTAGGAACTAACCCATAAACCAACCATGTGTAACCAAACATTCACTATATGATGCATGAAAAAAAGAATGACAACTAAACAACTTCATTTATGTAAAACCACATCAAGTACACAATAGCGGAAGACCAAACCAACCATCAAAGGACACAATGGATGAACAACTCAAGACTCTCAAAAGACACCATGACTCTATGCTCCACAATCTCCAAGCTCCACAACATCTCCCAAGCATCACCACAAACCATTAGAAATAAGATGCTTTACGTTTACCTGTGTCCCAGAATACAACATCTGCAAAAGCACCAAAGTGCCAACGCAAGGGTGAGTGTAAAAATTAGTAATTTTTCCCCAATGACTTCCCTACTCATGCCACTAGGATAGAAGAGTTAGCCACATTTATATAAAAATAGTTTATATAAAACATTTTCTCAAAAGCAGTTTATAACAAAATATAAACAAGTTTCCAAAAACCATTCATAACCAAAGGAGTTCCAAGATCAATTGAAAAAAAATTTCTATTAAGCTATTTTTCTAGAAAAATAACCCAACATGCTCTAGAAACATTTCGAAAACATTCCTTTTTTGCATACCCAACCATTCCACAACCCATGCAACCAACCATGCATGCTATGTTATGACAGTTCCATACTCATGAGCGGTTTCTCGTCGATCTACTAAGTAGTAACAAGGTAATTGTTTCCCATGTTTCATTATCCCTTTGGCACTGATCACAATGTCATATTTCAACCATGCCCCTTATTTCCCATGTTCCATTAACCCTTTCGAACCAAGCACAAGGTCATATTTTAACCAAGCCTCGAACATATAGTTACCATCTGCAATTAAATGTTTGGCACCAAGCACAAGGTCATATTTCAACCATGACCTGTACATGAGATATGAAAACACACCACATATTCCCATCAATCATTCCAAAATACCCTTTCAATAAAAACACATTTTTATTGAAACCCATTTCCATGAAAACCAATTCAATTCCAAACCATTTCATCAAAAATCCCTTTTATTGAAAACTAGTTCCTTCAAAGTCATTTCAATCTCAAATCATTTCAATAAAACACCATTTTTATTGAAATTTTTTTTTGCATCAAACCATATATAGTTTCAGCAAATACATAATTTAAATTCTACATTATAAATTCAACAAGCCAAATCACTTTTCACAACAATTCACCAACATTTCACAATCTCATCAATACCATTAATCATCACTAAAGAAGATATATTCTATGATTTTCAAAATAAAATCCATTCAAATTAACCAATTTTAATCTACTCCAATCAATTATAGCACGAGGAGTCGAGAGTGAAGCCACCTACCACAAAGGTTTTGACGAAAACCACAACGGCCGAAGAACGCTCAAGAAACCGGGGTCGATTCTCCAAGAACCTGCCTTAGATCTATTCTCCTAGCATGAGAAAGACTAAATCTCATAAAATATGGAATCTACACACCTTGATCTACCCATAATGGGAATAGATCTAGGAAACTGATAGAAGAGGAGAAGTAGATCTAAGAAACCGATCAAAACGATGAATAACGATCACATACCTCAAGAATCCGGCTTCGATTCGCCAAGAGAAGCTTTTGAATCACCTCCGGAACAATGGGAGAACCTTCTCTAACCTAAGGAGAAGAAAAATCCTGAGTTATGGTTTTGTAGGAGAAAAAACGAGGCAATTAGTGGAAAAAGCCAGAGAGATCCACAATTTAAGGATCTCATTTAAGTGCTCGCACAGTTAGTTCGCATGGTTTGACAAACCGTACACTAACCATATGTTAGCTACTACCTCATCCACCATTCTCGCATGGTTTGGCCACACAGTTAGACAAACCATGCACTGCCTATGTGGAATCTTCTACCTCCAAGACCAACTACACACGGTTTGGCCGCACGATTTAGACAAACTGTGCGCTTCCCATGTGACTTCCCCTTTTTCCTCAAAACATCATTTCATATTCTCCTGAATCTCCCATTAACCACCCTTAACTTTATAACCATTAAATGCATCAATAAAGGGTTACATACCATAAAATGTGGGTACTTCATTTCTCACATGGATTTATAAAAGGTTCCATCCCAAGGCACCACATGTTTATATTTCATTGATATAATTTAAATTTATTACATTATTCTTCAAGGGAAAGATTTCATATTTTATGCATTATAATTTTTTAATAATTTTTATTTTAAAATATTAATTTATTTTATGAAAAATCAAAGGGAAAATTATTTTCAACTGGGTTCTAGTTGTATGAAAATTTAATGTAAAACAATTTCTGTTTTAAAATATAGAAATGTTTAATTAATGATATTATACATTTTATAGAATCTATTATCATATAATAATTTCCTTTGTTATCACACTCTAATATTTCATTTGGGAACTTGTAGATGTTGTATTTCATAATACATGTATACTAAACGAAAACATGTGGCAAGTTGGCTTCCCTTTTTTCATTTCCTTCGTAGTAACATGTATTGGAAGTGATTGTTGGTCACATGGATATTTGTAATAATTTTCAGGTTATCCAATTTTTGATTGGATTTTATGTATTTTGGGTTTATCTCTTTTCTTAATCATTGTACTCTGGTTTTATGTCTTTATGATGTTTTATTCAAGACTTCTGTTTTTATAATTTTTTCACCTCACCATGTAACTGCTGGCTCGAGTGGCCTGTCTGGTTGACCTGAGTTGTTTTGTTACAAATTTATATCAAATAGCTATTTGTACATTGTATTTACATGGAATCTTTGTAGAGACCCAAAGCTTGACGTACATGGATATTACATTACTTTAGCAGAATACTTAATACATAACAATAACAGACACACAAGGATCGTAATAGTTTAGTGTCTTTGGAAACTTGGAATGTAATCTTCTAATCGTGGTGAATGATCTTCAACATCTCCCATAAAGATCTTCCCCCTTTTTTTACCTAAAACCTTTCTTTATATCCTGGGGAAAAGAAAACATAAAAAGGGTGAGCTCAAATGCTCAGTAAGGGTAAGCATGGATAAAATAAAACATACCATATACATTTGAACTTAAAAAAATGAACATAATGTTTAAACATCAAAAGCATGAGCAATGACATAAAACATAGAAGTACATAAGGTATAGATCATAAAGAAACATTAAGAATTATAAAATACCATGGGAATAAAACATGTAATTGTGGCAACCATTAATCACATGATATGATTTCCATAGTAACCAAGGCATTGCTGCCAAGACCATCTTAGTGGACAAAGTCCATTTCTGAATCGAGTTCACTCCTCATTCCAGTCCTGTATTACTGAACCGGTTTATCTTGTCATTCCAGCCATGTCTATATCATGAGATATAAATCTTTACCCAATGAATTGGAGGGAGATATAGGTCCTACCCATCTCATAATGAAATCATTCTTTCGTGTGCCACAAAATCATAAATCATACATCATAGCATAACCCATGAAATAAAATGGGATTCTTAAACATCATTCCATCATAACATAATCCATAAACAATTGATATCATTTCATCATAAGAAAATTGAAACCATTTAAATCATAGAGACATTTTACTTGAAACATACACATATGAAATAATATCATCTTAGATGGAAAATAGTTTTGACAAAACACTTGAAATGAATTCTTGAGGAAAATATCCTTTCTTCTTTAAAATCATTTTCTTTTCACAAAATCCCATGAAATTTTAAAATATAAGGGTTTTGTTGAAAATAATAATGAAATCTTTTGGAGGAATCTTCTTGAAAATGAGGCGTTATGAAGCCGTAAAAATCCGTTCACGCCGTATAAGTTAAAAATAAAATTCTCCTCGTACTTTTGTCGGAAATGTCAAAAAGTACCTTATATGGTAACCAAAGGAATGATTCCATTCATACAATGTGGTAAAAAGTAAATAAAGGTTAAAAATTACTTTAAACATCCATGGAATAATGGTAAACATTTTATGAAAGCATTTTTAGAAAACATGGTCATGGATGATAAACGTAACCCCAGTAAATACTTAAGTATAAGAAATCTCGGATAAAAATGAGATTGAAAATGTATCCCTTACCTTAGGTCTGATATGATTCGTACGTATCCAAACCTCCTGTATAATGATTTAAATAATTTCATTGACTTATTCCATAATCTTACTCATTGTTATGATAACATATATGGTTCACTTATGACTTTATTTTACCCATTCTTTTGTAAATTTCATGTTAATGAGCGTTTTGGGTAAAATCGTTTCATTTGTCATCCGTGTTTTGACTTGTAATTATTCATATGATTACTTAGATCATGATTACTTAATTCCAGAATATAAAACATGATTTATATATTATATATTCAGAATATACATATATATAATAGATCAGTAAATGGAAAGAAATACACCGTTCAAGGAGACAGTAGGCTGTACGTACGCATGAACGCTGTTTTCATTTCCTTGTTGAGTTGAATGGAATTAAGTAGATGACATACATATATATACACATAAATCCAGTATCATTATTATGTCATATATTTCATGATTACTTATTATATATACTTTATAATCATTCATGAATGGTTAACGTGGAGAATGAATCTCATCGCGTCGTGGAGACGGTAGTCCGTACGTACGCACGAGCGATGATATCGTTCTCAAGATCGTGGAATTGTATTGGAGTGTATGTATACTATTTCAGAATCAATATCACTTTACAATAATCATATATAGTTATTATGTACACCATTATACCCATCCAAGTAAGGTGGTGATGGAAAATAGATTACACCACAGTGTGGAGACGGTATTCCGTACGTACGCACGCGTGGTGATTTTGTTTTCCATAGGATGGATAGATGGTGAAATAGGGTTGTTTCATACTTATAATAACATATCAGTATATTAGGGATACTGATGTTATTACTTCATAATGAAACAACCTAAGAAGAAGAAGTGGAAGAAGAAATAAAGTTGAAAGAATTGGTAACGGACATTACCTCTTCTTTGAAGCGCCTCTTTGGGATCTCCTTTTAGGGCACTAAAATTGGTCTTTGAGGAAGACCAGAACCTCTAGGATGTTTCTAGGGAAGTGGAGAAGATAATTTGGCAGTGGTTGGACGAGCTTGAAGGCTCAATGTTGTGTGAGGAATAGAGGGAGGAGGTGCCTTTTTATAAGGGAGGAGAGGGGCACCTTTGGAATAACTAAAAATATTATTTTATTATAAAGCCAAATTCTATTTTAAATAGCTAAAAATTGATTTATTTCGAAGCTAAGATGGGGATGGGTCTAAATCCTCTCATCCAATAGAATTTGGACAAGTTTAGTTTACTATTTTAACCTTATCATTTAGTTTTAACATTAAGTTAGATAATTTTACTTTTACCGTGTCTTTTTGTGTTCTTACACTATAAGGTTAATAAACTTACTATAACAAGCCAAACGAACCCCAAGTTGTTTATTATTAATATATATAACCTTATCGAAGTCATTTGGCCGAACCTTAGATTTTTAGGAATAAAATAACAACTAATAATATAATATTTGTTTTAAAAACTATTTTATGTCAATTTTGACACTATTTAGTAATTGATTTTTGTGAAAATCATAACAGAATGATTAGTTCGAAAAAAAGTTAATTAAATCAATACTAACATGTCATATCACTACTAAAAAAAACCGCCATTAGAGACTGCCAAAAGCGGTCGCTATAGGGCTCTAGCGGCCGCCCAGCGACCGCTATTGGCGGTCGGTTTAGCCTCGTCGCTAGAGGCCTATAGCGACCGCCAATGGCGGTCGCTATAGGAGGCCCGGATTTTGGCCTCCAGCGACCGCTTTTGGCGGTCTCTATAGTGAATTTTTTTTAAAAAAAACTATCCACTGAAATAAATATATATATATATATATATATATATATATATATATATATATTAAAAAAAATATTCACATATATACTATTAAATACAATATTTTAAATATATATATATATAATATTTTAAATGTTTTAATATATATAATATTAAATATATGTATAATATCGAATCATTGTGCTATAAAAATTTAAATCCCCCGATTTAAGAAATGCTGTCATTTCAGGTTTTTCGGAGCACGTTTGCTCCGAATTCGACCGCCGCACGCCGTTTTGGTGTTTTATGGCTCTGAAAACGCGTTTCCGGTCGTCGCGGTCAAACAGAACCTCCGATTGACGTGCCGTCTGCCTGACCATTTCACAATTCACGCAATGGATGTTGTCGTGCGGTTTCGTGGCATTCAGAGGTCGTTCGGATGGTTTTGACCCCCCAACGCGCCATTTCAGCGCGCGCCGAGCTGCTAAAAACAACGCATTCGGTCGTGTCGTGCGCACCGCACATCCGATGGATGTGCCGCCTCCTCCTACATCTCAGGAATAATATTCCTATCATTCTTGTGCGGTTTCAGGTTTTTTGGAGCACGTTTGCTCTGAATTCGACCGCCGCACGCCGTTTTGGTGTTTTATGACTCCGGAAACGCGTTTCCGGCTGCCGCGGTCAAACGTCACCTCCAATTGACATGCAGTCTATCCGACCATTTCACAATTCCACGCAGCGGATGTTTTCATGCGGTTTCGTGGCATTTGGAGGTCGTTCGAGTGGTTTTGACCCCCCAAGGCGCCATTTCAGCGCGCGCCGAGCTGCTGAAAACGACGCATTCGGTCGTGCCGCGCGCACCGCACCTCTGATGGACGTACCGCCCTCCTCCTGCATCTCAGGAATAATATTCCTATCGTTCTCGTGTGTTTTCAGGTCATTCGGAGCACGTTTTCCCCGAATTCAACCGTCGCACGCCGTTTTGGTGTTTTATGGCTCCGGAAACGCATTTTCGGCCGCCGTGGTCAAACGGCCACCTCTAGATTGACGTGTCGTCTGTCCTAACATTTCAAAATTCACGCAACGGATGTTGTCGTGCGGTTTCGTGGAATTCAGAGGCCGTTCGGGTGGTTTTGACCCCCCAACGCGCCATTTCAGCGCGCGCCGAGCTGCTGAAAACGACGCATTCGGTCGTGCCGCGCGCACCGCATGGCCGATGGATGTGCCGCCTCCTCCTAAATCTCAGGAATAATATTCCTATCATTCTCGTGCAGCTTCAGGTCGTTCGTAGCACGTTTTCTCCGAATTCGACCACCGCACGCCGTTTTGGTGTTTTATGGCTCTGGAAACGCGTTTCTGGCCGCCACAGTCAAACGGAACCTATTATTGACGTGTCGTCTACCCGACCATTTCACAATTTACGCACCGGATGTTGTCGTGCGGTTTCGTGGCATTCAGAGGTCGTTCGGGTGGTTTTGACCCCCCAACGCGCCAATTCAGCGCGCGCCGAGCTGCTGAAAACGACGCATTCGGTCGTGCCGCGCGCACCGCACGTCCGATGGACGTGCCGCCTCCTCCTGCATCTCATGAATAATATTACTATCGTTCTTGTGCGGTTTCAGGTCCTTCAGAACACGTTTTCTCCGAATTCAACCGCCGCACACCGTTTTGGTGTTTTATGGCTCCGGAAACGCGTTTCCGGCCGCCGCGGTCAAACGGCACCTCCGATTGACGTGCCTCCTACCCGAACATTTTAAAATTCACGCAACGGATGTTTTCGTGCGGTTTCATGGCATTCAGAGGTCGTTTGGGTGGTTTTGACCCCCCAACGCGCCATTTCAGCGCGCGCCGAGCTGCTGAAAACGACGCATTCGGTCGTGCTGCGCGCACCGCATGTCCGATGGATGTGCCGCCTCTTTCTGCATCTCAGTAATAATATTCCTATCATTCTTGTGCGGTTTCAGGTCGTTCGGAGCACGTTTGCTCCGAATTCGACCACCGCACGCCGTTTTGGTGTTTTATGGCTCCGGAAACGCGTTTCTGGCCGCCGCGGTCAAACGACACCTCCGATTGACGTGCCATCTGTCTGACCATTTCAAAATTCACACAACAGATGTTTTCGTGCGGTTTCGTGGCGTTCAGAGGTCGTTCGGGTGGTTTTGACCCCCCCAACGCGTCATTTCAGCGCGCGCCGAGCTGCTGAAAATGACACATTCGGTCGTGTCGCGCGCACCGCACGTCCTATGGACACGCCGCCACCTCTTGCATCTCAGGAATATTATTCCTATCGTTCTCGTGCAGTTTCAGGTCGTTCGGAGCACGTTTGCTCCGAATTCGACCGTCGCACGCCGTTTTGGTGTTTTATGGCTCCGAAAACGCGTTTCTGGCCGCCGCGGTCAAACGGCACCGCTGATTGACATGCCGTCTACCCGACCATTTCACAATTCACGCAACGGATGTTTTCATGCGGTTTAGTGGCATTCAGAGGTCGTTCGGGTGGTTTTGACCCCCCAACGCGCCATTTTAGCGCGCGCCGAGCTGCTGAAAACGACGCATTCGGTCGTGCCGTGCGCACCGCACGTCCTATGGACGTGATGCCTCCTACTGCATATCAGGAATAATATTCCTATCATTCTCGTGCGGTTTCAGGTCGTTCGGAACACGTTTTCTCCGAATTCGATCGCCGCACGCCGTTTTGGTGTTTTATGACTCCGGAAACGCGTTTCCGGCCGCCGTGGTCAAACGGAACCTCCGATTGACGTGCCGTCTGTCCGACCATTTCACAATTCACGCAAAGGATGTTGTCGTGCGGTTTCATGGCATTCAGAGGTCGTTCGGGTGGTTTTGACCCCCCAACACGCCATTTCTGCGCGCGCTGAGCTGCTGAAAACGACGCATTCGGTCGTGCCGCGTGCACCGCACGTCCGATGGATGTGCCGCCTCCTCTTGCATCTTAGGAATAATATTCCTATCTTTCTCGTGCGGTTTCAGGTTTTTCGGAGCACATTAGCTCTGAATTCGACCACCGCACGCCGTTTTGGTGTTTTATGGCTCTGGAAACGCGTTTCCGGCCACCGGGGTCAAACGTCACCTCCGATTGACGTTTCGTCTATCCGAACATTTTACAATTCATGCAACGGATGTTTTCGTGCGGTTTCGTGGCATTCGGAGGTCGTTCGGGTGGTTTTGACCCCCCAACGCGCCATTTCAGCGCGCGCCGAGCTGCTGAAAGCGACGCATTCGGTCGTGCCGCGCGCACCGCACGTCCGATGGACGTGCCGCCTCATCCTGCATCTCAAGAATAATACTCCTATCGTTCTCGTGTGGTTTCAGGTCGTTCGGAGCACGTTTGCTCCGAATTCGATGACCACACGCCGTTTTGGTGTTTTATGGCTCCGGAAACGCGTTTCCGGCCGCCGCGGTCAAACGGCACCTCCGATTGACGTGCCTTCTGTCCGACCATTTTTCAATTCACGCAACGGATGTTGTCGTGCGGTTTCGTGGCATTTAGAGGTTTTTCGGGTGGTTTTGACCCCCCAACGCGTCATTTCAACGCGCGCCGAGCTGCTGAAAACGACGCATTCGGTCTTGCCGCGCGCATCGCACGTCCGATGGACGTGTCGCCTCCTCCTTCATCTCGGGAATAATATTTCTATCGTTATCATGCGGTTTCAGGTCGTTTGGATCACGTTTGCTCCGAATTCGACTGATGCACGCCATTTTGGTGTTTTATGGCTCCGGAAACGCGTTTCCAGCCGCCGCGGTCAAATGGAACCTCCGATTGACGTGCCGTCTATCCGAACATTTAACAATTCATGCAACGGATGTTTTCGTGTGGTTTCGTGGCATTCGGAGGTCGTTCGAGTGGTTTTGACCCCCCAACGCGCCATTTCAGCGCGCGCCGAGCTGCTGAAAACGACGCATTCGGTCGTGCCGCGCGCACCGCATGTCCGATGGACGTGTCGCCTCCTCCTGCATCTCAGGAATAATATTCCTATCGTTCTCGTGTGGTTTCAAGTCGTTCGGAGCACGTTTGCTCCGAATTCGACCGCCGCACGCCGTTTTGGTGTTTTATGACTCCGGAAACGCGTTTCCGGCCGCCGCGGTCAAACGACACCTCCGATTGATGTGCCGTCTGCCCGAACATTTCACAATTTACGCAACGGATGTTTTCGTGCGGTTTCGTGGAATTCAAAGGTCGTTCAGATGGTTTTGACCCCCCAACGCGCCATTTCAGCGCGCGCCGAGCTGCTGAAAACGACGCATTCGGTCGTGCCGCGCGCACCACACGTCCGATAGACGTACCTCCTCCTCCTGCATCTCATTAATAATATTCCTATCATTCTCATACGGTTTCAGGTCGTTCGGAGCACGTTTGCTCTGAATTCGACCGCCGCACGCCGTTTTGGTGTTTTATGACTCCGGAAACGCGTTTCCGGCCGTCGCGGTCAAACGACACCTCCGATTGATGTGCCGTATGTCCGAACATTTTAAAATTCACGTAACGGATGTTGTCGTGCGGTTTCGTGGCATTCAGAGGTCGTTCGGGTGGTTTTGACCCCCCAACGCGCCATTTCAGCGCGCGCCGAGCTGCTGAAAATGATGCATTTGGTCGTGCCGCGCGCACCGCACGTCCGATGGATGTTCCGCCACCTCCTGCATCTTAGGAATAATTTTTCTATCATTCTCGTGCAGTTTCAGGTCGTTCGGAGCACGTTTGCTCCGAATTGGACCGCCGCACGACGTTTTGGTGTTTTATGGCTCCGGAAACGCTTTTCCGGCCGCCGCGGTCAAACGGCACCTCCGATTGATGTGCCGTCTGCCCGACCATTTCACAATTCATGCAGCGGATGTTGTCGTGCGATTTCGTGGCATTCAGAGGTCGTTTGGGTGGTTTTGACCCCCCAACGCGCCATTTCAGCGCGCGCCGAGCTGCTGAAAACGACGCATTCGGTCGTGCCGCGCGCACCGCACGTCCGATGGACGTTCCGCCTCCTCCTGCATTTCAGGAATAATATTCCTATCATTCTCGTGCGGTTTCAGGTCGTTCGGAGCACGTTTGCTCCGAATTCGACCGCCGCACGCCGTTTTGGTGTTTTGTGACTCCGGAAACGCGTTTCTGGACGCCGCGGTCAAACAGAACCTCCGATTGATGTGTCGTCTGTCCGACCATTTCACAATTCATGCAACGGATGTTTTCGTCAGGTTTCGTGGCATTCAGAGGTTGTTCGGGTCTTTTTGACCCCCCAACGCGCCATTTCAGCGCGCGTCGAGCTGCTGAAAACGACGCATTTGGTCGTGCCGCGCGTACCGCACTCCCGATGGACGTGACGCCTCCTCCTGCATCTCAGGAATAATATTCCTATCATTCTCGTGCGGTTTCAGGTTTTTCGGAGCACGTTAGCTCCGAATTCGACCGCTGCACGCCGTTTTGGTGTTTTATGACTCCGGAAACGCGTTTCCGGCCGCTGCGGTCAAACTTCACCTCCGATTGACGTACCGTCTATCCGACCATTTCACAATTCATGCAACGGATGTTGTCGTGCAGTTTCGTGGCATTCGGAGGTCATTCGGGTGGTTTTGACCCCCCAACGCGCCATTTCAGCGCGCGCCGAGCTGCTGAAAACGACGCATTCGGTCGTGCCGCGCGCACCGCACGTCCGATGGACGTGCCGCCTCCTCCTGCATCTCAAAAATAATATTTCTATCGTTCTCGTGCGGTTTCAGGTCGTTCGGAGCACATTTTCTCCGAATTCGACTACCCCACGCCGTTTTGGTGTTTTATGGCTCTGGAAATGCGTTTCCGGCCACCGCGGTCAAACGGCTCCTCTGATTGACGTTCTGTCTGTCCGACCATTTCACAATTCACGCAATGGAGGTTTTAGTGCGGTTTCGTGGCATTCAAAGGTCGTTTGGGTGGTTTTGACCCCCCAACGCGTCATTTCAGCGCGCGACGAGCTGCTGAAAACGACGCATTCGGTCGTGCCGCGCGCACCGCACGTCCGATGGACGTGCCACCTCCTCCTGCATCTCAGGAATAATATTTCTATCGTTCTCGTGTGGTTTCAGGTGATTCGGAGCACGTTTGCTCCGAATTCAACTGCCGCACTCCATTTTGGTGTTTTATGGCTCCAGAAACGCGTTTCCGGCCGCCGCGGTCAAACGGCACCTCCTATTGACGTGCCGTCTATCCGAACATTTCACAATTCACGCAACGATGTTTTAGTGTGGTTTCGTGGCATTCAGAGGTCGTTCGGGTGGTTTTGACCCCCCAACGCGCCATTTCAGCACGCGCCGAGCTGCTGAAAACGACGCATTCGGTCGTGCCGCGCGCACTGCACGTCCGATGGACATGCCGCCTCCTCCTGCATCTCAGGAATAATATTCCTATCGTTCTCGTGCGGTTTCAGGTCGTTCGGAGCACGTTTTTTCCGAATTCGACCGCCGCACGCCGTTTTGGTGTTTTATGACCCCAGAAACGCGTTTCCGGCCGCCGCGGTCAAACGACACCTCCGATTGATGTGTCGTCTGCCCGACCATTTTACAATTCACGCAACGGATGTTGTTGTGCGGTTTCATGGCATTCAAAGGTCGTTCGGGTGGTTTTGACCCCCCAACGCGCCATTTCAGCGCGCGCCGAGCTACTGAAAACGACACATTTGGTCGTGCCGCGCGCACCGAACATTCGATGGACGTGCCGCCTCCTCCTGTATCTCAGGAATAATATTCCTATAATTCTCGTGCAGTTTCAGGTCGTTCGGAGCACGTTTTCTCCGTATTCGACCACCGCACGCCGTTTTGGTGTTTTGTGACTCCGGAAACGCATTTCCGGCCGTCGCGGTCAAACAACACCTCCGATTGACGTGCCATCTACCAGACCATTTCACAATTCATGCCACGGATGTTGTCGTGCGGTTTCGTGGCATTCAAAGGTCGTTTGGGTGGTTTTGACCCCCCAACGTGCCATTTCAGCGCGCGCCCAACTGCTGAAAACGACACATTCGGTCGTGCCGCGCGCACCGCATGTCCGATGGACGTGCTGCCTCCTCCTGCATCTTAGTAATAATATTCATATCATTCTCGTGCGGTTTCAGGTCGTTCGGAGCATATTTGCTCCGAATTCGACCGCCGCACGCCGTTTTGGTGTTTTATGGCTCCGGAAACGCGTTTCCGGCCGCCGCGGTCAAACGGAACCTCCGATTGACGTGCCGTCTGTCCGACCATTTCCAAATTCACGCAACGGATGTTGTAGTGCGGTTTCATGTCATTCAGAGGTTGTTCGGGTGGTTTTGACCCCCAACGCGCCATTTCAGCGCGCGCGAGCTGCTGAAAACGACGCATTTGGTCGTGTCGTGTGCACCGCACATCTGATGGATGTGCCGCCTCCTCCTGCATCTCAGGAATAATATTTCTATCATTCTCGTGCGGTTTCAGGTCGTTCGGAGCACATTTGCTCCGAATTCGACCGCCGCACACCGTTTTGCTGTTTTATGGCTCCGGAAACGCGTTTCCGGCCGCCGCGGTCAAACAACACCTCCTATTGACGTGCCGTCTATCCGACCATTTCACAATTCATGCAACGGATGCTGTCGTGCGGTTTCGTGGCATTTGGAGGTCGTTCGGGTGGTTTTGACCCCCCAACGCGCCATTTCAGCTTGCGCCGAGCTGCTGAAAACGACGCATTCAGTCGTGTCGCGTGCACCGCACGTCCGATGGACGTGCCGCCTCCTTCTGCATCTCAGGAATAATATTCCTATCGTTCTCGTGCGGTTTCAGGTCGTTCGGAGCACGTTTTCTCCGAATTCAACCGCCGCACGCCGTTTTGGTGTTTTATGACTCCGGAAATGCGTTTCCGGACACCGCGGTCAAACGACACCTCCGATTGACGTGTTGTCTGCCCGAACATTTCAAAATTAATGCAAAGGATGTTTTCGTGCGGTTTCGTGGCATTCAGAGGTAGTTCGGGTGGTTTTGACCCCCCAACGCGCCATTTCAGCGCGCACCGAGCTGTTGAAAACGACGCATTCGGTCGTGCCGCGCGCACCGCACGTCCGATGGACGTGCCGCCTCCTCCTTCATCTCAGGAATAATATTCCTATCATTCTCGTGCGGTTTCAGGTCGTTCGGAGCACGTTTTCTCCGAATTCGACCGCTGCATGCCGTTTTGGTGTTTTATGACTCCAGAAACGCGTTCTCGGCCACCGTGGTCAAACGACACCTCCGATTGATGTGCCGTCTGTCCGACCATTTCATAATTCACGCAACGGATGTTGTCGTGCAGTTTCGTGGCATTCAGAGGTCGTTCGGGTGGTTTTGACCCACCAACGCGCCATTTCAGCGCGCACCGAGCTGCTGAAAACGACGCATTCAGTCGTGCCGCGCGCACCGCACGTCCGATGGATGTGCCACCTCCTCTTGCATCTCAGGAATAATATTCCTATCATTCTCGTGCGGTTTCAGGTTTTTCGGAGCACGTTAGCTCCGAATTCGACCGTCGCACGCCGTTTTGGTGTTTTATGACTCCGGAAACGCGTTTCCAGCTGCCGCGGTCAAATATCACCACAGATTGACGTTCCGTCTCTCCGACCATTTCATAATTCACACAACGGATGTTGTCGTGCGGTTTCGTGGCATTCGGAGGTCATTCGGGTGATTTTGACCCCCCAACGCGCCATTTCAGCGCGCGTCGAGCTGCTGAAAACGACGCGTTCGGTCGTGCCGCGCGCACCGCACGTCCGATGGATGTGCCACCTTCTCCTACATCTTAGTAATAATATTCTTATCGTTATCGTTCCGTTTCAGGTCGTTCGGAGCACGTTTGCTTCGAATTCGTCCGCCGCATGCCGTTTTGGTGTTTTTTTTGGCTCCGGAAACGCGTTTTCGACCTCCGCGGTCAAACGACACCTCCGATTGACGTGCCGTCTGTCCGACCATTTCACAATTCACGCAACGGATGTTGTCCTGCGGTTTCGTGGCATTCAGAGGTCGTTCGGGTGGTTTTGACCCCCCAACGCGTCATTTCAGCGCGCGCCGAGCTGCTGAAAACGACGAATTCGGTCGTGCCACGCGCACCGCACGTCCGATGGATGTGCCTCCTCCTCCTGCATCTTATGAATAATATTCCTATCGTCGTCGTGCGGTTTCAGGTCGTTTGAAGCACTTTTGCTCCGAATTCGACCGTCGCACGCCGTTTTGGTGTTTTATGGCTCCGGAAACGCGTTTCCGGCCGCCGCGGTCAAACGACACCTCCGATTGACGTGCCGTCTGCCTTCCATTTTACAATTCACGCACCAGATGTCATCGTGCGATTTCGTGGCATTCAGAGGTCGTTCGGGTGGTTTTGACCCCCCAACGCGCCATTTCAGCGCGCGCTGAGCTGCTGAAAACGACGCATTCGGTCGTGCCGCGCGCACCGCACGTCCAATGGACGTGCCGCCTCCTCTTGAATCTCAGGAATAATATTATTATCGTTCTCGTGTGGTTTCAGGTCGTTCGGAGCACGTTTTCTTCGAATTCAACCGCCGCACGCCGTTTTGGTGTTTTATGGCTCCGGAAACGCATTTCCGGCCGCCGCGGTCAAACGGCACCTCCGATTGACGTTCCGTCTGCCCGACCATTTCAAAATTCACGCAACGGATGTTGTCGTGCGGTTTTGTGGCATTCAGATGTCATTTGGGTGGTTTTAACCCCCCAACGCGCCATTTCAGCGCGCGCCGAGCTGCTGAAAACGACTCATTCAGTCGTGCCACGCGTACCGCACGTCTGATGGACGTGACGCCTCCTCCTGCATCTCAAGAATAATATTCCTATCGTTCTCGTGCAGTTTCAGGTCGTTCGGAGCACGTTTTCTCCGAATTCGACCGCTGCACGCCGTTTTGGTGTTTTATGGCTCCGGAAATGCGTTTCCGGCCACCGCGGTCAAACGGAACCTCCGATTGATGTGCCGTCTGTTCGACCATTTCACAATTCATGCAACGGATGTTGTCGTGCGGTTTCGTGGAATTCGGAGGTCGTTCGGGTGGTTTTGACCCACCAAAGCGCCATTTCAGCGTGCGCCGAGCTGTTGAAAACGACACATTCGGTCGTACCGTGCGCACCGCACGTCCGATGGATGTGCCGCCACCTCCTGCATCTTAGGAATAATATTTCTATCATTCTCGTGCAGTTTCAGGTCGTTCGGAGCACATTTGCTCCGAATTCGAACGCCGCACGACGTTTTGGTGTTTTATGGCTCCGGAAACGCTTTTACGGCCGCCGCGGTCAAACGGCACCTCCGATTGATGTGCCGCCTGCCCGACCATTTCACAATTCATGCAGCGGATGTTTTCGTGCGATTTCGTGGCATTCAGAGGTCGTTTGTGTGGTTTTGACCCCCCAACGCACCATTTCAGCGCGCGCAGAGCTGCTGAAAACGACGCATTCGGTCGTGCCGCGCGCACCGCACGTCCGATGGACGTTCCGCCTCCTCCTACATTTCAGGAATAATAT
Source organism: Viscum album (assembly GCA_963277665.1). Lineage (NCBI taxonomy): Eukaryota > Viridiplantae > Streptophyta > Magnoliopsida > Santalales > Viscaceae > Viscum > Viscum album. Next base: position 1,507,183,593 of record OY728121.1, on the reverse strand, counting down.
TCCTATCATTATCGTGCGGTTTCAGGTTGTTCGGAGATCGTTTTCTCCGAATTCGACCGCCGCACGCCGTTTTGGTGTTTTGTGACTCCGGAAACGCGTTTCCGGACGCCGCGGTGAAACGGAACCTCCGATTGACGTTCCGTCTGTCCGAACATTTCAAAATTCATGCAACGGATGTTTTCGTCAGGTTTCGTGGCATTCAGAGGTTGTTCGAGTGGTTTTGACCCCCCAACGCGCCATTTCAGCGCGCGTCGAGCTGCTGAAAACGACGCATTTGGTCGTGCCGCGCGCACCGCACGCCCGATGGACGTTCCGCCTCCTCCTGCATCTTAGGAATAATATTCCTATCATTCTTGTGCGGTTTCAGGTTTTTCGAAGCACGTTAGCTCCGAATTTGACCGCTGCACGCCGTTTTGGTGTTTTATGACTCCGGAAACGCGTTTCTGGCCGCTGCGGTCAAACTTCACCTCCGATTGAAGTGCCGTCAATCCGATCATTTCACAATTCATGCAACGGATGTTCTCGTGCAGTTTCGTGGCATTCGGAGGTCGTTCGGGTGGTTTTGACCCCCCAACGCGCCATTTCAGCGCGCGCCGAGCTGCTGAAAACGACGCATTCGGTCGTGCCGCGCGCACCGCACGTCCGATGGATGTGCCGCCTCCTCCTGCATCTCAAAAATAATATTTCTATCATTCTCGTGCGGTTTCAGGTCGTTCGGAGCACATTTGCTCCGAATTCGACTACCCCACGCCGTTTTGGTGTTTTATGGCTCTGGAAACGCGTTTCCGGCCGCCGCGGTCAACCGCTCCTCTGATTGACGTTTTGTCTGTCCGACCATTTCACAATTCACGCAACAGAGGATTTAGTGCAGTTTCGTGGCATTCAAAGGTCGTTTGGGTGGTTTTGACCCCCCAACGCGCCATTTCAGCGCGCGACGAGCTACTAAAAACGACGCATTCAGTCGTGCCGCGCGAACCGCACGTCCGATGGACGTGCCACCTCCTCCTGCATCTCAGGAATAATATTTCTATCGTTCTCGTGTGGTTTCAGGTGATTCGGAGCACGTTTGCTCCGAATTCAACTGTCGCACGCCATTTTGGTGTTTTATGGCTCCGGAAACGCGTTTCCGGCTGCCGCGGTCAAACGGCACCTCTGATTGACGTGCCGTCTGTCCGAACATTTCACAATTCACGCAACGATGTTTTAGTGTGGTTTCGTGGCATTCGGAGGTCGTTCGGGTGGTTTTGACCCCCCAACGCGCCATTTCAGCACGCGCCGAGCTGCTGAAAACGACGCATTCGGTCGTGCCGCGCGCACTGCACGTCCGATGGACATGCCTCCTCCTCCTGCATCTCAGGAATAATATTCCTATCGTTCTCGTGCGGTTTCAAGTTGTTTGGAGCACGTTTTTTCCGAATTCGACCGCCGCACGCCATTTTGGTGTTTTGTGACCCCAGAAACGCGTTTCCAGCCGCCGCGGTCAAACGACACCTCCGATTGATGTGTCGTCTGCCCGACCATTTTACAATTCACGCAACGGATGTTGTTGTGCGGTTTCATGGCATTCAAAGGTCGTTCGGGTGGTTTTGACCCCCCAACGCGCCATTTCAGCGCGCGCCGAGCTACTGAAAACGACACATTTGGTCGTGCCGTGCGCACCGCACATTCGATGGACATGCCGCCTCCTCCTGCATCTCAGGAATAATATTCCTATAATTCTCGTGCGGTTTCAGGTCGTTCGGAGCACGTTTGCTCCGTATTCGACCGCCGCACGCCGTTTTGGTGTTTTGTGACTCCGGAAACGCGTTTCCGGCCGTCGCGGTCAAACAACACCTCCGATTGACGTGCCATCTGCGAGACCATTTCACAATTCATGCCACGGATGTTGTCGTGCGGTTTCGTGGCATTCAGAGGTCGTTTGGGTGGTTTTGACCCCCCAACGTGCCATTTCAGCGCGCGCCGAGCTGCTGAAAACGACGCATTCGGTCGTGCCGCGCGCACCGCATGTACGATGGACGTGCTGCCTCCTCCTGCATCTCAGTAATAATATTCCTATCATTCTCGTGCGGTTTCAGGTCGTTCGGAGCACATTTTCTCCGAATTCGACCGCCGCACGCCGTTTTGGTGTTTTATGGCTCCGGAAACGCTTTTCCGGCCGCCGCGGTCAAACGGAACCTCCGATTGACGTACCGTCTGTCCGACCATTTCACAATTCACGCAACGGATGTTGTAGTGCAGTTTCATGGCATTCAGAGGTCGTTCGGGTGGTTTTGACCCCCCAACGCGCCATTTCAGCGCGCGCGAGTTGCTGAATACGACGCATTTGGTCGTGCCGTGCGCACCGCACGTCTGATGGATGTTCCGCCTCCTCCTGCATCTCAGGAATAATATTCCTATCTTTATCGTGCGGTTTCAGGTCGTTCGGAGCACATTTGCTCCGAATTCGACCGCCGCACGCCGTTTTGCTGTTTTATGGCTCCGGAAACGCGTTTCCGGCCGCTGCGGTCAAACAACACCTCCGATTGACGTTCCGTCTATCCGACCATTTCCCAATTCATGCAACGGATGCTGTCGTGCGGTTTCGTGGCATTTGGAGGTCGTTCGGGTGGTTTTGACCCCCCAACGCGCCATTTCAGCGCGCGCCGAGCTGCTGAAAACGACGCATTCAGTCGTGCCGCATGCACCACACGTCCGATGGAAGTGCCGCATCCTCCTGCATCTTAGGAATAATATTCCTATCTTTCTCGTGCGGTTTCAGGTCGTTCGGAGCACGTTTTCTCCGAATTCAACCGCCGCACGCCGTTTTGGTGTTTTATGACTCCGGAAATGCGTTTCCGGACGCCGCGGTCAAACGACACCTCCGATTGACATGCCGTCTGCCCGACCATTTCACAATTAACGCAACGGATGTTTTTGTGCAGTTTCGTGGCATTCAGAGGTAGTTCGGGTGGTTTTGACCCTCCAACGCGCCATTTCAGCGCGCGCCGAGCTGTTGAAAACGACGCATTCGGTCGTGCCGCGCGCACCGCACGTACGATGGACGTGCCGCCTCCTCCTGCATCTCAGGAATAATATTCCTATCATTCTCGTGCGGTTTCATGTCGTTCGGAGCACGTTTGCTCCGAATTCGACCGCTGCACTCCGTTTTGGTGTTTTATGACTCCAGAAACGCGTTCCCGGCCACCGTGGTCAAACGACACCTCCGATTGATGTGCCGTCTGTCCGACCATTTCACAATTCACGCAACGGATGTTGTCGTGCAGTTTCGTGGCATTCAGAGGTCGTTCGGGTGGTTTTGACCCACCAACGCGCCATTTCAGCGCGCACCGAGCTGATGAAAACGACGCATTCAGTCGTGCCGCATGCACCTCACGTCCGATGGACGTGCCGCCTCCTCTTGAATCTCAGGAATAATATTCCTATCATTCTCGTGCGGTTTCAGGTTTTTCGGAGCACGTTAGCTCCGAATTCGACCGCCGCACGCCGTTTTGGTGTTTTATGACTCCGGAAACGCGTTTCCGGCTGCCGCGGTCAAATATCACCACCGATTGACGTTCCGTCTCTCCCACCATTTCATAATTCACAGAACGGATGTTGTCGTTCGGTTTCGTGGCATTCGGAGGTCGTTCGGGTGATTTTGACCCCCCAACGCGCCATTTCAGCGCGCGTCGAGCTGCTGAAAACGATGCATTCGGTCGTGCTGCGCGCACCGCACGTCCGATGGACGTTCCACCTCCTCCTGCATCTTAGGAATAATATTCTTATCGTTCTCGTGCAGTTTCAGGTCGTTCGGAGCACGTTTGCTTCGAATTCGTCCGCCGCACGCCGTTTTGGTGTTTTTTGGCTCCGGAAACGCGTTTTCGACCGTCGCGGTCAAACGACACCTCCGATTGACGTGCCGTCTGTCCGACCATTTCAAAATTCACGCAACGGATGTTGTCGTGTGGTTTTGTGGAATTCAGAGGTCGTTCGGGTGGTTTTGACCCCCCAACGCGTCATTTCAGCGCGCGCCGAGCTGCTGAAAACGACGCATTCGGTCGTTCCACGCACACCGCACGTCCGATGGATGTGCCTCCTCCTCCTGCAGCTTAGGAATAATATTCCTATCGTCCTCATGCGGTTTCAGGTCGTTTGAAGCACTTTTGCTCCGAATTCGACCGCCGCACGCCGTTTTGGTGTTTTATGGCTCCGGAAACGCGTTTCCGGCCGCCGCGGTCAAACGGCACCTCCGATTGACGTGCCGTCTATCCGAACATTTCACAATTCACGCAACGGATGTTGTCGTGCGGTTTCGTGGCATTCGGAGGTCGTTCGGGTGGTTTTGACCCCCCCCCCCCCAACGCGCCATTTCATCGCTCGCCGAGCTGCTGAAAACGACGCATTCGGTCGTTCCGCGCGCACCGCACGTCCAATGGACGTGCCTCCTCCTCCTGCATCTCAGTAATAATATTCCTATCGTTATCGTGCGGTTTCAGGTCGTTCGGAGCACGTTTTTTTCCGAATTCGACTGTCGCACGCCGTTTTAGTGTTTTATGACTCCGGAAACGCGTTTTCGGCCGCCGCGGTCAAACGGCACCTCTGATTGATGTGCCGTCTACCCGACCATTTCACAATTCACGCAACGGATGTTGTCGTGCGGTTTCGTGGCATTCAGAGGTCGTTCGGGTTGTTTTGACCCCCCAACGCGCCATTTCAGCGCGCGCCGAGCTGCTGAAAACAACGCATTCGGTCGTGCCGCACGCACCGCATGTCCGATGGATGTGCCGCATCCTCCTACATCTCAGGAATAATTTTCCTATCATTCTCGTGCGGTTTCAAGTTGTTCGGACCATGTTTTCTCTAAATTCGACAGCCGCAAGCCGTTTTGGTGTTTTATGGCTCCGGAAACGCGTTTCCGGCCGCCGCGGTCAAACGGCACATCCGATTGACGTGCCGTCTGTCCGACCATTTCAAAATTCATGCAACGGATGTTTTCGTGCGGTTTCGTGGCATTCAGAGGTCGTTCGAGTGGTTTTGACCACCCAACGCGCCATTTTAGCGCGCACCGAGCTGCTGAAAACGATGCATTCGGTCGTGCCGTGCGCGCCGCACGTCCGATGGACGTGCCGCCTCCTCCTGCATCTCAGAAATAATATTCCTATCATTCTCGTGCGGTTTCAGGTTTTTCGGAGCACGTTTGTTCCGAATTCGACTGTCGGACGCTGTTTTGGTGTTTTATGACTCCGGAAACGCGTTTCCGGCCGCCGTGGTCAAAAATCACCTCCAATTGATGTGCCGTCTGTCCGACCATTTTACAATTCACGCAACGGATTTTGTCGTGCGGTTTCGTGGCATTCGGAAGTCGTTCGGGTGGTTTTGACCCCCCAACGCGCCATTTCAGCGTGCGTCGAGCTGCTGAAAACGACGCACTCAGTCGTGCCGCGCGCACCGCACGTCCGATGGATGTGTCGCCTCCTCCTACATCTCAGGAATAATATTCCTATCGTTCTAGTGCGGTTTCAGGTCGTTCGGAGCACGTTTGCTCCGAATTCGACAGCCGCACGCCGTTTTGGTGTTTTATGGCTCCGGAAACGCTTTTCCAGCCACCGCGGTCAAACGGCACCTCTGATTTACGTGACGTCTGTTCGACCATTTCAAAATTCACGCAAAGGATGTTGTCGTGCGGTTTCGTGGCATTCAGAGGTCGTTCGGGTGGTTTTGACCCCCCAACGCGCCATTTCAGCGCGCGCCGAGCTGCTGAAAACGACGCATTCGGTCGTGCCGCGCGCACCGCACGTCCGATGGACGTACCGCCGCCTCCTGCATCTCAGGAATAATATTCTTATCATTCTCGTGCGGTTTCAGGCCGTTCGGATCACGTTTGCTCCGAATTCAACCGTCGCACGCCGTTTTGGTGTTTTATGGCTCCGGAAACGCGTTTCCGGTCGCCGCGGTCAAACGGTACCTCTGATTGACTTGCCGTCTGTCCGACCATTTCACAATTCATGCAACGGATGTTGTCGTGCGGTTTCATGGCATTCGGAGGTCGTTCGGGTGGTTTTGACCCCCCAACGCGCTATTTCAGTGCGCGCCGAGCTGCTGAAAACGATGCATTCGGTCGTGCCGCGCGCACCGCACGTCCGATGGACGTGCCGTCTGTCCGAGCATTTCACAATTCACGCAATGGGGTGCGGGGGGCTGTACGGGGGTGCGGGGGGGGGGGGGGCTGTCCGGGGGTGCCGGGGGGGCTGTACGGGGGTGCGGGGGGCTGTACAGTGGTGCAGGGTGCTGTACGGGGGTGCGGGGGGGCTGTCCGGGGGTTTGGTGGGCTGTACGGGGGTGCGGGGGGGCTGTACGGGGGTGCGGGGGGATGTACGGGGGTGTTGGGGGGCTGTTCGGGGGTGCGGGGGGCTGTTCGGGGGTGCGGGGGGCTGTACTGGGGTGCGGCGGGGTTGTCCGGGGGTACAGGGGGCTGTACGGGGGTGCCGGGGGGGGGGTGTACGGGGGTGCAAGGGGTTGTACGGGGGTGCGGGGGGGGGGGGGGGGGGGGGGGGTTGTACGGGGGTGCGGGGGGCTGTCCGGGGGTGCGGGGGGTTGTACGGGGGTGCCGGGGGGCTGTACGGGGGTGCAGGGGGCTGTACGGGGGTGCAGGGGGGCTGTATTGGGGTGCGGGGGGCTGTACGGGGGTGCGGGGGGGCTGTCCGGGGGTGCGGGGGGGCTGTACGGGGGTGCGGGGGGGCTGTCCGGGGGTTCGGGGTGATGTACGGGGGTGCGGGGGGGCTGTCCGGGGGTGCGGGGGGGCTGTACGGGGGTGCGGGGGGTTAGAGTTTTTAAATGCACCCCTTAGATAATATTAGCTATCATATAATAAACAAGAAAAGAAAGAAATTATAAGTACACAACCTTCTAATTTAAATTAAATGAATACATACAGTACATCAATGTCAACCCCACCAGTAAAAACAAAAAACATATCTCGTGAATATATGATGCGTCACGCGTTGTCATCCATGTTACCTCCTTCTGGTGGGCCAGGGGCCTACAACAAATAAACATTATAAATATTTTAATAACAAAAAAAATTTAAATTAAATAAATAAATATAGTATATACCTGCGTCGTATGATCCCCTGCACCATCAGCTCGATGCACATATTCCCGCAGTGCTCTAACCTCAGCTGTCAATTGCGCATTTGCCTCCTCGGAAGCGCGCAGCCGTGCCTCAAAATTTGACATTTGTTGTGTCATATGAGCAACAGCAGGACCGACAACCGCAGCGCGTGACACTACAGAATGAGGAATCCCTGCTCCATAGGTTAAACTATAGCCATGGCCGTCCCGACCGATAATGCGATGAAAGATCTCATCCCGTCGCATGGGAAGCTGTCGCTGGTCCTCTGGCAGATGTTCTAACTCAGCATCAAAATGAGCCTGTGAAATATTTAAATATATATAAATATATATATGTTAATATATAGATTTATGTAATTATTGGTAAGTACAGACACTTACTATCAATGCTGCAACCTCTGGATCATTGCGATCACGAGTCCTCATCCACACCGACATTTTATCAGTTGCTGCACCTTGCTCTCGCAACTGTATATTAAAAGAATATAAACACAAAACCATATTAATTAATAAATTAAAAAATGAATAATATATACCTCATGTCGAATCTGAGACACGTGACGAGTCCCGAGCCTGTGAGGTGGTCCCTGCAACGCTCGATTCTCAGAATGGCGTGTTGACACCTCCTACATTCAATTCATTCAAATTTCAAACAAATCACATATTCTTGAAAATATATATAAACCAAAATAATTAATATACAAACTGAAACACCCTCATTAGACCAATATGCAACCAAGTCACACCACTGAGCCGGGAGGACACCTCTCGGGACTTTTTCCAAAATGTCTAGGGCACCCACATTTGGTACCCAGTGGTCTCTCTTCACTTTGCCATTATAATCTTTCCACATCTTACGGAATTTTCTCATACACACAGGCCGAAACTCTTCAGGGCATACTTTCAAATTTTTCTATAAAGAAAATAATCAAACATATTAGTATTCTTTATACATAGAAAATAAAGTAAAATGATTTTATTACCTAAACCTCCCTCCATAGACGATCTAATGTGTCCTGAGGGATAGAAGCCCAGTCACGAGTGGTCAATGGAAATCGATGTGGGTCACGTATGATATGACCCAGCTGACGAATAAATTCCGGGGCATTCGGTCCCACAGGATGAAAAACCTCATCAAATGAAACATCTATCGTCGTGTCAGAATTCCATGATAATATGCCAGGACCAGGGCCTCTCCTGCGAGAGGAAGAAGCAGCCGAGTCTGATCCTGTTGAAAACAATTTTATATATAAATTTACAAATGTTATATATATTTATATGTATGTATGTCAATTACATAAAAAATATAGACAATGACATTCAAACATACCTCGACCCTGAGACGTAGATGCCTCAGATGGATGATGTGGATCTTCTGCCTCTTCCCCTGACATGTCTGCAGTCATAGAAAACATCAGTAATGAGTCCAAAGTGTTTAAAAGATAAATTGGATTGTTCTTAAAAAACCAAACTTGTAAAGCTGTTAATCAAACAAAAAATGGATTGAATAATTAGTTGTGAATGAATTTTAAAAAAATCAGAAAGTTAACAAAACAGATATACAAATTATGTACAAAACCAGTCAATGCATAGCCAAATTTCAGATAGAACTAATAAAAATTCAAGCATCACATGAATCAGATGAAGAATACCTCAAAGGGATGATACACCGACCATAACATCAATAAATCAAGAATAAAAACAACCTAAATATTTATGATTGAATTAACTTACAAAAGTGAGGATTAAAACTTATAAAGATTTATAAAATGATTAGATAATTTATGATATCCTAGGACATTCTACTGAATAATGGGAAAACAATTATACCTTTCATTAGGCATGCAAATCGACCGTTTCTCCTTCAACAGCCGCTCTGACCCAATAAATATCTTCTTCACGTTGAAATACGGTATGTTGATCAAGTTGTTTGTAAACAAACGGAAGAGTCTCAGGTTCATCTTCTTCAAATAAAAACACTCCTTGCCGAGACATTTTGACAACAACTTGCCAACGTGGATCCGAAGGAAAAGTAACGAAGAATACTTGTTTCGCTTGTGATGTCAAAATGAAAGTTTCATTCTCAACTCATTCATTATTTATTTATAACATATAGTTAAAATTCACCAATGAAAACTGATATTGACCGACTTTACATCTACGCACTGGATCAACCCAATTACACTTTAACAATATGTACTTCAAACCGTGTGTGTATACAACTTCAATGATGTCTATCAATTGACCATAGTAATAACCAGAATCAAAAAAGGGACAACCGATGCCACTTTTTTGTGTTGCTCGTTTGTCCTCAACATCTTTAATGCGAAATCGAAAACCATTAGCATCAATAGCTTTATAACGACGAGCCGTTATAGATGGACCGTCAGCCAGTTGAATAAATACTTCAGGTAGTGTGGGGTCCCCTAACTCCCTCAGCTTACGAACCAACATAATTTATAAAAATCAATACTGATATATGCAGAAATAATTAGTATAATACTTCACTCATAATGAAAATCAATTTATACATACATAATCCTTGAAACAATCATGAAATGACGCATAATGAGATTGTTGAATTTGCAACTCAGTCGCACGATGTATCTCTTCTTTTATCTCATTAATGTGTTTCCTGAAAATGATAACGCGATGTTTAAAAGATCATCTTATGCAAACAAAACATGTAAAAGTTATACAAGCACATTGATAAGATACTAACTTCATTAATGGTGCAACTGATGGAGTATTGAACAAGATATATCGATGTGCTTGTATCCACTCGATGTTGTCCATATCAAATGTGGTTCCTTCTCCAACTAGACCATCATGAATCCGAGAGGGCTTATCTAATTTTGTTTCAACATCCATAAGATATTCTGCACAAAAGTTAGTACACTCATCCATCAAATAACCATTGGCTATTGATGCCTCTGGACGAGCTCTGTTGCATAGAAATATTTTCAATGTACTCAAATACCGTTCAATAGGATACATCCACCTGAATTGCACTGGACCAGCATCCATTACTTCATCAGTTAGGTGCACTGTCAAGTGGACCATAACATCGAAAAATGAGGGGGGGAAAAGTTTCTCAAAGTGACAAAGCGTAAGTACAATTCGGTCCTGTAAACTTTTTAAATCACTCATTCGTTGATTTCTTAAACAAAGCTGTCTAAAAAAATTACTCATCTCAATCAAGGGCTGAACAACATTGGGGGATAAACAATCACAAATTGCGATTGGAATCAACTGCTGAAGTAATATGTGATTGTCATGACTTTTCAACCCTTGCAATGTCTTGATCGTCAGATTCACACACTTTGAAATATTAGAAGAATAACCATCAGGCACCTTGACCATCTTCAAAATGGAAAGAAATGTCTCTTTCTCCTCTGTAGTCATCGTATACTGTGCAGCAGTCATATATGCCTTGTTTCCCTCAGCTAACTGTAAATGAAACTGTTTCCTTAAACCCATTTCTTCCAAATCACGGCGTGCATTAACATGGTCCTTTGATTTTCCACTGACACCTAAAATGGTCCACAATATGTTATCACAAACATTTTTTTCAATGTGCATTACATCCAAATTATGCCTCAACATGTTAGTTTTCCAATACGGAAGACTATAAAAAATACTTTTCTTTTTCCAATTGTGACTGCACTGCCTACCCGCAGCACGAATATTATATACTGGAGGAGCCACCAAATCCTGAATTTCATATACAGTGCAGATGTTTTCTTCCTCAATATGCGATAACATTTCGACTCCTGTCATGATCTTTGGTGCTGGGATGAACTCTCTAGAACCATAAAATACCACTCTGTCCTTTCTGAATCTGTGCTGAGGAGGGAGAAAACACCTGTGACCCATGTATGGACATTTTTTGGAATGTTTAAGCCATACATATTTTTTACTTTTATTGCAACAAGGGCAAGCAAATTCCCCTTTCGTACTGCAGCCTGATAAATTTTCATAAGCTGGGAAGTCATTGATTATCCACAATAAATCAGCATGCAGTTTGAACATTTCATTCGTTTCGCAGTCATAAGTCATCACACCATCGCCCCAAAATTCATTCAACTCATCAATCAATGGCTGAAGGTAAACATCAATCGTATCCCCCGGACTTTTAGGTCCATCAATAAGAGTGGAAAGTAATATAAATTGTTGCTTCATACAAAGCCACGGAGGAAGATTATATGGAACCAACACCACAGGCCATGTTCTATGAGTTTCACCAACGATAGACTTGAATGGATTGAAACCATCTGCTGCCAATCCCAATCGGACATTACGAACATCTTTAGAAAAGTCAGGATGTCTCTTATCAAAATCCTTCCATGCATGAGAGTCTACCGGGTGGGTTAACATATCACTTTCATGAACTCTTTCTGCATGCCATCTCATTAAATTAGAAACTTTAGATGACATAAAAAAATCTTTTCAAACTCGGTTTAAGGGGAAAGTAACGCATTTGCTTTACAGCAATCGGTTTCCCCTGTATCGCAATCTGACTTTGATGAGTATTATTTCCCCTGTTCTCTTTCCACCTGGAAGCACCACAAACCGTACAAATATCCAAATGGGCAGTTTCTTTTCTAAACAACATACAGTTGTTTTCACATGCATCTATGGTCTCATATGTAAAACCTAAGTTCTCTGTCAACTTACGAGCATAGTAATACGACTCAGGAATCTTAGCGTTGATAGGAAGAAATTTTTTCAATAAAACCAAAAGCATGTAGAAATGATGTGTCTGACAAATTATTCAAAGTCTTCAAATGCAAAAACTCCACGATAAACGACAGTTTATTGTAAGAAGTACATCCAGGATATAATTCTGTTTTCGCATCATCAAGTTCTTCATAAAACCTCCTCGAATCACGATCTGCACCAGAGCGAAGATTTATCTCACCGGTCTCAACATTCTGATGTCAATGCCTTCAGGATCAAACCCACGTACAATTTTAGTAAGCATTTCATGCATTGGATCAGTCATCCTTGCATCAACATCCATCTGAGCTGCATCTGTATTTTGACAACGAACATATTCTTCTCCATGACGAGTCCAAATCTCATAATTTTTCAGAAATACATTAAAGAAAAGGTGCTCCCTCACAGTATCTCGTGTTAATTGATATCTGTTAGCACATTTTCTACATGGACAACTAATATAGTCACTTTCAAATCCTCTCGTGAAGTCAATAAACTGCATAATGCCATTGAAATATTCTCTAGACGTTCGATTTTTAAGATCAATAAAACTCTTATCCATAATTATATCTGTATAACAAACATTTACACAATACTTATTACATTTACATTTTTAAAATCAACTATATTTAAAATAAATATTAATCATTTTTTTATGAACCATTGATAAAATAATAATGTAACTAAAAGCCCATGTTACCTGATTGAGCTACAAACCTGAAAGGGAGGGGAGCCGAAGGCGGTGCAGCGAGAGAGAGGAGGCAGCGAAGGGGAGCCGGAGCCAAAGGCAGTGCAGCAAGGGAGGGGATAGGCGGCGGCGGCGGCGGGGAGCTGGAGGACAGGAGGCGGTGAGTGGACGGGGGACGGGCAGCGAGGAGGGGGGGGGGGGGGCTGTCCGGGGTCGGGGGGGGGGGGGGGGCTGTTTGAGGTGAAGGGGGGCATCTGGGGTGCGGGGAGCGGTCCGGGGTGTGGGAGGGGGGGGGGGGCTGTCTGGGGTGCCGGAGTCGTCATGGGTGGGGGGGAGGGCTGAGGGGGCGGAGGGCGGAGGCCGGAGGGCGGATGGCAGAGGACGGAGGGCGGAGGGCGTGCGGCGGGGGAGGCCGGGAGGCGGGGGGGGGGGGGGGGGGGCGGCGTCGGGGGGCGGCGACGGGGGGGGGAGCGGGGGAGGTCGGGCGGCGGGGGAGGCCGGGAGGCGGGGGGAGGGCGGCGTCCGGGGGGGGGGGGGAAGGTTCGTTTTTTTATCAAGGCCAGCGACCGCCATTGGCGGTCGCTATTAGATATCTATAGAGACCGCCAATGGCGGTCGCCCGATTCTGGGGGGCTTCAATGCCCCCTTTTCTAGTAGTGTATTAACCTAGAAAATTAGTGTAATTCATAAAAAGTCTCAGATTACATTTATTTGGGTATTTATAACATCAATTATGTCAATATTTCATTAATAATATAATTTCTGCATCATCTTTGTGTCATAAATAAATTAACTTATTTAAAGTCTAAAAATTTCAAATAAATTATAATTATGTAGGAAATATTTTTATCTTTCTAATGAATATTATAGTCGAATTTATATTATGTATAACCCTATATTAAAAATGATATACTTATTAAACTTTGATTTTAACTATTTTAACCCTTCTTTAAATAAATTAATAATAAATGTCCTAATCTAATACAAGTGGGCCTAAATGGTCATAATTTATTCCTAAGGTTGTTTTTGGTCGAATTAAACTTATCCAATAGAATTAGGACATGTGTTAGGGTAATAATAATAACATTTGTACCCTTAATTACCCTATTTACTTTTAATCGTGGTAAAAAAAAGTAAAAAGTTAATATTCACCAAAAAACAATTTCATCTCATTGAACCACATTTTACTTACTGACATCAACCGTGTCTCTTGGATTTTTGAAATTCCATTCACAGAAGCAGTAAAATTATGTTTTATGAAAAATTTATTTTTTTTAACTACCACTTAGTGGTTTCACTATTCATCAAAAAATGAAAGTTTCCAGAAAAATACCAGAAATTAGGCCTAAGATATATTTGATATTATGAACTCAAAAATGATGTCTATTTTACCAAATTCAAAACATATTAGTTGCATTAATTAATTTAAAAATTAATTCCTGTCGTCAAAACAAATAGCATGTTCTTAAGATATAATAACTATCAAAAGATTGACACTTGTTTATGTATGGTTTAAATGTGAAATTACATCCAATGACCAACATTGTATTAAATTGTAAAAATATATTCTAAATATACTTTAAAAGAACTCAAATTAATAATTTATCACTATTAATTATTTTGATTAAAAAGGTTGTTTTTAATTAAAATTTTGTAATTTTCACTATTCATCAGAAAATGAAAGTTATCCGAAAAGTACCAAAATTTCACCCTAATATAATTTTGATATTCCGAATCCAAAAATGAAGTCCATTTTGAAAAATAAAATTTAAAAAATTTCAAAAATTGGTTATTACTATTTATAACGGCTAGTTTTAATAATATTTTAATAGCATATTGTTGTTTAGTGAAACTCGTTATTGCGTACTACACATGCTATCGAGGAAGGTCGATATTGTGTGTAATTCAAGGCAAGTCAATGATGCATGTTGTGTAAGCTACTTTTGGTGTAGCATACAACACAAGGAATTAATGAAATTAAAAAGAATATTTTTCATAAAATCTCGGGGTGTTACATTCTACCCCCCTTAAAATGAATTTTGCCCTCGAAATTCGTCGGGGTTATAAATGGTTTACTACTTGAAAGTTTATTTAATAGAAACCCACATCATAAAAAGGAATACCAAAACCAATCTTTAAAAACAAAAGCATGAAACGTAACGGTTACCCAAATAAACTAATCACTGGGTTTCCACATAAGTGAAAATATGGATATGGAAGAGAAATCTAACCATCATGTTCTGATGGAGAGTGGTAGAGAACATCGCTATGGAAAATCCAGCAATCACAAAGCCATAAATTTTTGATGATCTAAGGTTCCATATGATTCATCAGATATAAGAGCACTAGGACAACATTTTTGGTTTTCAAGATTATTTCCCTAAAGTTGATGAAATTGGAATTGGAAGAAATACTTTCGTCATTTTGGTATAGTCTCACCGTTGGTCGTTATTTGGACAATTTCCACTTTATCTCTTAAATAAATGAAGTTGAATTTTTCATTCATGATGTGTTAGTAGATCATGTGATAGAATGATGGGTCATTCCATCTATCTCAAATAAAAGGTTGGAAAAGTTATCAAAAAATACATAAGTCCATCTATAGTGATATTAATCATATATGGTTCCTAAAATGGACTTATACATCATATATCATACTGATTAATATAATAAAACTAGTTTCTACTAAACAGGGACTTCCTGTAGGCCAGTGGTAGGTGATAAAGGTCAGTCACACTTCGGTTGTGGGTTCGATTCCCACAGCCTTGTCCGACGCGATGGGCTATCGCCGTCCTGCAGGTTATCCTTTTTCTAAATCTATATTACTATAAAATCCCATCAATAATATCGAAAAAAGTTTATCCTAACTTATGTCTAGAATAATCCATTCCAATCTTTAGGCTTATCTAAAATACTTCGGTCCAAGATCAAAGTATAAAGAAAATTATTATATGAAATGTCACATAACAATCATGTGAATGCCATCATTTATCCCCCATATATCATAAGATATATCTTGTTGGTCAAATTACAAACATGTGAATACCTTAATCATGTATTCTCTTGAAGAATGAATACCCATTGAACCTTAGTGAAAACATGAATGCAGTTAAAAGTTAACACTTTCCACAAACCAAAATCCTCAAAATTCATTATACTCAAACCATGATATCACTTAGTCCTTATATCAATCATGAGATCATGAATACAATCAAACATCTCATTATCTTCTTATCCCTTCATTATGCGCATATCATCTATATTACAAAAATATTTGAACAACCTTTAATGGATACTGGTACCATTAATCATACACTTTCAAAACTCAAGGAAAGTCCACAGTGTAACAATCCTTAGATGTCTCTTTATTCCATAGTATCATGAGATTACTTATACAACATTACACTTGATAAACATGTAATCATTCCACTACCTTTTTAAACCATTGACCGAGCTTCAACAAATATTTCATCTCACATATCATTTGTAGTCTCTTCATCATCATCAACATAAATACTACCCATACGGCCGTACTGATTCTCTTCATGAGACTTTCCCTTAGGGCATTGGTTTGCATAATTCCTGTACATTCCACATTTAAAACATTTAACGATTGTTGATGTCATAGAAATACCATTATCCACATCCATGGTGTTAACTGAACCTTTTCCTTTGCACTTACTGGCTTTGTGTCCTTCTTTTCCACACCCAAAGCATATTCTAGTTCCTTTGAAACAATCTCCCCGATGCCTCTTCCCACATGATTTACATGAGGGAAATTGAACTTTCTTTCCTCTATGATCATCATTAAACTCCATATTTCTCTTATTATCTGAGTCGGGAAACTTACCAAAATTGAGATTATTGATCATAATACAAGATTGCTGATTAGGCATAATAATGATGTTTGGACTTCCAAATCCCATTTCATTTGGTTTCTCATGAAGAATATCATTCCATTGTCTGTCATATCCTCCATTATCATAAATCTTTGTGTTTCCATCCATTTTCTGAAACCCAAAAAGAATAGTGTGAGAGGCAAAAATCATGCTAGGGAAAACAACATAGTAAATGGGGAGTACCCTCAATATCTAACATCTTAGGTTAAATTCTAAGATCGTTACCGTAGTTCTAGGACTATATCCTATATGTATACTTATCCTTAGGGACATCCCTAGACATACCTTAGAAATATCTCTAGGGATATCACTAATGTTTTCGCATCATAGTTTCCAAAGGTTGACTAAACCTTTCCTCTGATACCAACTGTAGAGACCCAAAGCTTGAAGTACATGGATATTACATTACTTTAGCGGAATACTTAATACATAATAATAACATACACACATTGATCGTAATAGTTTAGTGTCTTTGGAAACTTGGAACGCAATATTCTAATCGTGGTGAAAGATCTTCAACATCTCCCATAAAGATCTTCCCCTTTTTTCCTTACCTAAAACCTTTATTTATATCATGGGGAAAAGAAAACATAAAAAGGGTGAGCTCAAATGCTCAGTAAGGGTAAGCATGGATAAAATAAAACATACCATATACATTTGAACTTAAAAGCATGAACATAATGTTTAAACATAAAAAGCTTGAGCAATGACATAAAACATGGAAGTACGTAAGGCATAGATCATAAAGAAACATTAAGAATGATAAAATAGCATGGGAATAAAACATGTAATTGTGGCAACCATTAAGCAAATGATATGATTTCCATAGTAGCCAAGGCATTACTGCCAAGACCATCTTAGTGGACAAAGTCCCTTTTTGAATCGAGTTCACTCCTCGTTCCAGTCCTGTATTACTGAACCGGTTTAACTTGTCGTTCTATCCATGTCTATCTCATGAGATATAAATCTTTACCCAATGCATTGGAGGGAGATATAGGTCCCACCCATCTCATAATGAAATCATTCTTTCGTGTGCCACAAAATCATAAATCATACATCATAGCATAACCCATGAAATAAAATGGGATTCTTAAACATCATGCCATCATAACATAATCCATAAAAAATTGATATCATTTCATCATAAGAAAATTGAAACCATTTAAATCATAGAGACATTTTACTTGAAACATACACATATGAAATAATGCCATCTCAGATGGAAAATAGTTTTGACAAAACACTTGAAATAAATTCTTGAGGAAAATATCCTTTCTTCTTTAAAATCATTTTCTTTTCACAAAATTCCATGCAATTTAAAAATATAAGGGTTTTGTTGAAATTAATAATGCAATCTTGTAGAGGAAGCTTCTTGAAAATGAGGCGTTATGAAACCGTAAAAATCCATTCATTCCGTAAAAGTTAAAAATAACATTCTCCTCGTACTTTTGTTGGAAAAGTCAAAAAGTACCTTATATGGTAACCAAAGGAAAGATTCCATTAATACAATGTGGTAAAAAGTCAATAAAGGGTAAAAATGACTTTAAAAATCCTTGTAATAATGGTAAACATTTTATGAAAGCATTTTTAGAAAACATGGTCATGGATGATAAATGTAACCCCAGTAAATACTTACGTATAAGCAATCTCGGATAAAAATGAGATTGAAAATTTATCCCATACCTTAGGTCTGATATGCTTCGTACGTATCCGAACCTCCTGTATAATGATTTAAATAATGTCATTGACTTATTACAGAATCATACTCATTGTTATTATATCATATATGGTTCACTTATGACTTTATTTTACCCGTTCTTTTGTAAATTTCATGTTAAAGAGTGTTTTGGGTAAAATCGTTTCATTTGTCGTCCGTGTTTTGACTTGTAATTATTCATATGATTACTTAGATCATGATTACTTAATTACAGAATATAAAACATGATTTATATATATTATATATTCAGAATATACATATATATAATAGATCAGTAAATGGAAAGAAATACACCGTTCATGGAGACGGTAGGTCGTACGTACGGATGAACGCTGTTTTCATTTCCTTATTGAGTTGAATGGAATTAAGTAGATGACATACATATATATACACATAAATCCAATATCATTATTATGTCATATATTTAATTATTACTTATTATATATACTTTATAATCATTCATGAATGGTTAACGTGGAGAATGAATCTCATCGCGTCGTGGAGACGGTAGTCCGTACGTACGCACGAGCGATGCTATCGTTCTCATGATCGTGGAATTGTATTGGAGTGTATGTATAATATTTAAGAATCAATATCACTTTAAAATAATCATATATAGTTATTATTTACACCATTATACCCATCCAAGTAAGGTGGTGATGGAAAATAGATTACACCACGGCATGGAGACGATATTCCGTACGTACGCACGTGCGGTGATTTAATTTTCCGTAGGATGGATAGATGGTGAAATAGGGTTGTTTCATACTTATAATAACATATCATTATATGAGGGATACTGATTTTATTACTTCATAATGAAACAACCTAAGAAGAATAAGTGGAAGAAGAAATAAAGTTGAAAGAATTGGTAACGGACATTACCTCCTCTTTAAAGCGCCTCTTTGAGATCTCCTTTTAGGGCACTAAAATTGGTCTCTGAGGAAGACCAGAACCTCTAGGATGTTTCTAGAGAAGTGAAGAATAGAATTTGGCAGGGTCTGGCCGAGTTTGAAGGCTCAAAGTGGTGTGAGGAATAGAGGGAGGAGGTTCCCTTTTATAAGGGAGGAGAGGGGCACCTTTGGAATAACTAAAAATATCATTTTATTATAAAGACAAATTCGGTTTTAAATATCTCAAAATTGATTTATTTCGAAGCTAAGGTGGGGATGGGTCGAAATAATCTCATCCAATATAATTTCGACAAGTTTAGTTTACTATTTTAACCTTATAATTTAGTTTTAACTTTAAGTTAGATAATTTTACTTTTACCGTGTCTTTTTGTGTTCTTACACTATAAGGTTAATAAACATACTATAACAAGACAAATGAACCCCAAGTTGTTTATTGTTAATATATATTACCTTATCTAAGTCATTTGACCGAACCTTAGATTTTTAGGAATAAAATAACAATTAATAATATAATATTTGTTTTAAAAACTATTTTATGTCAATTTTGACACTATTTAGTAATTTCTTTTTGTGAAAATCATAACAGAATTATTAGTTTGGAAAACTTTAATTAAATCAATACTAACATGTCATATTAACTTAGAAAATTATTGTAATTCATAAAAAGTCTCAAATTACATTTATTTGGGTATTTATAACATCAATTATGTCAATATTTCATTAATAAGATAATTACTGCATAATCTTTGTGTCATAAATAAATTAACTTATTTAAAGTATAAAAATTTCAAATAAATTATCATTATTTAGGAAATAGTTTTAGCTTTCTAATGAATATTTATATTCGAATTTATCTTATGTATAACCCTCTATTAAAAATTATATACTTATTAAACTTTGATTTTAACTATTTTAACCCTTCTTTAAAGAAATTAATAATAAATGTCATAATCTAATCCAAGTGGGCCTAAATGATCATATTTTATTCCTAAGGTTGTTTTTGGTCTAATTACACTTATCCAATAGAATTAGGACATGTTTTAGGGTAATAATAACAACATTTTTACCCTTAATTTCCTTATTTACTTTTAATCGTGGTAAAAAAAAGTAAAAAGTTACTATTCACCAAATATTATTTTCATCTCATTGAACCACATTTTACTTACTGACATCAACCGTGTCTCTCGGATTTTTTAAATTCCATTCACAGAAGTGGTAAAATTATGTTTTCTGAAAAATTCATTTTTTTAACTACCACTTAGTGGTTTCACTATTCATCAAAAAATGAAAGTTTCCAGAAAAATACAAAAAATTAGGCCTAAGCTATATTTGATATTATGAACTCAAAAATGATTTCTATTTTACCAAATTAAAAACATGTTAGTTGCATTAATTAATTTAAAAATTAATTCCCTTCGTCAAAACAAATAACATGTTCTTTAGAGATAATAACTATCAAAAGATTGACACTTGTTTATGTCTGGTTTAAATGTGAAATTACATCCAATGACCAAAATTGTATTAAATTGTAAAAATATATTATAAATATACTTTAAACCCACTCAAATTAATAATTTATCACTATTAATTATTTTTATTAAAAAGGTTGTTTTTAATTAAAATTTAGTAATTTTCACTATTCATTAGAAAATGAAAGTTATCTGAAAAGTACCAAAATTTCACCCTAATCTAATTTCGATATTCCGAATCCAAAAATGAAGTCCATTTTGAAAAATAAAATTTACAAAATTTTAAAAAGTGGTTATTACTATTTATAACGGCTAGTTTTAATAATATTTTAATAGCATATTGTTGTTTAGTGAAACTCGTTATTGCGTACTATACACGCTATCGAGGAAGGTTGCGATTATGTGTAATGCAAGGCAAGTCAAAGATGCGTGTTGTGTAAGCTCCTTTTGGTGTAGCGTACAACAAAAGACATTAATGAAATTAAAAAGAATATTTTTCATAAAATCTCAGGGTGTTACAATCTTAGTGGGAAGGATTTGATGTGGGTTATCATTGATAGACTCAAAAAAAATTCAAATTTCATACCTATTATGGAGGTGAAAATGTTGAACATCGAAGGATATAATATGTCTGAGAGATTATGAAAATTCATGGGTTACCCTCTATGGTTGTTTATGATAGGGACCCAAGTATCATTCCCAGTTTTTGTTATAGTTTTGAACAGTTTATGGGTTATAAAATTATTTTCATCATTGTAAATCATCGACATATAGACGGACAGACTGATATTGAAATCCTGGTTCTTCAGAATATACTATGTGATTGTGTGCTAGATTTTGGACTATCTTGGGGAAAGAATATTCCTCTAGTCAAATTTTCCTATAACAATATTTATTTGTATTTGATAAAGATGGAACCCTTATATTATTTCTATAGCAATCCATGTACGTATGGATTTTTCTTGAATGTTTTGAGAGAGTGGTACTTTGTGGGCCTGAGACTTATTTCAGAGACGAGAGTGATGGTGCAGCTGATCTAGAGGAGATTGATAAAAGAATAGAGTAATTATAAATCATAAATCCACTATTTGTGTAGAATATAGCATTTGAGTTTGGGGATCAGGTTTTTCATTATAGTCCACCTCTCATGGGACATCATCAATTAGTTAAGCATGGTATGTTGGCTACCAGTTTTGTAGGTCCCTCCAAGATTATTTAGTGACTGGGGTAGGTGGACTATTAGTTGTACTAGTCATATTGTATGACATATAAACATGAAGTGTTTCATGTTTCCATGTTTAGTACGTATATAATGGATCCTTCCCATGTTATAGTGTTAGAGAATGTTGAACTTGAGACAGCAACCACATTGGATGTGTAGCTAGTTCAAATTATGGATCACTGGTATAAGTTACTTTTTAGTAAAAACATTCCTAATGTCCAGGTGTTGTGGAGGTGTTGATGGGATAGCCACAAGATGTGGGATAAAGGATTATTTATCTGGAGGATGTGGCCATCACATTTTTCAGTCCATGAATCTAAGGGAATTCGGGGGGATAAAATTGTTTATGGTGGAAGATTATATCACTACATTACACTTTTTAGGTACTCCTTTGTTCATTTTTATTTATCATCCTTATTCGGATCCATATCCAAGATTAACATTGATGGAGAATTTTTTTTGGGGAAAATTACATTTATTTTGGTGATATATATATCTGCGTGTGTTTTTAACTAATTGGATCTGAGTAAACAATTTTGAAAGGTCATAAATGTTTCTCTTTCAGTTTGATGAATGTTGACGGTGGATCTGATATTTTAGGCAGAACTACCTTGTTTGATGTCTAATAGGTGATTAAATAACATGTAAAGAGATTAAATTCCATGTAATTTACACCTGAAAAAAAATTCCAATCTAATGTAGGGAGTGATGTTTTCACTCCATATATTTTTATTTCATGTCCTCTAGTGGATAAAATCAGATTTTATAAAAAGGTGATATGTTATTAAGTGCTTTTATTCCTTATGGAATTCATTCTAGGTAATGAAATTTCATTCCATGTATGTCTCATGAATTAGGGCAATATGGTTTTGTATGGTAATTTATTCCTTCATTCCACTTTTATCCTCCCTCTCTTGACCTAGAGCTCACCCATGGTAATTTTAGATATCACCTATCCTTTCAGATTGTTCTTTTTGGAAATCAACCATCATGTTTCTTATGTTGGGCCTCTTTGCATATGAATTACTTCTCGTAATTCAAAACTTTTTCTAGGGTCAGTAATTTGTATATATTTATGGTTTATATTCATGATCAGATATTATTTTCTATAAATCCTTTTTTTCTTAATTTTACTGGTCATTCTATGGCATGTCTCTTGGTTTCTAATCATTTTTGTTGAATGAGGGTAGTTTTACACTCATTTTAAGTACGTGTATCTATAAAATGGGTTAATTATATGAATTTATTATCATTATTGATAAATTCCATTTGATTGTTCATTGAATTGAATTTATTCGTGGTTTCAATGGATTTCATTGAAATATAATTTTTTATAAGGATTTTCATTAAAGACGGTTTGTTCTGATCTAGAAATGTGGTTTTCAAACATGGAAGTGGCATTTAATAGAATTGAAAAATGTTTTATAAATTTTGAGTATGATTTTGAAATTTATATGAAAATATTTGAACTTTGGGAAAATTGGGTCCATCAGAATATAAACATAGGAAAAATTAGTATGTCTAGAACCACTAGTGGTTATTTTGTTGATATAGAAATACTATGGAAGGAGTCAATATTGATTCTATATTTTGTTTTTTCTGGTTTTGGATCATATATTCCTAATACAAATTTTACAATATTCTAGATTTCAAATGACAGTGTTCTTGGTAATTTGTGTATTTTTCACCTGATGATTTTTATCAGGGGTTATTTATAACAGGTTTTAATATGAGGTTTCATTACATGGAATCAAATGATTCTATCTCAAATATATGTTTTTATATTCATACCTTATGACACAAGGACATGATTTCCTATTTTATCACATACAATTTTCAAATTATGTCTTTGAGAATATGAATGTCTTTAATGAAAAAGAGAGAGAACTATTTGTTAATAGGATTGGATTTTCTAAAAATGACATTGAAAATGGGTTTCATTAAAATCGAGAACTATATAATCATTGATTTTAGAAAATGTATTGAATTTGTGGTTGTATCCTATAGGGCTTTGTTCTCACACCCTTATTTTTAGGTTGGGTGGTTTTTTGTGTTTTATTGTAGGATACATGTATATGTATGTGCACATTAAAGATATTGGGATTATCTTTTGTCATTTTTTTCAATGAGGGGTGGTTTGGAGGTGAATATCATTCACGTGAAGATTTTTAATAAATTCATATTTAATATTTTGGCTTGAATTGTTTAGTTTTTTGTTGTATAAAATTTATTCCAATTTTTACTTTGGTTAAATGTTTTTTTTTGTTTTTTAATGCGTTTTTACATTATTATTTGTTAACTCACCATGTGACAGTCGTCTTAGGTCGATTATATTATTTGACTGTGTTGTTCTATTATATGGAATTCACCATTTTAACTCACTATCATTTCATCCCAAATAATAAAAAAATCATATTTTTTCTAGTGGGTCATGGCCCCTATAAATAATAATCACAAAACATGATAAAAATAATATTTCCACCCCTATAAATGGTTATGGTATTTTAAATAATATATACTCATTAGAGTTTATAGTAAAATATGTGTATTTAAAAAATATTTCATAATAATTTTTCTTCAATGAAGAACATCAATTTCCATTAGAATTTTTTTTTGTATAATTCAGATGTGAGTTGTAAACTATAACTAACACCATTTCATCAATTATTTATATCATTGTATTATAAAATTTTATGAATATTATCATATTATATATCATTATATAAATGAATCATTATTCCAAAATAGATCAATTAAAAAATTTATTTATTATTATAAAATTTAATTTCTCATCCATCCAAATATCTTAATTGTACTCTTTAATTATTTTTATAACAGTTCACAAAATAGTGTTCCTTATTGTTTAAATTATTCCTCATGATTATGTATTCTATAAATTATGTATTCAACCATCTTTATAATTTCCATTTTACCACTTTATCATTATTATGGAATATTAATAATTTTATTCCCATTATAGGCTAATCTGGCATAAATTCATTGATGATTAGAGAACAGAAAACTAAATCATTAAAGAACTAATGGTGGGGATTCAACTAAAACTCTTAGAGTTTTCATTAGGATTTTTAGTTGTGGAATAAAAAATATCTTCTTAGTGACTCCTTATCCCTCATAAATCCCACATGCTGCTAATGGAAACACATTCACTACACCCAAGCCTCCTTTCAAACATGATCATTATTTCACATGGTATTATTAATGATTGGGAATGGTATATACAATATTAACATGCCTCAATGAAATATAATTATGTATTATTCCTTCATGATAAAAAACAATCTACATTATATTTGATAGAGCCCTGCTTATTTATCCTGGGGAGGGGTAACACATTCATCTAGATGGTTAAGATTAAAGATAGTTCTCAATTTGGAGACAGAATAATTATAATATATGGTGTGGTGGTACTATTACACCTTTAAAAATTAATATAAATAAAATATACCCGTCAAAAAAATCAATTTTATGGTAGACCCACATGGATTATCATGAGAGGCCAATTTTGAGCCACCTACCTTGATTCACATATTAAATAAAAACTGTAATCCTATAATGATTATAACACATTATTTGACTATATTTAATTCACTATAAACTTATTTATCTCATTATATATGAATAAAATTCTATCCTTTAATCTCTTGAGATAAAATAAAAGAGACTGAAAATGTCCATGGGGGAGGAAAATTAATTCTACCTAAATAAATTCTATAACTCTTTTTTTTCCACTATTGACTTTCCCTGTTTCATTATAATTTATTAGTCCTTAAAAATATCCCATAAAATCCCAATTTCCATCGAATATATGCTATAATATTCCATTTCATTATAACCCCATAATATATCACACATAAAAAATTATTTATTTTTGTATGATACTCTTTTAAATTTGTTTACATAAATATACAGCTTGTTTAACTTTCCAAAGATGCCCAATATTAATTAATAAATGAAACCACCTTATAAATTTTTTAAATTACCTCTAAAAGGTAATAATTATACCTAAAATCCAATTAAATGTTCTAAATTTCATTCATAACCCTTGAAATTTCCATTTTTTGATCATGTATAAATAATAAAAATTTCACAAATTCCCAAAATTCATATTTTAGATCCCATTGTTTATAGTTGTTAATGTTGTTGTATTGTTTGTAAAATTTTTGTGTTTATGAAGTTGTTTGTTTCTATGTTCTATGTTTATATGATGAATCTATGTTTAACTAGTTATGTTTTTTTTAAAGGTTGGGGACGAAGCCTCATTTTTTTTATTAAATCAAAGAAAAGTCCTCTTTTAACTGGGTAGAGGGAAACACATTACATAGCCTGAAGGCCCAGTGGGCTTGAATCCCATTACATAGCTCGTAGGCCCAAATTCTAAGGCCAATTCACATTCTGTGAATAGTAACATGCTGCTACAGTACCGCACCGTATCGCCGCCGCTACAGTGCCCTGCCGCCGCTACAGTGTCCTGCTGCCGCTACAGTATATGTTTAACTAGTTATGTGACTCAATGAATAATTTATTGTGATGATTTTGGGATCTATAAGTGAAATATTTTTATAATTTTGTTAAAAAATTGGATTCCATCCTCAGCTAAAAAACAACTAGCATAGTATTAGTGTTCTGGAAAAGATTAAATGTAGTGAGATCTAGGAAACCAATAATTTATAATAGAGGTTCCAAAGCACATATTCATGTTTACAATGAAATAGGTGAAGGTTCCGGGCGCAGCGGAACCGCGTGGGTGGATGTGCCCACTTGGCTTCTTGTCATTAGCAATGATCAATCCGGGATCAATACGACGATAAACGCCAGTCTCCACGGATCGAATCATAGAAAAAGACAAAGAAGATAGTTTTTCCCGGAACCACAAACAAGGATCGTTACAGGTTGATTATAATTAATTTAATTAATTATAAAGAAATACCTTTTGGGTGTTCTTTCTTCGTTGATGTTCTCAATCACGTTGTCGGTGTGATCCGTCGTTGCGTCGCAGAAGCCAAGTGTAGACTCCCTCTAGCGGTGATCCACACGTGTACCTCATATCTCTGGACGTCGCCAAAAGATTCTCCGAGTGCTAGCGTGGAGAAGCCTTTGCTTGCGTTGTCCGCCTTAGATTGTCTTGATCCGATGGAAGAGGATCTCTCTCGGTCTTGAGAGCGTTCTTGGAGGAAGAGGTTCTTTCGGCCTTGAAAGAATTCTCCAGAGATGTTGTGCACAACGATTCTATTGTGTGTCAGAAAAGAGTTGGGGTTGTGAGGATATTTATAATAGGGTGTGTGGGTTTATAGAGTTATGACAATAAATAAACGCATTACGCGTTTTATTTATTTCATTGACTCTTTATTTAAAACCCCATATCGAATAAATAATTCCTTGACATGCGCCCATGCTGATTATAATAAATATCATTTAAAACAATATTATATCCTCAAAATCCCAACTAAAAAAAACTACACGGCGTGTATTAATAAATACACGGCGTGTACATGTTTTTCATTGAAAACTACACGGTGTGTACATTAAATGTACACGGCGTGTATATCTTGTTTTCATTTATTCATTTCCTTTCCAAAATAAAACTACACGGCATGTAATAATAATACACGACGTGTACTTGTTTTATTTTCTTTTTCCTCCATCATTTAAAACAATTTAGGCTTCCTTGAATAATTATTAAACCACGTACGAGAATAATCTTTATTCAACTTGAGATACTTGGATACACTTAGTGTGTGACCCTCTAGGCCTCTTTCTCATTGGCATTAGGCGGGCTTGCCTAAAGTCCAAGATTACTGTCTAGCAACGGGTCAAGGCACCCAAGAGAAACAAGTTGACGTCGCATTGACGTATCACCTCATACGAACTCTTACTGTGTAATTTAATCCCTTTGTCTCAATATCTCATCAAGCAGGTTTCATGGCAGTGTCATAAACCTATATGCTTGATATGTCGTTCTTTGACTAACTGAAATAAACTCATCGTTTACACCATGGCCATGGAATTTAATGCAACAGTTCTATTTCAATCAAAGGGCCGGGATATCAACTTCCATAAATGGAAGGGACAAATCCTTCCTTGACTTATCCATTAACAACATGTCACTCGTGACGCACCCAACGTACCCTACTTCCCGCCAACTGTCTGCGTGACGGTTTTCATCAGTAAATCTAAGTGCGCGAGTCATGAAATGAGTTAATGATAATCTTCCAGTCAAAGGACCATTACACACGCTCGTAGATAGCAATATCCGATGACACCAAGACATGCGGAATTACTACTGGCGGGTCTGTTCTCATAATCTCCCATCTTGGAGATTACCAAGTGCGAACTCCATGAGAGAGAGTCTCGTCTTCTTATGAGTACTCGCACATGACGGTCTGTATACTATGTGTCCCATCATAGTATGTCATCCAACCGCAGAACTTTATTTAAGAATATTGTTATAGCATTTCAAGGTTCTCATCATAGCGGGGATCTGCTATGACCTTATTAATGCAACAAATATTTCAGGACATTATTATATTATAGTCATGCAGAACAATGAACAATATATAATAAGTGAACATTTATGTAATCAAAGTACAAAACAGTTGGTTCTGAGGAAACCAACCCTTACAAACTCCCACTTGGACTAGAGCCAATTGCCTACGACTTTTAGTCCTCTAGACCTCACATGATGATCATGTTTCTGCTGAGTCAAGGCTTTAGTCAATGGGTCTGCCACGTTGTCTTCCGTGGAAATACTGCTCACTGAAACTTCACCTCTCTGAGAAAAATCCCTCAAGAGATGATACTTTCGAAGTATGTGCTTTGTCCGCTGATGTGACCTTGGCTCTTTTGCAAGTGCCACCGCTGCCGTATTATCACAATAGAGTGTGATAGGATCTTTACTGCTCGGTACAACATCCAGCTCTTGGACGAAGCTTCGCATCCATACTGCTTCTTTAGCTGCCTCAGAAGCTGCGATATACTCAGACTCCGCTGTAGAATCTGCCACCACACTTTGTTTTGAGCTCTTCCAGCTCACTGCACCTCCATTCAAACTGAAGATGTATCCAGTCTGCGACTTCATGTCATCTTGATCAGTCTGGAAACTAGCATCTACATGTCCTCTGATGACTAGTTCCTCATCTCCTCCATAAACCAAGAACATATCCTTAGTACGCCTCAGATACTTAAGGATAGTCTTGACTGCCATCCAATGGCGGTCTCCTGGATCATCTTGATATCTGCCTACCGCACTTAATGCATAAGCAACATCTAGCCTCGTACATAGCATATCATACATGACTGACCCAATCGCGGATGCGTAAGGGATCCTTGCCATTCTCTTTCTTTCCTCATGTGTCTGAGGACACATTTTCTTGGAAAGATGAATGCCATGTGACACTGGCAACAATCCCCTCTTGGACTGTTCCATACTGAATCTCTTCAGTATCTTGTCAATGTATGTACTTTGACTTAGGCCCAACATTTTCTTGGATCTATCATGATGGATCTTGATCCCAAGAATATATGCCGCCTCGCCCAAGTCTTTCATGGAGAAGCATTTATTCAACCATGCCTTAACTGACTGTAAGACAGGTACTTTGTTTCCAATTAGCAATATGTCATCGACATATACTATTAGGAAAACGACTGCACTTCCACTAAACCTTTTGTAGACACAAGGCTCACATTCGTTCTTAACAAAGCCAAATTCTGTAACAGCTTCATCAAAACGAATGTTCCATGACCTTGATGCTTGCTTTAATTCATAAATGGATTTTTGCAACTTGCATACCTTGTTGGCATCCTTTGAAGTCACAAACCCTTCAGGTTTTGTCATGTAGACATCTTCCTGGAGGTTCCCGTTAAGGAAAGCTGTTTTGACATCCATTTGCCAAATTTCATAGTCATGGTAAGTAGCAATGGCCAATAGGATTCTGATAGACTTCAGCATTGCAACCGGTGAAAAGGTTTCATCATAGTCAATTCCTTGACGCTGTCTAAAACATTTTGCAACCAGTCATGCCTTGTAGGTGCTGACTTGCCCCTCCATGTCCAGTTTCTTCTTGAATACCCATTTATTACCAATAGGCTTTACATCAACTGGAGGATCTACCAAAATCCAGACTTGGTTTTGGTACATGGAATCCATTTCAGAATTCATGGCTTCTTGCCACTTGGCAACGTCTGTGCCTTCAACTGCTTCCTTGTAGGTAAGAGGATCATCATTGTCAACCAATAATGAGTCACCATCCTCAGGGACAAGAAAACCATATCGTTCTGGTTCTCTCACCTCTCTCATGCTCCTACGCAGTTCTTGTGTCTATGGAATAGATTGTTCTTCCACGGGGCTTTGTGGAATCTGTTCCTGTACCAACTCATGTGTATCTTGAGCCTCGACTTCATCGAAGTCTATCTCGCTCCCACTATCTCTTCTGGAGATGTGCTCCCTCTCAAGGAATATGGCGTGTCTTGCCACTGTAACCTTTTTTCTGAGGGGTTGTATAGGTAATATCCCCTTGTTTCCTTGGGATATCCTATAAAGATACACTTTGTGCCTCGGGGTGCAAGTTTGTTACCTGAAGAGGCCTTAACAAATGCTTCGCTACCCCACACGTGTAAATTTGATAACATGGCTTTGCGTCCACTCCATAACTCGTATGGAATACCATTTATCGATTTAGTTGGTACTTGGTTTAGTATATGTGCTGCTGTTTGTAATGCATATCCCCAAAAGGATAATGAAAGACTCGCATGACTCATCATTGATCTCACTATGTCCAACAGGGTGCGGTTCCTCCTTTCACTTACACCATTCCACTGCGGTGTGTAAGGAGGAGTGAGTTGAGATAGAATCCCAAACTCCCGTAAGAAATCAATGAAGTCTTGATTAAGATATTCTCCTCCTCTGTCTGAGCGGAGTTTCTTAATCTTCTTACCAAGCTGGTTCTCAACTTCATTCTTGTATTCTTTGAACCGATCAAAAGAATCTGACTTATACCTCATTAAATAGATATATCCATATCTACTAAAATCATCAGTAAAATTTATGAAGTACGAGAACCCACCCCTTGCTTCAACTGGAAATGGTCCACACACATCTGTGTGAACTAATTCTAGAATCTCTTTAGCTCTTTCACCTTTCCCACTAAATGGGGCTTTGGTCATTTTGCCTTGTAGACACGCATGACATACACCAAGTGGTTTTAGTTCGAAAGAATCTAAATACCCATCTTGATGTAATTTTGTCAAACGTTTCTCATTGACATGACCTAGCCGGTGATGCCAAAGTTGGGTGTGGTATGAGTCATGTAAATTAACTTTGTTATCAATTTCCATTACTTGGTTTGTGTATTCTAACACATAAAGGCCGTTATATAAATGCGCCCTACCAAAACAAATTCTATCTTTATAAAAGTAGCAACATTCATTTCCAAACTTGAATATGAATCCATCAGTATCTAATCTGGATACTGAAATAATGTTTTTGGTTACAGAGGGTACATAATAACATCCTTTCAAAACCAAGACCATCCCGGTAGGCAATGTGAGGTGGTAGTCCCCGACAGCTACAGCAGCAAGTCTGGCTCCGTTGGCTGCTCGTAGATCTATCTCCTCTCGATCAATCTTCCTGAATCTACTTGGTTCCTGTATTTGGATACAGATGTGAGCACCACAAGAAGTATCTAATACCCAATTAGTAGAAACAGATAGATTGCATTCGATAACAAATGCACCTAAAGCTTCCCCTTGCTTCCTTGGCTGGGTGCAGTTTTTCTTCCAGTGACCCTTCTTGCCACATGCGAAACAAATAGCATCCTGTTCCTTTGCCTCCCCTTTGATCTTCCTTTTCTTGGAAGGCCTTGAAGAAGCTTTGGGCTTAAAGCTCTTCGCCTTCCCTTTCCTTTTATTCACCATAAGGACAGAAGTCTTTTCACGCTTCATGTCATTGTCCACTTGGCGAATAAGGATAAGAAGATCAGATAGAGACTTCTCAATATTGTTCATGTTGAAATTAACAACAAAGTTTGAGAAGCTCTGGGGGAGTGATGCGAGAATGAGATCGGTACCCAGTTCTTCAGGGAGTTTAAACCCTAGAACCTCCAAGCGCTCAATGTAGCCAATGAGCTTGACTACATGAGGGCCAGCTGGGGCACCCTCTCCAAGCTTGCTCTGAAACAGAGCCTTGGAGATCTCAAACCTTTCTTGTCTTTCTCTCTCCTGGTATAAACCACAGAGGTGCTCAAGCATGTTGTAGGCATCCATGTCTTCATGAGACTTCATGAGATCACTAGACATAGATGACAACATCAAACATTGAACGTCGAGAGCATCGTTCAAATGTTGATCATAGACTAGGAAATCTTCATCACTTGCCCCTGGGGCAGGAGAATCAGGAAGTGAGGACTCCAGCACATAAAACTTCCGTTCATGGCGTAGGATAACCCAAAGGCGCCTAAACCATTCCTGAAAGTTACTACCGGTGAGGATGTTGTCTTTATCCAGAATTGATCGCAGAGAAAATGTGGTTGATGTGTTTTTCATTTTGATTCTACAATTTAAAAGAGCAGATTCATCAGTACTTTCTTGATTACATTTTATGAGAAATAATAAATTTTATTAAGTCTCCCACTATTTTATCAATTCCCAATGGCCCTCACCATTGAACTCGGAATGTCCAATTGCTTTGACATTCTAATGGCAAGGATCCATATTTCCCTTCGCATAACCCCAACAAGGGTTGGTCAAGCTATTTAAAGGTATTTAGGTAGGCGGGTCTTTTCCAACTGTGAGCTTACAGTTCCTTGATCTGTTGAGTGGACTCCCAAATCCTGAAATCCTGACTTGGATTTCCTCAACTCTTGCCTACAATATCACATCAAGTCTAGCAAGGGCTACTTCTCTTGATGTAATATGGTTAAGTCAACCTGAAACCTTTCATAAGGGCTTCCTTTATAAAAGTAAGTGTCCCAACAAGGGTTGGTCAAACACATAGTTTTATTGAGTCTTGCCCTTAATCAAGTAACATAAGGCTTGGTCTGACTTAATATGGTATTTGAGGGATTTTATTCTTTATGCGTATCTTTGCATTATCACATTCTTGTTAATATTAAGTGATGCTTACTTAAGTGATTAACCATGTTCCGATAATGTATACGCATAGACCGGTTTTTATTTTATTCCATCTTTGCATGCTTGTTCATTTTATTAAATATGTGATCGCGACAACACATGCATAATATATAAACCATGCAATCAGACAGAAATAAAATAAGTTGGCATGATCATGAGCTTCTATTTGGTTAGCTTATCTAGCGGTTTTGATAATCTTACCCTGACCTAGGGAAAACACCTTGAACCTGATGGTTCGTGTTTTGCAGCTCCCACCTGTCCACCTTTGTATCTTCTTGTGTCGGTTTCGCCTCGGCTTCGGGATTTGAACCGTCTCCTCTGGCTTGGGAGATCCTCCATTACATGGGTTTACATTAAAGAAATCTTGGGCACGCAGGCCCTACATTTTATTGGAAGAAGGCTCGCAGGCCAACAAATTTAAATTAAATAAATTTAAATGAAACCATACACATAAAAAGGGTCTTTGGTCTAGCTCATGATCATCCATAGTATGCAACGACACTTACGCATATTTAGAATTCATATTCTTTTAATCGTTATTTTATTTAAGATAAGACGCGCTCGAATTCAATTAATTATGATCTTATAATTAATCAATTCTTTATCCTAAATTCCTTTCTGAATTTCCTTGAGATTCTTCTCATCCATATTCCTTGTACGGGTCTTTGTACATTGGAGGAAACCTGGTGAAATTCCATTTCTGGAAGGTACACGGTGTGTAGTTTATAATTACACGGAGTGTATTTTTCTTTTCACCCTTTGTCCAAAGTATACGCCGGGGCTTTGGCATGTTTTTCTGTACTTTGGAAATTTTAGAGTACATGGCATGTAGATGAATCATACATGGCGTGTACTTCCTTGTTACGCAGTAACCGGCCTGGCGATCCCGTATACGCGGTACGTGACTTATCTTTGTACACGGTTTCACCTGGGTCGGAACGGAATACACGACGTGTTGTTCCAACATACACGTCGTGTATTCCGGTTTCCACGCGTCGTTCTATTCTGGTCAACACGGCGTGATTAAAACTTAGGCATAATCAATTCACACGGCGTGGTTTGGCGGACCAGTGCCGATTCGTTGAACCTAAGTACACGGCGTGTAGTTTTAATTACACGCCGTGTAATCCCGTGTTGTACAGACAGAAAGAGCGGCTCCTCCGGATGAGTTCCTCGTTTTTATTTTAATCAAAATTAAAATTAAAAGGTCGTTTCTGTGATATGAATCGAGAAACGAAGGAGGAAGAATAGATCTTGTTAATTCAGATTTATAGAATGATTTATTTCAAATTGAATCAAATATGAATGCGTAAATTATCAACGAAAATTAAATAACTATAATCAACGTTGTAACCTCGCTCTGATACCATTTGAAGGTTCCGGGCGCAGCGGAACCGCGTGGGTGGATTTGCCCACTTGGCTTTTTGTCATTAGCAATGATCAATCCGGGATCAATACGACGATAAACGCCAGTCTCCACGGATCGAATCACAGAAAAAGACAAAGAAGATGGTTTTTCTCGGAACCACAAACAAGGATCGTTACAGGTTGATTATAATTAATTTAATTAATTATAAAGAAATACCTTTTGGGTGTTCTTTCTTCGTTGATGTTCTCAATCACGTTGTCGGTGTGATCCGTCGTTGCGTCGCAGAAGCCAAGTGTAGACTCCCTCTAGCGGTGATCCACACGTGTACCTCGTATCTCTGGACGTCGCCAAAAGATTCTCCAGGTGCTAGCATGGAGAAGCCTTTGCTTGCGTTGTCCGCCTTAGATTGTCTTGATCCGATGGAAGAGGATCTCTCTCGGTCTTGAGAGCGTTCTTGGAGGAAGAGGTTCTTTCGGCCTTGGAAGAATTCTCCAGAGATGTTGTGCACAACGATTATCTTGTGTGTCAGAAAAGAGTTGGGGTTGTGAGGATATTTATAATCGGGTGTGTGGGGTTATAGAGTTATGACAATAAATAAACGCATTACGTGTTTTATTTATTTCATTGACTCTTTATTTAAAACCCCATGTCGAATAAATAATTCCTTGACATGCGCCCATGCTGATTATAATAAATATCATTTAAAACAATATTATATCCTCAAAATCCCAACTAAAAAAAACTACACGGCGTGTATTAATAAATACACGGCGTGTACATGTTTTTCATTGAAAACTACACGGCGTGTACATTAAATGTACACAGCGTGTATATCTTGTTTTCATTTATTCATTTCCTTTCCAAAATAAAACTACACAGCATGTAATAATAATACACGATGTGTACTTGTTTTATTTTCTTTTTCCTCCATCATTTAAAACAATTTAGGCTTCCTTGAATAATTATTAAACCACATACGCGAATAATATTTATTCAACTTTAGATACTTGGATACACTTAGTGTGTGACCCTCTAGGCCTTTTTCTCGTTGGCATTAGGCGGGCTTGCCTAAAGTCCAAGATTACTGTCTAGCAACGGGTCAAGGCACCCAAGAGAAAGAAGTTGACGCCGCATTGACGTATCACCTCATACGAACGATTACTGTGTAATTTAATCCCTTTGTCTCAATATCTCATCAAGCAGGTTTCATGGCAGTGTCATAAACCTATATGCTTGATATGTCGTTCTTTGACTACCTGAAATAAACTCATCGTTTACACCATGGCCATGGAATTTAATGCGACAGTTCTATTTCAATCAAAGGGCCGGGATATCAACTTCCATAAATGGAATGGACAAATCCTTCCTTGACTTATCCATTAACAACATGTCACTCGTGACGCACCCAACGTACCCTACTTCCCGCCTACTGTCTGCGTGACGGTTTTCGTCAGTAAATCTAAGTGCGTGAGTCATGAAATGAGTTAATGATAATCTTCCAGTCTAAGGACCATTACACACGCTCGTAGATAGCAATATCTGATGACACCAAGACATGCGGAATTACTACTGGCGGGTCTGTTCTCATAATCTCCCATCTTGGAGATTACCAAGTGCGAACTCCATGAGAGAGAGTCTCGTCTTCTTATGAGTACTCGCACATGACGGTCTGTATACTATGTGTCCTATCATAGTATGTCATCCAACCGCAGAACTTTATTTAAGAATATTGTTATAGCATTTCAAGGTTCTCATCATAGCGGGGATCTGCTATGACCTTATTAATGCAACAAATATTTCAGGACATTATTATATTATAGTCATGCAGAACAATGAACAATATATAATAAGTGAACATTTATGTAATCAAAGTACAAAACAGTTGGTTCTGAGGACACCAACCCTTACAATAGGGACATTGTTTGTGGAGCATCCCTCGGGATGGGGGAGAACTAGTGTGGGATGGGATGTGATCCTCTAGCCTTTCTAATTTCTAATTAATTTGATCGACATATATAATATTTTCTGTTTTTTTATTTTTTATATCCCTCCTAACATCAAATACCACCCATAATTTTAAAATTTTAATTTTTCATTTTGACTATATAAACATGTCATATTATTTAATGTAGTTTTATATTATGAAAATATACCACATGACCAAACTAGAAAAGTTTAATTAGTTTAATTTGAATTTTAAATTTATAATATATATATATAAGAATTTAAAATATTTATTTGGGATTAATATTGAAAATAACAAAACTGTAATAAGAAAATTTGGATATACATGATCTCCTTGAATGACCAGACTCATGAACAACACTATAGAAATGATTTAGCATATTAATAATGAAATATTCTTTTTAAAAATATATATATATATAAATTTGAGATAGAATAAAATTTATTGATGAATTATTTAAATATGATGTATTTATAGAAGGTAGGGAACCTATATGACTTAAAAATACGATCATCGTAATAGTAATCATAAAATTTGAATTGTAATATGACAGTTTGAAATAGTAACATGACCATTAGAATTGTAAAATTTCTGATGGGATTGTAAAATATTATTTAGTAATGTTATAAAAGGAAAATATTTTATATTTATATCATGATACAGGTAATGAAATTTTATAAAATTATAAAATATTTTTTTCCTATTTTTAGATAAGTATATTTTCATTTTTATTTTTATAAATAATATAGTAATTTGAAATATAATTATTTTCATAATTTTTTTTGTCTAACAATATAAATTTGAATTATAATGATAATATAATTTTTGGAGACCATAATTAATTATACCAAAGGGTTAGAAATTTGATGATGATATTAAAATTGGCATATTTAAAATAAATAACAATTTTATTTCAAATTGAGATTTATCATATTTACAAATATATTTTCATAAAATTTATTTTATTTTTCAAATATAAACATTGTAAGATGGTCAATTTTAAATTTTCATATTTTTTTGAATAGTGAAATACAAAAAAATACAATATTGATTATTTTAAGCTAAATACATAAATTTATGAGTGCTATATTTCATAAAAAATTATTATTATTAACTCACATGAATCATTTACTCTATCTAGTCGCAATAAATTTGACTATTGGTAGTCTTGATCCAAAATAATAAACAAATGAATATAATATTGAAAGATACCCCTATTGTCCCAGTATAAATACCACCCATCAACACCTCTTCTCCTCACAACTTCTATGAATTTGATCATACGTAGAATCTACCCAAATATCTCCTAATATATTTACAAATATTCCTAGAATCCTTGTTCTCAACAAATAAATTGAAACGATCCTTATGTAATAGCCTAAGAGGAGAGCCCAAAAGGGAGTGAAAAACTGAAAACTAAAACTCTTTATAATTTATTCTTCTTCTTATACCTTGAAATGTTTTTAATCCCATTAAAAATAGAAATATAATTTCCCAAAATATAGATTTAATTTATTGATATGGTGGAATATCTATCATGTACCCTCCATTTAATTCATTCAAAAACAAAAATTGCATTCATATTATTGTTGTTTCACTGTGTCCATGAAAATCATACATCATTTTTCTCCACAACCTTAAATTATAGTAATACAAAAAATATTATGGTGAAATGTAAATCCTCGACACCAGAAGCCGGGAGAGGATGCCTTATTTTAAAACATTAGCATCATTACAAGGAATCAAATCCCGAAGGACTGAGTAGTTTATTAGTTTTTGAAAACTAGATACAAACATATAGTTAATATTACAACTTGAAAATAAAATAAAACATATTAGTTTAATTGGGAACATCCACCACATTAAGATTTCCCATTTATATAAATCATAAAAAAACTACTTCATATATTGAGAAAATGAAACATATAAAATGGGTGGGACCAAACACTTAGTAAGGGTAAGAAATACAGTGGAATATATCATAAAAATCAATAATAGGCATGGTTAATAATTGAAAACTCATGCCTCTACAAATAATAAACTTGAACACGTTATGGAAGGAATATTAGAAAAGTAACTTATTCCATAATACTACATAACCATTGGTATTATACTAGTTGAATAACCATTTGAAATTTCAATTACTATATACATAATGTGCGAAATTTGTATACCAGACAATCTAAAATATACCATCAATGCCATGACCGAGAGGTTTAAAAATGATTAAGGCCTCAACCAAAACCATAAATATTTATTTTTTCAATGCCTCGTGAAAAGACCATAGTTTTCCTCATTAGACCAACTGATGCATCAAGGGGATATAGAGGGGTCCACCCATGACTTACTAAGTCCAATTCATTCCTCATATGAATGGAGATAAACATAAAAACATAAACATTATATTGAAACTAACAAATGGAATGGAAATAACGTCCTCAATCATTAAACATAAACACTAACCATTTGAAGTAATAGGGTGAATGGTTTCAAGATAGAACATCCATAGTCAAACTAATCATAATCCATTCAATAAAACATGATAGATGATATAATATCATATATACCTCAATAAAGTAAAATATTCAACAATGTATGTGGATTTTGATGAAGATAATTTTAAATGAGACCATTGAAAAATCCATGATGAAATAATCCTTAAACATTCCAAAGTGTCACATACCACCTTAGAACATTCAAATCATAATCCCTTAGAATATCATGAGAATAAGGTGACTCTCAATATGATATACCAAAGGGAAATAAATACACCAAAATAATGAAATAAGTGGTGAATAAAGAATATATCTCATAAAGGTTAATGTGAGATGAGAAAAATAATTTTTAATTTTGAAAGAAGAGTTCTTTTAGAAAATCAGTAATATTTCCATGAAATCGGTTTGTAAACATGAATATCCTAGAAAATAAAATACTATGACATTGAAATTATATTTTAGTCATAAATTATGTCCCACTGATGTTAAATCATGAAAAAAGAGTTCTTAAGATTGATTAGAAATAAATCATTTTAGATCACTTTAAATAATGTATTAAAATGAATTTTATAGTGGAAAGATATGTTTTTTCTATTAAACCCAGAAATGATACAAGATCATTTTTTATGATTTTTTTTTGTTTTTATAAAAATATTGGTGGCATAAAATAGATTCTGGAGTACACTTGAAAATGTGTAAGAATTTGAAAAGATTCCTTGAATCGAATTTGTATTGTAGAAATAATATTGAATGTTATTTTTAAAATGTGTAACTCCCCATAAAATAAAGAAGTATTCTAGTTGGTAATCATATATAGAACACTCACACATAATTTATGAGGATTTAATTTTAATACATAATAATTTCATTAAAGTAAATATACAGTAAAAGTAACCCGAAGGAAAATGGAGGTTCGGTTGGAAAACCCTAATCACTTAGTAATCAATCGATTCGAATGCCCCAAAATTAATAATCATAAAATCATACATTTAATACCAAGATAATTATGATATTCAAGATAATATACCTCAGTGGGTATTGTACATACACCAAACACAAGTAATATTAGTGAGTACGGAAAATCTCACGAAGATGGAAGTGGGATGAAGAAACCCTTACCATAGGTCTGAATGTGTTCCACACATGAACATAAGGTACTAAAAATGAAATTAGACTTATTAATAACATAACTCATAACCTATAAGAAATTTATTTAGTATACCATAATTTTATTAAGTTCATTATGTCATTATTTATAAGTTGTAAGATTGAATTTCGTCATTCCAGTGTGTTCATTTCCTTCGTTTTCATGATCAGTATGTTTTTATATGAGTATGGATGTTCATGTGGAATGGATGTAATTCTCAAGAATTGAAATTAAATATTATTTATGGACATCAATAATTGTTAATTTTCATTTCTATCATTTCGTTACATGAATTTAGGATGAATCATTAGGTGAAATATTGATGACATTAACTTACATTATTTGAGCCGTATTTTGATTATTAGGAACTTGTTTGGTCATATGATTTAATAATATGTACCTATAAAGGTTCTGGAATATTAAATAAGTTATAATACATATATTATAGTCTAGTTAAACCATAAAAATGGTTTCATGACCAGTAATGAAGGATAAATTGAAGAACAAAACTTCATCGTCCATGAAGGTTATAAATTGGAACCTCATGGACGTTGATTTTGATTATTAAAAGAGAGAGAGAGAGAGAGAGGGAGAGAATAAGGATATTGATGATGGTTTATATATTCACATGATATAATTCTATTATGTAGATTATAATGGATCTACAACTCTCATTTATACAGAGGAGGTGAGGATAGGATAACAAATAATGAAAAATTGAAATGAAACTAAATGAAAAAGAAAGGTGTTTTACCTCTTGAAATAACCTATTTAAGAATCTCTTGAAGGGAAGGGATTTTTAACTTTTGGAAACACCAAGTGATTCATGGACGTGGTTAGTGACCAAGGAATGGTATTTGGGAAAATATTTTGGGAGATTAAAGGTTTAGAGGAGTAAAGAGAAGAGGGTGTGAGGGGGGTTTTATAGTGGAGGAGGGGAGGGTTTTCATAATTATTTAATCATTAGTTTATTAATTTCCATCAATACTAGAAATGTAGATTATTCCATGACCAAAAATAGTAATAAATGCATGTTATTTCAAACCATGTGGTATTACATCACTTATTAAGTCATAAATAGTGTATTTAACTAATAATTTTTATATACAGTATTTTACTGTATTTCACTATTCATAAAAAATTGAGTATTTCAGAAAAATATAGAAAATTCACCCTGACCATTTTCTGACATTTATAATCCAAAAATGAATTCAATTATTCAAAAGTAATTTTCTTAATATGATTAATTTAATATTTAATTAAACTCATAATTTTTTTAAAAACTATTTCCAAACATTTCTTTATTTATTCCAAAACATAGATATATCAAACATCCACATGAATATTATATATATACTATCCTAGGTAAGGTTAATATTCATTATTGTTTATCACTGTTCATAATGGTATGTAACTATTCATAAATGTATGTTACTATTAACCAAAAATTATGTTTCTCTTATAGGACTCGAAATAACTTATTGATCACAAACTTGTATGTCATATTTTTGAAATTCAGATCACAAAGGTGGAAAAAGTATGTTTACATGACTTGGTTATAATAAAGTGGTGTTTTTAAGGGACTCAGTGATTCATGAATGCTATAATAAATCTATTTGTAAATTCATGGGTTGTTACATTATCCCCTCCTTACAAATATTTCTTCCTTGAAATTTGAAATAGAACTTCGAATGTTAATGGTTTATACTTGAAAATTATCTTGTGGGAAAATAACATCCAGAATATAGTTAAAATATTATATTAATAAGTGGAAATGGAAAATCATCGGTTACTACAAAGAAACACATTCTTATTGGAAATCATGGTCAATGAAGAATAACCAATCCATCATGTAGAGACATTAAAATCTAAAACACATATAATGATGAACTTAAAACATATCCTAAATGGTTAAAAATTCCAAAATATAATGATTCAACACATCATATTGAAGGACACTAAATTTACAAGATGAAATTATCATTAATCCTTAATCCACAAGAAGAATCTCTAAAATTCACATTCCAATCATCTGAATAACAACATCATGTATCCTCTTGAAATATGGTCTTAACATGAATTACCATAAAAATCATATTAGAAGCATGCATTCCCCTATATTCTATAAGTGAGATACATGTTATTGGATATATTTCTTAAATCCAAAAGAGTAGTAAACTGCATACATGGTAGCATAGATCAATTCTTGAGATGTCCACAATCAGTTCCAATGTAGTCATTACTTATCCAAATCAATCATTTCTTCATCATTATATCAACATGAGATATATATTAAGGGTTTTCCTTCCCTAAATAAAGAGTTTTCTTGAAATTTTTACTTTCTACTAAATCACTTTTCCTTTGTACCATTCAACATATAATCTAAAATACATAATGAATGAGTATTATAGTAAAATCCTTATATATCTCATAATTCATACAACCATTAAATTACTGACAAAATATTAGAATGGCACGATTCTTGATTTGGCATATTAATCATTCTACTTCATTTTTGGTGGCTTCATAACTTGACCATTATCCAAAATCATCCATTGGTGTATATTCTTTTGATGCTTGGGATGTTGATTTTTATAGTGTCCCATCTCCTTACAGTTGAAGCATTGTAAATTGTATACAATTTTGATACCTATGAAATAATGAACTAGGTGTAATTTTTCCCCACACTTATAGCAAACATCCAATCCCATAAATCATTTACTATGGTGTTTATTTCTACAGTTATCACATGTTGGAAAACACTTCTTTCCCTTATTCCCTTTATCCTCATATCTCTTTGACATCCTCTTATTCATTTTTCCTCCCTTCAAAGACATAGAACTCAGATAATTCATCACATACCTTGTTAAAACAC
Source organism: Viscum album (assembly GCA_963277665.1). NCBI lineage: Eukaryota > Viridiplantae > Streptophyta > Magnoliopsida > Santalales > Viscaceae > Viscum > Viscum album. The sequence continues at coordinate 1,507,140,858 of OY728121.1, read as the reverse complement.
GATAATGTTTCATCATAGGATAAGAATACTTTGGAGAAAATCTTCTTTTGAAAATATGGCATAAGACCATTAGAGATATGATCCTTCTTACTCTTCGCATCACATGCATTGGTGAAGTTCCCATTCCTTCTTCTAGGTAGAATTTCTAATCAATTACATATTATATATTAGCTAATAAAATTATGAACTCTCTATATCTCTAAACAAATAACATAAATTTATGCATTGTAAATCTGAGAACAATATTCATTGGTTACATTTGGGGAAAAAATCCATCATAATGGTAGGTAAATAAAATGTTAATAGTCTTAATCATATCCCCTACGACTGTCAAACCAAGAGTGAAGTAAGGCCCATTGTCAAGTACCCGGATACCCCATGTCAATCCCAAAACTCCTTATCAGAGTTTTCACTTATATGTACATTTGTGCCAGAGCCCCCTCTACTTTCTTGTATCCAAGAAAAAGATGAATTTTCTAGAAATATCCACATAATAAATTCCTTAAAAAATATAGTATGCTCTTGTTTGTTTATCCACAAATCCCATATTAGGGATTTGTTCCATAACCTGTGTTTTCTAAATATAGTTTCCAAGGATTCTACTAAACTTATATTGATACAAACTATTATTCCACAACCATAAAAGCCTAAATACAGTACATTATTTTAATACATTGGCATGATTAAAAGGAATCAAATCCTGAAAAAACATGTTATTAGTAGATTTGGAAAACCCAATACATATATAGCGTCAACATTATAACATGAAATGAAAATAAAACATATAATATTTATTTGTAATATCCACCACTCTAAGATTATCCTTATATAGAAATCATAAAAACGTATTCATGTCCTAAGAAAATGAAACATGAGAGTGTGGTGAGCACAAATTCTTAGTAATGGTAAGAAATACATCAGAACATATTCTAAAAATAAATAATATGCATGGTGAATAATTGAAAAAACATGCCTCTACAAATAATAAACTTGAACACATTAAAGAAGGAATATTAGCTGAGTAAATAATTACATAATAAAACATAATCATTGGTATTGTACTAGTCGAATAACCACAACAATGTTCAATTACTATCTTCATAATGAGGGAAATTATTATGCCATAAATTCTATAATATACCATATATTCCTCGTCCAAGATGTCTAAAACTGATTAAGGCCATGTCCAAAATCATAAATATATATTTTTCAGGGCCACGTGCCAAGAACACAGTTTTCCTCATGAGACCAACTGATGCACCGAAGGGATAGAGTGGGGCCCACATGACAGTTAATAAGTCAAATTCATTCCTCATATGAATGGGCATAAACATTAACAAAAAAAATTCATATTGAAACTAATATATGAAATGTAAATAACATCCCAAATCATTAAACCTAAACACTAACCATTTGATGTAATAGGGTGAATGTTTTCAAGAAAGAATATCTATAATAAAACTCATCATAAAACATTCAATAATACATGGTAGATAACATTATAGGAGATAAACCTCAATAAAGTGAAGGATTCAATGAAGTATGTTGACATAGATGAAGATACTTTTAAATGAGACTGGAAAAATACTTGAGGAAATAATCATTAAACATTCGAAAGTGTACACTACCACCGAGAAACATTCAAATCATAATAAATTATAATATTAGGAGAATAAGGTGAATTTAGATATGATATACCAAAGGGAAATACATACAGCACAAGAAAAAAATAAGTGGTGAACAAGTCCTATATCTCATAAATATTAATGTGATATGAGAAAAATCATTTTTTCTTTTGAAATAAGTGTTTTTTTTCAGAAAATCATTTATATTTTTCCATGAAATCAGTTTGTAACAATTAATATCGTATAATTTAAAATACTAGGACATTGAAAATATTTTCTAGGCATAACTTATGTCCCACTGAAGATAAATCATGTTAAAAGAGTTCATACGATTCTTTAAAAATAAATCATTTTAGAGAATTATAAGGAAAGTATTAAAATGAATTTTAATGTGGAAAGACATTTTTGATCACTAAAATCATAAAATTATCAAAGATAATTTTTCCTAATAAAATAATTGTTTTATAAAAATAATGGTGGCTTAAAATGTATTCAGGTGTACATTTGATTAACGGTAAGAATTCAAAAATATCCCTTGAATTGAGTTTGAATTTCGGAAATAATATTAAACATTCCTTTTAAAACGTGTAAATCAACATAAAATAAGGAAGTATTATTGTTAGTAACATTATATATAACAATCAAACATAATTTATGAAGAGTTAATAATAATACATAATAATTTCATTGAAGTGATTAGACAATGAAAGTAACCCGAAGGAAAATGGACGTTCGGGTGGAAAACCCACATCACTTTGTAATCAATCGATTCGAATGCCTCAAGATTAATATTATTAAAATGATACATTTAATACCATTATAATTAATATATTCATTATATTAATAATAAATGGGAAGTATACATACACCATACATATGTAATAGTAGTGAATATAAGAATATTTCACGAAGATGGAAGTCGGATGAAAAAACCCTTACCTTTAGTTCGAATGCATTCCGTTCTTGAACTTATGGTCTGGTTAAATGAAATTAGACTTATTAATAAATTAATTCATAACCTATTTGAAATTTATTTATTTTATCATAATTTTATTAAGTTTATTATGTCCTTATTTATATTTTATAAGATTGAATTCTGTCATTCCTAAGTGTCTGTTTCCTTGGTTTTCATGATCGGTATATTAGTATATGAGTATGGATGTCCATGTAGAATGGATATAATTCTCCAGAATTGAAATTAAATATTATTTATTTAAATTAAAATGTTTTAATGGTCATTTGTAAAATTTTGTTACATGTATTTAGGATGAATCATCAGTTGAAATATTAATGACATTCACTTAGATTATTATAGCGGTATTTTGATTATTAAGAACTAGTTTGGTCATATGATATATTAATATGTATGTATACAGGTTCCTGAATATTAAATAGGTTATAATACATATATTATAGTATTTTTAAACCATAATAATGGTTTAATGGATAGTAATGAAGGGGAAATGTAAGAACAAAACATCGTCGTCCATGAAGGTTATAATCATGAACATCATAGACATTGATTTTCTTTATAAAATAAAGGTGAGAGAGAGTGATTAAGGATAAGGATGATGGTTCTTACATTCACATGATATAATTATAGTATATAGGTGATAATTAATCTATCAGGTTAATTTGGACAAAGGAGGATAGGAGAGGATAACAAAATAAGATAAATTGAAATTAATGTAAATGAAAAGGAATGGTGCTTTACCTATTGAAATAACCACTTCGAGAATATCCTTAAGGGGTGGTATTTTGGTCTTTTGGGAAGATGGAGAGATACTAAAATGTGGGGAGTTACTAAAGAAGGGAATTTTTTAGAACATTGATAATATTAAAGTCTTAGAAGAGTTAAGAGAAGAGGGTGTGAGGTGGATTTTATAGTGGAGGGGAGGGTTTTCCAAAAAAAATCATTATTTTATTAGTATCCATCAAGACCATAAATAGTGATGATTCCATGACCAAGAATAGTAATAAATGAATGTGAGTTCGAACCAAGTGGGATTAAATCAATTATGATGTCATAAATAGTGTATTTTATTGATAATTTGTGTATACTATATTTTACTATATTTCACTATTCATAAAATTTTTGAGTATTTCAGACAAATAGAAAAAATTCACCCTAACAATTTTTGGATTTGTAGAATTTAGAAAGGAAGTAAATTTTTTAAAAAGAATTTTCTAAATATTATTAATTTAATATTAATGAAAATATTAATTTATTCTATAAAACAGTTTTAAAAAATTTATTTACTTATTCCTAAACATAGGTATATCGTACTTCAACTTGAATATTATTTATATAATATCATAGGTTAGGTTGATATTAATTATGGTATATAACTATTCGTAATGGTATGTTAATATTCATAAGGTTATGTTACTATTCACCAAAATTTATTTTGTTATCCGACTCCAAAAAACATACTGATCGCAACTGTGTGTGTCGGATTTTTGAAATTCAATTTACAGAGTTGGAAAAGTTATGTTTTTGTGACTAGTTTACAGAAAAGTTATGTTTTTTAGAGACTCAGTGTTTCATTAATTATATAATAAATCTATTTGTAAATTCTACAAACACATTCATATTTAATCTAACATATGAAATGTAAATAACATCCCCAATCATTAAATATAAACACTAATCATTCAAAGTAATAGGGTGAATGGTTTCAAGATAGCACATCCATAGTCAAACTAATCATAAATCATTAAATAATTAATGTTTTATGATATTATATGAGATAAAATTAATTTAATTAAAATATTTAACAAAGTATGATGACATAGATGAAGAACCATTTAAATGAGACCATTGAAAAATCCTTGAGAAAATAATCCTTAAACATTCCAGAGTGTCCCATACCACCTTGAAACATTAAAATCATAATACCTTAGAATATCATGAGAATAACGTGACTCTGGATAAGTTATACCAAAGGTAAGTATATACACCGCATGAAAGAAATAAGTAGTTGACAAGGAAAATATCTCATAAAAGTTAATGGGTGGTTAGGACAATCCTTTTTTACTTTTGAAAGAAGTGTACTTTTGGAAAATCATTTATATTTTCCAAGAAATCAGTTTTGAAACATTAATATATAGAAAAATAAAATAATAGGACATTTAAATTATATTTTTGGCATGAATTATGTCCCACTAATGTTAAATAATGTAAAAATATTTCTTTAGATTCTTTAGAAATAAATCATTTTAGAGCATTTTAAGGAAAGTCATAAAAATAATTTTAATGTGGAAAGACAGGTTTGGTATATTAAATCTTAAAATGAACCAATGTAATTTTTCATCATAAAATTAGTTTTTATATAAAAATAATGATGGTTTAAAATATATTCTTGCATATACTTTTAAATGGGTAAAAATTTGAAAAGATCCATTAAATCAGGATTGTATTTCAGAAATAATATTGAAAAGTTACTTATAAAATGTGTAACTCACCCTAAAATAAGGAATTATTCTTGTTAGTAGCCATATATATAACACTAAAAAATAATTTATTATTATTTAATAATTATACATAATAATTTCATTGAATTAATTACACAATAAAAGTAACCCGAATGAAAATGGAGGTTCGGTTGGTAAATAGTAATATCGTTGTAATCAATCGATTTGAATGCCTCAAAATTAATAATCATTAAATTATAAATTTAATTCCATGATAACTAAGATATTAATAATATAAAACATCAATGGGAAGTATACACTCACAATACAGAAGTAATAGTAGTGAATAAGGAATTTCTCTCGAAGATGGAAGTGGGGAGAAGAGACCCTTACCTTTTAAGTCTGAATGTGTTCCACTCTTTAAAATAAGGTCCCGGAATATGATATTATACTTGTTAATAACTTAATTAATAACCTATTAGAGATTTATTTAGTTTATCAAAATTTTACTAAGTTCATTATGTCTTTATTGATAAGTTATAAGATTGAATTCCATCATTCTAGAGTGTTCGTTTCCTTGGTTTTCATGATCAGTATATTTGTATATGAGTATGAATGTTCATGTGGAATAGATGTAATTCTCCATAATTGGAATTAAATATTATTTATGTAAAATCATATGTTTTAATGGTAATTTATATCATTTAGTTACATGTATTTTGGATGAATCATTAGCTGAAATAATAATGACATTCACTTAGAATATTTTAGCGGTATTTTAATTATTAGGAACTAGTTTGGTCATATGATTTAATAATATGTATGTATACTAGTTCTGGAATATTAAATAGGTTAAAATAAATATATTATATCCTGGTTCAAGCCAAAAAATGGTTTGATGAACATTAGTGAAGGGGAAATTTAAGAACGAAACTTCATCGTCTACGAAGGATATAAATTGGAAACTCAAGGACAATGATTTCATTTATAAAATAAAATAAATAGAGAGTAAGGATATTAATGATGGTTCATCCATTATAATGCTATAATTATAGTATATAGATTATTCTAGATCTATCGTGTTCATTTTGATAGCCATTTTGGGAGAGGATATCAAAAGAAGATAAATTGAAATGAACTAAATGAAAAAGAAAGGTGCATTACCTCTAGAAATAACCCCTTTGAGAATCTCCTTATGGGAAGGGATTTTGGTCTTTATGAAGGACCAATATGTTCTTGGACATGGGGATTGACTAAGGAAGCATATTTGGGAACAAAATTGTGGAGTTTCAAGGATTTTCAGAGTGAAGAGAAGAGGGTGAGAGGGGGGGTTATAGTGGATGAGGGGACGATATTATTATTATTTTAAATCATTTGATTATTAATTTCCCTCAAGACAAGAAATAGTGATGATTACAAGAGCAAGAATAGTAATAAATGCATTTGATTACTAACCAAGTGGGTTATGTCCCTAATGATGTAAATCCATTACACATCGAGATTCTATTATTCTCCTTTTGATTTAATAAATTCTAGGAACATAAATTGGGCGACCAATTCATGTCCCCGTTTGTGTTAAAAAAATATCATAATTTATTCTAAAAAAAATAGATTTAAAACATTTATTTACAAATTACAAAATAGGGGTATATTGTACTTCTATGTGAATATTATTAATATACTATCGTAGTTAAGGTTACTATTCATTATGCTATATCACTATTCATAAGGGTATGTTACTATTCATATGGGAAGGTTACTATTGACCAAATATTATGTTTTTCTTATCGGACTCCAAATAACTTACCGATCATAAATATGTATGTTAGATTTATGAAAATCAAATCATAGAGGTGGAAAAATTATGTTTACGTGACTTTGTTATAAAAAAGTGGTGTTTTGTATAGACCAGGGATTTCATCCATTCTATAACATATCAATTTTTAAATTCTTGGGTTGTTACATAAAATATGATGATAATGGGTGTATTAAAACTTATTTCATGATTTTCAATGTATTAATAACATTTTAACTAAATAAAATGACTCTAGTTCATGATGGTTGATAAAACCACCTAAATGAACTAAAAATATAGTTAAAATGTTTGTAATATATTTACAATACCTATACCAAAACAAAGATAGATATTTTTAACTATATAAATTTATGTATAGAAATGAATATGTATTTAATTTCATTTCTATATTTTTTTTCCAAATTTACAATAAATTCAATAAATATCCACATGGGATCCGACCTTGGAATGATAGAGTAAACACCCCTATAAGTGAAAAATTAAACTTTATATCTCATTGAAACAGTTTTCAATGAACATAAGATAGTTATAGTAAATAAAATATATAATTAAACTTTTATTAATAAGGTAATTGAAGAATCTAATTTTACTATTTTTGATACAAAGTAAAAGTGATGAAAATTTGAAGACCCACGGTAAAGAATATATTTGAACCGCATTATTTTCCTTTGGTAATATTTTCTATCTATTCACCTCACTTTATCTATATATTATTCATATTTACTTATTATATTATTTTATATATGTCATTTATATTTAATCCTTGTTTAATTGAACATTCCTGGATCCCTATATACTTTTTTAAGGGTTCCCTTCTCAATTTCATTCCAATGGAAAACACGATTAAAGGGAACTTCTTTGTTTCCTAACCCTTTACAAGTTCCACTCAATAAAATGTCTCATATCATACATGGTTTCTATAATTTCAAATTTTATATTAGATAATACTTTTCTCATTCATTTTTGTATGGAATTTTATATTATCTTTAACCTCTTTAAAAAATATTTACCTTTTAACTAAAACCACGCATAAGTGGTACATTTCTAATGTTTTCAATCAACATTTTTCACTTAATCACTAAACATATACCAATTTTTTCTAGATATATTCTTTTCTTGTTTAATAAAATAAAATGATATTTTAATAACATCTTCCATGGATGGAAATATCATATGCCTTATGGTTATGTTTTAAGATAGGATTATGCAAACCATTTCATTCTATGTTTAATTTTTTTGTTTATTCCATACTTTTGATTTCCATTGGGGAACACATAAGCATGCTCATGTTATAATGGGTGAACCTAGATAGTTATAAAATGAAATGTATAATTTTTTTTGTTTCATTTGATGATATGTATGGATTTTGGAGCAAAACTAATTTATTGGGGGAATCTGCCCATATCATATGGTGTCTTGGAAATGATCCTTGAATTATGATTATGTCATGTTTTTCTGAGGTTTAAATATTTTTTTAACTTTATCTTATGATTCTATTTCACTAATAACATGATTCTATATTATTATTCATGATCCATTACTTTAATGATATCATGTTATGTCATTTTTTGATTATAATATTCTCATTTATCTTGTTTATTACCATATTAGTATATTTAGTTCATCCATTTGTTTAGGAACACATCATGATAAATTATGTAATTTTTTAACCTCAAACATATTTTTAGAGTCATTATAAAGAATAAAATATATATTTTTTCCTCATTTTGATGTATTATGAATCTTGTATCCCAATGACACTTGGAATCTTGATCCATGTTTTTTGTTTATTGGATATTTATGTTGAATTTTTTAAATAAAATATTCATGAGACTTGGGTTGATATAGTTGGTTTCAGATCAAGGTATTGTTAGTTTTGGGTATTGGAAATATTATAAATTTGTGAGAACCCTTGGGATAAGACTACATATATGAAAATGTCCAGAATATTTGGAGAAATGTCGAGTGAGTAATTTCCATTAAATTACGTCCCTATATGCATACTATAAATGCATGTAACTCTGGACCAAATGTTTCTATTGGTAAAATCCCTAATGTTTATCTTTGGGTAATAATTAAACATGTACCTAATGCATGATATGGAGGATTTTGTAAACATATGGATTAATATTCCTTGGTTATTTTTACAAGATAATTCAAAAACACAATAATACACATTAAATAGGTTATGCATAGATATTTATATAAGAAACCCCAAAATTAAAATGAACATATATGACGATTATTTAATCCAAGAGGCTCATATTTTAGGATGTACACGTAATTTACAATTCATTCATTCTATATTCATATTGTTATTTTTTGTTTTTTTACTTTTCTTATCCTTAATTTTCAATTACATAATTATAGGTAATTGTGGGAAACGGTACGAATCATTTCAATAAGAAACATGATATATAATGTGATGATTTACCTAATGATATACATAACTGGATGTGTATGAGATATGATAATATCATGGTAGTGATGTATCAACAAAATCATGTAATAAAGAAGATCATGAATCAAGAGGAAAACCCTCCCTCTCTTAATAAAGTGAAATTTTTCCTCGATTCCTTCATTTGACAATGAAATCCTAAATTTTTTGGTCATAGGATCCCATTATCAAAGACTAGTGGATTATCTTCTTCTAGTAGGTATTCTATTTATTCAATTTCATGGAATATGAGAATGTCTTATATCCTATGTATCACCTATGGGGGAAAAAGATCAGTGGTGGATGCGGATCAAGAACACAAATCCCATGGAAGAAATAATATTTACATGGAATAGTAAGGATTCATTATAATACTTTTCAATAAATATTTTAATTAAAATCTCCATATTAAAAAATAGAGTGTGTTCCTTGGACTGAATCAAATTTAATATGACTCAATATGAGTGTATATGGAAATCTTCAAAAGTATTTCATTGAAAACCTCAAGATTTTTAATAGACAATGAATGTTATGGGGACCACATATTCATTGTATTGTAGTTCATTCTTTGAAAATATTTGGTGATTCAAGAATTTTATGGGTACTAATAGATTGATCATTTTGAACATAAGTTAAAGATGTATATTTCATACTCTTAGTGCTCTCATGGGGATATTTATAAAAGTCATAAAATAGAGTTTAATTTCATATGAACTGCAGATACATCCCATGGATGAAATAACACCCAACTTCTCACTTGTCAAAAATGAATTATGACACATCTTGAAAAAAATCTCAAAGGAATCCTGAGTTTAATAATCTATGGAATGGGGGGTTCTGATAACAATCAATGGTGATTGGGGATGAATAATACAACTAATATACTAGAATAAAATATTGTTTTGATCAACAAGAAGACAATGGTCCCATGTTTCAAATTAATGGAAAAAAGGAATTATGAAATCCAATTACCTAATCCAAGGGTTATCAAAGAAAATACAAAAATGAAAACCACCAATGAAAATAGATAATAAAAGGACATATGATATCATTTCTTCTAAGGTGGAACTTGAAAATGAATTGTTGACAGATATACTTTTTAATAATTTAATAATATATTTCATTATATTTGATTCTTGTTCTAAAAATTATTGTATACCAAGGATTTTTATTAGAATTTTTTTAATTTTTCATAATACATAGAGATAGAGTTATTAGTGAGAATAGAAAATTGAGAAAATTATTACATACCCACTATATAACTCCTCTCCAAACAATGTTTTTCAAATAAACCACCCATTTCATGTTTAAATAAATTTTTTGAAATATTTGATATTATATTTGAAAAGTATTGGATATCCTTATATGAAACCAACATCAACTATTATATGAGTATTATAACTCTACACATCCTGAGCCGTCCTTAAATTATTTACCAGAGTAAGGATGAGAATCAATCTAATTTAGAATATTCTTCTCACATGGGGATTTTTTGTCCTCATGCTTAAGAATATATAACTCAAATAATTAATAATATGGAGAAAATAATTATTAAATACATTCCCATTATAAGGGATTGTACTATAGTATTAATTTAAGAGGTTCTAGGGAATACACCTGACTAAGAGGTTGAGTTTCAGTTGAACTTATAGCTAGAGCTCATCCCTTATCCATGATTTTGTATATAATGTCCAATAATTAGTGATTGAAATTGAATAAGAAGTTACAATAGAATATCTATAAAAATTTTATATTCATATCTCCTTCACCATGGGTGGTACTGGTCTTCTTCTTCAATAAGGATTTGTCAATAAACCATTGCATTGATTTTTAGGAACTCAACAAGATCATCATAAAGAAACAATATCCCCAAATAGGGATAGATGAATGGTAATATTTTATTAAAGGTACCTATTACATCTGTAGGGTTGAACATCTATCAGGTGATCATGGATTAAATTTAAAGAATGAATATATTCTCAAGACTATCTTTGGAATAATATATGAATACTATGAGTTCATTATTAATCCATTCAAACAAAGTAATTCTATAGAAATACTCATGGACTTAATAAATTTATAATATATATAATACCTTGGTTTTTTGATGTATTTTTAGATGTTTTTTTGATATCCTCCAAAAAAAAGTAGGATTATGAAGATAATTTGAATATTATTCCAAAAAAACATACAAAGGATATGTTATATGAAAAGTATAATAAATTTAATTTTTGTATTGATAAAATATCATTGTAGGGGTATCCTTTAAAAAATAAATTTATTTATGTATAACCCTCTAAAAATAATGAAATTATTGAATGTCCTTGTCTTTTATCTATAATGTAGATCCTTGTTTTACATGGAATAGTAGGGTATTATGAATAATTTGTGAGAAAATTCTCATTATTATCAAAACTACTAAACAAGGTAAAAATGAATTTAGTGAAATTTTTATAGACCATTGAATTCATATAGAGAGTTAAGGAATTGAAAAGCAGGCCTAACACTACACAAGTACATGTACCAACATCAAGTGGAGTCCTTTGGTAGTATATTTCAATGCTTCAAATAATGGATTGGTTTTTGTAATGAATTGAAATAAATATGTGATAACTTAATCTTTCAAACAGAATATATGGTCCGAAACTTGAATGTAGGATTATTATTATTTTTTAAAAATCACACACATTGTAAATATTAAGTTATGGAAACACCAAACTATTCCCACATAAATAATGATCTATGATACTAAATTCCCAATGTTGTAAGTCATTGGGGTCTCTTACCAATGTCACATAGGAACTCCCATTGGAAGAGAGTATTGAATGTCAAGATCATCAAACCCTATTTGGGGGAATTATTACTTACTCTAGGACTATATTATTTTTATAGTATATGTTCATGAATCTCCCCAAGCCTAAATATGGGACTTCATACCCCTAGTATAATGATCTAATAAAAACCATGTATTGTCTAGAACAAATTAAAATATCATAGGTTCTAAAATTTTCTCTTAATAACTTATGATTCATGTAATTCTATCCACAATTAAGTGTTATGGAACTTTTTTGATTTCTGAGGAGGTTATCGATGTTTTGGAATTAGGATTGAACCCCAATGTGGTATCCTATATATCATGGGATAACATGAATTAAAATCCACATATTTTGTATGATTTCCATTGTATTAATTGTATGGTAGTAGAAGCTGAGTGGGGATTTTAAAAATGTGGATTCCATAAGATAATTCACAGGAATATTTCCTTATTGATAAAGAGAATTATTTAGTAAACAAAAATATAGATGGAGGATCACATTATGGGGTTTAAATACTATCAATGGAAGAATCATCATCATTCACTAAGTTAAAATTAGTTTTCTCTTTTTGAGAAACAAGAGTGAGAAGAAATATTAACACATTGTGTAATAGTTCATATTGAATGGTTTGGAAATTACTCCCTACGACTTCCATGAGGTGATAAATTTTGAATAAGGACCTCTGAAGAGGATATGGATATGTTTGGGACTTATATATTGTGGTTTCCATGATCTTTGAGTGGGTTTTAACCACTAACATAAATTTTATATTTGATCATGGGTTAAAAACCATAGCCTCTCCAATATACATCATTAGGACAATGTCCTTCAACGAAAAGGAATGTATCATTGAGGTTTATAGCGAGAGAGGATTCAAATAATGGATGGTTTTATTATTGTAATGGAATGATTATTTCATTAATCTAAACCCATGTTATTTATACATGTTGTTATCAATAAGTAATAGTAGGAATACTGGTTCATTGTATATTACTACATGACTTAAACCATAGGGATTCCCTAATGTTTGAGCATGGATTACCTGCAGGGGGATCCCTGATGTTTCAATGGCACATACACATATAGATCTCTGTACTATTTTGAGGAATTAATATCATTCTATTAACATGGTCACCATAGATCTATAATACCATGTGATACATGCTCAGTATGATAAATAAGAGATTGTATTAGACTAGATGTATAGTTATCCAACTTTTTATACATGATTATGGAATCATTTTAAGGACAAGCAACATAAAATCATTACACAACTAGGATCCAATGGTTTAATGAAATTGGAAAATTAACACCATTAAAAATTTAACTAATAAATCATAAATTTTATTTAATTCCTTATTTTATATCTACTTCTTGGCCCTCTTATCCACCTTATTACATGTATTCACCTGAGTATTTACATGTAAAGAAGGTGTGAGATAAAATCCCAATAAGAGGATAGTTAAGAACATGAATTAATATAACATGGTTGAGAATAAACATCATCATAACATCATCATCATAATCATGAGTTAGATAATTAGATAAAGGAATGAAATTTATAAATTCATTAAAATAAAACATCATGTCTTCGTAGTCAACTAACACAAATTTTTGTGAATAAAGCTAGCATAATGTTCATCCATAACATATGTGCATTATCATTACATCATCATTGTATAAAAAGGTATAATCATGTTCACACATATTTCACATTATCCCTTTAGATACATCACAATAACTAATTAATTTAGAGGCTATATAATTCCGAGCGCACCTATCACCTCAAAACATCTACATAATCATGTATGGGAAATAGAATGTATAATAATCAATTAGGTAAAATATACCATGAAAAAATGGGTTTCATGAGAATTTCATAAATAAGTAATTCCAATATAATATTTGGGGCTCCCAAAATAAAAAATTAATAACAAAAATGGTATATGAATCATCAATCTTGAGTGAAGAAGAAACAATATTAATAGAAGTAAAAGTAGTGTTTTTAAAAGGAAGAGTTCAGTTGAAAAAATCATTCAATATTTCATGAAACCATATTTGAAACATGCATATCCCAAAAATCTATGAAAAAACATAAATTATATTTATGTAACATTAATGGAACATACATACTAAAAATTTAGTGAAAGAGGGAAAATCCAATGAAATACAGTTGGGTTTGAGAATCCCCTTACCTTATGTCTGAATACTATCATCACATTAATATCATGTATAATAAAATTATATTCATTAATTAAAAAATATATAACCTCATATACATTATTTTATTCATTGTTAATTTTTATGTTCATTTTTTTCCATTATGTTATGTTATATAGTTCAATTCCATAATTCTGAAGGTGTTAGTTATATTGGTTTTCATGATCAGTTCACTTATATACATGTATGTAAGTTAATGTAAAATGAAAAAAAATCTCCATAATAGAGATTATATGTTATTAATGATCATAAATAATATTAAAGGATCATATATATCATTTGGTTACATGATATGAAGATGGATCATTAGATAAATAGTTGATGAAAATGATTTAATTTATTTTCAAGGATTTTACTACCATTATGAGCTTATATTACCGTGTTTCTATATATAAGTTCAAAGAAATTATATAACATATAATATGTACAATATAATATTATATAACAAATATAATGATTTTATGACTAACCTTGAAAGAGGTACTGAAAAATGAATATGCATCGTCCACAGTTGTGGTAAATCGATACCCCATGGACAATATTTTCATTTTAAAATAAAAGTAAAATGGGAAGATATTTAAAGATAAATTATTCCATTAAGGCTGATTAAATGGGAAAAATATATAAATCTACTTCAGGAATAAAAAATTCATGTATTTATCTTTTATCATAAATTATCATACTTTACTATTTATGAAAAATTCATGTATTTTAGAAAAATCCACAAAATTCACACTAACCATTTTACAACATGTATATTTAAAAAATGAACTCCCTTCTATGTAAATAATTTTCTAAATAGGATTAATTTATTTTCAATTTAAAAATAACATTTACATGGAAAATACTGATTCTAAAATAAATACTGATTTTACAATATATTAAAAAATTAATTAAGGTCTCATATAATTATCCTCTAATCATAAGGCAACAAAATGTTAATTTATGAATCTATTTTATGAAATAATTATATTTTCTATTAAATTATAAATACACATTTTTGGTTTTTAAAAATACCATCACTTAATTAAAATTTTAATGTATTTTTTTCTTATACCGTGATATAATTATATCATATTATAATTTATAAGATTCCTAAATTTTATGTATAATTTTATAGAGGAGGATACAATTCTATTGTCTGAATTACTATTCCTAATGGTCACTGTAATGACCCAAAGTTTCATTAATGGAAATCCCTATTGATCTAATTAAATGTCTCTTTATGTTTATATAAAATGTCATCTTCATTGGTTTTATGTTAAGAATTTTTACCGTTGCTAATATAGTCGTTGAACAATGATCACATGATTAGTATAAATATAGGGCTTTAACAAATCCAAATTTACTCAGATAAAAGAAGCGATGGCCTCATCTAGTAGAATTTCTCCATACGAAGCCCATTTTTCGAAGCTCGGAAAAGAGGTGGCATCCTTGGGATTCTCTCTTGACCAAGCCCAAGCTGAGCTTCATCATGTCAAGCTCGAACGGGACCATCTACGGGAAATGTGGAAGTTGATAGAGATTACCACTCGAGCAGTGTTATCCGAGCCACCCCGAGAGTCGGTCACCATCACACACCTTACCCATAGATCTTATGCGGCTGTTTTAAGGGGTTATGTAACAAATAAATAGTACTATGTTCATGTACATTTTTTTATAATAATGAATATACGTTTTTGTCATTATTGATACATTGAAAATATTTTTTAATGTACAAATAATGTTTTTAGTTATTATTTAATTAAGAATTATATTTTACTAAGTTAAGGTATTTTTTAATTAAATAATATTTTAATAAAATATTATTATTAAATTAATTTTTATTAAATATAAATGATCTTATAATTTTATGAATGCAATTGTAATTTTTATTAATGTTTGAAAGCCATTTTTGTCAAAACCCTTGAATTTTCGGTAAATGTTGGTTTTTATTTTAAAAGTGAAAATTAACATATTTATAAAATTATTTAGTTAAGATAAATATTATTTTTGGAATCAGGATGTCGAAATTATCCAACGGTGAATTTTTCATTATAATCTGAGACAATCAAATTTTTGAGTAAAAAATAAATACCGTTTAAATATATAATGAGATTTATGACATCATAATGACCCAATAGTGATGTAATAAAATACTATAATCTTTATGTTCGGCCAATATATGTTTTAACATTAAAATAATGTGATTTTGTGTTTGTTTGTATTAATTTTCAAAGCATTAATGAACCCCTCAAGACTTATTAAACACCTTGTCTTTTTAAATTAATTTCAATGGGAGTATGACTCACCTCCACATAAGAAACCCTATTATTTTTATATGTTCAGACTTTGGACTTATAAAATATTTTTTTCCTCTTCCCTTTTCCAAAAACCATGGTCAAAAACTATGGGATGGTTTCTGGTTTGGATTAATTTAATGTAAGGGGACCCAAACCTAAATAATAAAGAATTCCCTCACCTTTCCTATATAAACCCACCCAAGCTCCCACTTCCTTCTCACCCAAAGCCTTTTGAGTTAGTCCAAACTCTTCCCTACTCTCTATTGAATCCTCCCATGGTGACCCAAGCTCCCAAGAAGCCTCTCACAAGCCTCTCTCTAGCCTTTGGAAGCACACTTCCAAGTAAGGGTTTTTTCTTCCTTTCTCGTTTTTGTCCAATTTTATTTATGTTGTTTGGCCCTTTTAATTTCAATTATGAATGTTGGGGTATGGTATTTCACCTCACTCATACTGCCCTATTTATGTTTTAATGATGGGAGACACCTTTCTCTCTCATTAAATACCTCCCATGTACACCCGTTACTATGCCGAAATTCTGATAGAAACTTCTCTCTCCTCATTTACATTCAAGAAATACTTTTATATCATGAATCTAAACTCCATTAAAATTGTTGGGACATGTATATATATGACCTAGTTACTTTCCATTACATTTAAATATGATGAGGAACCACTTTCTCTCTCATTATCCATTTTTATGAATTCTTATGTCACGCCGTTACACTGCCTAAATCGTACCGACTTTCTAAGCCAATTACATTGTGTAGTGAATACCATGCCCATTTCTCCATCAAGGGTATTCACCTTTATGAACATTTAGTTATTGATTATAAAGTTTCATGTATGAATTCCACATTCCTTTATCATGTAATAAATGATTATGTTTAATGAATCCTTGTTTTATGATCCATGTGGCACACTTATGCATGAAATGGAATGTTTAAGAAGCGTGTGACCTTATAGTGCTCCAATGCATTGGGTAAAGTATAGTATCATGATATTTCATGTACAATGAGTT
Source organism: Viscum album (assembly GCA_963277665.1). Classification (NCBI taxonomy): domain Eukaryota; kingdom Viridiplantae; phylum Streptophyta; class Magnoliopsida; order Santalales; family Viscaceae; genus Viscum; species Viscum album. The sequence goes on along the minus strand of OY728121.1, from coordinate 1,507,123,230 downwards.
TTCACTCATGATAATTCATGTGCAAAGAGGGTTTAGTCATTATTTATGTGCAATGAGGATTTACTCATGCTCCATGTGCAATTAGCCTTGGCTCATGCCAATTCCATGTTAAGTGTTACTGCCACATTTTCATGTTATGATTATCATGATTTATCATGCCTTTATGTTCGTGTTTCTCTTATGCTATATTGATATGCCTATTGCCTAACATGTATTGTACTCCTCATGTTATTCCATGTGTACTCCCTTACTGGGCTTTATATCTCACCCTTTTCTTATACATGTCCTCAGGTTATCCCATGCAATGCTAAGTACGAGGGAATGTAGTGGTCATGTAAAGGATGTTTTTAATAAAGATGTTGTATTTCATGTTTTAAGTTTTTATGTAATGATCCTAAGCCCCAAAGTCACTAAACCTCTTGATCTTCTATGTTGTATCAAGTGAAGTTTTATGTAATAAATCATGTTTAAGTTTTTAATAAAAGCAGGGTTGTCATAGTTGGTATCAGAGGATAGGTTTAGTTATTTTTGGGATTAGGATTATAAAACCCTAGTAAAGCCTTAGAGACAAGACTGAGTATAATAAAAACATCCCTATGTTTTTTTGAGTATTGGGTAAGTGGGTTATCAAGAAAATACATTCTTTTCTGTATACGAGCAGGTAGAGGCGGCTCTGGAACAAATGTATCCTAGGGGTAAAACCTGAAAACACCGCTTTGAGCTAGACACGAATAGGAACTGGTGCACGACAACCGGCCGTCCTGTACTCTCGGTTATGACACTCCCGGGGGATATGTTTTGATAAATTTACAAGCTTATATGAACCCTTATTAAGGGTATTAAAAAAATTCCCCTAAGAATATATGTTAGAATTTAGATCATCAAAAGACAAGATTGAAGCCTATAGAATCACGAGTTAAGGAAATAAAAGTTTATTTACAAGTCATCGACTTTTTTCTTTGGATTACACTATATGTGTTACCCATAACGTTCCTTTTATTCCAGACAATAGCCGGTAATAGGAGGACTTAGGCTAACAACCATTGTGAAGATTAGTGTGATGACTGTACTAATGAGATGCCCAATCCAATGGGAGCGGGAATCGCGAACTTTGTCACGCTTCTCTCTCAGATAACTCAAGTTTTGAATAGAAATGCGGGTCAAGAGGAACGTTCAACCCCCCTAAGAAAGAACAAGTCACTATCGAGAGATTAATGAGACAAAGGCCTCCTACTTTTAGTGGATCATCTGATCCCATGATCGCTGAACAATGGATCAACTCCATTGAAAAGATCTTCTACATCCTTCAATGTTCAGAACAAGAAAAGGTTCTCCTGGAGGCTTATCGTATGGAGGGTGAAGCTGATCATTGGTGGACGTTGATCAAAAATACGAAGCCTGAGGAGGAGATCGAGGCATTGGAATGGAAGGATTTCTGGAAGATGTTTATCGATAAATATTTTCCCTGCACCCTCTGGCTTAAGATAGAAAGGGACTTCCTTTAACTCAAGAAAAAAGATGAAGAATTTGTTGGAGCGTACGAGACAAAATTCACTAGGCTTGTACGATATGCTTCCAGCTTTTTAGTTACCCCAGAATGAAATGTTGACCACTTCTTTGGTGGGTTGAAGCCTAGCCTATGAAAAGGATTAGCAATCTGTGACTTTGACAGCTATGAGGAAATTTTCCGATGTGCCCTCAAGGTCGAAATGGAGATCGAAGAATCACAGGGGTATCATGGGGATAAGAAGTGTAAGGTGGACTTCAATGCTGGTGGTCCGATGGATAAATCCAATGGTGCTAAGAAGATCCAGCACCCCACTTTCCAAAAGTGCGGAAAGAAGCACCCTGGAAATTTCCTTAAGAGGATGAGGAAATGCTTCAGGTGTGGAAGAGAAGGGAACCTAGCTGTTAAATGTTGGCAAGAAAGACCCACGGCTGCGATAGAGGAGAGGAACACTCCGTTCGAACCTCAAAACGTTGTTAATTGTTACAAATTCAAAGAACCTGGTCATTTTTCAAATCAGTTCCCTAATCCAAGGGCTTTCGGAGGCAACCAACAACCTCTAAGGCAACAAGGAAGAGCTTTTTCCATCACTTCTGCCGAAGTGAACCCCGACAACGAAGTGGTGACAGGTATGCTAGTTATTCATTCAATAATAGCGAACGTAATTTTTGATTCAGGTTATATGCATTTTTTTATATCTCGAAAGTTTAGTAGAACAATCCCAGCACCACCACAAATCATGGAAGTGAAGATGTCGGTGAGTACGGAAAATGGGGCAATCATTGCATCCCATGAATATAAGTCCTCCCCTATTATAATCTATGGATTGAATTTCCCGGTGAACCTCATCATACTCCCTATGGTGGAATTTGATGCAATTCTTGGCCTGGATTGGCTTTCCTTAAATAGAGCCAACATAAATTGTCGGGAGAGAGAAATCACACTCCATATGGAGAATCAACCCCAGATTCATTACAAGTGGAAGGAGGAAGATGAATCTCCTTTAGCTCCATCATCTCAAGAATGGATATTACTGGCTTATGAGCATGTGTATCTGGCTCAGATGATTGAGTCCAAAGAAGAAACCATCATTGAAGAAATGCCTATTGTGAGGGAATTCGCAGAAGTGTTTCCTGACTGCCTGGTCTTCCTCCTAGAAGAGATGTTGAATTATCATTTGAAGTTATACCCGGGGCTTTACCAATATCCAAGACTCCATATAGAATGGCTATTGTAGAGCATGAAGATCTGAAGAAACAACTACAGGAGAATATGGATAAAGGGTTTATATTCCCAAGTGCTTCACCATAGGGTGCACTAGTCCTCTTCGTCAAGAAGAATGATGGGTCAATGCGGCTTTGCATCTATTATCATGAACTTAACAAAATCGTGAAAAGAACAAGTATCCTCTCCCAAGAATTGATGACTTGTTCGATCAGCTGCATGGAGCACAATACTTCTCAAAGGTGGACTTGTGGTCGGGATATTATCAAGTAAGGTTGAAGAAGGAAGATATCCCCAAGACTGCTTTTCTCACATGATACGGCACTATGAATTCATAGTAATGCCTTTCGGATGCCCTAATGCTCCATCAGTCTTCATGGACTTAATGAATATATCCTTTAGAGATTACCTAGAAAAATTTGTGGTAGTCTTTATAGATGATATTTTAATATACTCCAGTACCAAGGAGGATCATGAGGAGCATCTAAGAACTGTACTCGAGACTTTGTGCAAGGAGAATCTCTATGAAAAGTACAAAAAGTGTGAGTTATGGTTGAAGGAAGTCTCATTCTAGGGACATATCATCACAATAAATGGGATATCTGTGGATCCCTCCAAAACAGATGCAATTGAGGGATGGTCGAGGCCAACATCAGTAACAGATATCCGTAGCTTCTTGGGGTTAGTTGGATATTATCGACGATTTGTGAGAAATTTCTCACGATTTTCTAACCCTCTTACCAAGATAACTCGAAAGGGAGTAAATTTTTCTTGGAGTGATGAATGCGAAGAAAGCTTCAAGGAGTTGAAAAGGAGGTTTATCACGGAACCCGTGCTCACTTTACCCACAAGTGGGGATATTTTTGTGGTATTCAGTGATTCTTAGAAGAAGGGCTTAGGTTTTGTGATGATGCAGAATGATAAATTGATATCCTATGCGTCAAGGGAATTGAAAATCAATTAGTGAAATTATCCAACACATGATATGGAGTTGGCGGCGGTGATCTTTTCCTTAAAATCTGGCAGCATTATCTCTATGGAGAGAAATGTGAGATATATACTGACCACAAGAGTCTTAAATATATTTTCACACATAAAGAGCTTAATATGCGCCAGAGAAGATGGAAAGATCTCATCAAGGATTATGATTGTTCAATCCATTACCACCCTATGAAAGCAAACAAGGTGGAAGACGCCCTAAGTAAAAAGGATCCAGTGATTCTATCAATGATGAGAATTGAGAAGGATCCAATCTTCTTAGAATTTATGAATATGGACATGGGAATCATAGAGAAGGGAACATCGCCAATCCTTTCACAAATGATTTCTCAACCATATCCTTTGTAAAGGTTAAAGGATTCTAAAAAAGATGATGTGGGAATTAAATAAAAAGTGGAAGCTATCGAAAAAGGGAAATCCTTGGAGTTTAATGTTAATGAAGAAAGAATTGTGCAGTTTGGGAAAAATCTATGTGTTACATCAAGTATAGAGATGAAGAAGGAACTTTTGGATGATTCACATAGTTCAAATTCCTCTATTCACCAAAGGAGCACAAATATGCATCGAGATCTCTGAGAAATATTTTGGTTTGATAATATGAAAAAGGATATCGCTGAATGTACATCAAAGTGCCTGGTGTTCCAGCAAGTGAAGGCAGAGAGGCAGAAGTCTAAGGGGATGATGCAACCATTTCCCATACCAGAATGGAAATGGGAGAACATCACCATAGACTTTGTCACCAGACTTCCAAGGACATCCAAAGGCAACAATGTAATCTAGGTTGTTGTGGATCGTCTTACAAAGACTGCACACTTCATTGCTATTCGAGAGTATTTCTCATTGGATCAACTGGAACAGATATATATCAGGGAAGTGGTAAGTTTTCATGGAGTACCACTATCTATTATGTCTGAATGAGATCCAAGATTCACCTCTATGTTTTGGAAGAGTCTTCAACATGCTCTGAATACTGAACTGAACTTCAGTACGACCTATCATCCTCAAACTGATGGCCAATCTGAGAGGACTATCTAAACACTTGAGGATATGTTGAGAGTGTGCTCATTGGACTTTAAAGGAGGATGGGATCAACATATTCCTCTGGTTGAGTTCTCTTATAATAACAGTTTCCACTCGAGCATCCAAATGGCACAATATGAAGCCCTGTATGGGAAAGGGTGCAGAACACTAGCATGTTGGGATGAGGTCGGTGAACATAAGCTGCTTGGACCAGAAATGTTTGAGGAAATGGCGGAGAAGGTGAAAACCATTCAACAGCATATCAAGGCATCCCATAGTCGACATAAGAGTTATGCAGATATTCGTCAATGAGACCTTGAGTTTAAAGTTGGAGACCTGGTTTTGCTACGCATATCTTCGTGGAAGAAGGTCATGAGGTTTGGAACGAAGGGGAAGTTAAGTCCAAGGTACATCGTCCCCTTCGAGAGTCTTGATCTTTTCGGGGTTGTGGCCTATGGACTAGCACTTCCACGTACTATGGCCAAAGTACATGATGAATTTCATGTATCCCTCTTAAGGAAGTACATACCTGACCCTTCACATGTACTCTCTTCTGAGGTCGTACAATTGGAATATGATCTTTCTTATGAGGATCAAACAGTGAAGATCTTATATTGTAGAGAAAAAGTTCAACGAAACAAGACAATGCCACTCGTCAAGGTGTTGTGGAGAAACCACAAGTTTGAAGAAGTGACTTGGGAATCAAAGGAAATGATGAAGCTGAGTTACCAACAACTGCTTTAGTGTGGGAAAAGGAAAATTTCGAGGGAAAAATTTCTTAAGGGGGGGATATTATAACGACCCAATGTTTCATTAATGGAAATACCTCTTGATCTAATTAAATGTCTCTTTATGTTTATATAAAATGTAAACTTCCTTGATTTTATGTTACGAATTTTGACCGTTGCTAATATAGCCACTGAACAGTGATCACAATATTAGTATAAATATACAGCTTTAACAAATCCAAATTTACTCAGACAAAAAAATCGATGTCCTTATCGAGTATAATTGCTCTATACGAAGCCCATTTTTCGGAGCTCTTAAAAGAGGTGGCGTCCTTGGGCTTCATTCTTGACCAAGACCAAGCTGAGCTTCATCATGTAAAGCTCGAACAGGACCGTCTACGGGAAAAGTGGAAGTTGATAGAGATTACCACTCAAGCAATGTTATCCGAGCCACCCCAAGAGTCTGTCACCATCTCACACCTTACCCTTAGGTTTTATGTGGATGTTTTAATGGGTTATGTAACAAATAAATAGTACTATGTTCATGTACACTATTTTCTTGTATATAATAATGAATATACTTTCTTGTAATTATTGATACATTGTAAGTAGTTTTTAAAGTACAAATAATGTTTTTAGTTATTATTTAATTATGAATTATATTTTATTAAATTAAGGGATTTTTGAATTAAGTAATACTTTAATAAAATATTATTATTAAATTAATTTTTATTAAATATAAATGATCTTATAATTTTATGAATTCAATTGTAATTTTTATTAAGGTTTGAATGCCATTTTTGTCAAAACCCGTGAATTTTTTATAAATGTCCGTTTTTATTTTAAAAGTGAAAATTAACATATTTAGAAAATTAATTAGTTAAAATAAATGTTATTTTTGGAATCAGGATGTCGAAATTATCCAATGGTGAATTTTTTATAATTTTTTGAGCGTTAAATTTTTGAGTAAAAATTAAATATCGTTTAAATATATAATGTGTTTTATGACATCATAATTACCCAATAGTGATGTAATAAAATACTATATTCTTTATTTTCGTCCAATATATGTTTTACCATTAAAATAATGTTATTTTGGGTTTGTTTGGATTACTTTTAAAAGCATTAATGAACCTCTCAAGACTTTTTAAACACCTTGTCTTTTTAAATTAATTTCCATGGGAGTATGACTCACCTCCACATAAGCAACCCTATTATTTTAAGAAGTTCTGACTTTGGCCTTATAAAATATTTTTTTCCTCTTCCCTTTGCCAAAAACCATGGGCAAAAACCAGGGGATGGTTTGTGGTTTGGATTAATTTAATCTAAGGGGACCCAAACCTAAATAATAAAGAATTCCCTCACCTTTCCTATATAAACCCACCCAATCTCCCACTTCTTCCTCACCCAAAGCCTTTGTAGTTCATCCAAACTCTGCCCTACTATCTCTATAATCCTCCCATGGTTCCCCAAGATCCCAATAATCCTCTCACAGTCCTCTCTCTAGCCTTTGGAAGCACACTTCCAAGTAAGGGTTTTTTCTTCCTTTCTCGTTTTTGTCCAATTTTCTTTATGTTGTTTTGCCCTTTTAATTTAAATTATGAATGTTGGGGTATGGTTTTGAACCTCCCTCATACTACCCTCTTTATTTTTTAATGATGGGATACCCCTTTCTCTCTCATTAAATGTCTCCCATGTACACCTGTTACTATGCTGAAATTCCGAAAAGAACTTCTCTCTCCTCATTTACATTCATGCAATACTTTTGTATCATGAATCTAAATTCCATTACAATTGTTGGGACATGTATCTATATGACCTATTTACTGTACATTACATGTAAATATAATGAGGAACCTCTTTCTCTCTCATCAACTTTTTTTATGAATTCTTAGGTCACACCGTTACGCTGCCGAAATCGCGCCGACTTTCTAAGCCAATGCCATTGTGTACTGAATACCATGCCCATTTCTCCATCAAGGGTACTCACCTTTATTCACATTTAATTATTGATTAAAAAGTTTCATGTATGAATTTCACGTTCCTTTATCGTGTAATAAATGATTATGTTTAATGAATTTGTGTTTTATGATCCACGTGGCACACTTATGCCTGAAATGAAATGTTTAAGAAGGGTGCGCCCTTATAGCGCCCCAATGCATTGGGTAAAATATTGTATCATGATATGTAATGTGCAATGAGTGTTGAATCATGATAATTCAAGAGAAACGAGGGTTTACTCGTGCTTTATGTGCAATGAGGATTTACTCATGCTCCATGTGCAATGAGCCTTGCCTCATGCTAATTCCATGTTAAGTGTTGTTGCCACAATTCCATGTTATGATTATTAAGCTTTATCATGACTTTATGTTCTTGTTTCTCTTATTCTCTATTGATATGCCTATTGACTGACATATATTGTACTCCTCATGTTATTCCATGTGTACTCCCATACTGAGCTTTATAGCTCACGCTTTTCTTATACATGCCCTCAGGTTATCCCATGAAATGCTAAGTATGAGGGAATGTAGTGGTCATGTAAAGGATGTTTTCAATAAATATGTTGTATTTCATGTTTTAAGTTTTTATGTAATGATCCTAGGCCCAAAAGACACTAAATATCTCGATCTTCATTGTTGATTCAAGTGAGGTTTTATGTAATAAATCATGTTTAAGTTTGTCATAAAAGCAGAGGTTGTCATAGTCACATTTCTATTCCAAATTTCAAGTTACTATTCCATTGGTATAGGATCTGTAATGTCTAGAAATTCCTCTTACTTCATCCATTCTTAATTTATAAATTTTTTATTGTGTTGTCTATGTGATTTTATGTGATTTATACTATATGACATAAATATAATAAGGGGATATCTATTTTTAGAATTATGGGTTGATACATTCTTCCACATTATGAAATTTCTACCATGAAATTTTGTTTCAAAATCTATAGGGAAAACAAGTGAGGGTACTTCTCCATTTTTGTATCCTATATCTCCCAGTTTTACCCTATATTCTTAGGGTTTCTCCATTGTACTTTGACTAGCTGAGTAGTATTGTTTTGTAGAACATTATATCTATGGTCCAAGATCTTCCCAAACTAGTCATTATAATAGAGATCATTTTCCAACTCTACCACCTTCGGATTTAGTACATGTGGGGTATCTGGTATGTAATTACTCAAGATGGATACATGGAATACATCATGCACTTGATAAATAATATGTTTACGTTCTAGTCGATAGGGAACAACTCCGAGAATATCAATAATCATTAAGGGGATGATGTACATGGGACTCAACATTCCCTTCAACCATAATCTCATGATCTTATTCCATAGTAATATACTGAGGAAAACATGTAACCATAATTAATATCATGGTCTCATTGATGATTGTCTACAGATCCCATTTGTCCACTTAGTATTTCATAATTTGTTTCTAGATGGTTTTCACCTTCTCTTCCATTACTTTTACCATTTCAGGTCCTAGTAGCTTACGATTATGGACTTCATTCCTGTACACCGGTGTTATACATCATTTCCTATAAAGGCCTTTATATGGTTCCATTTCGATGCTTGATTGAAAAATGTGTTTGTATAAGAAATACTCCAAAGGAAAACTTTGGTTACATTTTCATTTGATGTCCTTATAATATTCTCTCAACATGTCTTCCAATTTTTGAATATTCAACTCATATTTTCAATCATTTTGAGGATGAAAACCCTCAATAAAGCTTATCTCAGTGCTTGGAGCACATTGGAGGGTTTTCCAAATCATCAAGGTGAATCTCAAATCTTTATCGAATACAATCGATAGTATTACTCCATTAATCCTTACCACGTCTCTTGTTTTTATCCATGAAATTTGAACTATTTATATTTCATCTAGAATTATAATTAACTATGTTGCCTTTGTAAGAGGATAGACAATATCCCAAATATAATTGTTTCCAATAGATGTATCTAGATGTTAAGAGACAACATCCATGGAGTTGATTTCCCATTTCCATGTTAGTATCTGTAATGTTTTCATCATACCCTTATAATTTTTCATTTTATCCTTCACATGATGACATACTAGGCACATTTATGTATATTTAGTGATTTACTTCTTCATGTTGTCCCACAAATATTTCTCTTGGAAATCATGATACATATTTCTACTCCCTGGGTGAATAGGGAAGGATGAGATATCTAACTCCCTCAGAAGATCATTCTTTATCTTGGATTTAATAATACACATATTAATGACCCATATCTCATCACCCCTTACTCATACATTTCTAACTTTTTGGATTTCCCATTTCTGATATCATCCACCTTTTTCTGAATATCCATATCATTTTTTTGGGGGATCCATTATTCTATCCATTGGTGATGTTTGGGAAATCATTTGATAAATGATTTTTTATGTTCATTCCTTAAGGATTCTCATATCCATCCTTTTCAATTATATGAATATTGGATCCTTCTCAATTATAACCATTGATAATTGTCCAAGTTTCTTTCTTCATAGAGAATCCACCAATTTATTTGCCTTACTAGGATGGTAGTGGATTTAGAATTCATAAAACATGATGAGATCTAACCATTCCCACTGGTGTTTATTATTCTCCCCATGGGTTAATATATATTTTAGGATCTTATTATTAGTATATAAATCACACTTATCACTGTAGAGATACTGTCGTCATATTTTCAATATAAAGATCATAGCAGCGAACCCTAGATAATGTATGGGATAGTTTTCCACATGAATTTTTAATATAACTAAATAATAGTCTATCACATTGTCATTTTCATCATTAAATATCCTAAAACCTTATTGGATACATCTTTTAATACAACAAAGAGTTCCCCACATGTCGGAATTATGATTACTAGCATCGTGATAAGCCACATGTCTAACTGTTAGAAGAAGTCTTCAAATTCACAAGTCTAGAAAAAAATATCTCCCTTTTGAGTCATATTGGTTAGTGGGTTTGAAAATCATGAGATGTTATTAATTGTTGTTTTCATAAATTTACTCCCTTGACAATGTCTTTGTCATTGTATTAAAATTTTCTTCTTCTTCCACCTCTCTCTTGGTGTTTATCAGAATATCATCAGTAAAGACATCCAGACAAATTCATGTAAATTTATAAAGAATTTATTCATTATTTCCATGAATATTTATAGACCTATAATGAGCCCTAAGGGTATAATTATGAACTCATAGTGTTCAAACCTCATTTTAATGAAATTATTCATAATATCTTTTTACCTCGCATTTAATTCGGGATATCATGACCAAAGATCAACCTAATAGAGACACTATCCCCAATGCAGTTGATCAATAAAGTCATCTATCCATGTAAGGGGATCCTTGTTCTTTTTCAATATTTTATTGTTCTTAGGATAATCAATGTATAGGATCATTTATAAATCATTATTTTTGATGAGTATGACCATATCACCCCATGGTCATGCACTTGGGCATATAAAACCATAGTCCATATTCTCTTGCAATTTCTCCTTCAGTTATTCTAGCACAATAGTGGCCACTATATATGTTGTCCTTGATAAAAGAAAATATCCAAGAATAAGTTCAATTGAGGACACAAACTCTCAATAAAGAGGGATTCTATGAAATTCTTTAGGAAACAAATCATTTTAGTCCCGCAAAATGGACATGTCTTCGATTATGATTCTCTCATTTTTTTCAATAATTTTATCATTGATATTCTTAATCACAAGTTAATAATATCCACACTTGGGATGATGGCTTGAAAGAAGATTATACCTCATCAGTACAATTTTAAAAAATTAGAGCATCAATTTGTATCTGAATAGTGATCTTCATATACCAATAGTTGATGCTAGATTTGTATAATGAAAGTCTATTCATTCCCAATATAACATAAAAGTACACCAAATGATGTAAGAGAATATTTTCCTAGAGGATGAGTCCACAAACATTTTTAGGGGTGGATTTATATACATCAGATTAAATAATTTGAATATTTTATGTTCATAGAGATAACTCAACATTTGTATTTTTTTTGGGGGGGATTACTTGATCAATACAAATGGAAGATATTAAATAATGAAAAGAACCACAATAAAATAGTATGTTCACTGTTATTGAATTAATATATAGAGTACCTTTCACCAAATAATTTTTCTGATTCAACTATATAATAGTGATGGAATAATATTTACCTTTCTCCTTTCGCGTTGGTGGGTACATACAATGAATACCCTCAAGGAAATGAAATTTATCGCACCGGCATGCATAGTTCCCTTTATCCCTATAGTTTGAGCCTTAAAAATATGTGTTTATCTCTTTTCACCCACCATATTTTCAAGATTCCTCATGTATCATCAACATTCATGAGCTTGGTGGACTTCTCTCCCACACTTGAAGCATTCTTATATCACTTTGAGGAAACTACCATGATGTGTATTCCCACATTTTTAACATGTGAGTGGTTGAGAATTCATTAATCCTTTTTCATTAGATCCTTCATCTTTAAACTCCATAATTTGTTTCTTATCACCATATCAATGAGACCATTCTACAAATTTATTCCCCAATTTAAGAGAACATTGAAAAACATCTACATAACTATTATAGTCTCAAATTGAGAGAGCCTTTTCAAGGTGTGTTTTTATCCCACTATATAATCAATCTATTTTTTTATATCATTTTTTATTACAAAACCCATGGAATTATTTTCATGTGTTGTGAAATTTTTTATAAATGATGTGACAGATTCAACTTCCTTTTTCTTTTGCTCTATAAATTTTCTATCTATCTTCATGGGAAGAGTTTAGGGGATATATTTGTTAAGATAAATTTTCATAAATTTATCTAACTCCATATCTTAAAATTCATCCATCAACATGGTTTTTTTAAAAAAAATCCCACCACTGATTGGACTCTCCATCTAAATGATAAATGGCTAGAGTCACCTTCTCAATCTCATAACACCAAAGTATAAAAAATATATTCTCCATTGAGATTAACCACTACTCTGTGATTAGTGGATCATAATATCAACTAAAAATCGATGTTCATTTCCACATAAAATAATTTATATCCAGTTTCTCCTTATTATGTTACAGAAGATGTTCCAGATTATTCTGGTTATTGTTCATATCCTAAGAAACCTGGGTATTTATCACAATGAAATTTTTTACTCCACCTCCCATGGAATTGGGGATGTTTTTTGGGAGTCCATCGTCCCTCACAATGATTGTTGGCCTTGTTTATACTAATTCCAACCATTTTTTGAAATAAAAATGTTTTGAAAAAAACATAAGTCAACCAGTCATAAAGAAATAAATCATTATTTTCTGAAATAAACTTTAATGGTATATATTGTGGGATCCCTGGGATTTTAATTTTCTAAAAAAATATTCATTGGTTCTTATATATACATAATTTCATACGAAGGTGTTTCACTAAGGTTCTATAATACTTTTTCCCAAATTAACTAAATTGTGCCCTGATACCATATGTAGTGATTGTACTTGTCTTACATGATTATTAAATAATTTTATGATAAACAACAATAAGTAATTTCAAAACCAGGATCCAATGGTTTAGTGTATTGGGAAAATTAGGATAATACAAAACATTAACATAAGAAGTCATAAATATTATTCCATAGTTTCTTCTCGTGATTTTGATTATCCCTCGTGTTCACCGTAGTACATGTATTCACATAATGATATACATCAAAAGAAGGGGTGATCTAAAAGTCCAATAAATGAATAGATAAGAACATAAATCAATATATCATGGGTCTATATAATAATAATCTTAAAATCATCATCAAAATAATGAGTTGAATTACTAGATAAATCCATGGAATGTGGAAATTGATAAAAATAAAACATCATGTCATAATGGTCAACTACCACTCATAGTTGTGAACAAAGATGGAATCATGATCACATATAAAATATGTGCATCATCATAACATCATCATTGTGAACAAAGAGATATTAATCTTCATGTATACTCAACATTTTATGATGATATACATCACATTAAAAAATGAATTAGGGGCCTATATAATTTTTAGAACACCTGTCACATGATAACATTGACATAATCATTCATGAAACAATGAATGTATCACAATAAATTCCATTAAATAACCCATGGAAAATAAAATGGGATTCATGATAATTTAATAAATCATAGATTCATGGATAATATTTGTGGTTCCCTAAATAAAATGGTAATATAATAATTGGTATAAGAATCATCAATATTTAGTTAAAAGGAAACAATATCGAGAGAAGTAAAAGATGTTTTTTTAGAGGGAAAATTTCTTATGGAACATTATTTTAATTTTTCATAAAACCAAATAGGAAACATGTATATCATATAAAATAAAATGGAATTAAAAAATATTATTTTAGGAAAATTAATGGAACATTCACACTGGAAATGGAGTGAAAGAGGGAAGACCCAAATAAAGAGAGTTGGTTTTCAATACTCCCCTTACCTTATGTATGAATGATATCTTCCCCTCAGTAACCTATATAATCAAATTGTATAAATTAGTTAATAGATCCAGAAAATCTTATACATGTACATGACTCATTATAATTTTATTTAGTTAATTTATGTCCATAATGAGGTGTTTTACAGTAAAATTCAATCACATTGAGGTTTTTTGTTTTCTTAGTTTTCATGATCAGTACACTTAAATTCATGTATGGAAGTTCATGTAAAATGAGTATAATTATAAAAAATTGTTATTATATATTATTAATGAAATTATATTATATTAAATGATATTATATATAATTTTTCTATATTATATGTGTATGAATCATTAGATATATAGTTAATTATAATGATTTAATTTATTTTTAGCTGATTTTATATCCATTATGAGCTTATATAATCATGTTTAAATATATAGGTTCCAAAAAGTTCTACAAAATAATATATGTATAATAAAATTTTATTGAACCATGTCAATGATTTTATGAACAACCATGAAGGTGGTAGTGAAAAATTAAAATACATTTTCAACTGTGATGGTATATCGACCCACCATGGATTGCATTTTCATTTTAAAATAAAAGGAAAAGAGGAAGATTTTTTAAGATTATTTTTTCTATAAACATAATAATATTATTCTTTTCTAAAATATACTCGAGTTATCTTGCCACATGGATATGTTTTGTTTAAGATATGATAAGAAAATAAATGAAATTGAAAAAATATTAATAGAAAAAGAAAGAGGATTTTACCTCTTGATTTTACCCTCCTTGAGAACCTCCTTAAAGGAAAGGGTTTGGTATTTTGATTAGAAAAAGTGATTCTGGATGTGGGGTATTGTCTTTGAAATAGTTTTGGTTAGAACATCAAATATCTCAAGGGTTGTAATATGTGAGGAGAAGAAGTGTTGAGAGGTCGTATTTATATGGGAGGATAAGGGTGTTTTCTCATTATGTTATTCATTTGTTTAGTATTTTAGATCAAGAATATGAATAATTTTAATTCCATCACTAAATATATTTGAATAATGAAGGAGAGTTTGATATTTTGTCTTTACATCATTTTTACGTAAATAAGGACTAAAAAATCATGTATTTAGATTTTATCCTAAATTCTCGTATATTACTATTCAAGAAAAAGTCATGAATTTTAGAAAAACTCATAAAATTTACCCAAAACATTTTAATACATGTATAATTAAATCCATTTTATGAAAATAGTTTTCTAAATCTGAACAATTTTATTTTTTATTAAAATCATCAATTACATGGAAAATACAAATTTCAAAATTATTACTCATTTTATAACAATTGAAAAATTGAATTAAGATCTCATAAAATTATCATATAATAATAATTAAAAAAATGATTATTTTTTAATCAATTTTATGAAAATAATTTTATTAAATATAAAATGATAAATACAAATTTATGTTTTATAAAAATACCAACACATAAATTAATAATTTTAAAATATTTATCTACATGTACCATTATATAATTATATCATATGTCATTACTATGATACCTAAACATTATTTATACTTTCATAGATGAGGTTACTATTTTATTGGACAAATTAATATTCTTAATGGTCAAATTATCATTCCAATGGTCAAGTTACTATTTCGTTTTCATAGGTTCCCTAATTTCTAGAAATACCTCATATTTCATTAATTATTCATTTGCAATGTATATATTGAGATCTATATTGGATTTAATGTGACGTAAAATATATTATATAATTATAATAATGGAATTTTCACTGATTAAATTACGAATTTTTATACGATGTTTTTCATATAGGTGTCGGATATACGTACGGAGGCCGCCCTAAGGGAATACACTCATAAGAACATGATAGGTATGGATCCAAACATTTTTTAATGGAACTATTATATTGTGATGGATATATGAGGCATAAGTTCGTCTCATGAAGAATGTACTTGTAGATATATACAATAAAAATTAGATTGATATCAATCTTAGGCTTCATGAAATAATTCTATGTATCCTGTTTGTAATTGGAATCCAAGAACTCATAGTTCATATATTGGAATATTTTGGGGACTTACACCGAGGTGGGTGCCCACATAGGATTAACCAAGAAAGTGCATCTTATTTTGGTCTCATGATGCATAATAAATCCAATAGAAGACATCTCATGTTATGGTGTATGATGGATGAATAAGTCTAACATAGGAGGTGATTCTAATATATAAATATATTTATCATTCGTTGATAGACATGGAATGATGATAAACACATAAAAGATTTTGGATCCCAAAAATAGAATAATTTGAATATAGATAGACTTATAACATGAAGTATCCCCCATTCACATATTGATTCTTTATCCGGTGACGTAAAAAGATACAGTACTATGGAATTTCTATTGAAAATGCTTGAATTCCATGGAAGGCCATTCTAGGGAGTGGCACGAGAGAACTCCCCCTTCCATATGGGTAAGGAGATCGCATGAATAGTTTATGGTCAGGTGATCACATGAATTCATAATCATGTTCATGACATTGGGTTCATGACTTAGGCATGTAGACCCAAGTATGAAAAGGATTTTTGGAGTTCATAATTCTAGTCTATTGTATAGACCCCCCCCACCATAATGTGGGTACATGCCTAATGTGTCATTTTCAGAGGTTTATATGGTAGGGTAGAATGAATTATTATTTTATGGAGAGAGTTCATGTCCTAAAGTGTTCACGTGATAGTTCTGACATGTCCAAGGTCTTACGGATAGGCAAAACGGACAATGTCTTATATGGAAAATGCATAAAGAGAGAATATTTCCAATGTTACACATGAAATTTCCTCATTTCAAATCTTCATTTCCATGTCAAATGTTTAATGGTTTACATAACATTGATGACATGTTAATGGATGACAAACAAAATAATAAGGGGTTCCCTAGTCAGGGCCATTAGAATAATTCTGATGTAAAAAGGTTTAATGTATGAGGGTTCATGATCCAGTAACATGGGAAATACTGTGAAACTTGTTCAACTGCATGACAAAATCACATTACCAAGATTTTTCATGTATTATTCACTTGAATTGGGGTTCTAGTTTCTTGTCCATGGTTTTATGAGGCTGTTACATGATAATGGGGTGCATATCATAAGTCCATGAGGATGTAGACACCCCATTTCAAATTAAGTCAATGAAATATGTTCAAATAATCTTCTCATAACATAAGGGGTTCATGTGATGGATTCCTAAGATGGATTCTATTGACAAGTTCATGTTTAGTGTGATATTACTAAGATAATTCCTCGTAAATCATTGAATAACACTCTATATCCTATATTTTAAGTGTTTTTCGTTTTCTTCTTGAGTAAGAAGAAGTGGTTTATATAAAAATGGTCCCGAGTATGGCTCCACATTGTTCAATGAGTATTATATGTGTATCAACTTAATGCGGTGTGTGAAGTATCTTGATAACTCAAATAAATGTCACATTCTAAATTTCATGTGATGTTTAGATATTTTCATGATCAATTTTACATGATTTGCATGAATGATTTTCATCAAATGATCATTTGACACCTTGGTGGATAAATTCCAAAATATTTTTGAATGATTTATGTTATAATGTTTTTTCATGTTATGTTCTTAAAATGATTGATTATACAATTATTTCATTAAATATATTCATGAAACTCTATAGATTAATGTGATGTCACGAGTTCATATACTAGTTTATTGATTGTATTTCTATATTTTCATTCATATGTGTTTATGTGATTCGACAATATTTTGTAATAATAATAAACTATAGTGCATAATGATTTTTATTATAATAATGTGACACAAAATCAATGTAAAAAATACCCAAACCTTTATGTGATGGAAGATTCCCATGGTGAAAGCATTATGAAATGGTAGTTATATTGTTTTGTGTGTGGTGGATCAGAGAATATCTCCATGGATTCACTCGATCACATTGTTTATGTGATTCCATGAGATCCGTTAATCAATACTAAATCATATGATCAAGTCTTGTCCATGTATTAGACTCACATGATCACTTCTTTTAATTCCTGTATTAAATTTTGAAGTATTTATGATTTCAAATAACCTCATGAATTCATTAATAAAAGATTATGATTTCATGTATGTTCTTGGGATGACTGATTGACTCTCATTCTCATTGGTTAAAACTCTTATATTCCTAATGTGAGGTTTAAATGACAATAGAAAACCTTATAAAGTTTATGTTTAAAGATAATTATATAATGATAGTTGGACAATTTCGATCAACTTGATCAGATGATTAAGGATATATGTCGAACATTTTATTCAGATGAATTCTGTACAAAAAACATAATTCCCCATAAATTGTTTTCTTCTATCATTGCATAATAAATGTCTCCATTCCAAAAAAATATGGATTTAACACAAGGGATAATCTCCAATATAAATTTTATATAGATTCCACTCCTTTTCCACACCACACTCTCCTGTACCCCCTCAGGAATCATCCTAAGAACATTTCACACCCCTATGTCCAATCACATTACTGATATTCTCCAACTCTTTCGGCCTTCTCTATGTAGGAACTCCTATGCTGCTACACATATCTATATAGGATGAATCACTTACATGGTTGATACCATCTCCCATAAGTGGGGGACTAATATATCCTTCCATGTATATCAAGGATGACTAATTTATTTAACATACACTTTAAATAAATTGAATAAAAAATATCAATGTAAAAGATGTCACAAGAGGGACCGAACATATGCCATTATAAAATGAATAAAAATGAATCATTCTCAAGAATTAAACATCCATGTTCTTAATGAAATGTATACTAATACATTCTAAGGGCCCCAAAGTCCCCTAATTGATGTAAAAGGGAATTGTATAAGTTTATGGGTTCCAAAAAAATTACACCATATAGAATTTCCAACATAAAAAACAAATTGAATTTGATTAAAAGGTAAAAATATGTCACATTGTAGTATACATGGATATCAAAAAATATTTTATACTGAATCCAATTATTGGATTTACCAAATGGAGCGTATTAACAAAATTTGTTCGTGTCCCTTGAATAATAGAGTCTCCCCAACATGTTTGTGGTTGGATCCATGATAAAGAATTACCATGACTTAAAGCATAGATATCCTAAAATTATAAAAATAGTATAAGTTTCAGGATGGAAAAGAGATTTGGATATAAATTCATTATTTTTTTAATCTAATATATGTAACCATGGTGTCAACACATATACAAATTGAATATGAATCTGTCTATACATAGTTTTGAAAAACTAATCCTATGAAGATAAAATAATGCATAGTGAACATATGCTCATGGATAAATAATCATGTAATGAATGACCCAATATATATAAAGCTCATACACAGGAGTGGGGAATTTAATCACTTTACGATGGAATCATGGGTAACGACCCACGTTTTTATATGGATAACCCATGGATCTGGATCCCATATTTTATTTCATGCCACATAGTGTATCCACTCTATGTTGTTTAAAGTCATGCAGTATAGAGAAAGTCTCATATATATTTATGAAATGATAGGACAAGGTACCATCAAGAGATTCCTATGGAATATATATATTCTCTAATTACTTTTTCCTGGTTTAGTGGACATAGAAGGAAAATATTGATTTTTTCTTGGGCTGGATAATGGTTACATAAATATTTATCACAATTATTTTTAAACATAAATATCTATTATCCATTATTGTTGTGTCTTAGTGGGTATAAAATTATATTTTTCATAGACCATCATTTATTGAGTTTTAACCAAAAATGTTTATGCCTTTTCATTTTCTGAGTGATCAATGATTCCAACATCCAGAAATTTTTTTGTTCATTGAGAAGAAACACTTATTTTTTTTTTGGGTTTCCTTTATGGGTTTTTAATATATCAAGCCTTGTGACTCTTTCAATTTTTTTTAATGCCTTACATGATGGACCAATATAGAATATTCTTATGGTCGAACAATTTTTAAGTATGAATACTAATTTTTAGGGTTATATATCGTAGACCTTCATTTTCATTTTTTAGGGTTATATAGATCATACCATCTATTATTATCGTATATGTTTTTATATCATGGAATTACTATTAATTTAGTTTATCACCTTAAAGAATAGAACATTTTTTATTTTAGTTTCTGGGTTTTATAGATCAAACCATATTTTGATATAGTTTTGGATTTAATATATTAGACCTTCATTTGTTATAATTTAGGGTTTTATATCTCATACCTTATTTTGATGAGTTGTACAGTTGTATATCTTATACATTGATTTTCTCTATTTTATGGTCCTATATATCATTCATTATTTTTTTGGGAATTCATATCCATAATACGTGGAGGATGAATATTTTGGAAGGGTTTTGTAACCTTGACTCCTTTCGAGAATTGGGAATGATTGATATTCATGATTGGTTGTGAAACCACATATAATTTAGGATGATTATAAATGATGAATAATTATAATGGGTTCTTACACCTTGTATCCTTGTGGAAGATAAGTAAGGATGAATATTCATGAAGGTTTTGACACCTATTATCCTTTGATAAGTATGGGAAAAGTATAACAGGATACGAAATAGAGGATTTTGAATACTCATGGGTAGTTGGGCTATAGATTTCATAAATCATTCCTTAAGGAGTTTTAGTAGGGGTGATTGGATGATATAGACACTCCTGGATGATCACATAACACATCGAGGTTCCAAGTACCACTGTGAGGTTTCAAGGGATCACATGTATCAATGTTACTTTCTTGAAATAAGGATATGACTCTAGGTAAATGGTCAAGGGTCCTAATTTAGATATAAATCATTCATCACAAATCATAAGGGTCCATTATCCATTCTAATGTCTATGAGAGGTTTTTTAAAATTCAATCGCTTGGGCTGTGAGGTCGGGGAATATAGAGGGGACTATCCTATGAGGGTTATAGAATAATTGGAGTAGTTTTGGGAATAAACTATAAAGATTGAATTATGTTAATGAATTTTAATATTTTTCCCATATATCATGTTTTTTTCATTCATGTGATGAATACTTCCAAAAAGACCAATAATGATGTGTCATGCTACAACATTGAGAATTAGAGTAATATAAGGTGACATAATGTCTAAGATGTTGAATCTACATGAATAGATTGGTTATTGTCCTGGTAAATAATTTTTTTGTAATATTGGAGTATATTAGGATCAATGAAAGGAAAAAATGATTCATCAATAAGAATAGTAGAAACTAGCACTACCAAAAGTCTGGGAAATGCCTCTTGGATTTAAGGAGAACCACTCTTCCGGGATAAAAACATCCCACGAAAACAATATGAATGGTTTTTTGTTATTCAAAATATAATACAACCGGTGTACCATGGGATTAGACAATAAATATTACCAATATGTTATAGGGTATAACTAAGATATGTAGCTCAAAGATATTGGTTTCCAGGATAAGTTTATTGATACAAGGAACTAGTGTGCGTAAATTCAGACATCAAAGGAATGTTGTTGGTTTATTGATAACATAACATTCAAGATGGTTTTGAGCACAAATGAATTTGTTCTATCACAAAATAAACACGTTATCATAGTGATGGGTTGTGATAAATCATTACTCAAACCTTTTCCCACACCCAAGGGGTCCAAAAAATATTTATTGTCTTTTTCTAGGGTCATAAGATAATCCCCATGATCATTTTGATTTTATCTTTCTCCTGTATTTTTTTTATTATCCATTGAAAATGAAGAACTTCATGAGTGAGGACATGAATTATCATTTGAATAGCCATTTCTATTTTTATCATGGAATGTTTCACATATCATTCACTAACTATTTAGGGTTTTTTTTCTTGACCATGATAGGTTATAATTTATGATCATACTTTTTAAACCAAAGTGCATGCATTATAATGTTGTGATGGATAGACCTAGTAACTTTTGAACTTATGTAACAATCTAATCAACACTCCCAAGGATATGATTTCTCAAATTCCCTTTTGAATAGGTGATGAAGTTGACATCAATCATGTCTAAAGGATGACAGATCATGAGTAATAGAATGTAATATACATGATGAGGATGATCATAAATCACCCTAATGTGAAGAGTTTTTATCCAATATTTTCAGCTCTCATGAAGTTAATTGGACCAATTTATTAAAGAAAATGACACATATGGTTGATAGGATAGGACCACATATTTTGTATCCTGGGGTATATATTCATAGTCAAACAAAGTATCCATGGAAGTCAATTTTTCTTTTCTAAAGGCCTATTGAAAATTCAGGTTAATATGAGATACTCATCACAAGATGTTTTATTTAGGTATTAAGATACTCAAAAAGAAAATAGATGAACTTGAAACAATGGTTGATCATGGTAAATATCATTGGGTCCTATGAAAAGAATTAATGATCTATTATGGTGTATATAGTTTAATGTCATGCAGTGTGGATGTGCCTACAATCTAGTTTAATGTCATGTGAGTGGGATGTAATTTATGTTATGATTAAAATAATGAAACAAGGGATCAATTATCATTTTATCTAACATCATGTGACCATGACATGAATGTCACATAGTTTCATATAATAGGTGGTGGACTTTACCATCAATGTGAAAATTATACATTGTGTCTTTAGATACAACCTTCATTAGTTATGGGCATTCAAATGTATGATTCATTTTCATCAATTCATAGGATGATGGGTAACTATACATATTATTGGACCCCCTATCCATTAATTTTTATCACATAAAAGCAATACATACATATATATTACTCATATGTTGGGGAAATGGGCCTATAAAAATAAACCATTCTTAATTAGTTTAATTTCATGTAAGTAGACCCTAAATTCAACTCATAATTTTTCAAGATACTCCCATTCATGTAAAATATGTAATTATAATCCCCTAAGATCATGGGTGTATTTCTAAATATGATAAACAAGAGGCAAAGGGGACTAGTCCATAATGTTATGGCTAGGGGTGTACGATTAAGAATGAAATTGGTTATGGTGAGGAGAAGGGACATAGACTATTACGAATGGTAGGTGACCTAATTAAACACTAATGTGAGATAAGGGAATACTCCCATTCTATGGTTTAAATTTCCTTAGGTTTCCCTATGAACCTACTAAGGAAGTGAATCGTGAAACTGATATCTATTTCAAATAATTCATTCTCCTAAGATAAAAAACATAGGTAGAAGGGAATATGATATTTTACTTTATTGGAAATTTTGGTTGGTCATAGGTTGGAAATTCGTGAAATAAATACATAAACTATAGGGATATGAATAAAAATACAAATGGTTCAATATGGGTCCCTATATCGATTGAACTTGTGTGTTTGAAGAAGGGAACATTGCCAAGCCTTGCACAATATTTTTCGGTCCTCTATTTCATGAGCATCCTCATGTAGAAAATATGACATAAGTTCTACCTTAGTGAAGAATCATTGGGGTAATGAATTCTCTATTTAATAGTTCAAACACTATGGTGGGGGATTTTTCTTAAAAATATGTGGAAGGGACATAAGATTATTTATCTAAATGTCGCTACATGTTCTATATGGATATAAGTGAAACCACATAATGTTCATATAGATAAATATCACCTACACAGATCTAGATCACATGCTAAGGATTTCAAAAAGGTTATCACCATAGAACATATACATGTTATTAGGAAATGAGGTCTAATTCATCATGGTGATAGTAATACCATCATTTATTGTCCATCTAATGATAACATGATTGATTACGAGAAATTCACCCCTTATCACTATGCAGAATACGTGATTGTGGTATTATCTTCTTAAGAATAATGTCAAAGAACAAAAGGAAATTTTGGAAATGACAAGGAATCCTCTTTTGATATTAATCACGACACATGATATTTTTTGTGGTGAAAACTCCCTACACAGTTTTGACACAAACATAGAGAGAGGGTAAATATATTTCATTAAATATTATGGAATGGATAAGGATTAGTTAACTTGGGCAATGATACAATCATAAAAGGTCTAGAATAAATTCACACGGAGTCAGTTAAAGAATAATACCTAAATAGACATATCTCATATGAAATGATTAGATGGTATAGATTCTCTATAGCCCAATGCATCCATGTTCCCGAGTCATCTACATGGACTTAGTTATCATGTATGGGAGAAAGAGGTCACATTGAATGGGCCACTATGAACAGTTTATATTCACGATGGATGGATATTCACCACATATTTTGACATCATATGGTATGAAAAATGACCATCCAGTTTAACGCCACAAATAATTGATGTGTCGATTTGAAAGGGTTTGAAACGCATTGGATTTTTTAGATCCCTATCACTATTGAGTGAAGATTCAATCATTAGGATAAGGTTATGGAATTTTTAATTTTAGGGTGAAAATGGAGTTTCATATTATTTATTATATTTTGAATATGTGGTTGTGCCAATCGTATATGACCTAGAGGTCAATAAGTCACTCAAAATAATGATAATAAATAAACACCTTGTTATTTTAAAATAATTTCCCAATACTGATCTAGCTCATATATTTGGAGAGGGAATTTATTTTTTATGAATGTTAATCTAATTTCCGTCATGGTCCCCATAGGGTGGCTCACTATAAATATATTATAGTCTTTTTAGATGGAAAATATTTCATTCCATTTAATGTCAAATGATTTGGATGTATTAATGTAGTTTGACATTATATGACTAGGATGAAATTGTGCAGTTTAACATTGTGTGACTATAGTATAGGTGAACCACAATTGAAGGTATTGTGACTAGGACCTCAAGTCAATTTACTTTGAATTACTGCAACCTAGACCGAGGTATGAATACCCAAAACACAAATAAATTCTTGATCCCTATTGGATGTGAAAAAATGGATGAAATAAATAATGTATTTAAATACATTGATCAAGTATTATTGTTGTATGATTTTTGGAAATAATATGAACATTATTAATGGTACATAATAGTGTCCCACCATTTGATGTATATAATATGGGATTATGGGTGAACATTCCATTGAGTGAGAAACATCCCTTAGTCACAAGCTCTATGGAATTTTGTTACTCACTTGGAAATCCTAATAGAATTTCATTGAATCTTCTAATCCATATTACGAATATTATACAAGGGATCACTAATAAGAAAATGTTTAACCTATATAATATTCCAAGAGAATATGATACAAAGGTAGTGGGTGATTTAGACATGAATAGGGGAATGAATTTTTTTTATAGAAAATTGGTTTCTAAAATAAGTATGAATATTCTATTGATATATCATCAAGTGTTACAGACTTATAACTAAGACTATAGTCATGTGGAGTTTTAGATTCTAAACTTTCGTTAAGTTGGTATATCGAGATGCATTATAAATATATGGTAAATAATTCTTTAAAGGACACACATACGCTAAAATAAGAGTTTACTAGGGTATGTTTTTATAATCACAGTTTGAAAATGAGTGTGATTCAAAAATGTTCAACAAAAAGTGTATTTAAATCAACATGAATGATTGGGTTAGAGTAAGTATAAATCATAACCCAAAAATATCTGAGTAAATGAGAAGTGGTGGATATTGGGTACTTGTTAATCATTTATAATGGTGGAATACTATAACACACATAGTTAGGAAAAAGATTTAGGGTTTAATGGTGTCCTCTCCTCTGGGGCCAAAAACCCTCTTGGAATTGAATTGGAGGCATTGTGTTATTCACTAACAAATCCTAGTGGGTTTCTTTTTTGAATTGTTCATTTTTTGATAAAGAAAATTCTAGAAAGGAGAGCCATGAGTACATGGGCTCAAGGCCAATGTAATTACAAGGGAATATGGACTCATGTAATTGGTTTTTGTTTATTCAAATAGTTGTGTTATAATGTTACTTCATATAGAATACAATATTTATGAAGGGTTAGAGCACCCTAAAGTTTATGAAAACATGTATTGAATAAATTATTCTAATAGAAGTGAGGAAACACTAAACTCTAGATTACCAAATCATCATGATAGATGATCTACCCATGTATTGACCCCATTCCATGTAGTTTAATTTCATGCCACAATGAAAGGGAATTTATATTTAAACTCATCTAGTAATTATATATTATAAGAATTTTAATATCTTCTGGTAAGTACATCTTCCATATAATTTAACCTGACGAGGTAAGGGTGTAGGGGAATATTCCTCCCCATGATCAGACCACATATGTCGCATCAAGTGTTTCCCATTGACTGAGAAGAGAAATTTATTCTGATTGTTGGGGCACTATATATAGTGAAACCAAATGCATTGAGAACCTCTCTATATGAATTTTTCTTTACAGTGGTAGTATCTCTATGTTTGGGTGGGATATCCCCATAGGGATGTCATACCGAGATTATATTTGGGGTAGAATTCACAAAATATGTCTCAATACTACCATAAGAAGAGATTATATGGTACATTACACCATATAGATTAGATGAATATTATTTGGACACTTTATTTCATATTGATATATATTATATATCCTCAAGGATACCTAAATTGAACAGGGTGGGTATATGATCCTCATCCCATGTCACAGTGGGGATATGAAAACTTGCCTATTGGGTTGAGTAGGAGTATGAGCATTTTGTGTGGAAGTAGCTATAATATGATGATGTTCACCTATTATTATGGGAAAATATTAATACTTTTGAGAATATTCTAGAGTATTTCAGTTATATTATTTATTATTGGATGGAATATGATCCCATCTCTGGGTTATTTCTTGAATAAGTTGGTCAACCCCTATTAAAGTGAGGATATGAGACTAATTAAAATATTCCATCCACTCAAGAATGTGTTGAAGAACCTCTAGAATGGGATAAGGAGTATGGGAATTTTTTTGTGTTGCCTATGAATTATATTGGAGTATTATTTCATCAAAAGGAAAAAAAATATATGTTAGACTCATGTAAGTGACTAGAATATGTTGATTAGCATTTTAATTTTTGGTAGGAATATGGGCGCCACATGGGGTGATTTCCCAACTCAGTTGACGAAACCCATCCATATTGGGAATAAGATAAAGGTATTGGTTCACATTTTGAGTATGCATCAAAATAATTTTATTCGTTTATTTCTTGTTATAAAATTTATCATTTTTTATAAATTAACTAATTAATTGAACTTTTGAACATTCTATTTTTTTCATGTTTCGTAGTAGGATACTGAGTTTGATCAAAAAATGAAAAATAATAGATTAATAAAGTAAACTAAAAATAGTTCTTGTTATTCCATGAAGTGATGAAAAGTGAGGTCAGACATTTTATGATAGATTGATGTTACAAGGGATTCAATGACTAAATTTAGATATCATAAATTAAGAACAAAATTGAAACATTTTGAAACTAGCTAGAAAAGTAAAAAATACACATAATGTAAATGATATTCATGATGTGAATCTCAAAAAATTACAATTCATGAAACATGCTATGAAATTTTAATCCTTGTACATTATATCTAATGAATTTATGTTTCATGATGTGAAATAATTCATAAATCATAATTCTAGTCCTAAACATTGTAGATCATGAAAACAACTTACATTATGTTAAACTCCAAGATAGATACTAGAAACATTGAATTATGAAGGGTATTTGGTAGAAAAACCCCATTAAATTCCCCATGATGACCCATTACGAATGTATACACATTACTTCAGTAATTGATGATGGTCCAATAATAATTATAGCCTATAAATAAGAAGAAATGGGGGGATAATGTGGTATAGTTTTGGGAGGGGAGATCTGGAAGGCAAATTGTTGTTTATTTATTTCCATACTTTTCTTATCTTTTCCTTCCCCTTTATCATTTGATGATGTCTCACATTTCTTGAGTCAACTATACATCCCAATACATGGACGAGTAGTTCCTTTGAGTAATTAGTAAATAAGGAGTCTTTAAAAATTTATGTGATATAGTTTCCTCATATTGTGGAATGAAACCATTTTTCTTTCTTCTTTAAACTAGATTCAATTGTTAATTAGGTTTCCAATTCCCAAAAAATGTTTACAATGGTTTGATTCCATTTATTACAATTTACTTGGTTAATATCCCATATATCCCTCAAATCAAATCCTATCTCTTTTTTACCGAACTGATTAGGATTGGGTTGTGTTGGGTGACCACCATCATGTGTGAGGAATTATGACATGCACTATTGATAATTAGGGAATAATAATTATATTTGTGAATTACAATAATTTTTCAAAATAACTTGTTACAACTCCAAGAACACAAGAGAGATGTTAGAAAAATTAAAACATTATTATGAATACCCATGCGAGTCATGCATGATGTAAGAAAAAAGTGATAGTAGTAGACCAAATGCAGTGCATATAGGCGTGGGGCTTATGCATTGATTCCACAATAAGGTAATATGATCATAATACTATGAAAGATATATCTCCCTTATTATTAAATGAAGACATTATATTTTCATGTCTATCTAGGTTGAAAATATCTTTATAGGAATTGGTTGTGTGGTAATAGACAATGAAAATATGTTTTATATGATTCTTAGGCATTAGGAAGGAACCATAAGTATCCTAACTATAACTAGAATTAGAGTCCTCTAAGATTATTTATTAGAATTTTTTTTTGGACATAAACACTGGTGGATTCCCACTAAAGATTAACCAAGAATGAGCATCTGAGTATGGACTACTGATGCATGGTAACACCAAAGGCCAATATTCTCAACTCAAGGTATTTGTGGGAAGAATTTATATTACATTATTTCTCAATGAAAAATAGATGAGGAAGGGTTATAGAATCATACAATAATTTGTTCCCATGAGCCAGAATAATTTTATTATTGAAGGGATTACACCTTAGTGGATTCCCCTATTCTATAATCATTATTTATCATCTATCCTACCAAGAGATAGGGCTGTTAATGTACTATTGAATATGTTTGTATGACCCGGACTCCATTTCAAGGTCATGTTATAAGAGAACTCCCCTAATCTCTTTATAGTTTAGGCCATCAAATTACCAGTTTAGGTTCATTTGATCATATGATATCATGTTATTCTGGTGCCAATATGTGAGAAAATGACATAGGGTGCATGACTATAGCATGTAACCAAATGTATTAATAGGGTTTCATGAGTATATAACCACTATCAGTTTTGGACACTCCCCACATAAAGGGGGTTCTTGGGTAAAGGATCGTGGCTGGGGGAACATATGGTAGTGTTGTGTGAAGGCTTCTCACAAGGAGATGGTATATTCACAATAGTTTTCGCATGATATGGATGAAAAGTACATGGGATTATAAATAGAACACATGGAATATGGTGTGTAATCCCCCTCCTGAAAAGGACACATTCCCAAGGTTTCCCATGTCACGGATACATGTCATGGACCCAGGTCAACTCTACTTAACTAGAGGTTCACACAAATGGGTCGACATGTCCAAGATGAAAAATCATATAACAAGGTATTTCTATGTCAGGATCATGTGAAAACATATTTTTTAAAGAGGTTCCATGCATGTGGGTTTATGATTATATTACATAGATAAAATTTCACAATAGCATTGGCAACATGATAACATCACATAAACAATGGTTTGTGTTAATGCTTCACATGATTATGGGTTTGAGTTGGATATAAAAGGCCACATGAAGGAATAACCTGAAAATTGGGTGCAAGTCAAATTCCTATAGGGAAGATAATACCCAATTCTCCTGAAGGCATAAAATGATGTTTAAATAATTTTGTGAACATATAAGGCACTCACGTGATGGATTCACACGATGGGGTATTACTATGGGGTCTTATGATGAGGTCTCACTTGGTGTTTGATTACCTATTGAATTAATCTGAAGGAATGACCAACTCTCCCACACCTAATTATAAATATTTTTACCTTTTTAAGCAGGTTAAAAGTTATTATATAGGAAAATAGGGGAGCATTTTCAGTTTCTTTTCCAAAGGAGTAAGCCTCATGTAATGGATTGGGGAAGTGAGTGGTGTATCGTTTAAACTGTGATACTCTCAATATTCTATAACATATGTGATAGCCAATGATTCATCTGATTATAACTAGGTGATGTATTATCATGATAAATTTCATGAGATCACATGACAGTGTTATGGAAAACGTCCCAACAACTACTAAATGCTTTATAAGATGATGTTTCTCCATGGAACGATGTTTACTCAATGGGAGACACACTATTTTTTAAATAATTTCTTCACATGATATTGTGGCTTTATGTGATTCTAATGGTTATTATTTCCATTGATTACCTACATGGATTCATTTAAATTCAGTATTCTTCATGTGATTTCACATGATCGTGTAATTTAAATAACATCACACAATTGAGTCTTCTTCTTATGATAACTATATGAATAGTCATAGGAAATGTGACAATCCATCTCAATATTACACATTATTTCATGATTTATTGCATAATATAAATCTTTATACAACCTTAAAAATGTAGTAGTATAGTGTTTTTCAAATTTGGTACATTACATAACAATTTAAATATGAAAAATAAAATATTTATTAAAAACATACTTAACATGCTCTCACTTAAAACATTACAAGATAACCTGGGGAAATATATATTAAAGGGTTGAGATATAACACCAAATAATGGAATAAACATGGAATAACTTGAATATGGTAATACATGTTAGACAATAAACATATAAATGGATAATAAAATGAATTATAATCATAAACATGAGAAATACAGAATGATATAGCATGATAAAATAAGGGAAACCTTGAAAATTAGGAAACAAATTATAACACTACATCGTAGACATCAGTAAAGGCTAAATAACAAGACATAATGATGGAAAATTTATCATAATGTAATTAGTTTCATTCCCTATCCCAACAAGAAATAACATTCTACTAATCATTACCCAATTCATTGGATCTCTATATCATTTTGGTCACACCCGTCACTTTCATTTCATTATTATTTTTAGTTATGCTATATAGATCATGCAACATGGATTTATTCATCATCATATTTTACTCCAAAATCATAGAATGTGTAATATAAACATATATGACAGATCTTATAGAAATTTACTTTCGTAATGTAGAAAATAATTTGTGAGAAAAGGGGTAAGGTAATCACTACATAATTGTTTTGGAATTGAAAATCACAGTGAAATTTTGATGGAATAATGACGTCACATAAAAATTAATAAATTGGGTTTATGAGAATGAAAGAGATGTATCATCATTTGAAAATAAAATGTAAAGTTTATCATCATTTTGAAATAAAATTGGACATAATAGGGACATGTAATGACATATCTCATCGTTATAAATTAGAAATAGAAGGCATAAGATTATAATGAAGCTTGAAAAAAATAAGAGAATATGAGGATCTGGTACTTGAGTGTGTGTATAACATTTCTAGGTAGAAAATTCTTGAGAGAATTTGGTAAACATGGGGGGACTTTATATATGGGAGGAAATAGTAAGGATGAGCTCCATGTTATTTTATAGAAGAGAAATTGGATATTTGGTGTGTTTATATAGGAATTGAGTGGGGATTTATTTATTATTTCTCAAAAATAGATTTTGGACTCAATATAATAATATAACAAAAACCAAAACCATAAAAAAAATCCCAATTTTTCTTCAAAATGTTATTGGTATTAATTTTTTTATAATTCCAAGGGCTGAACATAATGAAACATTAAACTTGATTTTGTGTAAGTGATTCATACTCTTAAGTAAAGGAGTTTAAAACCTTAAAATATATTAATATTTTTGGAGTATTTAAAATGGATTTATAAAATTAATATACTATTCTAAAATTAATAATTTTTAAAATAAAGTG
This sequence comes from Viscum album, assembly GCA_963277665.1. NCBI lineage: Eukaryota > Viridiplantae > Streptophyta > Magnoliopsida > Santalales > Viscaceae > Viscum > Viscum album. The sequence goes on along the minus strand of OY728121.1, from coordinate 1,507,091,344 downwards.
TTTTTTTTCTTAGATTCATTTTATAGTATCCATTTAATCATTTTTTGGATCATTATGATGTCATAATACTCCCCATATATTTATATGATATTTAATTTTTAATAGATTATTTTACTACCTAAAGAATTATAAATAACTCACCATTAGATGATTTTGATGTTAAAATTCCAAAAACAATATTCATTTTATATAAATAATATTCTGAATTTGTGAATTTTAATTTTTAAAATAAGAATCAACATTTATTTTTTGAAATTGTGGGTTTTATTACAACAATGGTTTTCAAAACCTTTTAAATATTACATTTTACATCATAAAAATTTAATGATAATTTATATTTAATAAAAATAATTATAATTATAATTTATCAAAATATTAATTATTCCAAAAATCCAATAATTCAAGAAAATAGATTCATTAATTGAATTTAAATATTACCCCAAAATACAATTTTTGTTTTATTGAGTCAAAATAAAATATTTTCTAAAGAAACAATAATAAAATGAAAATATATTTATTATTATATATAATATATTTAATAATATTATTATGGTCTTGATACAAATACCTTTAATACACCAGTAAATACACTAAGAGTATGGTGTAGGATGGTGATACCTTCATGGGGTGGTTCGACATACGTGATTTGGGACTTGACCTCAATGAACTTGAACTTCTCCCATAAATTGTTTTGTTAATTCGTAAGATATTAGATCTCAACATTGTCTTGGTCAAGGTAAAATCCTAATTATTCTCTGTCCCTTAGATTCTATGATAAATGGAAATCATAGGGTTCGATACTACTGGTTGAGGTCATCACATCATTTGTCTTGGTCAATAAAATTTGTTAAAACCCTATATTTATAATAATCATGTGATCCCTGATTAATTGATATATTATTAATGGTAATGATTCTTAATGTTCATTTTAATCTCATAGGATATTATAAAACCAAATAATTTCCTTTTTCTATATCTGAAATCCAAAATAAGACATTTAATTTAAATCAGTTGGGGAATTTTATTTATAAAAATTTGGGTCGTTACAATATTCCCCCTATAGAAATTTCTCCAATGAAATTTTCATTTCCCAAACTAACGAATATTAGGGTAATTTTATTTTAATCACCTCCTCTAGTTTGAAATTATCTACTTCAAACTTGAGGTTTCTCCACAGGACATTCACAACGTGCATTTTCTTATTTCGATGAACATTGTTACTACGATCTAAGATTTTCACCAGCTCCTCTTCATAAGAAATATAATTCTCTACTGATTCCACATATGGATTGGGTATAAGTGAGGGGTCCGGTATGTAATTCCTCAAGAGGGATACATGGAATAAAAAATGTACTTAAGATGAGTTTGGTTGGAGTGATAGTCGATAAGCTACTGCTCTTATGCGATAATAGATCTCAAAGGGGTTGATATATCTTGTAATAATAATACCCTTATTCCAAAATCTCATCAATTACATACATGGTGATATGTGGATGAAAAGAATATCTCAAAAATCAAACTCTAGGTATCATCGTTTATTTTAAACATATAACATCTGTTGAATCTAAGCTACCCTGATGTCTGGCCAAATGATCTTAAACATTTACAATATTTCCTCTCCAATTTCTTGACCTAGAATTGTTTCCACAACTTCACCCATGCATGAAGGTTTTGTGAACCTCATACAATAAATGGATTCATATGGGGCCATTTGGGTACTAGATTGGATGCATTTATTACTTGAAAACATGACCAGATGAATATGCGAGTCTCATCCTCCTTTGAAATTAATCAAGAATGTTGTGAACAATTCCTCAACTATTTGTATAGTCCACTTATATTGGACAATTTTTTGGGGTGATAATTCATGATGAAGTTCCAATCATTATTTAGATCATGTCGGAGAAACTTCCAGAAGTTAGATGTGAATCTCGAATATTGATCAGATATGATTGATAGTGGTACATCATACAACCTTACCACTTCTTTGATACATATCCATGATAGTTGATCAAGTGTTAAATCCTCTCAATTCTCAATCAAGAGTGAAATTTTTGTAAAATTATCCACCAAAACCTTGATATACTTGTACACTATTGATTTCATGAGAATACTGGTGAAAATTTTCATGGTGATGTTTTCCCATTTACATTTAGGTATGTGTAATATTCACATCATCCCCTTATATTTTTTCCATTCATCATTCTCTTGATTACAGAAAAGACATCTTGGTGTATACTCCATGATCTCCTTCTTCATATTCTCCAACCAGTAGTTCTCTTAGATATCTAGATACTTATTCATTCTTCCAGGATGGATAATTATGGTTGAAGTATGTTCACTATCCAACAAGTGCTTCTCAAACTCAGGATTTCATGTACACATTTTTGTGGCCCAAACATTACAACTCTTTATTCATTTACACTGAACTATGAGGATTTAACTTTTCTTATTTTTTCCATATTATTTTTAATTCCCTAAACATCTCTTAGAGAATTATTTATACTCTATAGAAGAGACAGATGATAAATTATTTTGGAATTGATTGGTAATATTTCATCATTTATGATTCCCATGTCCATCCTTTCTTAATCTAAGAAGATTGGATCCTTCTCGATTATTTTTATTGAAAGAATTAATCAATACCTTCTAAATAAGGTTTTTTGACTTTATTCACATTACCAAGGTTGTAGTGAATTGAGAAGTTATAGTCTATTATCGTCTCTAAGGATATACATTATTTAATATTCAGATATTTCTATCTGAATATATACTTGAGTATTTTGTGATTTGTATATATTTCACACTTCCCCCCAATGATACAATGCTGTTATACTTTTAAATATAAATTCAATGTAGAAAACTATATATCATGTGTTGGGTAGTTATATTCATGGATATTCAACTACATTGAAGTATAGGATATGGAATTTTCATTCAGAATTAACACACAACCCAATCTCTTCTTTGAAACATCACTGAATACCATGAAAACTTTTTCCACTTGTGTGTAGTGTGACCATAGGCGCAGTGATAAGCCTCTTTTTCAACTCTTTGAAACCATATTAACATTCAAAACTCTATGAAAACTTGACTCCCTTCGGAGTTAGCTTGGTTACAGGTTTTTTCAATTGCGAGTAATTTCTCAAAAATCAACAATAGTACCTAACTAGTCCAAGGAATCTCTTGATATCATTCGGAGATGTTGGCCTTATACATCTTTAAATTGATTCAGTTTTTATTGGTACATATATATCCCATTTCATTTGATAATGTTTCATAATAATGAGACCTTCATCAGCATAACTCATATTTTTGATACATGTCATAATGCTTCTCCTTTCATAAATCCTTTTGTACAGTGCTCAGAAGCTTATCATGATCCTCCTTACTTTTTGGGTGTATTATAATATAATCCATAAATACTATAAAAATATTGTTGAGATAATCTATAAAGAATATATTTACAATGTATATGTAAATTTTGGGATCATTATTTAGTCCAAATGGAATTACTATGATTTGGTGGTATATGTACTTTGTTGAGATAATCTATAAAGAATATATTTACAATGTATATGTAAATTTTGGGATCATTATTTAGTCCAAATGGAATTACTATGATTTGGTTCCGGCACCCGTGTGGGTTTGGGTGGCCGTGTCTCCGTTGTGACAGCTTGGACTTGGTCCGCTGGGTCTTCTGGTTTTGCCTTCAGGTTGTGTTTTTCCTCTTATGGTGTCGTTGGTCACTTGTCATGGGCTTTCCCATTGGGATATTATGTTTTGGGTGGTGTCTCTGATTGGGCTTTGTCCCACTGGGCCTGAGGGCTTGTTATGGGTTTTACCTTACCCATTTCAAAAGGTTTTACTGTCCTTTTTCTTTTCTTTTAATAAAGGGGCTTGACCCCAAACCTTTCGGGTATGAAAAGAAGTCTTGGAAATATCCTCCTTATTCACCCTATCCTAGTAATATCCAAAAAATACATCCACATTGGAGAGGTATTATTCTCAATTTATCTAATCATATAATTCATCAATTTCTAGAAGATGGTACATTTTCTTTATCATGATCTTTTATAGATCATGATTATCAATGAAAATCCTCATTGACCCATCTTTGTTATTGATGAAGAGGACTGGTTCAACCTATGGTAAAGAACTTGGGGTGTATAAACTCTTTATGAAGATTATCCTATAATTGTTTCTTTATCTCCTCATATTCCACAATAGTCATTAAACACATAGTCTTGGATAATGGATGTTCTCTAGTAGAAGCTTGATTGAAAATTCAACCTCTCAACTAGGAGGAATACTTGGTAGTTCCTCAGGAAACACATCAGCATATTCCCTCACAATTCTCATGTCTTCAAGGATATGTCATTATTTAGGCTCAATGATTTGAGCATGATGTTATTTTTCATAGAGAAATAATATCCATGATTTAGATATTGGTGCTAAATAAAATTCATCATCCTCCTTCCACATATATAGAATCAGAGGTTGATTCATTATATGAAGAGTGATTTCCTTCTCAAGACAATTTATGTTGGATCCATATATGGAATATGAATCCATACCAAGAATTCAATAAAATTCCACAAAATAGAGTATGAAAATTCTTGATGGGAGGTCAAACCCAAAAATTGTTATAGGTTATGAGTTATATACCTGGGATGAAATAGTTTCCCCATTTTCCAATTTCAATGATAGCTCTACTTCTTGGATTTTCAGTGGTTTTTGTATACTTCAACTAAACTATAATGATATAAAGGATTGTGTATGACCATAATCATAAAGTATGTTCAGTATTCATGAATTAATAACCAGCATACCTATCACCACTATAGTTTTAGGATCCACCTCAGGGGTTGTTATGGAAAAATCTCACCCTTGCTTCCATGGAGGTTTTTTTCACTAAAAACCCATGGATTATGAATTGGATGGAAGAGATCCTTGGATACTTGAATTTGAAGGTATGAATAGTATTTGAATGGTAGAACACAACATTCCTTTCCTCCATCAAATTATATGATTTATCTAATCAGAAATATTCATCTAGGTTTAATTCCTTCCCATACATTATGCATTTGATTGTTAAACGTATGAAATTTTTGGGGTTGTTATTTCCTCACATTGAAATTTTGGATGTTGAAATTTCCAAGAACCATTTAATTTATCCATTATACCTTCTTAATTAAACTCTAATTTCATCTTATTATCTTATGAAACCCTTCAGATTCACTGACCACTATTTCAACACTTAGGGAACATCAGAAAATTTCTTCAGAGCTACTAATGTATTGAATCGCTAAATCTTTTTTTAGACTAGGATTTTACAAACCAATGATTTGTTACACCATTCATTCAACGGTAACCAAAAATTGGGAGGGATATCATGCACCTCTTATGACGTTTTACTCATATAGAATGATAGATAATTATTTTTTTTATTTAGGGGAAAAATTACATCTCATTTTCAGATAGAGAGCGAGAGGAAAATATTTATCACATAACATTTTATAAATTTCTTCCTCACAATATATTCAATTTCTTCCTCAAGCATCATATTCTTGATAATTTTCCATCACTTATCATATCATCCCTTTATCTTATAAATAACCAGTAGAACCTTCTTTTTTCTCAAAATAATAGGGGATGGAGAAGATAATCACAACGGTATTGATCCACTAATCCTTGATTATGGGATAAATTGATCAATTGAAAGTAGAAGGCCTTATTAGAATAATGTATCAATCATAGTTTGTTCTATCTTAGGAGTATTTTTGTGATCCTCCAGATCCAGGTCTCTATTGGGATTATAAGAGGGTTGAATGTGTATCATCATAAAGTTCAGGATTCATACTCCCGTCGGGATGGGAATCTCATTGGGGTGGTCATCACATTGCTTGTCGCATTTTTTGTTTATTATATTAATTATATTTTTGAAAATCATATTGAATAAAATTATAATTAGGGATGATTATTTTTGAACAATTAAAGTCATAATGCGATAATCTATTGACATATAATTGATAACATATAAATTAAATTTATTTCTTAATATAGAAAAAATATGGCTTTAATATATGTTATCTAGGATATATTTGCTAACATATACTCTAAGGAGATTTTTTCCCTTATTAATGGGTCATAAAGTGTTTTTGATTTTACATAATCATTTCCCTTGGGAGTTGAAAAATAGGTGTGAAGTAAGGCCCATTGTCGTGCACAATTTCCAGATCGAGTCTAGGACAACATGGTATTTTCCACTTTTACCCCTACGTGTGTATGTTCTAAAGCCACCTCCACATGTATTGTTTTGAATAGAATTTATTTAATTTATTAAACACTTAATATATCTTTACCTAAATTTCAGGATTTTTTTCTTATAGTTTGTCTTACACCATTGTCTGTCACTATGGTTTTCCAATCTTATTCCAAAAATAATTTAACTTTTCATATGATACAAACTATGAAAAATAATATCCTTTTTACACATTCATTCATGATTTATTAAATAATATTAAACATAATAAAACCCATATTATTGATAAGTGTAGTGTTTTTGGGAAATATTTACATTACATTACAATTTTAATAGGAAAAAAACATATTTAGTAAAAATATACTTAACATGGCTTCACATTAAACAACATAGGAAATTCCTAGGGACATACATAAGAAATGGGTGATCTATAAATCCTAGTAGGTGAATAAACATAGAATAAACTGAATAATTTAACAAATTTCAGAAAATAGGAATATAAATGTGGAATAAAATGAGTAACAATCATAAACATGAACAACTAGTCATTATATAACATGATAACATAATTAATACTTGGGAAATGTGGAAACCACTTAAAACAGTACAACATAGACATTTTTCAAAGATAAATTCCAAGTCATTATGTTAAAAAAATTCCTATAAAGGAATCAGATTCACCCATATCCCAACATGACATCTCGTGAGACTAAAAATTACCCAATGCATTGTAGTGCTATAAAATTTTGTACACACCCATCACTTTCGTTTCATTGTCATGCTTATGTGTGCCACATAGAACACCCCACATTGATTAATTTATCATTATATTTTACTCCAAGATCACAGATTAATTAATACAAACATGTATGTTTCATTTCAAATCAGAGTAACTTTATAAAGGTGAAAACCCATGATAATAAATGGTTACGGTGTTCACTACACAATTGTTTTAAGATAGAAAATCAGAGTGAAATTTTGGAAGCGTAACAACGTCACTAAAAATTAATAAAATGTGCTGAGGAGAGAGAAAAGGGTCCGTAATTTTTTTTAAATCAAATGGGAAGTAATAGGGACATAGAAATACATATCCAAACTTTAGAAATAGAAGGTATAATATAATAATGAAACATGATTAAGGAGGAGAATGTGAGGATCCATAACTTGAGTGTGTGACTCCAAATTATTTGGAGGGGATTCTTGAGAGCTTGTGGGGGGCCTTGGAATGACACTATAGTGGAGGTGTTTGATTAAGGACCATATAAACTATTTTTTAGAGAATATAATTGGGCTATTTTTGGGTTTATATATAATGTGAGTGTGCATTTCTTTAATATTTTTCAAATTTAGGTTTTAGAAATTATATTATAAAACAACCAAAACCACAAACCATCCCATGGTTATTTTTCATGGTTTCATAAAAATGTGGGTTTTTTACATTATTTTATAAGTACAAGGGAATAAATTAATAATATACCTCCCTTTCATATGTAGAAGTGAAACATAATCTTAAATAATGTATTTCAAAACCTTAAAATTTATTCATTGTTTTGGAGGAATCGTAATGGAGTTATAAAATTAATCAAATAATCTCAAAATAGAATTATTTAAAATATATAACATATATATGGTCATATGTTCCTTTTATATTATTTATTACATAATTTTTTTGCCATTGTGGTGAAATTATACACACCATATATTTATATGTTATTTAATTTTTACCCTAAAATTTGACTAACTCAGAAAAGATTGAAAAAATTACCAATGGATAATTTATATGTAATAATTCCAAAAGTAATATTAATTTTATTTAAATAATTTTTTATTTTTTTTTATTTTCAATTTTAAAACGTGAATCATTATTTGTTGAAAAAATGTTATATTTTTTTATGATAACACTTTTCAAACCCATACAAAAATTACATTTGACTTCATAAAAATTATATGATCCTTTTTGTTTCAAAAAAGATATTTATTAATAATATTTTATTAAATTAATATTTAACTTAAAAATATATTATTTGATGAAAATAATTTCCTCAAATAAATTTGAATATTATACCAAAATAAAATATTTGTTTTATTGAATAAAAATAAAAAAACATATTATGAAAAAAATGAAAATATTTTTTTTATTATATACATTATACATATTAATTTTATTAGGGTCTTGATACATATACCATTAATACACTAGGAAACAGACATAGTGTTAGGTGCATGATTGTGTGACTTTTTGGGGGTGGTTTAGCAAACATGGTTTGGGCCTGGATCTAGATAAGCTTTAACATCTCCCATAAACTATTTGAATCATTTTTAATTTATTATATATCACCTTATCCATGGTCAAGGTAAATCCTTCTGATGCTATCTCCTATGGAATATCCTATAAATGGGGTTTATGGTGTGTGATCCTAATAGTTGAGGTTATCGCTTCAATTTTCTATATCAATCGAATTTGTTAAAACACTATATTTATATTACTGACGTGATCACTATTAAATGAATATATAATCAATGATAATGTTGAATAAAAATTTTTAAACGTGATTTGATATAATAAAACCAAAGGAGTGCATTTTTTTGTTATTAAAATACATAACAAGTCATTTTAAAGTCATATGGGGAATTTTATTTATAACTGTTTGGGTCGTTATTTGAAAAATACCAAACACATCACATGATGGAAGATTATCATGATATAAGAATCGTGTCATATATGTTATAATCAAGTTCATTTGATGGATCAATTATTAACTCCATGTATTCAATCGACTAATTCATTATATGATGAAAAATGATATTGTGATTCATAAAAATCTCACAAACATGGATTGTTATTATAATGGATTCACATGATCACTTATTTTCCATCACATTTTTTATTTGGAAGTATAAATTATTTCAAATAATAACATGAATAAATATGTGAAAGAAGTATATTTCATGCATGGGATTCGAATGATCAAGAAAGTCACTTTCTCATAGTTTCATCATCCGAGATAATTATAGTGTGGTTTTCTGGAGTACAGAATCGCTTCACAAGATGATGGTTGAATTTGATGACATGGTGGGATGTGGATAGCTTTGATCATCCTGATTTGGTGGGTGAGGTTATATTTAGAACATTTTAGGCATAGTAATATTGTATCCTGAAAAATCCATTCCACTTTAGTTATTAATTATTCTGGGACCACTTAATAAGTGTCTCCATGTTGAGAACAACTCACTCTTGAATCGATTTTTGACACCTTTACAATGTGCACAATCCCAAACTTTAGAGATAATTCCACACTATTTCACCCTATGTTAATCATCTTCTCTACTCTCTATAAACCTATATGCAATATCATGGGTTCTACGATTGACTGCATACTACCTGACATGTGTAGGATCTCCTCAGCCCCCATGCCTATCCATGTAGGCTTTCTCTCCCACATGGTTGATCCTAGCTCCAATATGTGTGTGATTAAGATAGCCTTTAATGGATATCATGGATGGCCAATTTTTTTACAAACACTAAAAAATAAATAAAATAAAATAATATTTTTAAAATGTGTCCCAAGAGATCCAAAATGTCTACCATTATAAATTGATTCCCAATCGATTGTTATTAGGAATACCACATCCATGTAATTCATGAAAATTATATTGATATTTTTCAGTGGCTTCACAATCCTCTAAGCCTCAATGTAAAGTTTTATGTTATATATTTATGGTTTCCAACCTATACACATTAAACCAGGTTAGTAACATTTGCAGAAATATCCAAATCAGTATCTAGAGTTAGATATAGTGATATTGGAATTGATGATATTTCATTATTATGTATACAGGGATACTTAGGAAATAAATATAGATCATAAGATCCTCAAATATATCTTCAAATAGAAGGAGATTAATATGTTCCAACAATTATGGTTAGATCTGATCAGGAACAATTACTCCAAAATCCATTACCATATATGGAAAGAAAATAAAGTAGATTTATCATGTATGTATAAAGTATCAGATAACCTTAGACATGATGAGGATTGAGAGGGGTCTTATCATCTTAGACAATGAATTTTTTTCACATGGGAATCATAAAGAAATGAACATCATCATTCCATTATCAAATTTTTTTAACAATCCCTTCTAGAGAAGAAAAAGAATGCTCCAAGTGATAATGTGGATACATAGAAAATTTAGGAAGCTATAAGAAAAGGGAAATCCTCATAGTAAAAAAATATTGAATAAGGAGATGTAATAATTAGGCCATGACTATGTGATATAAAATCCTATGACAATGAAGGAGATGTTGAATGGTCAACATAGCACAACCTTCTATATCCACCAAGGTAGAACAAAAAGATGTATCGAGACCTTTGAGGGAAATATTGGTGCAACAATATGAAGGAGGAAATTGAAAAATATATATTAATGTATCGAGTTTTTCAGTATATCAAGGTGGAGTGGAAAAAATAAAAATGAATGATGGAACCATTACCCATACCTATATAGATGTGGGAAAACATCACCCTGGATGTTGTAACAACCTAAGATTTCATAGTAATTTATCATTTAAGTAATTCAATAACATGTGCTACACCCAACAATGAGTTCGAGTGCACCACAACTTACCAAACTAGTCATTCAAAAAGCTGTTATGAATAGTATTACCAACATTTTGAATCTTATATACTCTATATAATTTTAACACCCATATTATGTGTTTCTTAAATATAATATGAGAACCAATTCATTTTTCAAAAAAATGCAATTTTAATTACATTTAACAGTGAACCCTTTTAAAAACCTATATTTGACAATATTATATATTAAATTTAATGAAATTAAATTCTTCTTTAGAATCAATGCATAAAAATTTAGTTTCGATGAATTTTTGGTACTTTTCTGATAATATTCATATTTTAATGAATTGTGAAAAATACAGAATTTTAATTGAAAACAACTTTTTTAATCGATATAATTTATAGTGATAAATTATGAATTTGAATGGTTTGGAATTATAATTAGATTATATTTTTATCATTTAATAAAATTTAATTCATTATAAGTAATTTCACATTTAAATTTGACATAAACACATGTCAATCTTTTGATAGTTTTTACTTTTTTAAAACCTGCTTTTTTGGTTATGACAATGGGAATTAATATTAAATTAATTAATGAAACTTCTATGTTTTGAATTTGGTAAAAAAGAATTATTTTTTTTTTGGAATATCAAAATTATCTTAAGATGAATTTTTGGTATTTTTTTGAAAACATCCAATTTTTTATGAATAGTGAAAAACATTACACTGTTGTTTAAAACTGAGTTTTTATTTAAATAATATTTAAATTTATTTAAATTTATTCCAAGTAAAAATAGATATATTGGACCTATATATGTTCAATTTAATTCATTGGAGTCATTTTATATTAAAATTATATGTATAAATATTTATTCAACTTTTTACCGTCTATTACCCACCTTCTAGGAGCATCTGCAAATTTGCATAAAACATAATTTTACCACTTCTTTGAGTTTAATTTCAAAAATCCGAGAGACACAGTTGAAATCAATAAAAAACAATTGTTCAATAAGATGAAAATAATTTTTGGTGAATAGTTACTTTTGACTTTTATTTTCCACAGTTAAAAGTAAATAGGGTAATTAATGGTAAAAATGATATTAGAATTATCCTAACTCATGTCCTAATTCAATTGGAAAATTGAAATTAGACCAAAACCAACCTTTGGAATAAAATATAATCCTCTTTGGTCCACTTTTATTAGATTATAACATTTATTATTATTATTTTAATGTAGAGTTAAAAGTGTTAAATTCCATGTTTAATAATTAACCATGTTTAATATAGGGCTATACATAAGATAAATATAACATTAAATATTCATTAAAAAATTTGAATTATTTCCTACAACATTATATTTTATTTATAATTTTTAGAAATTAAATAATTAAATTTATTTATGGCAAAATGATGATGCAGTAATTACCTTATTAATGAAAGAATCAAATAAATGTTATGATAAATATTAAAATATATATAATTTTAAAGTTTTTATTAAATCCACGAATTTAATAGGTGAATATGACATGTTTGGATTTATTTAATGTATCTTGTTCTAAGTAATCCGGTTGGGATGACTTTCAGAAAAACCAAAATACTAAATAGTGTCAAAATTGACAGAAATGAGTTTTAAAACAAATATTATATTATTAAATTATATAATATTCCTAAAAATATAATGTTCGTCCAAAGGGATTAAATAATTCTATATATATCATTAATGAACAACTTTAGGTTCTCTTGGAGGTTTAGATTAATTTTATTAACCATATACTGTAAGAATACAATAAGACACAGTAAAAGTTAAATTAGTTAACTAGGAGTTAAATCTAAAAGATAAGATTAGTATGGTAAGATAAACCCATCTAAAACCTATTGTTTTGGTGGTTATCTACCCATCCCCACATTATCCTAGAAATAAATTAATTTGGAGCCATTAGAAACCGAAAATGATTTTATTATAAAAAAATATTTCATGCTTTTCCGAAAGTGACTCTCACCTCTCTTATAAAAGGGTACTTCCCCTTCTCCAAAAATCACACCTCTAAAGCCATCTAGATTGGCCAAACCCTACCCAAATATCCTCCAAAAGTTTCTCACATCAACCTAGAGTCATTAATTTTATCATAAACATAACCTAAGTATCCCTTTTGATCAACTTAAAAGGAAACACCTGAAGAAGAGGTAATAATTTCCCCACCCTTTTCAAGTTCTTTTCTTCTTCCACTTCCTCTTTCTTTGTTGTTTCCATACCAAAATAATAAATCCAGTACCTCCTATATAATTTTATGTTATTATAAATATGGTATAACAAAATTAGTTATTCTATCCATCATATAAATGACAAAGTCACCATACGTGCGTACATGATTCTTACCATCTCCACGGCGTGGTGTAGTTTGTTATTCAAACACATCATTTTTTGGATGGATATAATAATTGGTATAACTAATGTAAATAATAAATATAAAATTTTAATGATTCTTTATATATTATATACCATCCAATATCATATTATTTCAACATCAATATAATGATATTGTTGCGCGTGCGTACTTACGGATTACCGTCTCCACAACGCGATGTGATTCATTTCCACATTCACTATTCAACGATGATAAAAAAAATTATTATTATTAAGTATGTAATATATAACATAATAATTATACTAAATATATATGTGTGTGTGTACTTACCTATATCTTATTCACTTACAACCATTCAATACGATATGAAAAAGAAAACAATGTTTATGTGTACGTACGACCTACCCTCTCCATAAACAGTGTTTTCCATTTCATATATCAATCTATTATACATATTTATATTCTAAATATGTATGATATATAAATCATGTGTTATATTTTGGATTTATTTCAATCATTATCTAAATGATACGATCAAGAATAACGAGTTAAAACATGTATAATAAAGAAAGCGATTATTACCTGAAATGTTAATTTGACATGGAAATAATTATTAAATAGGTAGTATAAAGTCCTAAATTAAAAACGTATGATATAATAAATATGAATATTGTTCATTAATAATTTAATAACATACTATAGTCATTATACATGAGGTTAAACGTACCCTAGAAGAAAGGAAAGTGAAAGGTAAGGGATAATTTCACAACCTCTTTATTATCCGAGGTTGTTTTTACATAAGTATCTATTGGGATATATTTATTACCAAATCCATTTTTTGTAAAATAGTTTTAAAAGGGATTATTTTTAAGGGAAATTTTACTAAAACATCATTTTCAATGTTTTATTGATCTATTCTTCTAAACCTTTCTCATTAATGTCCATGTTTTCAAAATGTTTTTAAGGATTTATTTATATGAACATGAATGTTTTAAAATGTTAGTTCTGTTCAAAAGTTTCAAAGTGGTATGGGACACATTGATTCAGAACTTTATTTTAAATGACTTCCTTTTTAAATTATTGGACTTTTATATTATTTCATAAAAATGGGATATTTCTCTTAATTATTTTTACTGATCATTTTCAACTATGTCAGCATCCTTTACGAGATATTATTTTAGATTGAGGTTGATTTATTATGATAGCAATATTCCATATTTTATAGAAGGATTCATGATATATTTGACTTTAGATGTGTTATTTTTTAACCACCCACGTTTTAGGGTTAAAGTATTTATATTTCTTATGTTAGTTTTAATACAAATGTTTATGTTATGTTTAATCCTTTTCATATGAGGAATGTATTGGACATAGTAAGTGACGGGTGGAACCCACTATAGATCCTCGGTGCATCGGTAGGCCTCATGAGACAATTATGTGTGGAATTGGCTGAGGCCTTTCCCAATTTAATATTTGGTTTCAGCTGAGGCATTAATCATTTTTAGATTTCATTGCTAAGGCATTGACAAAATGTTTCAGAATGTCCCGCATTATACATTCCCTTCTTTAGAAAGCAATTATTGATCATTCATGTGGATATTCGACTAGTAGAATTCCCATGACTGTGTTTTATTATGGCATTATTTACTCGTCTCATATTTTTTCCATAAAGTGTTCATTTTTATTATTTGTAAAGGCATGTGTTTTAAATTATTCACCATGCCTAATGTTTACGTTATCATCCGCTGTATTGCACTCCATTACTGAGCGTTTGATCTCACCCATTTCTTATGTTTAATTTTCCAAGTATTCAATGAAGTGTATTATGATTGATAAGCAGGGTTATGCTAAGGTATTAATGGAATTCTCAAAGGATCATTTATGAGGAGTTTTCTTTTCTAAGGTGTATTGTATCATTCATATATGTAATTTATTTTCCAAGACTGCTAAACTGATCAGTCTTTCTATACATTATTCCTTGTAATCATGAAAATGTATTAAAAAAAGGCACCAACTCTAGGTAACTACGGTCGGGGAATTACAGTTTGTATCAGAGGAAGTTTAGTACATTATTTGGAAACTAGATTTAAAAACCCTCTGACTAGATAACATTACCCTAAGACAGACTTTGAGGATTAGAATATTAGATCATCCAAGAATATTGGTAATGTAGAGATTTTTGGAATTTTCCAAGCAATTAATCCCTATCTGGATACGAGCAGGTAGAGGTGGCACTGGCACAACTGTACCTAGGAGTGAAAACTCTGAAAAGGAGTTTTGGTCTTGACTCGAGATATCCTGGTACATGACAACGGACATTACTGCACCCTTGGTTATGACACTCTTGGGGGATATTCTTAAGATAATTCACATTATCTTTATAAGGAATTATTTAGTATTTAGGAGTAAATACATCCTTAAAGAATACATTTTGTTATTATAGATTATATGAATTATCATTTGAATATACGTTAGGTATTTTAAATATTTGGAATTATGAATTTTGATTCATAAAAGAACCTTGTGTATGCCATTGTTTAGAAATGATGCCTAGTATAAGGAATCAGAATTTCAGCAATACGCATGATTGAAAGATTAAGAAGGATGATATCATTATTTGTATTAATCCAACATTTAAAAGGGAAATAGTCTCCCGCTTATTCTCATCATATGAAGAAATGGTATCTTTTGTTAATAAGATAAGTGACGAATTCAGTAAGCCCTATGGATTTGAAGGGAAGAAAGAGAAGAAAAGGATGGTAGAGACAAATATGGATACATGGAAGAGGGGAAAGAAGTATTTTCCCATATGTGATTACAGTGGAATGAATCACCGTGGTAAATTCTTGAAGGGAATGGGGTTTTTTTATAAGTGTGGAGAAAAAAGGACACCAAGTACATGATTATAAGAGTAAGAAAAGGAATCCAAACATACAATGCTTCATCTGTAAAGAGTTGGGACACTACGTGAATTAATGTACAAATCATCAGAGTTTGACCCAAATGATTCTATTAGATAATAATAAAGTTATGATACTACAAAAGATGAAGAGGAATGATTAGTTTTATTATGTTGTCATTAAATAATTATTTCATTTGAGTGTTGTATCAATGATGTACTGGTTATAGGAATTATAGAAATAAATATGGATTATACTGCAGTACTATTTCATTAAGGATTTGAGATTGTATGGTACCACGTAAAATGACATAGTTTCAGGTTACACTTTTTGGAAAATACATGGTTGAAGGAAAGGTAAACCATAATATGGTCCTGATACTAAGGTAGTGAATTTGGAATAAGATATGGCTGATTTGGATAAATTATATTGGATATTCTTGAATACCTTGGAACTGATTAAGGGATTGTTTATTCTATCATTGTTGGAATATTCAAAATTTTTGGATATAAGGAGTATATCTAGTATTCAATAAAGAATAAAAAATCAATGATGTAATCAATATGGTTTTATGGTATTTTAGGGTGTTACCAACTATTAATAGAATACATGATTAAGGAATTCATATGTTTTTATGTGGAAAAATAGATCTTCATTTTGTTTACCTTCCTTATAAATTTTGGTTTGTGATTTTGGACAGAAGTATTTTGGATAAGTCTAAAGTTTGGAATGGATTAAGTTTGATGTTGGATACTATTATTAAGGATAATGTATTTCTTAAATTTTTTTAAATTTCTACATCCACTATTATAATGGTAATGTCCAATGGTTAATTGTAGTGTTAAAATTTTATAACAGATCTCATGTTATAATTATAACCCTGAGATACTATAACATTAATCTTAAATATAAGTTCTATAGTCTAGATAAATCTTACTGATTGGACACAGTACATGTATGAATATCTAGTTCTGGGGGCTCATAAGCATTGAAAATTCTTCTCATGAAGTTCTCACTTGGTGATCTCTTGTTGTTAGATCACGAGGACAGACCTGCCAATAGGAACACCAAATGTTTTGGGAGCCATTGGTTGTTCCTATCTACACACATGTTTATTTGTCTCCGGAATTGAGACCATTAACAATGTATATCATTTGATTACATAAATTTATCCTAGTTAATAACCATGGTATAGAAATCATGGAAAGGTATCTTGTGTTGGGTACGTAGTTGGTGGTATGACATTGGTTGAATGGTCAAGAAAGGATTTATCGCTTCCATGTAAAGGTAATTGTATATCTCAGGCTTGGTTGATCTGGGGGGTGTTGCCTTCTTATGTCATTGTCCAAAGCAGTACAAAGGTAAATCCATCTAGTGAGATCAAAAAATAATAACGTAAGAAAAGGGTGATGACAAAAGCGTGTGTCCTACTTTATGATATATTTAATGACAAAGAGGTTATAGTACACGGTTAGTGTTCATAGGTTGACAGTCGTTGCTATGTCTATACTTATTTCTTTACGGGCCATGATTGGTTGCTAGACTCTGCTCTTGGTCTGTGGATTTATTAACTGCTATCGAGATAAGGGCATAGAGGGTCACACACAATAGAATATTCAAGAATCCGCCCTATTTACTTGAATAGGTATATGGACATGGTTGGACCCACCACGGGGTCCGAGTGTTGTCCAAAGTATCGATCACCAAAAGAATTAAATAAATTCATTAATATTCAATTTATGAATATTTGGGATTGAATTTATTTAATTTATTTACAGTTTTAGTAAATACGAGGAATTATTAATCTAACGAATTTATTTTAATATTCAAGGTTCATTTAATATTTAGTGGGATAATGAGTCAAGTTAAATGGCTCGGGTTTTATCACGTAATATATTTTATATATATTACAATTATGTGGTAAAATAATAAATAATATTAGCATATTTTAGATCCTCAAAATTATTTATTTAGTTGACAATGAAATAAAAGGGGTGTGGGAACCCAATCAGGTATTTTGGAATTCCACTATAAATAAGGGAGGAGGCTCTCTCCCTTGGTGGGAAAATCACTATTCACTCATTTTATGGAGTGAAATCTAGTGCCTCTCTCTCATCCTTCTCTCTAGAGTGAAAATATCTTGATCCAGGGAGCTTGGATCACGATATTTTTCAAGCATCGAAGTCATCTCGATGTGGGGATCTTTGGGACGTCGAAAACATCATCAGATCTCCGCACTAGCACCTCAAATTCGAGGAACGATGTTCTAACGTATTTTTGGAGTGCTTGTGGATGGTCTAGAGGGATCCTTATTTAGATCCATCAAGTGAAAATCACCATAGACTAGTTGTAGTCAACCACAACTTTGGATTTGAAACGGTTATGTTTTTCTTTTAGTTTTTTGATCCTAACAATTTACGCGAGATCCTCAGACCTCTCCAGGGCTCAAATCGTTGGTATCGATAAGTACCGTCGATCTGCCAAAGAAAATTTTAAAATCTCGGGCCCACCGGTTTCCTCTGCGGGGCACGGAACCGCAAAGTGGTATTAGAGGGATCACATAAATTTTTAGATCCAAATAAAATTAATTTACATAAAAATTAAGTACAGTGTTTAAAGACGGTCCCAACAGTTCATACCTCGCATCGATCTGATACAGAATGACCGAGTTATGGTTAATTTATTTTTTTGGATTGGATCGAATATGTGATTTGATCTCCGGTATTAAATTTTTCCATCTTTAAGAACTAAACATGTTTCATTTGAATTGATTTAGATCATCCTAGAAAAAAGATAATGTGAAAATTATAATTTTATCTTTTGGTTTGCATAATAATTTTATTATTACTATAATTATTATTATTTTATTATTATAATAATGTAATAATAATATAACATTATTTTATGATAATAATTTAATTATTTTTAATTTTAATGGATATTTTAATAGCCTTTAGAAAGGAAAAATGTTGTGTGGAAATTTTTTGAAGACTTGACTCATTTTAAAAATGGGAGGAATGAGACAACAAATCAAGACCTTACTTTTATTAGAAAAAAATGAGATAGTCTAGAAAAGAAAAAAAATTAAAAAATATTGAAGGGGGGGGGGGGGGGGGTTGGGCGGTGGATTAACAAAAGGAAAACAAAGCGGGGGTAAACAGGGGTCTGAGAGGACCCCTCCTATGGCTTCTTCAGGATGCCACCATGCACAGTAGCTGGTCACGATGTCCCAGTCGCCACGACTGCAGGCCTGCTCCTGCCACGCTCGACCTGGCACTAGACTGCCGGCATGCTCCTGCCCCACTCTGCATGTAGCGCACCAGGACACCTCGGAGCCCTCATCCGCTACTTGAGCTCCTTGTAGCACGTGACAGCTCTGGTCTCCATCCCTCTATAAGCATCCTGTACGGCCCGACTTGCCTCCTTGTCTCGCCTCGCACAGGGCTGCCCGCCTAGCCATCGGCCTTGCCTGACCTCCTTTCATAGCCTAGCGGACCCCTCGGTCTTTCTGTGTATCCGGGATTATTCCATGCAAGATGTGACATGTTTATTCTTGACCGAGAGGTACTCCCCAACCCAAATCACCCCAAGTAAGGCTCTAGCAGGTTTGCCGAACCATTTTTGATTTGGGCGGACCTTCCTACCTCAGAAAACCCATTACGAGACTGTGCATGTTCAGTGCCACCTGCAATGGTCTATAGCGGGTGTTTCGGGACCTAATTTACGTTCATTTAATATAAAAAATTAATTTAATTAGAGAATTAAATTAAATTAATTAATTTATTAATTGTGGTTTAAATAGATAAATTTAATATCGAGATAAAAAATTTATTCAATTTAATTATTAAATTTAATTAAGTTAAATTAATTTATTTTTTTACATTAAAATTAAATTAATTAGAGGAACGATAATTAATTTAATTATATGAATTATTAAATTCATTTAATTTAATTTAGATAATATTAATACTTAATTAATTCATTATAATTTTATCGCGCATCATTTACCTGCATTCTAGTCTTGATCACCGACCCATGTATGTTTCCTTTTATTTAATTAATTATTTTACTATGTGTGAAGCTTGTAATTAATTAAATAGGCTTTCTGCGTATCGTCTTTCTTTTTAGGATAAATTTATAAGGACCTGTGTGTCAAATCCACCTGATGTACATTTATACCTGAGTCCCCCTCGCCCGAGTGTAAGTATTATTGTACTTCAGATGAAGACAGCGAGCGAAGTGGACCCCGCCAAGATGAGGCAGTGCATGAAGGTGCAAGACGACATGTGGATTCCACCAAGATGAGGTGGTACTCCAAGACATGACATTGACCCTGCCAAGACATGGCGATACTCATGAAGACCAGTGGACATACATGAAAGGGAAAGCTGCATCCAGAGTCAAGAATTTGACTGAAGTACGATGCCCTTAAGTCATATATATGCTCAAGACTAGTTAGGGAGAAATTAACCATTATACATTTATTTATTATTTCATGCGTTTTTAAAAGCTGGAAAATACATAGAATAATAGAAAATTAAATGCATAAATAAGAGACATATATTTTTTCTATTAAAGTTCAGTTGTGAGTGTGTCAACATAGACGAACAAGACTAATAAAAATGGATTACATTCGTTGAGAGAGAGAAAACAAACAATAAAACCATCGAATAAAATATTAAGTCATTATAGCCTTCCATCATTCATGTTTGAACAAAACCAGGTGTTCGAGGTGTCGGTCATGTCATAGCATAGGGTGCCTCTTACAACTAGGGAGTTCTTATTGGAGTGGTGGGTCGACATAGCTAAAACTGCAGCAAAGAAATAGCTATAGAGAGCTTGTTGTAATTTTAGAGGCAAGCATTGAGTAAATCAGTAATGATTTTTGAGGCTAGGACTTCACTCAATAGATCAAGGAACCGTGATTTAATGTGTTTGTCCAGCCAAAAACGTACATTGGACCCTACGAGTAGTGGAACAGCCATAGCATGTAGACTATGAGGAATGTTTATTGATCCTTGACACTATAATACTCAAGAGTATTCTGATTCTGTTACAGAGGGTTCCAAGAATTAAAAAAATTAGTGGGAGACATTTAATGATTAAATAATCAGTTCTGTCACATTTTCTAATAAACATTAAAGTAAAATCTGATAAAATGTTTTTGTAGAGAATGGAAATAAATACCATAAGAAAATTGTGATATGTTTTGGGAAAAGTTACTATCCAAACAAGCACTAAATTGAAACTATAGTATAGGTGCTCACGCACATTATTACTATATTAGAAATTCAAGATTCTTGTGTCCCAACCGGTTAAGCCACCTCAAGAAGAGAGGGTGTAAAACTGCTAACAGGAGACTCATGAATCAAGCGTATGGTGGTTCTTTCATAATGCTATCATCAACTTTTGATGTTAGTTTTGGTCACTACGTCATGACATAGATGATGATACATGAAGTCTCATCTCCAAGATGTTTTCAAAGATAATGTGAAGCAAGATTTTAATGTGATGGTCACACTTGTTTTGGGTAAAGTGAAAAACATTTCACAATCTTTCATGTCATCCCATTCTTATACCTATTAATCCCAATTACCCTAGTTTTGTTTAACGGTAAAAATGAACGGTATAGAGTGAGAAATTCATTACCTTTAAATGAAACATTCACCAAGTAATAAGAATATTAGAGATAACACCATCTTTTTTTCATATGGTGAGTAAATTGAATGACAAGGTGAAAAGGCCTATGGATAGTTAGGCCAAAGGCACCATTTTCATGTCCTTCATAGAAAATTGGATGGTTACTTAACAAGAGTTTATTTGAATCACATATTGAAATAAATTCATGAATTTTAAAAAAATGAAATATCAGAAGAAATTACCCGCTTCTAGATCAGTTTATATTCATCAAATATATTAATTTTTCTAACATACTTCTTCGGTATTAAATATAATATGCCAATAACATATGTGTATTTAAATACAGTCACCATGTATGTATAGGAACATTACAAGAAGTAAAGTGTCTTCTCCAAGAAGCTGAGAAAGGGTGATTCCTAAGTCAGCAGTGAGAAACACATAACTTAAATTTTCCATGTACGTGACTCAAACTGAACAAGTTGATTATTATAATCAAAAAAATTATCTCACATTCCCTTTAGACATAATGAGATTTCATTCCATGTTTTTTGAATGAATGTTGTTTCTGATAATATATTCAACAAATAGTTCAGACATACTTGAATCAAAGGTAATACATGATGAATATAAAATGTAAGACCTACCCAGTTGTGGCAATATAGTTCTTTGTGAATTAAAACTAAAATTTGATGTAAAGAATATACCCTTGTATAGTATTTTGGCTCGGCATAGCTAAACACCTTTTGTATTATTGACATCCTTAGTTTAGACAAAGAGTCATTTAAAAATAAATGTATGCCACAAATCATCTAGGGTTAGTTCAACAAGAGAGTGTGAACTATTCCAAAAAAGTTTTAGGTAAAGATATTTCATAAGATTATTTCACGTTATTAAGGAATAATGAGTTATATGAATTCTAAAATGATATGAGTTGTTTTGGATCGGCATGACGAAGAATATCATGACCAAAAATTCATTGATCATGATAATGTAGCATGGAGTAATTCCTAAATGCATGTTACCTTAGACACATCACAACATTGTTATTCATAAGGAGGATCGATGATGAGTCTTACATGATAACATTGATTAAAAAAAGTAGCATGGAAAAATTCCTAAACGCACATTTTATATATCAATTTTATGATGTACGTTTTATAAATATTGAAACTTGTATAAACGTCCATTATATTCATGATATGATTTCCAAATAATGGCATAAATCCATAACCAATATGCCAACTAAAATTATAAATGGATATCATAGGACTCATATTATGATGAAAATCCATTATGTCATAGATCATGTGATTGGATGCAAAGAGTTTATTATGATATAAAAAAACATGCATCAAGCTAAAGACATGGTGCATCTAAGGAAATTATACTAATAGTTTCTTAGGATATTACTTAAATCCCTAAGATAGAAAAGATGTAGTAAAGTATTTGAATACATTTCTATACAAGGGTGCACATCTCTATTAGAGATAGTGGTAGTTGAATTGACTTGGACTTAGTCAATTCTCAAGATGCACAAATGGTTGGCATAGGAACAAGTTCCACAAGTACATATTGAATAGGCATGTTCAAGAGACACATACTGTGTAGGATGAATGAAACCATGGTGATGGTTTTATATTAACCCCGGATGATGATATATTATTCATTGAGAATAATAAATCCTACAAGTATATAGTATAAGGTAACGTTCTATGATTGAAAAGAACAACTAAAATTCAATAATGGATTCCATGTATCAAAATGAAAAGGGCCTTATAAATTAAATAATGTGGTGGGTATTAAATTGAGATGATACATGAATGGTACCAACATGGTAACAAAAAGGCTCGATTGGTTATTCCATGTTAGTACGCCTAAATCCTTTTGAATTTTATTTTCATATTTAAACTTCTAAGATCATTTTATTGGTCATTGGATGTGAAGATCATCTTTCATGGAAGGTGTTTGTACGATGAAACTAAAAAGAGGTGATGATATAAAATGATGCCAATAAGGGTTGCAAGTTAATAAAATCCAATTCTAGATTAAATAAAGAAACAATATCTTTGATCATCCATTATAAATGAATTTTTCCTTCTGTGTACCAATGGATAGTTAGAGATCCAATGTTTTACAAGTGAAATATCTTCGGAAACATATGGAAAATAGTTCATGGTCTTAATACTAGATAAGACCAGTGTAAAATCAATTCTCTAATGATTTACTTAAAGTAGAAACTTGGGTTCTAGGGAATGTTATCTACTAATATAGATTCATAGTTTTCTTAGTCCTGGTCAATCGTACATATAGTGACATTGTATTGAAAAACAAAAGTTGGAACAATTCATTTTTTGAATTCTTTCCAATATCACATGGCTTAATCTCTCCTGATTAACTTGTTTAGAGCATGGGTAGAGATTAATATTGTGAATTGATACCATATATTTTAGTGATGGATCAATGACACATTACATAATATGTACAACAATAGATATTTCAAGAATATAATTTATAGTAGGATGATATCAATTTTATCCAGGAAAACTGCAAGTGAAGCAGTCGGAACTATACTCTTGTACTTCGGCGAGTACAAATAATATGTTCCTAGAATATGGTGTGGAAGGTATACTAGTTTTTTTGGGACCTAAATTATTAATCCATAGATCAATTTGATCTAGTATCGTAGATAAGCAATGAAAATGAGAAATTCAAGCTCAAAAAAGCTAGTGGTAGTCATACCTACAAATACAGAGTATGTTGCAGCCTCTAAGGAATCTAAGAAGCAGTTATAAATCAAAACAATTTTTTCTAGTTCATGGATTCACACCTAGTGAGAAAAGTATTATCATAATGTAAATTATGATATTATTACTATCCATGTTGTCAAGTTATAAAAATGGAAAAAGTGATATACTATGGGATACCTTATCATGAGAAGTTTTACTCAAGCAGATCAGGTCGTGTATATCAAATATGCCACACGGCGAAAATGTGGTAGGCCCAACAGTTAAACCCATTACTCAACAAGAGCATGATATTTTTCATGGGAGTAACTAAAACGATTGGTAAGCAAGTTGGATCTAGTTCATGCGAGAGTGTTGAAATAGTGGGTTCCCTAAAGCCAACTATGAAGTACTTTTATTTACCATATCATGAGTATAGTTAGCTATGCATGGTGTTATATTACCACTATAGTGTAGACTTTTCTACGTCCACTATTATATTGGTAATGTCCAATATTTAATTTTCCTGTCGAGAGGTTATAGCAGATCCAAGGCTATATTGAGAACCTCTAGATATGATGACATTAATCATAAATATATGTTATATAGTATAGATACATCTAAATGACTAGACACAGTATATGTATGAATATAAGGTACTAGGGGATCATAATAATTGATACTTCTTCTCATGAATTTTTCACTTGGTGATCTCTTGTTGTGAGATCATGAGGACAAATCTGCAAATAGGAACACCACATGTTTTGGGTGTCATTGGTTGTACCTATCTACGAACATGTGTATACATGATACCATTACCAATGTATATCATTTGATTACATACTGTGATGCTAGGAGAAAACCATGGTATTGAAATCATGGCAAGGTAGCTTGTGTTGGATACGTCATTAGTGGTATGGCATTGGTAAAATGGTCAACAAAGGATTTGTCACTTACAAGTTAAGGAATTTGTATATCTCAAGCCTGGTTGATCAGGGGGGGTGCTTCCTTCTTATGTTTTTGACCAAATAAGTACAAAGTTAAATCCATCCAGTGAGATCAAAAAATAATAAAGCAAGAAAAGGGAGATTACACAACTGTGTGTTCTGCTTTGTGAGATATTTAATGAAAAAGAGATTATAGTTCACATTCATTGTTCGTATGATGGTAGTCGTTGTTATGACTATCCTTATCTCTATAGGTGCCATTATGGGTTGCTAGAATCCACTCTTGGTTTGTGGATTTATTCAGTGCTATCGAGATAAGGGCCTAGAGGGTCACACACAATAGTGTATTCAAGAATCATCCATATTCAGTGGAATAGGTATATGGAAATGGTTGTCCCTGCAACGGGGTCCGAGTGTTGTCCAAAGTATCGATCAAAAAAATAATAAAATAAATTAATTAATATTCAATTTATTAATATTTGGGATTTAATTTATTTAATGTATTTACAAGTTTAGTAAATACGTGACAATATTAATCGAACGAATATTATTTTTATATTCAAGGTTCGTTTAATATTAAGAGGGACAACGAGTTGATTTAAATGGCTTAGGTTTTATCATGTAATATATTTTATATATATTAAAAGTATGTGATAAAATAATAAATAATATTGGCAGAGTTTATTTCTTCAAAATTATTTATTTAGTGGACATTGAAATAAACTGGGGTCGGGGAACCCAACCGAGTATTTTGGAATTACTCTATAAATAAGAGAGGAGGATCACTCCCTTGGTATGAAAATAATTATTCAGTCATTTCATGAAGTAAAAACTAGAGCCACTCTCTAATCCATCTCTCTTGAGAGAGAGCCACTCAATCCATGGATCTTGGATCAAGATCTTCCTCAAGCATTGAAGTCATCTCAATGTGGTGATCGCTGGGATGTCTAAATCATTGTCAGATCGCCACGCTAACACCTGGAATTCAACGAGTGATGTTCGAGTGGATTTTTGGAGCACATATGGACAATATATGGGGATCTAGCTTTGGAACCATCAAGCAATTATTGCCATCGACTAGTTACAGTCGACCGCGTCTTCGGATTGGAAACAGGTACGTTTTCATTTTAGTTTTGTTCTCTTAACAATTTACGTGAGATCCTAGGACCTTTTCAGGATCGGATCACGAGAATCAACATGTAACATGGATCCACCAATGAAAATTTTAAAATCTCCAGTACACCGGCATCCGCTGCTGGCCCCGGAACATCACATAAATTTTTATTGAACTTTTTACCATCTTTTACCCATCTTCTAGGAGCATTTGATAATTTGCATAAATATAATTTTACCATTCTGTGAGATGAATTTAAAAAATTTGAGAGACATGGTTGATATCAGTAAGTAAAATGAGGTTCAAAAAGATGAAAATATTTTTTGATGAATATTAAGTTTTGACTTTTATTTACCACAGTTAAAAGTAAATATGGTAATTAAGGGTAAAAATGATATTATAATTACCTGAACACATGTTATAATTCTATTGGATAAGTAAAATTAGACAAAAAATAACCATAGAAATAATATATGATCCTCTTTTTTCAACATGGATTAGATTAGTAAATTTATTATTATTTTAATTAAAGAAGAGTTAAAGGGTTAAATTCAATGTTTATCAAATAAACCATAATTAATATAAGGTTATACATAAGATAAATTCGAATATAAATATTAATTATAAAGATAAAAATATTTCCTATATCCATGTATTTAATTTATAATTTTTAGACATTAAATAATTAAATTTACTTATGACACAATGATGATGCAGTAATTACCTTATTATTGAAATAATAAAATAAATGGTATTATAAATATTAAAATAAATATAATTTCAATGTTTTTATGACATACAAGAATTTTTTATGTGAATATGACAAGTTAGAATTTATTCAATGTATCTTGTTCGAAGTAACCAAGTTGGGATGACTTTCACAAAAACCAAATACTACATAGTGTCAAAATTGACATAAATGAGCTTTTAAAACAAATATTAAATTTTTAAATTATATAATATTCCTAAAAATATAAGGTTTGTCCAAAGGGATTAAATAATATTATATATGTTATTAATGAACCAATTTAGGTGCTCTTGGAAGTATAGAGTAAATTTATTAACCATAGAGTGTAAGAATACAAGAAGATACGGTAAAAGTTAAATTATTTAACTAAGAGTTAAATATAAAATATAAGGTTAATATTGTGACCAAAACAAGTCAAAAACCTATTAGTTGAGTGGTTTTATACCCATCCCCACCTTATCAAATTAATAAATCATTTTGGAGCCATTAGATACCAAAATTTATTTTATTATAAAATAATATTTCAAGCATTTCCTAATGTGGCTCTCACATCTCTTATAAAACGGTGTGTCCCCTTCTCTCAAAATCACTCATCCAAAGCCATTTGGATCAGACAAACCCTACCCAAATGTCCTAAAACATCCCTCGCATACACCTAGAGTCCTTAATTTGACCATAATTTCATCCTATGGAGTCCTTTTAATCAAATAAAAAGGTAACACATGTAGAAAATGTAACAATTTCACCACCCTCTTTCAAGTTCTTTTATTCTTCCCCATCCACATTCGTTGTAGTTTCCATACCAAAATAATAAATCTTGTAACTAATACATAATATTATGTTATTATAAATATTGTACAACCATATTCTTTATTCTATCCATCCTATAAATTACAAAGTCACCATACGTGTGTACGTATGGCTTACCGTCTCCACGTTGTGGTGTAGTTTATTATTCAAACACTTAATTATTTATATGGGAATAATAATGAGTATAATTGATGTAAATAATAAATATTACATTTTAATTATTCTTTATATATGATATACCATCCAATTACATACGATTTCATCATCAATATAATGATATTGTCGCTCGTGTGTACGTATGGATTATTGTCTCCATGACGCGATGAGATTCATTTCCACATTCACCATTCAACGATAATTATAAAAATATATATTATTAATAAGTATGTAATATATGAAATAAAAATTCTAATTAATATATATATATATGTGTGTGTGTACTTACATATATGTTATTCACTTACTTTCATTCAATATGTTATGAATACAGAAACAACGTTTATGTGTACATACGGTCTACCGTCTCTATAAACTGTGTTTTCCATTTCATATATAAAGCCCCAGCTTAAACCTTACTTAATCTTGAGTTATTACAAGATTACACATTGAGGATCTTTTCAGGTTTAGAGTTTTAGAGAATTAGATCATGAAACTTGTATTACATTCCACATTTAAACAAATTGGTTACATAAAAGACAGTATTCATTCTTCCCATCAACAGAAACATATTTAAAATAAAACATTGATTCTTTCTTGACACATCCTTGAAACTATCATCACATCATGTACCTGTCCCTTGACCTGTGAAAAACATTTCAAAAACTTGGGATGAGCATAAAAAGCTCAGTAAGGGTTATAAAAATATGGAAAGGAAACATGAGTTCATATATATATATAAGAATGAAATCATACTTTACCCATAAAACATAGGCACTTTAACATACCTCATCAAATCATGAATAAATCATAGAAATCATAAGACATAAAAGGTAACTTGAGGCATTCATAACATTCTTACGTAGGGAGTAACCCTGTTGGTTACGTTTGGAATACCCACCACAGTATATTCCCTAAATCTCTTCGGAGAAACCTTAAAGTTTCACTCCTTCGCGTTACCCAATGCATTAGAGAGCTATATCGGGCTCACCCGCCCTTAGATTATCACAGAACCACCCATCCTCATAACAATGCCCAAGAACCATAACATAATCTTATCACATAAAACATGCATAAAGGAAACATAACATTTCCACCTTTCAATAACAAGATATCAATACAACACATTGATATAAAAACATTATTAAAACCATTTTCAATACAAAAATAAAAGAAAAGTAAAACATGGTATTTATTTTTCTTTTAAAAATAAGTTATGGCTTGTAGAAGAAGCCGAAACTCAAATAATAGTCATGGAGGCGGAGAAGTCATTGTCACCGCATACGTACGACAAAAACGTTCCCTTTTCTCGTTTAGTAAAACGCTTCTTATAAAAAAGATTCCTTTTTGGATAAACGTAAAAGTAAAAGGGGTTTATACACTGTATAAAAGAAAGTTGTGTATAAAACAAGATATGCCTCAATGAATGGATATTGAGACGAAGTCCCTTACAAAGACGGTATCCTTGGTTTAAGGATAAATCAATTACATAATTATGTGTGACAAACGAATACAACAAATATAAGTGGATATTAAGTGTAAAATAATCAAAGGTCATTCAAACATATTCAAAGGATGACATATTCAATAACTACATGTTGAACCCAAAGAAATCAAAATTGGGTTAAGAAGTTCCCTTGACAGCCTAACGGCGTCACGTCAAAATGAGTTGATGAGAGATAAAAAAAGGGTATCTCATCACTTGGACATAAAATTTAACTCAATAAGGATATATGATAACATATCACAACATAAAAATATGTAAATTAAAATACCCAACAGAAGAAGCCTTTTAAAAAGAGGAGGGTGAAAGGTTCCCTTACCGACATGGGTATCTTTCAAAACATACACCTCGTGAAAGAAGGACAATACAACATTGATGTAAATACTCATAAAATAAAGTATATTACACAATGAGTAAAATAATGGGCAGTACATACACCACTCAAAGGAAATTGTGGCAAATGTAGCATAAATCTCACGGGAATAAAAGTGAGATGAAAAATCCCTTACGAAAACTCGGCAGCCTAACGGCGCCACATAAAAATTACAAAAATGTATTGATGAGATCAAATAGGGTATCGCATCATATTAACATAAAGTTTATATAAATAGGAATGTAAAATAACATTCCCCAACATAAAAAAGAGGAGCTTAAAAGAAGTGACATAAAGGAGAGTACTTAAAACGAAAGAGAGAGGTTAGATCTCTTACGAAAATTCGGCAGCCTAACGGCGCCACTCAAAACTTCCAAAATGGATTGATGAGAGAGAATAGGGTCTCTCATCACATGAACATAAAAATTACAGTAATATTAATATAAAATAACATCCCAATAACAAGAAATATGAGCTTTAAAAGGAATGACATAAAAGAGTTTACTTAAAAAGAAAGAGTAGGGTCCCTTACCTCAAGTCCAACTTGTCTTATTCGTTTCTTTATATTCTTGAATAATAAACTTTGGTCAATTAATAATTGCCTAAGTAACTCCTTTAGAGATTATTATTCAGTTCATATCACATATTATAATGTTATAATAGTTGTTTAATAATGTTAGTTCATATCAGACGTTTTTGCTGATGTTTGGTACATGAGTCAAAAATGAACTTGTTTGAAAAAAGATTTCCCATGTAGTTATAAGTAAATAATTTACAGAATAGTATTAATGATTAAAATATCATATAAATCCAGTAAATATTTATTTTATACTATTCCATATCATTTGGAGATAAAAAACAAAAAACACCGTTCATGGAGACGGTAGGTCGTACGTATGCATGAACGCTACTTACATTTTTTGTCATATTAATGGAATTAAAACAAAATGAGAGAGATATATATATGTTATAATTCCAGAATTATATCCATAATTTAGATGTAATATTATATATATATATATATCCATTATATATATTTACTTATAATATAACATAACATTTTGAGATAAGAAATGAAATGTACCGTTCATGGAGATGGTAAGCCGTACGTACGCATGAACGCTACTTCCATTTCTATTTCATATTTAATGGAATTAAAACATAATGATACATAATATTATTTTAATTCAAGTATGGTATCATATATAATATCATTAAATATATCCTTTATACGTACCACATATGGTATTAAGGAATCAAATCACTTTGAGGGGGCGGTAGTCCGCACTTCCTTAAATGAAGATATCACGTTTACTCATAATGGAAACCATAAAGGTACGCCATAAATGAAAAATACAGAAGATTAAGTAAAACATAAACATGTTAGATATCATATATAAATATAGTGTCATCTTAATGGCCACCTTTGAAGGTGTTAGAAGAATGTTGAACAATCATCGTTTCGGGAGGCAGAAATTCGCCATCCACAGAAACAGTATGTTCTTTAACCATTAGATGTAGGTGTGTGTAAGTGTAGCTCGAATACTTATTATAACAAAATACTATTATATTTAATATACTGTATTTGTTACAAAATAAATTAATAAAAAGAGTTTAGGGGGTTGGAGAAGCAAAATAAAACAAAAGGACACAAGTGAAGACATTACCTTAAAATCGGGTAACTCCCTTTGGTTTGAGCTCAAAGGCTTCCTTGGGAAGACTTATGCCCAATGTGAGGCTTCAAGGAGTAATAGAGGGAATTGGAGAGTCAAAATAGGCAGGGTTTGGCCGATCCAAAGGCTTTGGGAGTGTGGGTAAAGAGGTAGAGGTGGGGGCCTTTTATAAGAGGAGAGGAGGGGCACTCTTGTAAAGTTACAAAATGTTACTTTATTTTCAAAAGAGTTTCGGATTTTAAAGGTCCCACATTGATGTATTTATAGGATAAGGTGATAAGGGTTCTACATTCACTCATCCAATAGGTTTTGGACATTTGTAGGTCCTATATATTACATTATATTTCCATTTTATTTAAATCGTTAAATAATGAGGTCATCGCTGCATCATCATCATGTCATAAATAATTTAATTTATTTAATGTCTAAAGATTATAAAAAAATACTATGATGTCTTTCCAATGAATATTTATAGTAAAAAATATGACTTGTATAACCCCATGTAAAAATTGTTTTAGTAAAACGTCTCATGTTTGTGTCATTTTTACTTTAACATTAAATAAAAAGATATTTATGTCATTTTCCAACCAAAGTGGCTCCATGGGGTCCCCAAGTTGACCCATGGATTGTCTTGGTCGGCCATGACACATCCAATGAGGGTAGGACATGTGTCTAGGTCATTTCATTTTATTAAAACATTATTCTTACCATAAACTACACTAATTACCTCTAATCGCGATTAAAAACTTAATAAGTTACTATTCACCAAAAAATTATTTTTATCCCATTGAACCACATTTTACTTCTTAATGACAACCATTTATGTCGGATTTTTGAAATTCAAAACACAAAGATGGAAAAATTTCATTTAAATGGAAAAATCAGTTTTTATAAGTACCACTTAGTGGTTTCACTATTAATAAAAAAATGAAGTTTTTCAGAAAAATCCCAAAAATTCACCCTAAGCTATATTTGATATTCCAAATTCAAAAATGAAGTCTATTTTACAAAATTCAAAACATACAAGTCACATTAATTAATTTAATAATTAATTCCCGCTGTTAGAGAAAATAGCGTGTTTTTATGAAACAATAAGTATCAAAAGATTAACACTAGTTTAAGTCTGATTTCAAAGTGAAATTAATTCCAACGACCACTATTGGATTTAATGTTAAAAATATATTCTAATTTCACTTTAAAACCAATTCAAAAGATAATATAATCATATAAATAAATTAGATTAAAAAGAGGTTTTGAATTAAAATACAACATTTTACACTATTCATTAAAAAAATGAACTTTATCGGAAACATACCAAAAATTTACACAAAGTAAATTTTGATGTACCAATTTTTAAGAAGAGTTTTATTTGGTCCAATAGAATGTATAAGAGTGAAAAAAACTGTATTTAATGATGGTTTTCCATCAAAAGGTGATAAGTGAACCTTTAGTGAAAACTAGGGCATATACGCCTAAAATTGAATTATTTCCGTATTTTAAGCCTTTATCTTTTATTGGATAAATGTAAAAACATTTAAAAACATATATAATCATATTTTAGTTATTTATATCCATTCCCTCCAATACAACGGCTACATTTTAACTACCATTTAAAATAATATTATTTTATTATTAGAGTGCAACGTAAGATTCCCAAGAAACTCGTTGTTGCGTGTTGGGTACGCCATCGAGCATAGCGTCCCCTTTAAAGTCATATTAATATTTTATTCACAAATATGGATAAATATGAAAATGTCATATTCTTTATTTACCTGGGGTGTTACATCATATATTTATCAATTATACATATTTATATTATAAATTGATATGATATATAAATCATGTGTTATATTCTGGAAGTATGTAAATCATGAGCTAAATGATACGATCAAGAATAACAAGTTAAAACACGTACGATAAATAAAGAGATTATTACCAGAAATGTTAATTTAAAATGGAAATCCGTATTAAATGCGAAGTATAAAGTCATAAATTAATCATGTATGATATAATAAATATTAATATGGTTATGGAATAATTTAATAACATACTATATTAATTATATAAAAGGTTAAACGTATCCTTGACCAAAGGAAAGTACAAGGTAAGGGTTAATTTCACAATCTATTTATTATCTGATGTTGTTTTTACATAAGTATCTACTAGGAAATATTTATTATCCATGTTGATTTTCATAAATGAGTTTTAAAATGGATTATTTTTAAGGGAATTTTTACTAAAACATTATTTTAAATGTTTTAAATATTTATTCTTCTAAACATTTCTCATTAATGTCTATGTTTTCAAAATGGTTTTAATGATTTATTTATATTGACATGACTGTTCTAAAATGTTAATTCCTTTATATATTTCAATGTGGTATGGGAACAATTGATTCAAAACTATCTTTTAAATGACTTACTTTATAATTATGTGACTTTTAAATGATTTCATGAAAAGTTATATTTCTCTCAATTAATTTTTCTGATTATTTTCAACTATGTCAACATCCCTTAAGATATATTATTCCTGATCAAGGTTTATTTATTATGATATAAATATTCCATATTGTATTGAAGGTTTTGAATTATATTTGATTGTGGATGTGTTATTTTTATACCATTCATGGTTTAGGGTTAAAGTATTGAAATTTATTATGCTAGTTTTAATTTGAGTTTTTATGTTATGTTTTAATCATTACTATGAGGAATGTATTGGAATTATTATCTGATGAGCGGAGCCTTCTATAGCTCCCCGGTGCATCGGTAGGTCTCATGAGATAATTATACATGAAATTAGTTGTGGCCTTTCCTAATTTGATATATGTTTTTGGCTGAGGCCTTAATCATTTTTAGACCTCATGGTCGAGGCCTTGAAAAAATGTTCAAAATTCCACAAATTATACATTCCCTCATTATGAAAATAATATTGATGGTTCATGTGGTTATTCGACTAGTAGAATACCCATGACTATGTTTTCTTATTACATTATTGACTCATCTCATATTCCTGCCATAAATTGTTCATGTTTATTATTTGTAAAGACATGTGCTTTAAATTATTCACCATGCTTAATGTTTATTTTATATTCTGCTCTATTTCATACCCTTACTGTGCATTTAATCTCACCCCTTTCTTATGTTTTATTATCCAAGGATTCCAAAAAGTGTATTATGATTGATAAGTAATGATAAGCTAGGGGATTAATGTCATTATTAAAGGATCATTTATGTTGTGTTTTATTTTCTAAGGTGTAATGTAATGTTCATGTATGTAATCTATTTTCCAAGAACGCTAAACTAATCAGTATTTCGGGACATGATTCCTTGTAATCATTCAAATGTATTAAAATAACGCACCGACTATGGGTAACTAGGGTCAGGGCAATAGATATGTTGTCAATAGTCTCACAATGATATCCATTGTAAATAATTCTATATTATATTTAGTGTAATTTCATTAAAATATTTCTCACATAATTCATATTCAATAGTACTTCTCACTTGATAAACTTATAAGGATATATATCAGATAAGTGGTGTTAATGCATGTAACAACACTATCAATTTTTTCAAAATCATATCCAAGATTAAACTAAAAGTTAAAAAAAGTCTCATACGTTTTATAATAATATATTTTGACATCATTATATATTATAACCACATAATTGAATTAAAATATAAGAAAAATATCCAGTAACATGGGGAAATATTGACACTTTGCATGATGTACATCAAATGAGGATGGGATCAAAATATTCCCCCTGTTGAGTTATATAATAAAAATTTGTTTCATTAAAGTATAAAAATTGATCCATATGAATCCCTTTGTGGTTAAGATGTATAAATCCATCTTGTTGGGGTAGAGTTGGTGAACACATGTTATTAGGACCTAAAATTGTTGAAGAAATAGTAGAAAAGGCCAAGATAATTCAACAACACATTAGGATATCATTAAGTCCAAAAAATATTTATGATTATAATTATTAGAGGGAAATATATCTTGAGGATGGAGATAATGCTTTCATATACACATCTCTATGCAAGATATTCAAAAGACGTAGGAATAATTGGAAGCCAATTCCTAAAATCTTCAGTCCCTTTGAAATTCTTGATCACATCAACATTGATGTCTATCAACCAAAATTACTGTAAACCTTGTATCAAGTAAAGGACATGTTCCATGTATCCCTCTCGATCATACATATATAATCCATCACATGTACTCAATTTTTAGGTGGTATATTTTGAGCATGATCTATCTTATTATGATCATCCCATGAAAATTGTGTAATTTAGAGACAATGTAACACTCAAAAATAAAATTCATCCAGTCAAAGTATTATTGTGGAAGAATAAGTATAAGGGGGAATCATGGAAATTGGAGGATGTAATGAAATATAAGTACCCTTAATTATTTTCACCATAATATGTAAAAAATCAGGGTAATTATTCCTTAGATATGAGAGAATTTAACAGCTCAAAATTTTATCAAGGGAACAACCCCTTATTATTTTATAAATCTGTCATATTTTGTAATGTGGTGTTATATAAATCACATACACCACATGATATAAAAAAAATTATTTTACTAATTTAATGATTATATTTAGATAATAAATATATCCATAAGAATTGAAAATGTTTCTAATAGAAAAAAATAGAATATAAGAAAACTATAATATGAAAATTTGGATATGCTCAATCCCCCAGAATTATCACACTCCTAAACAACACTGTAGCAATGAAGGAAAATATTAGTAATGAAAAATTAAAATTTGAAAATGAAAAATATATAACCCTGGGAGGAAATAGAAGTGGATTATGAATGGGTTAATTATGAGGTTTTTATAAAAAGTAGTGAACTATATGACAATTAAAAATTTGTCTGTTGGGATAGTAATATGATCATTATGAATAGAAACCTAACCATTTTAATAGTAATCTCACCTAAATAATTGCGAAATAAAATTTCTTTTTCTTCTAAAAAAACATGGAAAATTTATATCATGATACATGTAAATAAATTTTCTAAAAGTGATAATATATTATTTTGTATTTCTGGAAAACATATATTCCTTATTTTCATTTTTATAATAAATAAAAATATTTTTTAAAAATATTATTTTCATTTAATATTTTAATAGAATAATATTAAATATAATATTAAATATATTATAATTTCTCCATCCATAATTAATATTTCATAATGTCGGAAAATAGAATGTACTATTAGAATATGTATTTTTCAAATTAATAATGATTTTACTAAAAATTAAAATTTATTATATTTAATTTTTTTCATAAAACGGATTTTTTTAGAGATTCTACCAATCAAAAAAAATTATGGTGAAATTTTTGTACTTTTATGATATAGTTGACTTTTGAGTAAATAGTGTAGTGTGAAAAAATACAATACTTTACATGACAAGCTAAATATTTAATTTTATGAGTAATGGTTGATGTATGAAACCGTTAGTAAAAAATCACATTCAAAATTTACTATATATAGTCACATAATTAATCAATATTTTTAGTCTTGATCCAGAACAATAAAAAATGAATTTAATATTCAAAAACACTACCCAACCCACCTTATAAATACCACCCCACACCATCTCATCCCTTCAAACTTTATAAAACTTAGATATTAGCAAAACTTTTCCTAACACATTACTCATACCTCTCCAAATTTCCCTGGAATCTCTATTCTCACAAAATAATGTTCCTTGGATCCTTAAGGGGTAGCCTAAGAGGGGACAACCAAAAAGAGAGTTAAATTCTCAATTTAACCACATTATATTTTATTCCACTTTTACCACAACCATATTATTTCCATACACATATAAATAGTAAAATAAGTATACTAAATATAATTATATTTTAATATTATGGTGTAATATCATTCTTATATCATATTTTAAATTTATTCAAAAATGAAAATGTTGTTCACAATATTGTTAGTTAACAACCTCCATTACAAACATACTTTGTGTTTCACTACCCCATTCTAGAATGGTTATTGAATTAATATTATTGTTCAATTTCATGACTACTGTTATATTATAACGTATCTTAGGTTTTAAAATTTATTAATTACATTTTAATAAATTAAAACTAATCTAGTAAATGAATTTCAATAATACATCCTAAATAAACTAACGATAAAATGAAAAAATTTATAATAAATTAGTCATGCATAATTTGGAAAAAATAATGATATTTTGGCCCATTAAAAATTTTCTAGGAAATTTATTGCATTTCATTTCAATTAAAAAGTTTTATCCTCATTTGACTAGATCATCTATAATTATCCCCAACTGATCTGACCTTGGATCCATGCAACGAACATTATCAGAACAGTGAAATTAAAAATTATATCTTCGTATAATGGTTATAAATTAACATAAAATAATTATATGAAAAATAAAATTAAAAGGGGGTAAATTAGTTAATTAGAAAATAAAATTTAACTACATTGGACGTCAAGTGCATGTGCATAACAGTTATGGACCTATGATATTGGATCTCCCTGAACAACCCTATATTGATTAGATTATGATTTACCTCCATTTACCTCACATTATATATCTATTGTTATTATTTTTTACATTTTTATTCTATATATATATATATTTATATATTTATCCCAAACTATTATACCATGTGTACTCTACCTTTTCATTATGAGGATATACTTATTTTAAAGTCTCTCTTTTCAATTAAATTCAATAAGAAAACCGAATTAAATGGGAACATCTCTATTTATTAACCCAATTATTGTAACACATAATAAAATGTTACAAACCATCCATGGTATCTAAAATATATCATTTTATTATAGAAAAAAAAATTACTTCATTTTTCATTTTTTGGAAATTAATATTCTCTTTCCCATCATTTAAAACACATAACAATTTTCCCTAAAACCCTATTTAAGTGGTACATTTCTGAAGTTACCAATCCACAATTTTAACGTTTTAACTTTATATGAAAATAATATTCCTTTCTATATTCTTATTTTTGACCCAAAAATGTTCAATAATGTTTTAATCCATTCATACCAGGATTTTATTAGGATACACTATCTATTTATGCTATAAGACATGATTATACAATACTTATCTCTTTATGGGTAATTCTTATGTTTATGTATTAAATTTTATTTACATCTATGTAACACATAATCATGTCAATTTTATGATGGGTTCACCAATATAGGAGTACAATTCATTATGTAATTGTTTTTTACCATGAGAAAATATTTATGAAATTATTGAGAAAAGTTTGCCTATAATGGGAATTTCTCCACCATGTTATGTTTTATTGGTTGTGATCCTTCACTTATACTTGTATCACGTTTTTATAATGTTACCAGATTAATTTGTTTCCTCGATATTATTTTTTTATTTAATTTATAATATTCCTTAATATGACTCGTTTGTTTTATGATATCATGCTATGTCATTTAACTCATATGCTATGCTCCTTTATCATTCTTATTATATTGCTGAAATTTTTAACCAACACATTTTTTATGTATTTCGTTTGTTATATTATATATTTTTAGGGTATATAGTGGATTTAAAATCACATTTTGGGGAATAAAATACTGTATTTTTGTTCCCATTTTGATATATTATGAACCTAGTCTCCCTAAGACAGTATGTATATCAGACCATTTTTTTATAATTGATTATTTATGTGAAAACCCATGAAATAATAGTTGAAAGAGACTAGGGTCACTATAGATCTATTTATATGTAGGATGAGGAATCCAATGCACTTTTCAATTTAAACACATAATGCATGTTGTTTTAAAAGTCACATCAAGTGTTTATTTTGTGTTTTCTTTAACCTCATCAGCTACTAGAATTTCAGAATGCTGTGTTTTAACATCAAATTATCAACTAAGATAATTTTTGAAACACCATCCCTGTATGGTACATAATGTGTGTAATAAAAGCTCTATTACTCTAATAATGGGTGATTTATTTTATCTATATGTATAAATCCTGAGATATTGATTCATCTAATGTAATATATTTATATATATAAGACCAACAATGTTCAACATTGAATGCAATATCATAGAAATAGGGATCATTTATCGGTTTCCTAAGTATGAAGATCAAGTGATAAAGAATGGTATGGTTATAATTATCTAGTATTCTTACCATATATCTAAATATTTTAGTTTATAAAATATTCTTTTAACAAGAAATATCAAAATGTTTCTATCATTGAAACTTATTGATGATAAGAAGGTGAATTAATCCCCATGACTAGAAGAATATTTTGTTTAATTTTGAGTAATTTATATTATAAAATGTATAATAATGTATAATAATATATGATTAAAAATAAATAATGAGATTTGAAGAAGGATATATGAAAATGATGATGATTTGTTGTTCTGTTGTTATAAATCATCACATTAGCAGAAGTGGTACAATGATCAAAATTGAATTAAACGTTTTTCTTCATCGGAATTTAGTCTCTAAATGATAAAAAGGGATGTATTTAAACTAAGGTGATCACATAAAGATATGTATGTGATTGAGTAGAGTATGAAGTCTATTACCGGTTCTGTTAGACAGAATGTAAATTCTATAAGCATCAACAAATAAGATGGTTGGATGAAATAAAATGATGGAATTAAAATGTTAGTGAAAAAGAAGATATACACTACAAGTATGATTTTAATACTATAGGTTGGTTCTGGGTTAATAACAATATTTTTTTATGTTCTACGAAGTGGAATATCCATTAATAAATAATACAATGCATGTAGTTAATTTGAGGTATTTATTCATGGAAAATTATTATGATAGTAAAGAAGAAGTAAACCAATTTTTGTTTAAGATAAATAAAAATCATTGAAGGAATCCATTCATGGGATATTTAAATTGGATATAACACAAAATGGTTAAATCAATAACAAACTGATATATTGATTAATTTATACTAGACATCCGAGGATCTCACTCATGATGTGAAATGTGTAATTTTTATTGAGATCGAATAAAGATTTGAATATTTTTGAAGGTGATAATCATCTATGGGATAATAAAGAATGTTTAAACTGATATTTTCAATATATTTAATGGTGATCAACAAGAATTCCGATTTTATTAAAATTACATAGATTGAATATCTAGAACATCGATATTTTTTAGTATAGATGAGAAAAATGGGATGATTATCTTGAGTATTATTATCTCAAATTCTTGATAAATTTTTTATAAATTTTTATTGAGGAATATCTACCCCACATTATTATAAATTTAAATTGATTGATGAATTTTTTTAACATCTAGAGGTTTTCATAGGTGATAAAGAACTACCAAAATATGGAAAACTATATAGTTGAGTAATTGAGAGTACATATTTATTGATTAAAGTCTCAAAGATTATATTTTAGGAATTTCGTATTGTGAGTAGTAATATATGTTATTTTATTCTATAGGCTTGAAAAAAAACTATAGGTTGTTACAATTTGGAACTAATATTATTTCTTATTGAAATACTGAATGTGGTTTTTCAAGAGAAAGATCACCTAAAATCTCTTGTTGTATATAGTGAATATTAGTGACATAGAATAATAATAAAACATAATAAATATTAGA
Organism: Viscum album; assembly: GCA_963277665.1. Taxonomy (NCBI): domain Eukaryota; kingdom Viridiplantae; phylum Streptophyta; class Magnoliopsida; order Santalales; family Viscaceae; genus Viscum; species Viscum album. The sequence goes on along the minus strand of OY728121.1, from coordinate 1,507,049,917 downwards.
TACCCACATTTGGACTAAACCTTATAGAAATATGTGGACGCTATAATTAATTTTCTTAATACATTATTTACGTGATGTTTTTCTTTAAAATTGAGAGGATTATTATAATAACGAATTATAGAGGTTAATTTCATGTGTAAAAGAAATTATAAAAGATAACCACTAATGAAACACCCCAACCCTTATCTATGGTTCATATATTCCAAGGAACATTAATTGGTATCATAGTGATGATTTCTACCTCTATATGTTCATTATATATTTATCATAGAAAATATCAACACTATTAATAGTTGAGCTATTTCTACCTTTAACGGAAAAAATTATCATGAATAAAAAAATGATACTATATATTCTATCTTTAAGTAGGTATGTGATTGATGGAGCTACTATAATATTTCCTCCAAGGGATGAAGAATATCCTATGCCTTTTATGAAGAAAATGTAATCTAAATATATATGGAAAATCATGGAATGTTATTTTTTTGTTCTTTTCAAATAAGGATTATATAAATGTGATGATTCTCCGAACCACAAAGAAGATATGGGGAAACATTAAACCAACATTCTGTGAAATTTTAATGTAACAGATGAAAATTTAAAAATATAGTGATCCAAATTTGAATATATTAGGATAGAAGATGAATAAAATATTGATAATCACTTCATGAAAGGGAATGATAGAATAAAAATCATCAAGGGATTCAATGATACTGCGGAATAAGAAACTATTTTTAATAAATTAGAATGATAATTTATGGATATATTTTCTCTAAATGTATCAACAACAAAATATAGATAGTTTTTATCTCTCAATGAAATATATAATGTACTTTTATTTATGGAATGAGAGAATATCCAATATTTAGAAATAATATTATGGAGGAAATGGCCTTGGTTTCTATGAGGAAGCTTAAAATCAAAGAACCCAGAAATGGGGATATGTGATCTTGTTAACTAAGAGATAAAAAATATATTGATGATGAACATAAGGGGATTGTTTACCTTATTAATAAAAATTTATGGAATAGTTTAGATAAATAAAAAAGGTAATTTCATATTGAAATAATTTTTTCTAGTGAGGGGATCAGACTCCTTATAGAAAAAATTCTAATTAAAAAATTTGTGGAATATAATAATTTTGTTATTAAAGAAAAACCTTAAAAGAAAAAGTGGGGTAATACATCAATGGATGTTAAAAATCAAATTTAATGTTGAAAAACATCCCAATAAATAAAATAATTTTAATGTTGTGTATATAATAAGTTGACTATTACACTAATATAAATCTCTTAGAAAATGATTTTCTAGGGAAATTATTAATCTTCATAGCTTAAGTTGAAATAAAAAATGATAATTCATGTTTTAAAGAATTTTGAGGGATGATACATACATGGATCACATATTGATATTAGAAAAAATGTATTTTCTTCAAAAAACCAATAAGAATGAATAACGTTAGTGTTATGAAAATGGATTTTGAGAAAGGTAGAGGAAAAGAATAATTTCTCAAAATGGAAGATGCATACATTAAGGAAATTAAAATTACAAAATTTAGTGTTGTTGAATAAATAATAATAGTGAGGGGAATTCATTAAATAAATTCAGATAAGGAATAAAACATATATAAGATGCATCAATTTTTTGGGGTGGAAGGAACCTTAAGAAAAATAAATGATCATTTCAACCAAGATTCATAATTTACTGTTAAAATATCTCATGAGGCCTAGAAAATTCAGAATAAAATTGACGTTACATCGACTATAAGAAACAAGTTATTTATTGAATAATGGATTCATTAATTTGATTCATTTTTAAGTAGAAATATATAAATATGGCATAATGTGTCCACCCTTTGAATTAATTTAGGTATCCTAGGATTCTAGGGCTTGATCAAAGCCTATAACCTAGTGTTTGGGGTAAAATAGGCAAGGAACATAGTTACTATAAACCATGTATGGAAGGATACATTGTCTAAAAACCCATTAAAAACATGGTAAGTGGGTATGTGGATCTTTTAAAGATATAAAAACTATGAGAAATGGGGAGAACAGTTTTCCCCCCATGACTTTAACTTTTATTGTGGAGATTTCATGATTTCCGCTTTGTTAGTAAAATTGTGGGAGGAAGCCCTGTGATGTTACCTACCCTGTACATAAGGATGCATAGTTGGAACACAGTTTTCCAAACTATACATCCATAACATAATTCCCAATAATTTATTTGATTTTACCAAAATTTCCCTCTTAAATATTATAAATTAAAACCTAATTTTAATTTTCTCATACAGAAAAAATCAACCATTCAAGATCTCATTTGAGATATATAATAGGAATCAAGTTATCTTCTTCATCTGATCTCAGAATCATGATATTTTAGAAGCATTATATCCACCCTAGTATATTCTCAATTTATTTTTTAGGAAATATTTTATCGGTTTGGTATCCGTTGTACTATTTAGGTGCAATATAATTTTCACTATTAATAGGTTCTTCATTTGTACTGTGATTTTCTCCTGATCTGAGTCAAATCCTGAGCTGATAATTGATAAGCCATCAACTATGAACTTATGGAATTGTGTATCTTACCTTTAATTTAATTCTGATTTTTTATATATGTCTTTGTTCCACATTATAAATTCAAAGGTGATTCCATCAAATCAATTTAAATCCAAAAATTAAATTGATTGTTTTAACCTATGTGATTAATTATGCCCTATGATAAATGTTTAATGTTTATGAACATCTACTGGAACCACCCCATTGGATATTTATTATAATTTGGTAGAATATTTTTTTGGCATATGAATTTGGGATATATTTGTGGTGTTCCCTTTATCCCCTTTTTTGTGGTTGTTCAGTGTTGAATTGTCAATGGTAATTTAATTTAATTTTAAATTAAAATTAGAATTTTAAATTGAAGTGTGAATTGTAAATTGAATTGTTAATGGTTTACGGAGAGGGAATGCAATGCATTCCCCTCATCATGGTCATTAAATACACCGTTAATCTTGAATTTATTCTTAAAATTAAATGATCATGTGAGTAAATATAGGATATTCCTTCTAGTCATAGCCCATGAATTGAGTCACCTTTTTGGTGATTTTGAAATGAAATGGTCTTGGTGATGAACATGATGTGATTAAATGAAATTGACCGAATGGGTTTGAATTATATTGAATGCTTATATGCCTTAGGTGACACATGGATTCATATAAAAATTCCATGTAAGGTCTCAACTGTCTTGAACCATGATTAAGAGAGAGTGATACATGGAATCCTAATATAGTTTTCTAAGGAAGGACTCATGTGTGATAACTATTATATTCTAAATAATTTATGGATTCAAAATTATGAATGACATGGATGGACTCAAATGGAATTTGATAATATTTTCCATTGGTAATACTTGGTAAACCATAGTGGTCCACCAAGGATTGACTCGACTGGCACTGACATTTTACCACACCTAGAGTGACACCTACGTTCTTATGGAAATTTTCATTCATGAGCTTGTAGTGTGTTGGTTTATATTATTCCATTAGTAATACCTTGATTCCAAATTTGTAATACCATGAATATTCTTAGGTTCTAAATTTAATAATCAATGGAATGAGTTTTATGACGCATCTTCCAATTCATAGAACATGATTGGATTATGTCATTAATTATACTTTATTTTTGGACTTATTAAGCATCTATGTTTACCTTAATAAATAGGGTATGTTGGGAATTATGCCAAGTCTCAAGACTTATTAATCAAATGGAATTGAATATTTAAATGGACAGGATTATAAATGAGTATTTTGGAATATATATGATGTTCTCTTTCAGTACTTCTTTTACATATTATATTAGTACCCACACAATGTGAATGTTTTATACTTACTTAATATATTGAACTATACCTTAGGTGGTTTTGTACTGGGATTATGAATCATAACCAGTTTGGTCAACCTTTGGGTACCCAAATAGGCAATAAGACTACAAGTATGGATAAGGTAAAGTGTACTGATATAGGTTGTTGATTGATGCTTAGGGGCAGGGGAGCATGGGACAGAGATGTGGCTTGTGATGCAAGATGGGATTATTTTTTTCTTTTATTACTTTTTTACTTATATTTTACCTATTCCATGTAGACTTGTTTTGTCTATTTATAGGACATGTGTCTTTTATCATCATCATATGTATATGTGCTTCCTTTTGGTTTGGATTATTTATATTTGTCTTGGATATTTTTATATTCTCTGTTTGATTTACAACTTCTGCAACATATATGTTATTGATATTTTGTCGTGATACATTTTGGTTATGAGGTCATAGTATCCCTATGGAAACACCTATCCCCTCGCTGCTAGAAAAAAGCCTATATCATTTGTGTATTTTCTCTTGAGTCCATGCGACACACTAGTCTTGGGACACCTTCTACAGAATTCTTATTTTGGACTTTAGAAAGTGGAATTAGAGAATTATTTTCTGGTTTAAATTATTATTTGGAGATAATATAATGGTATAGTAAGGAAATGAAATTTTTTAATGATATTTTCCTGAGAGTATCTTTCCCACCTACATGAAATAGGAAAATTTTCCATGATTTAAATTTATGCTTTCTAGATTTTTAATATTACAGTTTATTTGATTCCACCATTGGGTGATTCAATTTTTTTGAGATGTTACTATTAATATAATTTTGGTTCATATATTGTTTCAACCTAGTGAGATGAAGGTATTCCATATCAGGCATCATTTATCACCGGCTAAAAGTCATATGACATTCATTATATCATTCTAGTCGGGATGCATTACATGTTGCATGGTGTTGTGATAGGTGTCATGATGGTTATACCTACTATTGTGATTTTTCTTCTGGAGTAGGTTATTGTATGAATTAGGTGGACACGATATTGGTTCCAGAGGTTTATGGGCCATCATGGATGATAATATGGATAACCATTGTTTCATCCTTTTAAAATGAAATGGGATATAAATGGTAAATTAATGTTGGAAAAATAGAAAATGAAATAGTTATAACAGAGAACCTAACCATGAATTTACCATAATATTGGGAAGTATGTAGAATCCTTTACTATATATGATCTGTAGTTTCCCAAAAATGACATTTGGTGTAGGGAGATGGGTCTGTTCAAATATAGGAAGGATTTTACCTTTCCTATTTCAGTGATTATGGTTTTAAAAATTCTGATTTTATAATAATCCTCACTTGAGTAATGTGTTAGGAAATATATAATCATGCCCCCATGATGACACCTAGTCATATGATTGGAGGTTGTAGTTAAATACTCTCCATAGGTGGTTTTATTTGGGGAACCAATGGATCATCCATTAGTAAAAACTGTGGAACTAGTAGATATACTAGAAACAGGTTTTGAGGCATACTTTTGGTAAGGCTTTATACAACTCATGTATAACATTCAAGGAGAACCATGACCAGTCGTCACTACATTAGATTTGACATGTTAGTTCCAATATCATCATCTACCCAATTTTTCAGGCGATGGTTGACCACATGATGTGGAGTCATGGATAGAGTCCATGATATCTATCTTTGAGCATCTAGAGACTCCTTAGAAGATAATAGTAATGGTTTCTACATATATACTATGTGATTTACTCATTGGATAGTGGGATGTTATCACTCCACATAGAATCATAGAGAGATATACTAGATGGATTTTCATACAACCTTATATGACTAATTTTATCCCGAGTCATTGAGGGTTGATAGATCCTAGGAGTTCATGAACTTGTGGGAGGGTGTATTAAGAGTTATGGATTATGTGTCCCATTTTAATGATATCCGTATTTTTAACCTATTCTGATGGGTGACAAGTTATTTACAGCACGAGGACTGAAGGATGGTCTCAGGTGTGACATCAGATCATAGGTGGATTTATTTTAGATGACTATAATTTATTAATAACGAATAATGAACTTATAATAGAGTGTAACCTAAGAGAGGATTGGGGTGTGTGATAGGGTGGTTTTCCATCTTGATCTAGTACTACTTCAACCAGAAGTAAGAAGCATTTTCTGTAGCTTCCACATGGTGATATTTTTATACTGACCAAATACTCATGTATCTAGGTGAGGTGATACTAATGTGATAGAATATGGAATATGAGTAATTAGTGTGTGAGATTCCTATTAGGGTGTTGATAATGTGACAAGATAGGTTATCTATAATGCTTCTACAGAACATTTACTCTAAAATCTAATGAGAGAGAATCTGAACTAAATACAAATTCATGAGGGGGTTAGTAGCTTCTATTTGGGTAGGGAGATAAAGTATAGCCAGCCAATCTGGCTGAGGTGGGGGTCATGGTTTTGGTATTCAAATTCCAATCATATAGCCACAACCAAGCTAATCTTCTTTGGGTAGATGGGATGTATCCCAAGATTAGGGATCATGACTAATATATGAAGTTCAATTGACACCTGATGAGAAATATCCAAAACCTTCTATGGTTATTGGTACTGTTATAGTAGCATATACTTTATCATCTACACTTTTGATACAAGGGATTATCAAAGCTTTATATTTTTTTCCCATTGTGGAGATCCTTAGGCCCATTGTTTATATTTATGATGGTTTTATGACACTTTACACTCTGTTAGGGATTTTAATGGAGGATGTATGTTAGTTAAGGGATCTCCCCCTTGTGATTGGTGGCTATCACTTCGTATGGGGCCTCTTTGTACTCAAGATGACTGGTTTTGACATCATTCTTGACACTGACTTATTGGTTTCCATTAATGATTTTGTTAATTTAAATCATCATAGGGTTACATTCAAATCACCAGATAGAGTTATGTTCATTCAACAGGGTGAATGGGATGTCCAAGAAATATGAGATAGATCTGTGCATCTTGAGAAGTGTGGGATCACAACCAATATTGAAAGTTTATATCTTGATGATCCAGGAGAATCTTATAGAGAATATTCTCTAATAGTTGATTATTTTTGGGATGTTTTTCAAAAATAATTTTTTATGAATTCCACCAGTTATATCGGTTGATATCTATATCAATCTAGTGGTGGGAGTGATATCATAATCTATTCCTTTTTATAGGATGTTATTATTGAGATTCCGGAAATCAAGAGATGGAATGTGGATTTAGAGGAAAAGGGGTTTATGCAACCTAGTACTTGTCTGTGGGGTTCATCAGTCCTTTTAGGAAAAAAATCAGATAGTTCACCCATGCTACGTGTTGAATACTATAAATTCAGCTAACAGATAGTTACGAACCGGTATCCTCTACTGTGGACATATGGTATCTTTGACCAACGATGAGGTGCTCAAGTGTTCTCAATTATTTATTTTAGATCTAGTTATACTCAAGTGAATTATATACCATCACACATACTTTGTACAAATTTAAATAATTATTATTCCCTAGAACATAATTTTTTTATGATTTTCATTCTCACAAATATACTAGTAGATTTCATGGAACTGATGAACCGAGTTTTCCATCCTTATCATTATTCATTTGTGTTTGTTTTCATCTTTGATAACTTTGTGTATTATCACAATGAAAATGAAAATTAAAAACATCTTGGTATCATATTGGCTACACTAAGAGAGGATAAATTATCTAATATGCTCAGAAAGTCCCACTATTGGATGGTTCAGATTCACTTCCTAGGTCACATTATCTTAGAGAAAGGAGTATCAGTTTACCTAGAGTATGTGAGAGATGTAGTCTCCTAGGATAATCTTAAGAAAATATTTTAGGTACGGTTTTTTTTGGGCTATCTGGATATTACAAGAATTTTCTATAAGTCTTCTCACACATATAAGTGACACATACGATCATCAATAAGATGGGTAGAATTTTACTTTTTTTTATTCCTGTGAGATAGCCTTTCAGGAGCTAAAAGGGAGATTGACATCTGCATCAGTAATGATTTTTCCAAATCCATCCTGGAGTTTCTTTGTTTATTATGATGCATCAGGTGTTGGGATAGTAGTAGTCCCTATGATGGGTGATAGAGTCATGACATATGGGTCTCGATAGTTGAGGCCACATGAGATGAATTACGTAATTAATATATCATGTTATTTGTTGTTTTTCACAAATTGTACTATTGAACGTATTACATGCTCAGAAAGTGGTATGTGGTGTATATGGACAAAAAAACTTTATTTACATATTTACATAGTGAGAACCTAATATGAGGTAGTAAATGTGGGTGGAATACTAAAAATATTTTGATTTCAATCATTCCTACACACCTAGTAAACGAAAATGCAAGGGTCGATGCGCTGAGTAAGAGTACATAGACACATGTAGTTCAATTGGCCATTAATGAGTGGCGCTTTTTGATTTTTTCACAGAGATGCACATGGAGGTGCATGAAAGTTATAGGAATACCTTTTGTATCACCCTATGTTGTTATATTTATCCTTCGGAATAGATTTTGGATGAGGCTAATGTCATATTCTATGATCCTAGTCATACATGAGGGTGTGGAAGGTGAGGATCCTCATCTTAGTCTGAATGTAGGAAAGGATGAAATTCTCTAAATACATGTTCATGTGTGGGTTCTAGCAGACATGAATGAGGAGATAATGTGAGACTATAATTTTTCAGCTTGAGTAGTTCATGATTGAGTCACCTACATGTATCTGAATTTACAATGTTATTATGTTATGTTATGTATGAAAAGATATATAGTTGGTTTGTCCACTAGATCTTCCAGCAGTTAGCAGGTGGAGGTAGAACACCAGCAGCAAGTGGTACTTTTATAGTAGTTAACTATTCATGAGGTAAAATGTAATCTTGTTGCAATGGATTTAGTGAGAGGTTTACCGGGGAATCCTTGAGGTAATGATTTCATATGGGTTGTTGTTTATATTCTCTTGTAGGTTTCACAATTCCTGCAGATCAAGGAAACCCTCGTTGTTCATGAGCTTAGTAGGTTTTGTAATTTACATGATAGTACAAAAACATTAGGTATCTTATACTATCATTTAATATAGGGACACTTGGTTTAATTTTCAGTTATATAAAGGGCTCAAAGGGCGTTAGGTATATAGGCCTTCTGAATATAGAACCCCACCCCCAACAGATGGCCTGTCAGAGTGCAAGATACATGTTTTTTAGGATATGATGAAATAATGTGTCTTAGATTTAAGGGGATCTTGGGTAAGGAATATACCCCTAGTTGAATTATCCTATAAAAATAGTTTTCAAGATACATTTTAGATAGAGACTTCTAAGGATTTGTATGTTAGTTCACGCCATTAACCCTAGTGTCGGTTAGAGGAATGAGAAGAAGGGTGACTAGGACCAACTCTTTTTTAGTAAACTATAGAGAAGGTGTAATTTATTTTAAAGTGGATGGGTGTTACAAAGTCTCAAAAAATATCATACACCGATCACCACAGATAACCTCTAAAGCTTGAGATCAGGGATATTATTTTCTAACATGTTACACTGAGTTTGGGAAATAAGAGAATATGGAGATAGTGTATGATTTAACCATGGTATGTCGGGCCGTTTGAATAACTATTGAGTTTCAAGATGATATACTATTATATTTAGTTACCTCAAAGGTATTTGTCAATTCACGAAATATTCCATGTATCTCAGTTACACCATTATTATTCAAAACCAATTCATTCCATTAACCCCAAGGAGGTTATGTTACATGTATATACATACTTTGAGGAGCATCCAATATGTTTTTCTCGATCATAGAATTATGGTTCTCTGGGGATTTTCGTTTCCATTACTATGGGTGTCAAAGAATCATGACCACGAATAGGAAAATGTATTGGAGGGGTGGGCCAATGTACTGTCATAGTGGTTAGATTTATTCCGTGGTGTTTTTTGTCAACCTATGAGAATGGAATTTTGTGTTTTATTTATTTAAAGGGGACTTTGTAAGATACATGTTCCGTCCTGAGGTATAAATTATTTAAATTCCATCATTTTTCAGTTTAAATATATAAATTTTCCATCATGTGGATACCCTTTGAGATCATAGAGCCATCAGTGATGTCTACAGATTTTTCTGATCCCATAACCAAACTTTTGTTGTAAAATAGCACTGGCGCATGATTAGTATAAACTATACAGGGAAGACCGCATGGTATAAAAGAACATGTGATACATGGGTAGATATAGAGAGGATCTTGTACAATTAGACACACCATACGAAATCAGAAGGACGCCCATTTGACCTTGTCTATAATTTGGGAAGTGTATTTTTTCACGGTTTTTGCATGGTTTGTCAAATTGTGTGCGGAAACTATGAGATGTGACATTCTTATAGCTAATCATATATGGTTTGTTCATGGTTTAGAAAACCATGAAAAAAACCGTTTGACTATAAATTTGGTGATTTGACCAAAACTACCCTCTTCAATATTATAATTTACATCCTAATTTTCATTTCCTCTTGTGGATAGAAACCACCATTTGAGACTTCTTTTTCTATATATTCTCAAAATCGAGGTGACATATTCATCCAATATTAGAATCAATATCTTTCATAATAATTGTATCTGTATCATTATATTCTTGATTCATTTTGTGCCATTCCTTTTTTTGGAACATGTTGTTCTATTTATGTTCAAGATAAGTTTCTAAATAATTAGTTTCTTCATTTATTATTTGATTTTCTCTTGATCTGGTTGAAATCCATAGATTATACTGGATGGTGAATCCACTACAAACCTAATGTAAGCAGTTTTTTTCATTTTTTCTAAATAAAAGTTTTTTATGTATTCATATGCCCAATTCTCATGCGATACCTTGAAATAAATTTAAATCATTCAATTGAATTGGTAGGTATAGATTATGAAAATAATGAGGAATCTTAATAAATAATAAATGGTTAGGAACATTGATTGAAGCCACCCCTTTGGGATTGTTTTATAATTAAATGGACCATTATGATTGAAAATGAATTGGTGATACCTTTGAGAAGTTCCCTTGACCCTCTTGTCATGGGATGTTCAGTTTTAAATTGTTAGTGGTTACTTAATTCAATTATAAATTGAAATTAAAATTTTTAATTATTGTGTGATTTATATGTTGAAATATTAAATGTGTTAAGGTTTGGGAATAAAAACCATGTCTGAAGGCTTTTCCGTCCTATATATTGATAATATAGAATTTATTCTTACAATTAAATCTATATGTGATTAAATAGATCTCAGGACTTATAGGCTTAGGCCCTGAATTGAGTCACCTTTTTAGGTGAGATTTAATGGAAATGTTCTTGGCGATGACCATGACATGTTTAAATGAAATTGAATAAATGGTTTTGAATGGTGTTGAATTATTATATGTCTTGGTTGATAGATGGAATCATATACAATTTACATGGTTGTAATCAATTATCATGAACCTTTCTTATGCCCGAGTGATACATGGACTCCATATATGTATTTCCAAGTAAGGACAAGTGGGGTTGGATATTATATACTATGTGATACTTGGCTTCCAAATTAGGCTTTCCAAGGACATTATCAGATGAAATTTGATCATAATTTCCATGTTTGATACTTGGTCTCCCATAATGGACTACTAAAGTTGTAATCTAGGTGAAGTCATGTTATTCGGTATCTAGAGCAATACTTTGGTTATATGAGGATTTATATGGATGATCTTGTAGGGTATTGGTTTATATAATAATCGGATAGATACCTGGACTCAAAATTAGGAATCCCATGGAAGGTCTCAGGTTCTAAATTGAACAATTAATGGAATGAGTTTTATGCCACGTCTACCAAGATGATGTACAAGCTTTGATTCAGTCTTTGTTTATGCATTATGGATGTCCTTATCAGTCATCCAAGTTTACCTAAATACATGGGGTATGTTGGGTATTTTCAGAAGCCTCGAGGATTATTAATTAAATGGAATTCAATAATTTAATGGAATTGATTAAAAATTAGACCCTGAATATTATAGGTTTTTTACTTTTAGTAAATCCATTACATATTAAATTATATCCCACACACTGTGAATATTATATAATTAATGACTGGATGGCACTAGACCTTGTGATGTATCCTAAATTTAATATATCTCACACTACTTTGGGGCTGCCTTTGGGTACCTGAATAGTCTATGTGATTGTAGGTATAGAAAATGGAAAACAATATACAACATGTGCTTGATTGTGGGTTAGGAGTTGAGGATCATGGGGCCCAACGAAGGCTCATGATTCTAGCTAGGATAATTTCCAAACATTCTGTAGTTATGTTCCTTGTATTATACTAGTTACATGTAGACATGTTTTTCATGGTTTGTTAAAAATATGTCATGTATAATAATTATATGACTATGTGCATCCTTCTAGGATTGAATATTTATATCTATATTGGATATTTTCTATTATCATATTGATTTACTACTTCCGCTAATTATTTGGTATTGATATTCTACTATGATAACCTCTAGTGATGAGGACATAGTCTCCCCATGGACACACCTAGGACCTCACTATTAGTCAGTAGCCTCTTGCATTTGGGTTTATCTGATTGAGACTGTGTTTCCCACCGGGATCGTGGAACCTTATGTGGAATTTTGGTCTAGGATGTTACATATAATCCAACTAATCCTAAATGGTCATCAATTTTTATTAACCATTTAGATTCAAGAAGTAAAAATAGGAGAGAATAAATTATGAAATAATGTGGGGAATATTCAACTTAAATAGAAGTAATGAATGTATTATATAAAAACATCTCATAAAAGTAAGGGACAATAGATGTTGAAACATCCACTGAATCTCAAATAAAAAAAACCAATAAAAATATATTCTGTTATGGATGATTAGTTTTTAATGTATATTTGTTTTCCGGATCATTGGACACGAATTGTAAAACTTTTGGCATAACATTCCACTCCCTAAGGGTATGCATGATTTGAGTGGGAGAAAAATTAAATTAAAAGGAAAAAAATTCATTAAGAAAATGGTAGATACAAAAATGGGGAAATGAAATGATAAAAACCCTTCAATGTAGAAACAATGAGATTTTTTGGATGAGATTTTTAGAATAGGTGACCAACTTGGTTACCATTCTGATTAGTGGATTGTAATAATTCTAGGTAAATTTACAGGTGTAAGAAATTAAAATGAATCTAGGAAAAATAAATATATAAGAAAAATTATTTATTGCTGAAATTTCTTAAAAATAATGATAATGGTTAAACAATGGTTTCAATGTAGAGAATGTTCTTCACATATGATAGGTGATTTTAAAATCAATTAAAACATTACACAACAAGATGTTTCAGTAGTTACATTTAGTATAAAATGATTCTTATTGATAATAGGGATTGGAATGGTTGAAATATAATCTCCTAAGTAAATGTAAAAGGATATTTTGTTTATTGATATAAATAAAAAAAATCCTAGTTTTTTGTAGAAAATTCTCTGATGATGGGATGTAATAAATCTTAAAAATATTTTATTGTATCATATGATAAATTAATGATTTAAAATTGGTTACTATTTGAGATGGTACTAGTGGTAATTTATATTAACTTATAAATCCTAGTAACTCTTTATTTTTTAGTACTGATGATAAAAACATGTTTTGGAACTGAATACTTAGGAATATTAGCCAAAAGTGTATGAGATTAATTTAAAAGGATGATAGTTTAATATATATACCACAAAAAAGGAATGATTATTCTATTTTAAAAACGTTTAAAAATAAAGGATGATTAGTGGAAGCCCTAGAAATGTTGAAATTTGGTATATTAGACAACTTAATCTCAAACATTTCTATATATGTGGACTGATGAGACATAAACCAACAAAAGGTAATTCATAATATATTAATTTAATTGAATATTTAACTTGTATAACTATTATTATTTTCATGAAACGTATATCAAATGTAGTATATTTGTTCAATATATTTATAAGGGACATTGAAAAATATTTGGTTGTATATATTTTTATGTTTAGTACATAAAATTGAACGATGTGAACAAGTAATGCTTTTTTGAATTACCATAATAATCATGGAATTATGAAATAGTACATTTATCCCTAAACTCTTTAGAAAAATGGAGTTTTAAAAAGGGAATATAGAATTATAAGTAGTAATTGGAGAACCTTACTTGATAAATATAAGCATTTAATGTTCTTATGTAGAGAAATTAAATTTATAATTTTTCTTTTTCAAAATAAATATTTTCATTGAAAAAAATAAACAAATACCTATGATATGTGGTCTAAAAAACACCTAAATAAATTACCAAAATGTTTGTGGGATTCCCTTCTTAATGAAGATTAAAAATCATAATTTTGAAATGTTTTATGAAAAGGAATAAGAAGGTGTTTTCATGGGACAATTACCAAATGGAAGAAATTAAAATTCTTATAAAAAATGGAAATATAATTTGGTAGATTATTTCTATATTAAAAACAATGATAATATATCTATAATAATATAAAGTTATTGAATTTATTGTGGATGGTTTAAGATAATATTGAAAACTGAATTCTATATAACATTGTGAAATTGAAGAATGATTCAATCCTAGCTTTTTATTGATAGATCCACAACAGTCCAGTGATGAAGATAGTGGGTCTAGAATAAAAAACTCAAATTATAGATGTTTTTTTAAAAAAATTGAACAAGATAATTTCATCAGAAGTCAGGGAGCTCTAGTTTAGACCAGACATAAGTTGAGTCTTAAAAATCAAATGGCACTTATCTGACTAGTGGAATGATAATATTCTTTTGAATACATTGACCATAAAAACTAGAGAAATTAAATGAATAAATATTTATATGAGATAGAGAAAAATGAGGCTGATAATATTTTTCCTAAATAAAATTTAAATAATGTTATTGCAATAAAAATGGGAATTAAGAAATATACTCAATAAAAAGGTGGACATTATGAGGAATTAGTTCACAAGGTTTTTTCACCGGTGAAATTTTTTGATTTTGAAAAAAAAATCTCATAATTCTATATTTGAAACCATCATAATGGTTTTTATGATTCATACTCAACAAAATTATTATCCCCATAGATGGATGTTAAGAAGGAATTTATAAATAATGATGTTAATGAAGAAGTTTATGTCGAGAAACCAGAAGATTTTATTCTGGATTGTTATAGAACCATGGTAAGTAGATTATAGAAATATTTGTATGGGTTAAATTGGGATAATAATTCTTAGGACATTATGCAATATAATTTTTTGAATATGTCTAAATTTTATACTGTAATATTTGATATAAACTTATATATGAAATAAATTAATTTAGGTATCCTGATTATCATTATTTACATTGATAAAATTATTTTTCCAATTATTTGGATAAATATTAAAAGGAATTCAGTCAATAGAAGAAAAGTTATTTTGGGATATCTATTCCCAAAGATTTGAATTTTATCATAGGACAATAATTTAATAAAAAAAGAATGATATATATTCCTTTAATATGAATGGTATGCAACATAATTTTTATAAAATTATCTTAGAAGACATAAATTAAATTAGAACACATATTTTAAATATTTTGACAATGAACCAAGACAAAGTTGGAGAATGTGTAAATCAAAATAAATTCATAAATTTAATCAAAAAAAATTATATATTCAACATCAAGACCATATAAATTATTTAATTTAACTTATTTCACAATAATAAAATTTATTTGATAGGATCACATACGGTGGAATAAAAAAATCCTTTTGTATGATAAAGGAATATCAAATTATAGAATGATGTATTGAAGGAGTAATGTGTTCCAAATTCAAGGATTCTATGATTCAGATAATGATAGAGATAACAACGATCTATAACCAACATTGGAGGATATTTATTTTTTTGATAACCATCGGTGAGATGGATTCGGAAAAAACAATGTAAATTGAATTTATAAAATGTGGTAACAAATTATATTATTTTCAAACATTATTTTACATAACAAATGTGGATGAAATTTTAGTTTTATGAATTTATGGTTAATATTTTAAATCTATTGAAAAATTATTTTAGAAAAACAAAGTGAAATTGATCTATCTGTGAATGTGGTGAAAAAAATTAGATCCTAGTATATTGATATTCAGTATCATTTCATCAAGGATAAATTTTATCATATAGATATAAAGCTTTAGTATATTTTAACAAGCAATAAAATAGTTTATGTATTGAAAAAAAGATATAACAAGGTAAATGTTTTAGTAATTTATGATTAAACATTATGTTTATCTTCAACCACTAAGTAGAGAGTGATTTCCTAGAAACTCTAGTTTCATTGGATTGAGTTATCAAAATCGGAGAATAGTTATTCACATATTCACTTAATTTATATTTTTAAAATTTGAAATTGGTGATATCATAAAAAGGGTGAGGAGAATATCAAAAAGTTAACCCTGTGTAACATTATTGATTGGTTGTACAACAACATCATGTCTAAATTTTTTATACCAATGGGTGTTTGAATTCCTTTAATATAATCTATTAATCTATAAATGTGGTTTCAGAATACCTCTTTATGATTAGGATTATGGTTTGATAGAAATATGAGAGAAGATGATATAAATTTTGGTTATGTAGTTGTTGAAAACAAATATAAATGGGGGATTAAAGAATGTAGGGCTAATAATTCATAATGTTATTGTATTTTTTCATCCATCAGTTAGATTTTTTTTATGTTTCATGAAAGAATGAAGTTGTGAGTGATAATGATATTAGTTTTAAAGATAAATTGAAGGTAATATAGTTATTTAATCAAAATATTCATTTTCTTTAAATTCTGTGAGCTTTGTAAGGGAATTCATTATATAATATTAATAAATGAAATGGGATGATATCCTAAGGTAATCAAAAAAAAGATTAGTACAAGTGTACTAGCCATGCTTGAAGGTATCAAGTTATAGGATATTCATAAATGAGAATAGTGGTGCAAAATCGCTAGTGAAATCTAGAAATGCTAGAAGGACATTATTTTTAAGGATTAACATGGGATGAGAAAGTACATTTGTAGGTGACATGTGACCCAACAACAATTTTGAGGCCTGAGGGATTTGATCAAAATGTATACATTATGATGAAGATTATTTATATGATTTATTCAAAAATATTATCATATTTGGGATGTGGTAAACTCTACATGGTTCAGTTTTAATGTGTGGTGAACATTATTTTAAACAACTCCAAATGAATTAATTTTTAATAATCTTTAACACCATATGTTTATAGTGTTTTTTCATGTGATATGTTCACACCATGTCATCTTGTAAAATGATCTTGGAATTGAAAACACGATATGATATATCAAGTATGTACCATGAGATATACACCTCTTTTAAAGTGCGAGCTATACTATTTCAACATGTTTAAATCTTGGGATGTGAATAATGATTCTCTAAGATATATATTTTGACACAAAAAGTTCAATAATGATAGTAAATTCTTCAAAAGAAATATAGTTTATGAGTTTCTTAAAGATGAAGATCATGTGTTGAAGTATATGCATATTAGATGTATCTCAATTTATTTTGGAAAAACTAAATATATAGATATATGAACTATTTTTCAGTGGATAATATCATATTGCAAATATTATTTATACATAATTATTACCAAGAGTTATCTTGATTCACATGACCAGAAGGTGTTGGTGGATGATGTTTGAGGAATTTACATTGTCATAAGTATGATAATGGATAATATTATAGGATGCATCCAATAGATGGGGAAATAAGGGATGGTTACTAAAAATTAAAATTCATTGAAATTATTTTATGTCAAATAACCACATTATTTAATTTTTTCCGAGGGTCCATATTGAATTGAATGGTTATATTCTTTAGAAGATGTTTTATACATCGTAGTGATGGAAATTTTTATACTAATTTTTTTTAAAATCTATGTATTTGTATGAGAATATTTTGAAGTGACTGATATATTAATTTTGATATAAGATTGTGTTAGGAATAATAGGAAGATGATCTAATCTAATGGAAGAAAATTCAGGATAGAAAATATTACATTAATGGTTGTAGGACACCAGAAGCATGGCATTAATGATAATGTCTATTAGAGAATTTAATACTCCTGATTTTTTGTGTTTTATATGGAGGTAATTCTAGGTATTTAAATGATATTATTATAAATGAATTCTACTTATGTATGAACTATGATTATAGTGAAGAATGCAATAATTTTTGGGTTTAATAATAATTGGTGCAGGAACAATTGAATGAAAGAATTAATGTATGTATAACTCATGGATATTAAATATTTAGAAAATTAATTTTGTGTTTATACCATGATCAATTATTAAGGATCTCATTAATTAAATTATATGCATTATTTTTTTCATATATCAGAGGTATCAATCTTGATTTTTTAATCCAATATTTAGGGAAGGTATAAGAATAGTGTGGATTTGGATACATTAGTATAATTTTAGGGTTTCAAAATAGAATTTGGAATTTGAAAAGGTATCATAGTTTTAATACCATGAAACCTTAAAAGTTTTGGTTTTTTGTAAATATATTGGAATATTCATTATAGTCTTGAGGTTGTGTATTTTTGAGACCATTCTGTTGAATCAATAAGGTTTTACTTATGAATTTTCCATTCCTTCATACTTGGGGGAGATTGTTTAGTCAATAAGGCTTCCTTATGACTTTATCTTTCTTTCATGTTTTGAAAATCACAAACACCTTATCTCAAGGAATTTTTTTCCCTGTGTTTTACTTTCATAAGGAAAAGTTTCACTCCCCAAAGAAATTTATCCTTACCTTGTTTTCATTGTTCATTATTTTGTCTATGTGTAAAATTCGGTTTCATGTCTAAAACATTGGATTCATATAATACTTAGATATAGAGCATTCTATTTTCAGGATCCGAATTCAGGTTCCGAATTCTTTTTAATTCAGACTTTGAACTCTTATAAGTTCTAACTCCGAATTCTATAGAATTCAGACTCCGATATTTCTAAGTTATGACTCTGAATTCTAATGAATTCAGACTCCAAACTTTCTGATTTCTGACTCCAAATTCTAATGAAATCAGACTCCAAACATTGTGAGTTATGAATTCAAATTCTAATTAATGCAAACTCCGAAATTTGTGAGTTTTGACTCCGATTTATAATGAATTTAGACTCTAAAATTTGTGAGTTATGATTCCGAAATCTCATGAATTTTGACTCTGAACATTGTAAGTTCAGGTTTTGAATTCTTGAGAATCCATACTCTGAATTTCCTTGAAATTAGGAATCCGGAATTCAATAGAATTTAGGTTCCGAATTCCTTAGAAAACGGAATATGAATATCCTTGTATTATAGACTTCGAATGTGTTCTTGGTTAGAATATGAACTTTTATTTTCTTACACTACGAACATTTGACATTGGTTATGTAACCATATTTTTTCTTACACTTTCATTTGTTATAAAACAATTTTTTGAATTTAGTTACAAACTAACCCTTGTTTGAGTGACACGTGTATAGGTCCCTCTAAAATTCAAGGAAAAATATGATCGTTGGAGGAGGGATCTGACCGTTGAAGTTGTTCCTATAAATAGGAGCTCATTTGAAAGAGCTCACAACTTTGATGAACTGTACTAGGACTCTAGATATTGCATGTTGTTGAAGTGAATTATAGAGAGAGACTCTCATGCTTAGTGTGTACTGCACGTCTTGTTCATATTTTCTTTGTGCAACTCCAAATTTTGATGTGTACATTCGTGGGCTTCTGGGGATAGGAAGACAGAGGAGCTGACTACCTTGAAGTTGAGGGCTTCCATGCTGCGGAAGATAGAGGTGTCGACTACCTTGAGGTTGAGGGATTGCGAGGATAGCAAGACAGACTCCAATCTTCGTATTGAGGACTTACCCTAGTGTGGGTAAGACAAACTTTCTTGAAAGTATAAATCAAGGGATCTTTATACAAGGTTTTTGGATACCCTTCTCTTTGGTTTAAAATATTTACTACTTGTTACTCTATTTGTTTCACGTTTTTCGCTGCATTTTTGATTCTTGAGGAAAGTATAACTATATTATACTTCCTTATACTTGTACTTTAATTTAATAAATATTATATACACTTTAAGGTATAATCTTTGTCTTCATAAACTTATGTTAAGTTTCATTTTCGGAATAACTTTTCAGGAATTACTTTCTCAGAATCATATTTCCTGAATCAAGTAAGTGTGTAGAACTTAGAGGTTTTGTGAATTACCTTGTTTTACTTTGTTAAAAATCATCATCATTAAAAGTTCCAAAGGAATTTATTAGATTATACAATTCACCCCCCCCCCTCTTGTATATTGAGCATCTACATCATTATAAACTTTATTCAGTATCTATAATATTTTGATCCTACATTTGGTATTATAGAGTATATAATACTCACATACCATCTCAACAATTGGTATCAAAGTAGGTCTCTGAAATACTTATATTCACATATAAGGTTTTTTTACTAAAGTTCTAATTGTTATATTTTCCTTGCTTAGGAATATTTTTCTTGAATACGAACTTTTTCTTTTAACATGTTTTTGTGGAAATATTTTTCTTAAAGATGACAGGAATGAATATTGGTTCCATAGAAAATCTAAATCCAACTAGACCACCTATATTTAATGGAAATGATTACAAATATTGGAGAGATCGTTTAAAGACTTTTGTTATTAACACTAGAGTTGATAATTTTTTTATACTTACTGGAGGATATAAAATTCCTGACAAGGAAATTGGTACCTTTACCAATCAACAAAAGCATGAGTATCAATTGAATTATAAGGTACACAATAGTTTGCATTGATCTATGAATAGAAATATATATAGCCAAATTTCATCTTGTGAAGCAGCAAATTTTATTTGGAGGAAACATGAAGTTACTCACTTTGGAACTTCCAAAGTAATTGAAACAAGAAGAGCCATGCTCATAGTTGAATACCATGGTTTCTGCTTTCTTTATGGAGAACCAAAATTTATGGTGCAACAATGATTCATTACTATTGTGAATAGTTTACAATCCATGTGTGAGAAAGGATTAGATATTGATGCTATTTTTGATAAGATCATATACATCATGTCCAATGAGTTGGAATTCAAGAGGACTGCTATTGATGAGAACATAATGGTTATTCAGATTAATCTTAATGAACTTTTTGGAACTCTTCTTCAACACGAGACCAGAATGAAGAGAGATGTTGATAATGTAAAGAAGAAGAATAGGAATGGTAGTGTTTCTTTCACTAAAACTTCAAATAATATGAAATCCAAGACTCCTGAAAGAGTTACTAGATCCAAATATAATAAGATTATTATTCAATTTGAATCTAGTGGAAGTGAATATTCATAAAATTAATTATTCAATCTTGCTCTAAGGATGACCAATATTGTTCGACAAAAGAACATTCAATCGATATATAAGAAGAAATAAAGGAAAGATAAGAAATACACAGAAGTTACATGTTATGAATGCCAGAGAGATGGACATATAAGGCCTGATTGTATTATTCTCAAGAGAAAATAAAGAAAGGAAAATCATTCTGAGAGAAACAAGAAAAGGTACTACAAATCTAAAGGTAAGAAAGTTTTGAAAGATAATGACACTTGGAGTGCTAGTGGTGGAGACTCTTCAAATAAATCATCAGATTACGAATCTTCTGGATAGAAGAATATTGTTTTAATAGCCAAACTACCTATTGAAAATTATTGTTTGAAGGCTAAGGTACACAATGAAGAATCTATGACCAATGTTTCTTTAAATTAAAATTATAGTAATGATAAGTATTATAACTCTTTATATGAATAATCTTCTTCTAATGAAGATAACACTTTACCTTTCTATGAATAAGTTTCTAGATTTTCTAAAATCCTTGATATTGAGAATTCAAAACTCATGAAAAATATTGATAAGGGAAATTATTGGAATTCTATTCTTACTAAGGAAATATCAGATATTTCTAAATATTTCAATAAGAAAATGGTTGATTTTGATTGAATTTCAAAAAATCCTGAGGAAGTAAATTCTGAAAAGAATAAACGTTCTAAGGATCTAGAAAACGTAATTTCTAAGAAAAAATTTTTCGATCCTAACTCTTGTTCAAAATCAAATGTTTAAGAAGACAAGAACTTGGTTATCAAATTGAAATCTGAAATTTTTTCCTTGAGTAAGTGTTTGTCAAAATTTACCTTAGGTAAGTAAAATTAAAATAAGATGTATTCTCAAATCTGACCTTTAAGGAATAGTTCTGGTTTTGTATATACTAGTTCTAAAAAAAATTTTTGTAACAATTATTTTTTCATCAAAGTGTTCCATTTTGTATGAAGTGTCAGTGTGGTGGGCATTGGGAAAAAAATTTCCTTAAACAAAACCCATTCTTTAGTATTCCAAAAAGAACTTTTTTTCTAAGAAAATGTGGGTACCTAAAATTTTTCTTTCATAAATTTCTGAATCCAAGAATGTCTGGATTCTGAAATTCTAACTCTTTTTTTTCAAGAAAATAGAGAGAGTACTAACAGAAAGACATGGTACATGGATAGTGGATATTCTCAACATATGAATAGTAAAAAAACTATTTTTAAAAGATTATCAAGACAAAAGGAGGAAAAGTACCTTACGAAGATAATGCTTAGGAAGAAATTATTGGTATAGGTAACATTGTTATTCTTGGAAGAATTTTGATTTCAAATGTTTTTATATTACGGGTCTTAAACACAACCTCATTAGTATAAGCTATTTATGTGATGAAGGTTACCTTGTGAATTTTTGGAATGACAAGTGCTTAGTACACAATTCCAAGAAAGAATTTATTCTTTCTGCCCATAGGCAAGAGAATGTTTACACACTAAACATTGAAGACCTTAGGAGCCAAGATCTAACTTGCCTTAGTGTAGTGGAAGATCATTCATGGTTATGACATAGAAGGTTAGAACACTGTAATCTTAGGAACTTATGAAAAAATTCTAATAAAAGATTAGTTAAGGATCTACCAAAGCTTAGATTTGATTCTCTAAAAGTTTTTGATTCTTTTCAATATAGAAAGAAAAATAAATCATGTTTTAAATTAGTTAGTGAAGTTACAACTACTGATGCATTAAAGTTCGTGTATATGGATCTCTTTGGTCCTATACAAACTGGAAGCATTGGAGGAAAATGTTATGTATTTGTTTTAGTTGATGATTACCCTAGATTTACATGGGTATATTTTCTAGAAAATATGTCTGAAGCTTTATCGTATTTTAATTGTTTTAGAGCCCAGGATAAAAATGAGAAAAAACTTCCATTGAAAACTATTCATATTAATCATGGTGGAGAATTTCAAAATTATGATTTTGAAGCTTTCTATAGTAGAAAAGGCATTACTCACAATTTCTCAGCACCGATAACTTCTCAATAGAATAGTGTTGTTGGAAGAAGAAATATTATTATTCAGGAGATAACAAGAACCATGTTGAGTGAATATTCCATATCAATACACTTTTGGGATGAAGCTAAAAGTACTGCTTGTTATACTAATTATCGAGTTTTGATTAGACATTTTATTAATAAAACACCTTACGAGTTATGGAATGGTAGAAAACCTAGGCTTTCCTACTTCAAGGTTTTTGGTTGCAAGGTATTCATCCAGAATACAAAAGATAATCTTCACAAAATTGCACCAAAATCTGATGAAGGAATTTTCTTATGCTACTCTACTACTTTTAAGGCCTATAGAGTTTTCAATAAAAACACTTGTACTGTTGAAGAGATATTTCATGTCAAATTTTATGAAACTGATCATTTTGTTTTTAGACATCCCCAACCTACATCTTCGGATGAATTTTCAAAAGTTGATTATAAATTTTTGATAGAAGATCCTTCTGATAAAGAAAATTCTCAAGAAAATGTTTCTCCCCAGTGGTGTTATTTCACTCCGCCTTTCTTGGTTCTCTCCTCTCTCATTTTTCTTGGATTTGGTCTCTCGAGTTTCTCTCCTCCCTCTTTTTTGTCTCCACTTGCTCCATGAAGGCCTTCTCTGGCCGCCTTACTTCACTCTGGCCTCGAGCTCCACCACTCCTCTCTAGGTCAGATCTCGAGCGATGGGCACACCGAGGCTTTAGGTTAGTAGTTTGGTGGGTGGGGACCTCATGGTGTCGTAATCTTCTTCATTTAGGGTTTCGGCCCCCGGTTTCTTTATTGGGTTTCATCCCCTTGAAGTGGTTATTTTTTATTCAATCATGGTCTATTTTTAGGGTTTCAGTCTCATTTCACCCCTATCCCATTTTCATCCTATATCTTGGGTCTGGATTTATGTTCTTTGGGTTTCATCTGCTAGTTCACTCTTTTTCGGAACAATGTTGGTGTTTTCAAGTGGTCGTTTATGGTGCGAGCTAGAATTTTGTGTTGGGTGTTATGCATGTGGTTTCTTCATGGCAGCAATGATGAATTCTCCACAGCGATACGAAGATTCTGGTGGTGTTCTACAGTGATGACTACAGTGTTCCCAATGATGACAGGGGTCTGCAATGGTTCGGCGATCTGATGGATTTGGTGTCGGTGTGTGTGTGTGTCGAGTTGATGGTGACAGCGGCATGATGTGGCCTACTAATTTTTTTACTTTAATATTTTAATTGGTTCTATTGCTGGTGGCTTTGTGGATCCAAGATGGTTTTGTCTCTTTGAATTTTGTGAACCGGTTTCATCTAATTGTTGAGGTACAGTGAATGGTTGGGTTTTTATTTTGAAATTTGAACTCTGTAATGGGTGTTTTGTGAGGTTGTGTTTAGATGCTGGAGGTTCTGTAGGTTACCACTTCCCCTCAAAGAGAATTTTTAATAAAATAAAAAAATGGATTGTGGAATCAACCTGTAAGGACTAGAAGTTCCTTAATAAATGAAGTAGAATATCTATAATTACTTTTCTATTTTAACCAAAAAACACTGATGAAGCTTTAGGTGATTATTATTAGATAAAATCTATGCAAGATGAACTAAATGAATTCGAAAGGAATAATGTCTAGACCTTGGTTCAAAGGCCTTCGGAAAATTTTGTTATTGGAGTAAAATGGGTTTTCATAAATAAGTGTGATGAAAATGGAATTATTGTAAGAAATAATGCTAGATAAGTTGCTAAAGTCTATAATCAACGAGAAGGAATAGACTATGAAGAATATTATTCTCTAGTAGCTAGAGGTAAATCTATTCGTATCTTACTTTCCTTTGAAGCATTCTACAATTTTAAACTTTTTCAAATGGAATTGAAATGTTCTTTCCATAATGGTTATTTTCACAAGGAAGTTTTTGTTGAACATTCTCCTAGTTTTGAAGATGCAAAACACCCTGATCATGTTTTTAGACATACCAAAGCTTTTTATGGACTTAAGAAAGCCCCTAGAGCTTGGTTTGATAGACTTACAGGATCTTTTCTTTAAAATAACTATGTCAAGGGAAATGGAGATCCATCCCATTTTATAAATAAAGATACGAAAAATGTTTTGATTGTTCATGTTTATGTTGATGACATTATATTTGGTTCAACTCATCAATCATTAACTGATTCATTTGCGGATCTAATGAAATATGAGTTTGAAATGAGCTTGATGGGTGAGTTAACATTTTTCCTTGGTTTTAAAATTTCTCAAAAACCAGACCGAATCTGTACATCCCAACTTAAGTATATCAAAGATCTTATTAAAAAGTATGCATATGACAACACTAAAAGTATAATTACTCCCATTTGCACCTCAAACACACTTGATCTGGATGAAGCTGTGAAACCAGTAGATCAAACATATTTTAGACGTATGATAGGAAGTCTACATTACTAGACAGCTAGTCATCCAGACTTAATGTTTTCAGTATGCTTATGTGCAAGATATCAATCCAATAATAAGTAATCTCATTTACAGGCAGTGAAAAGAATTTTTCACTACTTAAAGTGAACCATGGATTTAGGATTCTTTTATACTTCTGGAAATGATTTTTTAAACATTTTTTGGATGCTGACTTTGGTGGTTGTAGAATGGATAGAAAACATACATCCAAAACTTATCATTTCTTATGAGATTCATTAGTTTCTTGGTCTTGGAAGAAGTAACACTCAGTAGCACTTTCCACTACTGAATCTGAATATGTAGCAGCTGGAATTTGTTGTGCTCGAGTGTTGTGGATGCAACACACACTCACAAACTATGGTATGAGTTTTACCAAAACAAAAATTTTGGGTGATAATACAAGTGCCATTACCCTAAGTAAAAACCCAGAACATCACTCTCATTCAAATCACATATATATTAGGCATCACTTCCTTAGGGATCACACACAAAAAGGAGATATCATCCTTCGTTTTATCGGAACGCAAGATCAACTTGCTGATATTTTCACAAAATATTTACCCTCTGATAGATTTGATTACATTAAACAGAAGTTAGGAATGATAACCGTAAGGTAATCCTCCTTATTAAATTCTTGTTAAAATCAATCTCCTTACATTAATAAACACCTTTTCATAGGGGGGGGTACAATTTCTTGTTAGTCTAAAAAGTTTTTCAAAATTTTTGTAATTAAGTTTTTCAAAATTATTATAATGAAGTTTTTCAAAATTTTCATAATGAAGTTTTTAAAAAATTTCGTAATGAAGCTTTTTCAAGATTTTCATAATGATGATTTTCCAAAATTTTTGCAATAATGTTTTTTTAAATTCTTTCATAATGGAATTTTTTGTAGTCAGTTTTTAAAAAAAACATTTTCGTACTCATGTTTTTTTAGGATTCTAAAGTTCTTCAGGAAGAATTTTCCCTCACTACGAATAATTTTCCTAACAATCCAAAAGGTATGTTTTCCTTATTATGTTTTTGTAGTAATCATTTACTTACTGGTTTTTTATTTTGTGTTTTTAAATTTTTCGAAATCTATTTTCCTAAAATCCTAATGTTATCCAATAAAAACCTCAAAAGATCAGATCCTACAAAATTTCCCTTGCGACTATCATCTCAACTGTCAGATCTGATCAGTAGATTTCTCAACCATTGGATTGTGTTTGGAAGTTAAATTGTCACATAAACACCTATATAAAGGACCCCCGAAGGGTTTTCCCACAACATTTTTCATGATTTTTCATGTCGAAGCTCTGCCCCCTTTCAAAAGCCCATTCTGAACCTCTCAAATATCGCTCAATTCTGAATGTCTATAGAAGAGTCAATTCAGAAATATATGTCTACTGTCAAGCCGATTCCAGAGTGGAATGTATACAGAGAAAGGTTGGTTCATCTGGATTTCTTCAAAAATTATGATCCTATAATCTCCAAGAACATCCAGATTAATGGATAAGAAAGTGTTTTCATATCGAAGCCAGGGGCTCAAGACACGGTTTATCCATATTTTCTTATCGTGTATTATAAGTAAGTTTGTTTATTTAAGGAAGAATCCAGAGAGATGTTTTCTTTCAAACATTATGGAAAGACATATACCCTTTCATACACCAAGGATGCTAGCATGGTTATGTTGTCATATGAAAGGGAAGCTGAATTTTGTTCCCATAAGTTACCGAATGTTCAAGGATGTTTTTTCAAGGTAAAATCTATGTAGTGTCTTTGAATTTAAGATTTATCACCTCTCTACAAATAATCAGATCCTTGAATTATGGTTACAATGTTTCATCATTCCGAGAAAATGTGATAAGGACATCTTAATGAAGAACGACATGTACATATTAGATTTTCTAGTGAATTTTAGGAAGATAAACTTGATGAAGCATATTCTCATTACGATAGAGAATATCAAGAATGGGAACTTGGGAGCCCAGTTAATCATGTATCCATCCATCCTCTCTAAGATAATTTTTTGGTTCCTTGAGTCTATCAAAATCCCTTGCTGTTCAAAGTCGAGTAATTGCAAATTCATGTTGGTTAGTGATGATACTCTCAATAGAATGAAATTTTGTTTTTCTAAGGAATCAAGAGAGTTCTATGATCTACTAGAGGAGGATTCTGAAGCCGTTTTGAACGAAAAAGAAGTTGCAGAACCATCAAGAAAGCTGGAAAAAGAGGAAATTGAAATAGGTAGAAGAAGTAGAGAAAACCCCTATAGCTAATAAATTTCAATCTGAACCTCCAAATCCCAAGAAGAAAAAAGCTTATCCAGATGAGGTTGTTGCAAAGTCGAGGGAAGATAAGAAAAACCAGTAGGAAGGAGAGCCACAGTTTGGATTGGATCCTACTGAGGCCAAGGCGTTAAAATAAAAGGCAGCTGTTGAGCTAGAGAAGAAAGTCAAAGAAAATAAGCAGAAGAAGAAAATGTCGGAGGCCCAAATTTTCCAATCTCTTTTGAAGGCCACTAAAATATTATCTGAGAATATCCCTATACCGAAATCCTTCCTGGTAAGACCCTTACTTGAGACTCCGGTGAAGAAGTTCATGAATCCAGAAAATGCCCAAGAGAAAGTTCTTAAAGAGAAAGATATTGTCAAAGGAGTATAAGAAGAAGCTGAAATCATTACTGATACAGAATATTTGATTAGGAAAGTGGAGGACTTTTATGAGAAGGAATGTGTATCCGAAAAATTTCCAATTCAGACTTCTCAAGCTGTGTGTTCAAAGAATGCTACTCTTGGGGTAGATGAAAAATCTGAGGATGAAGTGAACAAGATTAATAAAAAAGAAATCTATAATCAACACATTATTCACCCAGAGGATGCTACGGAAAGAGCCGAGAAAAATAAGGTTGATGAAGATAGAATTGTTCATAAGTCTGACAGTGAACAAGAATCTCTAGTTGAGAAAGTTGTTCCGAGAACCGAAAAAGGGAAATAGGCTATTATTGATACACCTACCAAAGTTTTTTTAAAGAAGAAGGAAGCTGGTGAATCTTCTAAGAGAAAAATTTTTGAGCTAGAGAAAGATTCTTCACCTAGGAAAGTCTGGGATTTAGAATCATCTTCTCTGGGACATGATTTTTTTATGCAATCATTGAAGACTCTGGTTGACACAATTCCGATCTTTCCAAGCATTGACTCAAGATTTTAGATGCTCCAACAAAACATGAATCAGAAATTAGATTCTGTATCCATGGTAATAGAGAAGTGTGTGAATATTGAGGCTGATTACAAGAATTTCTTCATTAACTACAATTCTCACAAAATATCTTGTAATAAAATGGTGAGCTTGTCAAAGAAGATAGTTGAATATTTGAGAGAGCTTGATGTGTTTCAAGATTATGTTTTGGATGCTTTTGATACTGAAGATGCTAAAATCATGGATCTCACGACTAGATTTGACAAAAATATAACCCTTGAGCAGAATACGCAGATTCAAGAGGTAAAGGATCTGAATAGAACTCTTCATTATTTTTCCTATAGTTTGAAGAATGAAAGGGATCTACAGATCGAGATCGAAGAGAAGCTAGTTAAGAAAAATGAGTTGTTGAAGGCCCAGGAAGAATCTCTGAATGCTCAGGAAGAAAAGATCAAAGTATTAGAGAAGAAAGCAGAGGATCAGGGTCAGATCCTAAATCATGTAGAGGAAGACCACAAGAAACTCACAAATATGAAATCCATAGGGTATAAATTGATACCCAAGGAGAAGGAAGCAAAATTGATCCAATCTTATATTTTTTTGTATTTTTTTCCTTGTACAAATTCTTCCTATCTTAATGAAATTTTTTATTGCTCATTTTTATTTGGATACTTTGTACTAATATTTCAGGTACTATAATTTTTTTTCTAGTCCCTCAAATTCTTTTTTAAAATCACAAAGGGTGAGAAAAAATAATACTAAGAAAATATGAAATATCCCTCAGAAAAGGGGAGTTTATATAAGGGGGAGATTTCATTATAGATATTTTTGTACTCAAGAGAATGAAAAATCTCATTCTGGAAATCTAGAATATGATCCTTAGTGTTCCAAAGCCTCTGGGGGAGTTAGTCGTATTCATCATTGTCCATGTGTGAAGGGAGATAAGTTTTATTTTCAAAGTCTAGAAATTCTTCTAAGACCTTATTTTCTTTTTCCTAAGGATGTTTGTGCTTTCCAAAAAGGGGGAGATTGTTGAGTCAATAAGGTTTTCCTTATGAATTTTCCATTCCATCGTACTTGGGGGATATTTTTTAGTCAATAATGTTTCCTTATGAAATTACCACTCCTTCATGTTTTTATAATCACAAACACCTTATCTCAAGGAAAATTTCTTTTTACCCTGTGTTTTACTTTCTTAAGGAAAAGTTTCTTTCCCCAAGAAAATTTATCCTTACCATGTTTTCATTGTTCATTATATTGTCTAAGTGTTAAATTAGGTTTCATGTCTAAAACCTCAGATTCATATAATACATAGATATAGATAATTATTTATTCATGATCCGAATTCAGGTTTATAATTCTTCTAAATTCAGACTCTGAACTCGTATAAGTTCTGACTTTGAATTCTAAAGAATTCAGTCTCTGATCTTCCTGATTTCTGACTCCCAATTCTAATGAATTCAGACTATGAATTTTCTGAGTTCTGATTCTAAATTCTAATGATGTCAGACTCCAAACTTTGTGAGTTCTAAGTCTCAATTATAATGAATTCGGACTCCAAACCTTGTGAGTTTTGACTTCAAATTCTAATGAATTCAAACTCTAAAATTTCGGAGTTCTGATTCCGAATTCTCATGAATTTTGAATATGAACTTTGTAAGTTCAGGTATCGAATTATTGAGAATCCAAACTCCTAATTTCCTTGAAATTCATACACTGTAATTATATAGATTTTAGGTTCTGAATTCCTTAGAAAATAGAATCCAAATATATATGTATTATAGACTTTTAATTTGTTCTTGGTTAGACTACAAACTTTTATTTTCTTACACTTCGAACACTTGAATTTGGTTATGTAACAATATTTTTTCTTACACTTGTTTTTTTTATAAAATGATGTCTTGAATTAAGTTACTAACTAACATTTATTTGAGTGACATATGTACTGGTCCCTCTTAAATTCAAGGAAAAATATGACTATTAGAGAAGGGATCCGACCGTTGAAGTCGTGCCTAAAAATAGGATCTCATTTGAAAGAGCTCACAACTTTGATGAATTGTTCTATGACTCTAGATATTACATGTTTTTGAAGATATTTCTAGAGATAGACTCTCATGATTAGTGCGTACTGAACATCTTTTTCAGATTTTCTTTGTGTGACTCCAAATATTGATGAGTACATTTGAGGCTTCTGGGGATAGGAATACATAGGCGCCGACTACCTTGAAGTTGAGGGATTCATTACTGAGGAAGTTAGAGGTGGTGACTAACATGAAGTTGAGGGCTTGCGGGGATAGCAAGACAGACTCCGATCATCGTATTAAGGACTTACCCTATTGTGGGTATGATATACTTTCTTGAAAGTATAAATCAAGGGACCTTAATCCATGTTTGTTGGATACCCTTCTCTTTGGGTTAAAAGATTTAATACTTGTTACTCTGTTTGTTTCAAGTTTTCCACGGCATTTCTTATTATTGAGGTAAGTATAACTATTTTATACTTCCTTATACTTGTACTCTGATTTAGTAAGATTATATATGCTTTAAGGTATAATATTTATCTTTGTAAACTTTTGTTAAGTTTCATTTTTGGAATCACTTTTCCATAATTACTTTCTCGGAATCATTTTTCCTGAATCAAGTAAGTTTGTAGAACTTAGAGGTTTTGTGAATTACCTTGTTAAACATTGTTAAACGTCATCATCTTTAAATGTTCCAAATGAATTTTTTAAATTATATAATTCACCCCCCTCTTTTATATTGAGCATCTACATCATTAGATACTTTATTCGGTATCTATATTATTTGGATCCTACATTTGGTATTATAGAGTATATCATACTCACATACCATCTCAACACATTCTTTGAATTTTTTTTGGGATTTTTGAACAAATATTCATTGAAAATCATAGGGTTCAAAGAAATTATAAATTTATAAGTTTTTGTTTGAACAAGAGAATAAATAACAATTTCTACAGAATTTTAGAGTTAGGAAACTGGGGGTAAATCTAATAATGATTAAAATTATGGATCATTTTTTCTAGAAAAGTTGTGAGAAAAAATATTTTTTCTAATATTAAATATTCTCAAAAGAAAAACCATTTATTGAAACATGCAGGAACGTGTATTATTTACAATCAGGAGAGAAAGTAACTTTTTATGATAATTCCCCATTATATTCACTTGTGGTATTTTCTGATTATTTTTGGATGATTATAATAGTATTGAATGATAAGGGGTAGGTACCAACATTAGATTTAAATGCTGTAAAAACCTACGATCCCTATATTATCATTTCATATTAATACATGTAGAACATGTTTTATATACTAATTGAGAGGATCATAAATAAATAAAAATACAATGGTTAATATTAGTTTTAAAATAAATTACAAAAATCCCCACTGATTAAACCCACTCACCCCATCCAAGTGGTTGAAGTATTCAAAGGAATATAAAAATCGTTTGGATATCTATATTATATTTCATTAATTAGATGTACTAATTTAAGATTTTCCAAAACATCCATTAATATATTTTTTTGAGTAATAATATTTTCAATTAACAATTCATTTATAAGCCATCAGTAATAATTATTAATTATTCCCTAAAATTATAGTAGACATTATTTATCAGGTTAATATCAAAATAATCTATAGTAGGTACTACCTAAATTTTTATTCAATTTTTTTTGAAATGGATCACACACCAATATTTTTTAATTATGGAATACTTATCTAATCGTTTAAATTATTATATTTTAAAAAAATTAATTTTACAAAAATGATGTATTATTATATTTTTCATAATTAAATAATCATGGCATGGTTCATAATGTCACATTTTATTTAACTCACTCATTTATGAAATTTTGAAACATGTCAATCTAAAAGAATCCTTATTACAAAAATTAATTCATATATTTATTAAACCATAAAGAAGTAGTCTATTCACTAGTAAACCAATAACATGATTATATATTATTAAGTAAATGAAATAAAATATGAGTATATTTGTTAATTATATCAAAATATTTTTCACGGATTATAGCTCTCATTTTCCCCTTTTAATATATTAATGAATTTTTAACGATAGATATATAATAATAGAAACTGGAATCATTATATTGAGACAATATACAATCAATTTTTGCTCAATATTTATAACTTACTATTAATGATGAATCCAAAATTATAAATCACTATTTTTACTACGTTCATTTTTATGGATTTTATTAATATTTCAAACTATTTAGACCATAATTCACTCTATATAATCCACTAATTATAGTTACTATATATCCCAGTAATTATAAATACTTTTTTATTGTAAATATTATTTTTAAGTATAATTTTTTTGAAAGATAGTCCAAAATTTATATGTCACCACCAAATGAAAAACATTATCCTTAAATATTTATTTTCCTTCTAGAAATATAATTAATTTTAATGATTTGTAATTTGAAACTCAATCATATCCTAATAACTATTTATAAAAATATATTAGCTGACCATTATATCTCTTGAATGATTAAAAAATTATGATTTATCAATATAATCACTAAAGTTTTCCTACTCTTTATCGAGGTTGTATATTTTTTACCTAAAATTATTAAATCCTTCTATAGATTACCCATGTGTTTACATCAAGAAAAGAATATCAATTATAATTCACACTAGTTCAATACTCAGGATTAAATTCTACTTCAAAAAAATATTTAATATAATTTCACAGTTTTTAATTGAATTCATGTCACATATCAATATATTAAAAAAACTCTAGTTTATTAGGATACAATTCTCTCACTAATCCAAGAAATTGCCTCTCATAAATTTCAATCCAAAATCAGTTGATTAATTATCAAGAATAAAATTCTTAATTTTTGAAACATAAAATATAATATAAAAATTTAAAAATTTTAAATTTAGGGAAAAAACAATATTTAATAATTATTATAACCAATACAATGAAAATAAAAATTTCAATGTAATAAAAATAATGAATCTATAATATAAATGAAATTATGATATTCAGTGTTAGACACCTACCACATGATCACCAAACCAAATACAATATATTGGGAATGCAAGAACGAATTTCTTCATTATATTATTCACAAATGTTTTTTTATTAAAAAATTATTTTACTATAATAAATTGAGAAAGATATGTGAAAAAGAAATAAGTAATAATTATATATGGAGAGAGAATCCTGTTATAGGGAATGAATGAAAAAAGGGAGAGTGGGAGAGTGATAGAAGGAGATGGGTTATTTTACCTCCATTTGGGAACACAATACACTGAGAACCAAGGGGCTAACAACCATTTCCTAACAGCCTACTAGATTAATTATTTTCGAAAAAATAATTTTTAAATTTATTTTTTAGACTTATCAAACACAATGTCCCCTGGTTTATTCTTTTCAACTATTAACTCTACATACAAATACATAATTTCATAAAAAATTAATTTCAAGTATCCATTTCTTCTTTCCCAACCACCTATACAACATTTTATCTTTCATTTTCAACTACTACATTTACCCCAACAAAAATAATACTTTATTTCTGTTGGTCATGTCCCTAATAAGTTTCCTCTCGTATTATTTAATTATTTATTATTCATTATGTAACACCTCATATATTATGTTAAACCATCATTCTATTTTACAGTATCCAAATAATATCTTATTATTTTTAGTTAATTATTTCCTTATAAAATATTTTTAATAGCTAAAACATTATAACCAAATTAAATAAAAATATAAATTCAGTCACTAATATAAGAAACCATATTTTAACATTGAGAAAATATAATTAATTTAGAACTATATTTTACATAAAAATATAACACCAATATATATGACCATATCTAAGAGAATGATTTCATAAAAAATTAATTAATTTTTATCTATTATTGATTTATTTATAATTTTAAGAAAAATTATTCTTGATCAAAAATCAAAATAAATTGACTCTTTCATCTGAACTAGTCATGATAACCATATGAAAAATTGTATTTAATTAATAATTCAATTATATATTATTAAATTATTTAAATAAAATAAAAAATTCCATAATCATTGATAAAAAATTCTTGAATTTAATAAATACTCCAAAATGAATTTGATATTAATGGTCAAGGAATATGTAATCATTGTCATAGTTTAAAAAGATATAAATTATAATGTGATTATTTTTTATATAAATAATAATTTATTTTTTGGATCAAAAATTGATTTACAGCGATAAAATTTAATCCTTTAATAATATCAATAATTTTTAAACCACTAAATATTTCTGAAAAAATCCATAAGATTTTTTATGAAATAAATAAATTATTTTCAAGAAGTATCATCTCACAGTGTAATTGGAAATCTTATGTATGTTACTAATGATATTTTAAAAGATATATTCCTTCCCCCAAAAATATGTGAATGATTTATATTATCTTTTATATAGAGATATTGAAACAAAATTATTAATATTTTTTATTTTTTCATAGAAATACAA
This sequence comes from Viscum album, assembly GCA_963277665.1. Classification (NCBI taxonomy): domain Eukaryota; kingdom Viridiplantae; phylum Streptophyta; class Magnoliopsida; order Santalales; family Viscaceae; genus Viscum; species Viscum album. The sequence goes on along the minus strand of OY728121.1, from coordinate 1,507,014,430 downwards.
ACATAGATTCATTACACTCTAAAAATGAAAAATAATATATTATAGGCATTTTATATAAAATATATATTCCAAATCTAGGAATCCAAAAAAATATATTGGATATTTATTAGGGTTTATTTGTGATTTATTTTATATGTTTTGAGAATAATTAATTAATTTTTAACCCCCACCCCATTTTCTTGGAAATGTAATAGGTCAGTTTTATAATATATGATCAAAACAAAAAAATGTGATGTGTAGGAATAGTTTTTTAAGATAGAAGGACCACTTGAAGATCCAATATTTACCACCATGAATTTAAAACACATATAAAAATATTGAAAATATTAATTTTTTTACACATGTTAACAAGGTGCATATTTACTTTTTGGTTCCTACAATATAATAACTCCATAACTTAGCCTAATTGGCCTATAATAATTTCTAGATTATTAAAATCCTTTGATGATGTATCAAGGTGTATTTTAGTGAGGATATAAAATATTTAGTTATCATATATTGGTTTATATAATGAATTAATAGTATGATATGAGTCCTCGGAAATTTAATTTTCTATGATGTAATTTTTACAGTCTTATCTTTTCCAGGTATGTCTCTCTCAAAATATTTTGTTATATTTTTTTCTGTTAATCTTTTTCTCATCATGCACCTTGGTTGTCATGTTTTGTCGTGGTTACCTCTATTTTGAATAAACATTGTCTTAGGATATGAGGAATGTTCAAAAACCTAAGAGGGTCCATATAGAGAGCTTTTTTGGGTAAAATGAGTTATTGTCTAGAGATGTATGTAAATATGAATGAATGGAGTCCTTGTAAATTGGTGAAATGTTTGGTCGATTCTTGTAATGTTGAGAAACAATGAATGGGTTTAGGGTTGTTTTAATGGAAATGTGATGAAAAACCATATGTATAACATTTACAAGTCCTGTAAATAGTTTACACATCATGTAATGTTTGTATATTTTTAATAATATAAACTTAGTGGATTGTTTTTTTGGTGTATCCAATTAAAATTATTTAAATAATTTGTAACTAAATTACACACCATGTAATTTCATAACAATCAATATCAATATATTATTTGTGGTTTAATTTTAATTATAATTTTCTACAACCTTTTCCTCTCAACCCTAGAGAACCTTCCATTGTATTTTGGTGTTTCATCCATCCTTCTAAAGTCCATGATAATGCCTTTGATCCCTGAAAATTGTTTTTGGTACAATTTATTCATTCTATTCCTTCTTTTTCTTTCTATTGAATTAAAATCCTTTGACCATGTTCATTGTTGGTTTTGATCTTCATCTGTATTGATCATGGAACCCTCTTGAAATCATATACACCTTCTTCCTCTGGGGTGTTTTCCATGGGAAGTAATATTTGATTTCTAGTTAAAGGAAGGGTTTTAAATCATAAAAATATATTTTGATAACTTCCATGTATATGAAATATTACTATTGCACCAATGTAATGTATGAATAAATTTATTAAATAATTAATGGGATTATTCCTTTAAGACAGTTGGTTTCAATTGGCTTCCAAAATGGAAAATAACTACTTGTTGGGTGAGCTAACCATTAATATAATTGAATTAGATAATGTCTTAAATTATGTTTATCATTACATGAGACCTTAACTTATTTCATGATTTAGAATTGCTATGTTGTGGATTACTTCTTATGTTGTGGAATTCTGATCAATTTTGATATAATTAAAAGTGGTATATGAAATACAAATGGTAATTCACATAATTAAAAATTAAATTTTTTTTATGTGATTGTGTGATATCTACGTTCTATCAGTGGACTTGTGTTCTTTTCAAATATGATTATATATCATGCCTAGCCTTGGAACTTTCACAATTATTTTTTGTAATTATACTATTGAGTGGCCATGGAGTGGTCCCATGTTTTAATTATTATATAGAGTATGCTTAGACAAGACCAATGCTACCATGCTAATAGGTACTTGACCCAGATGTTATAATCCTTCTTTGGATTTGACCTAGATTATTATGTTTATACCATATTTATATAGTTTTGGATGGCATGTTCATAATACATGGTCCGAGATATCATGGAATGAAACCAAATAATTTTATTTTATTATGGTTTATGGTGTTTTCTCGCATAGTTGTAAGACATTCCAAGAGATATATTGGCATAGTGCAGAAGCAGGTTGTTTTTGTATTTTATTAATTTTCAAATTAATTAATAAATATGTTTTATATTTTATTTCATATAATTATTATCAAACTAATGTTTTTAGACATGGTGGTGTTAAACTACCTAGTTATACTCACACATTATTAATTTCTCCATTTTGTACCTGAGAAGATTTTGTGGACGTAGGTTCAGACAAGGGAAACAGACCATACTATTTATTGTTTTTTTGCTTGATGGGTTAGAGTTTGGATGTGGGAAAGATATGGGGTTCAAGACTGAGGATTTTTTAGTCTTTTTTTTATATATTCTTGTACTTTACATTTATTATTTCTACCATGAAATTTAGATACATTATATCACATAATTACATTAATAATTTATTATTTATTGGATAATTAAGTTGTATTTTATTTTTTATTTTGTCTATGTATACACATTAATTTTTTAAATTAATATGGTGTTTATTTACAACTATGGAACTTCATACCAGGGGTTATAGTCTCCCAACTATACATTTCACACCCCTTCTACTAATCATAATCCTCTTGTGTATGAGGAGGTATGCATTAGGTCTCATAACCAACTATTTTTTTTCCATGTGAGAGAGTGAAAAATTAGGGGAAATTTCAAATTGGTATCAAAGGAGAAGGTTTTATTTTCATACATATTACTATTTGGGAATGGTTGAAAGGATACAAGGATGTTTCAGGACATAGTAATGAGATTTTTCATGGGAGTGGCTAACCCATGTAGAAGGGAAATCCAAGTGAAAAGTGATGGAATTGATTGTGATGTTTGGTTGTTATAGTTGATGTTATTTCACAATGGGTGATTCATATGGTGTGTGAGGGTTTTGTTTTATGATGTAAAATTTTCTGGAATTTGTACCCATAGATTGTTGTGGTGTGAGACTAGTATACATGCATTATAATAGGCACCGATATATATATTTAAATTCATTGTTCATGATTGGGGTGTACCAATTTTTTCATGTGATATATACATACTAATGAACTATGAAATGATATATCCATCATACTTGATGCATAAAATAAATAAAATAAATTGATACATTATAATTAAATACTTATAATACTTGTTTAGGGAGACTATGAGTCAGTGGTTCTTTATTGTAATCACCTATTGAGGTTGGCCTTATTGCTATCTATTTCTCAAAGGTGTGTGTTTTACATAGAGAGAAAATTCCTTCTTGATGTCATTTTCTTGAGCATAATGAGAGTGTAAATTAAGACACTCCTAAAAGACGCAAACTGAATATTCCTAGAGTTTGTGTGGATTACATGGACTTTCAGATTTGTGAAATCTTCTTAAAGACCATGTGATCCATGGAAAGAGAGATTGTTTATATGGTTATTTAGATGGATGAGTTAATATTTTTGTTTTAGCTACAACATTCACCTATGTTTACAGAGGAAGGAAGACCATGGGCAGCTGAGTTCTAGATTTAGATAGTCTAGAAAATATTCAAGCATCTTGAGACACATTCAGAAACAAAGGTTAATCTTTCTGCATATATGATTCATGGACCTAACAAGTGATGGTGGGATATTCTGATGGAATATGGGTATCAGTATGAGCATTCATGGAAGGAATCTGAGATAAATTTTTTGATATTTTTCTATCTCAAAACATTGTGGGATGAAAATCTTGTTATTTTATCCATATAATGTAGGATTTCATGTTAGTGATGTACTATACGGGACGTTTAAATAATCTAAAAACATTATTTCCTTCATGGTAGGTAATGATATCTCCATGTCAAGATGATTTCTAAATGATATTCACAATGATATTAGTTTACAGGTGAACATTTTTCTCTTGAGTAGCATAGTGGACATGATGAACTAAGAACACATCACAGAAGGAATTCTCAGAGTGTCCCCAAGTCGAGGTCATTCTATTTCAGTAGGGAAAACATGAAGTTATTCATTGGGCGGAATTAAGTGCCACAATGATAGTTTCGACCAATATAGTATTGGGTAGAGTAGCCAGGCCAAAGAAAAGCTATCTGAAGACCATGTACTATTCCTATGCCATCAGCATGGTAAGTTTTTTCAAAAGTTCATGTAGTGTCTCACACCATATCTGAATGTAGTATTTTTTTAGGATAGGTCATCTTCATAGGTTATATATGAACATTACATAGAAAATAAGTGGTGTGGAATCATGAAATGAATCTAAGTCTATAAAGGTCTTATCATCCCATCAGTAGGATGGTTGTAGAAGTTCCACTAGTCATTAAATCAAAGGTAGGGGTATGGTACCCCAGTGTAGGACTAGCAATACCAGGAAGTGTAAATAATTAATTTTTTTTGATTTTATCCTAGGATAAAGGGTCAAGTCATCTTCACTTTATAAATACTACTCTTTCTAACATGGATGCAGGATCATCATCCATGAGAGGTACAATTCTGGTAACATCTAACTTATCTTTCTTTTTTTAGTTATGAAAATATGATTCTATAATATATTCTTTTATTGAAAATGGTTTGGGATTCTATGTGGAAATCATGGATGGTGTTTTTACCATCAATACACCATTGGGGGTGTGATTAGAAAATGTTATACATTTCCAGGTCTGTTCTTAAGAGATTGGTGGTTACCATTCCCTTTTGGACCTGTTTATATTGGAAATAATAGGCTTTGACTTGATTCTTGGTATTGAGTTATTAGTTCAATATTAGGATCATATTGAATATTATAGGAGGAGAGTCACCTTTCTATCTCCAAAAAGAGGAATTTATTCTCACTGTGGTGAGTGGAATGAAAAGGCTAGTTTTCCACTACCAATTTATTATAGAATGGATTCTCTCCTAGCTCAGATAGATGGTCATTATCATGATAATGATTGAATTCAGAAGTAATTTTTCTTCACCAGTGGTATAATGTTTCTAAGATGTATTTCCCAAAATGTTATTTGGATTACCACCTAAGAAATAGATCATTTTCTTGATTGAGTTGGTATCGGGAGCTATGAAAGTTTCTATCACTCCTTCTATATTAGCACCGACAGAGCGTCATGTGTTTATAGATTATATAGAAGATCTGGAATCTAATTTCCCCATAGATCTAGTAATTTTCCTTAGTGTTGTCTAGTTCACCTCTCTATGAAGGATTTTGGGTCTTTTCTCTTAGGTAATGAATATCCGAGGTTGATCCAGATAATGGTCAAAACCTGGTGTCAACTTCTTTTAATTTATAATTCTTTTTATTTTTTTAGAATTGATGTTATTTTATCCAACATTGATTTGAGATCATGTTATCACTAGTTAAGGGTTAGACCAAAGGACATACGTCAGACAACTTTTAGGATCCGGCATGGCATGTATGCACTCATACTGAAATCATTTGGGAGATCAACACAGCAACCATTTTCATTGAAATTGTGAATATGATTTCTTTCTCTATTATAGATCATTTTTTGGTCTTTTTTTATGATATCTTAGTAAAATCCCAATTATTATATGATTATTCTAAAATTCTTGACATCATCATGAGTACAATGGGAGTGAATTGAAAATATAACAAGATAACCAAATACATATTCTATATAATTAAAGTGCACTATATGGGCTGGTTAACTTCAAAGGAATGAGTGTTGATGGACCTAGAGAATGTTACAAATATGGTATCTTGGAACCAAACCGTTAATTTCATCAAATTCGTTTTTTATGGTTTAGTAGGTAAGTATCGGTGCTTTATCTAGAATTTATTCCATTTGGAAGAACCCATTTATTGGATAAACAATAATTGGGAGAAGATTGTTTGTTCTGTTGCATGAAAGAGTTATTTGTAGGAGCTAAAATATAGGCTAACCTCAGAGCCTATCCTTGCCTCACATGATCCAATTAAATCATATACAGTGTATTGTGACCCATCTAGAGTTTTACTCAAATAGTTTTGAAGAATGCTGATCAAGGGACTGACTATGGCTCCAGGAACCTGAGAATTTATGAGTGGAATTACCCTACTCATGATCTCAGGTTAGGGTTAGTGGTATATGCCCTATGATGTTGGAGACGTTGTCTCATGGGTGAACGGTTTTAGTATATAAGGATTACTAGAGCCTTAGGTATATCATTTCTCTATGAGACCTAAACATTCAAAAAAGGTGGTGTGACAAGTGTCTACAATCATTTAAATTTGTGTGGACTTATAATCTAGGTAAGGGAAATGATATTTTGATTCATTGAGTCAAAATAAACACCCAGAGGCAGTATGGGTGTCTTGCAATGTGTGGTGATAATAGCCCTCTTTGCAGACATGCATCAAGATGTTTAAGAGTCTAATAGCTGAGTATATTTGAAATCAGAATCTATTTTACCTATACATTTAGATATTATTAGGACCAATAATTTTATTATCTGAGATTATAATTTGGAGAAAAAAATTGTGGAGGGTTAACCCAGTTAGGATGTTCTCATGATAGTGTAAATTCCCTTCATTTCAATGGTGGATTAAGGGAACCTATGGGATTATGCGAGGAGGCAATGAGATAGTTTCATGCTTCTCGATGGGTGGTGCATCCTTGTTTATTATAGAGGGATCAAGATCTCTGTAGGCAGTAATGGTGTCCAGGAATAAAGAATGTAGTGGAAAGCGTCATGTAAAGATGATTCACTTGTCATCAGGTGAAATAGGATCATTAGAGGCCCGCTAGGATTTTTTAGCCTATTCTCAACCCTAAGTGGAAATGGGATAATTCCAAAATTAGGTTTTTGATATTATTACTCTATAAACCCCATAAGATTATGTTTCAATGGGTGATTTTTAATTGACCAATAAATGTATCTAACATGATATTTATTAGGGAGACATTCACTACTGATCATTTTGGAAGTATTCACATGTGTGTTGTTGTTCTATTTCAAGGTGTCCTAATGAGTATAATTTCAGAAAGAGATCTAAATTTTAGAGTGTGTTTTTGGAAGGTTATTCGAGAGCCTCTAGGTCATGGGTTCTTTTGACCACAAAAGATCATCCAATTACTGGTGGTCAATCTCAGTAGGCTATTCAATTCTGGAGGATATGTAGTGATCCTGTGATTTGGATTTTGGTTGTTCCTAGGGGGGCTACATATATACCTCAGGGTGTTTTAATATAATAACAGATTCTAGGAATCAATCCAAAGGGAAACTTGCATTGCTTTTTATAAAACATCATGTCATTTGGCTCTTTTTTCGCTACGACTGGTGAGTTTGCACCTTTTGGTCCTAGTCTCATGCAGGAGGCATATGTGCACATTTATTTGACAATACAACAGTTGGTGACGCCACATATCCTGTATAAAACATATTTTGACCATTGGAGACAAATTTTAGTCTTTTAGGTTGGTTATCTTGTTTTCCTTTGGTTTTATCCAATACTGGGGAAACTCCATATCAAGAAATAGGGAATGCATGTGTCGAGGTTCATCAGAACATTTGAGATAGTGGAATGGTTCGGTCCAGTTTTGTGTCACTCAACCCTTCCACAACGTTATAGTTTAATTCCGGACATGTTCCATGTGTTACTGTTATGAAGATATCATGAATACCCTTCCATGTGATAGACATAGAAAATTTTGATCTTTCTACAGATGGGTCCGTTGAGGAGAATCGGATATGGGTTGTTGATCATAGTGGTATATAACTCTATTTTAGGGCTATACCAATGGTTCTAGTGTTCTAGTAGCATGATCAATCTCAAGGGGGAATTGGGAGAGGGATTCTGTTATGTGAACACAATTTCTAGACTTGTTCATTGAGACCCCATAGTGACACTTGGAGTAGCTCAGAGAAGACCTGTTATATAGTGGGGAGGCTGAAAGATCCCATATATTTTTCTGGTTTGTCTCTCTATGAGTTTGTATTTAGCATTATGTTTGGATAATTTTTTCCTATTATTAAACCATTGTGTATTTTCTTCATCATGGATCCTTATAATTTGAATAAACATAGTCTATGGATGTAACGAAACTCATTTAAACTAGAGAAGATCAATGTGGAGAGCTCTACTATTGAAAATCACTTAATGTCCATAGATGTATGTTTATCTGAATAAATGGATTCCGGTTAAATGGGTCATGTTTTTCATGGGTTCTTTCTATGTTGAGAATATTTAATGGGGTTTCAGGTTGTTTGAAGGAAAAAATGGTAGGAAACCCATCTACAAAATATTTACATATCGTGTAAATGGATTATAGATTGTGTAACATTTTGTTGTTTTTAATAAAATAATCTAAGGCCATGAGTTCTTTTGTATACTATTTAGAATATTTACATGATGTTTAATTACACTAAATATTTTTTAATTCCTTGACCCTGAATTTTAATTTATTCTGTGAAGTTTAATTTTTATTATAATTCACTATATCTTTCCCCTCTTGACCCTAGGGCCCCTTCTAGGTGATTTTGGAGTGTCATCAGTCCTTTTGGACATCCTAAAAACACCATTATCCCTATATAGTAGTTTTGGTCTAGTTTCTCCCTTCTCTCCCTTAGTTCTCTAACCATTATGGTGAAATACATTCACAATATGCATTTTTGGTTTTACTATTGATTAGTTTTGATCTAGGAACCTCTTTTTAGACATCTGTACCTCCATTCTCTTGGGATTTTTCTATTGGAAGCATTGTTGGATCTTTAGTAAATAGTATGGGTTTGGAATCAAAGCCTGAGGGTTTGATAGTTTCTATATATAAGGAATATTGGGATTATTCCAATGTAACATGTTCCCAAATAGAATAAAAAATTAATTTCATTATTACTTGGATTCCTTTGGTTTTTATTGGGTACTAATCTAGTTTATAGTTGCATTTTGGGTGAGAAAACCATGAATATAATCGAATTTCCTAATGTCATAAAGTGTGTTAACCCTGAAATCAGACCTTCGGTGATTCCTAAATATAGAATCCATATGTTATGGATTAATAATTATTGTTTTTATTATTGATCAATTTTGATATAATTGAATTTGGATTATGAAATATAACCTATAACTCACATAATTATCCATTGAAATTTATGATGTGATATTATGATATCTCTGTTCTATGATAGGAATTATTTCTCACGCAGAAATGCTTATATATTGGGATTGGCCCTTGAAAATGATCATTTATATATTGTAATGATGATATTGACTGGGCTCATACTAGTCTCATGTTATATATATTACAGAGAGCGGGCTTTGTCTCATGATATAATGATAATAGGGCTTTGAACTTGGTGATTGAATGCTTACAGGGATTTGGCCTAGATTTTGTCATTATACCATGGTTATGTGGTTGTGATTGGCATGGGCATAAGATATGCTTTCATAAGTTTTTATATGTTTCCAAAGAAGATTATTTTACCATGGTTATATGGTTATCATTGGTATTGTTATAATACATGCTCCAAGAGATTCTAGTATCAATCCTAAGTAGGTTGTTGTTGCATATTATTAATTAATTGTATTAATTAATATACTTTGTGATCTCTTTAATGCATTCAATTCATATTATATTTTTATTCTTTTTTCATGGTTGTGTTCTCAAATTTATTTATATTCACACCATATCTGGTCCATCATTTGGTACCTGATCAGATTATGAGGATGTTTTATTGTACAAGGGAAAAGGACGTTGTTATGGATTGTTTGATTGCTAGATGGGCTAGAGTATGGAGGTGGAACGACATGGGGTTCAGTTCCAGGGACTTTTTAGTCTTTTGTGAGTCTTTAATTATTTTACTTATATTATTTATAGTAGGAAGATTAGTTAAATTCTATCACATCTGTAAATTATTCAGTTATTACTTACTGGATTATTCAGTTTTATTTTATTATTGGTTTCCACTATGTATGTACATTGATTTATTTCAGCTATATGGTTTCTTTCTACTATTATTACACTTAATACTATAGGGTATACTCACAGCACATTACATCCCCCCCCACCTCCACGATTAATCTAAAGCCTCTGGCATATGGGAAGGCATGTTTGAGGTATCATAACCAACCCTTTTGGCCATTTGAGATAGTGTCATATAGGGGGATGTTATAGATTTGAAAGGAAACCAATGTATTATGAGAGGACCATGGTGGTATAAGATATGTTTCTTGGTTTGGTGTGTCTGGTTCATAATAAAATGGCTTCAGGGTGAGTTTTAAATTCATAATTCATTGTATAAGTTGTCATTGAAATGTTGAAATTCGAGAACTTACTTTTAAATATAAATACATTCTACAAGATAATAACGGAGAAACATGGTTTTTGGGTGGTTTAGGGAAGGGGTAAAACAACAATTGACCCTTCAAGGGTTGTTTTTTCTATTTTTTCTACATTTTTTTCTCTTAAAAACATATTGTTTGAGATATAAATTGCTTATTATACATCACATAGTGAAATATATGAATTTTTTTACATATGTGTGTTGATTGTAACAATTAAATTATTATGGGATATGATCTTGAAATTTCATTTTAAATCCTTAATACCATATAAAGATTTGATGCCATGTTTCTACATTAGTGAGTATTATGTGTGCATGAGGGTATGAGATCCTCATATTTTAGCATGATATTAAATAATTCAATTGATAATTTGATTAATTTATCTTTTATATAAGCATTGATTTTATTACAATTTGAAATTCATATAGATTAATTTTTTATATTTATTTTCCACAATTTAAAGTTAAATTTAATGATGGGTATATAAATACATGTTGTTGTGAATTATTTTTATAATACAATATTTGTTAACATTATACTAAAGAGACTTCATTGATAAGTGTGTTTTTATGTTATAAATAATTAATAGAATCATTTTTTGAAATCATGGGAAAGATAGAGTTCTGGTTTACATTTATGTTAAAAGTAAACAATCCTTATAAGATTTCAATTGAAATTTCAATTTCAATAATACATTATTATATAATTTTATATATAGTAGGAAAATATTTTTTTTCAAATATAAATATTATTTATTTCAAAAATATGAGTTTATACTATCATATAAATATTTAGAATGTAAAATATTCTCTTGGTTGTGATACTTACAAACTTAGAGAACATTATATTATATTTTTGTGTTAGTTACCTTTCGTTATAACTTATCTTATAAGGTTTGTTAGACCTAACCCAATTTTTTCATAGTTTGGAACAAAATATAATTCAATTTTTTTGTTCGAATGATTCATTTATTCATCTTATTAATCATTGTAGTGAATCATACTATAGTGTATTGAATTCCACTATCATCCAGTTCCTCATATTGGAGAAAAATAATCACAACCTATTCATTAAATGAATTGTAATAAAAAAACCAATTCTATTTTCCATATAAAATATTATAGTAATAATTTAAATTTTCATCACAAAATCTTTAATCATCTAGGACATGATATAGCTTATCAAATATGGTGTGGAATAATATTTTTTATATTTATATATTTTGAGTTTTTTATCCACATTCCCTATGAGAATTTTTGTGAACCAAAAACATTTTCTTCAGTTAATAGGAACATAAATTACCATATATATATAATGTAGAGACCCGAAGCTTGACATACATGGAAATTACATTACTTTTGCGGAATACTTAGTACATAACAAAAATAGACACACAAGGACCGTAATAGTTTAGTGTCTTTGGAAACTCGGAATATAATCTTCTAATTATGGTGAAAGATCTTCAACATCTCTCATAAAGATCTTCCCCTTTTTTCTCTTACCTAAAACCTTTCTTTATATCCTGGGGAAAAGAAAACATAAAAGGGTTGAGCTCAAATGCCTAGTAAGGGTAAAAATAGAAAACATAAAACAATCCATAAACATTTGAATGAAAAAACATGAACATAACATCTAAACATCAAAATATTGAGAAAAGACATGAATCTTGGAAGTACGTAAGACATATATCATAAGGGAACATCAATCATGATAAAATATAATGGGAATAAAACATGTAATTGTGGAAAAAATTCATCACATGTTATGATTTACATAGTAGCCAAGGCATTGCTACCAAGACCATCATAGTGGACAAAGTCCCTTTCTGAATCGAGTTCACTCCTCATTTCAGTCCTATAACACTGAACCATATTAACTTACCATTCCAGCCATGTCTATATCAGGAGATATAAATCTTTACCCAATGAATTCGAGGGAGATATAGGTCCCACCCATCTCATAATGAAATCATTCTTACTTGTTCCACAAAATTAACATAAATCATTCATAATAACCCAATGGATAAAATGGGTTTCATAAACATCATCCCATCATCAGATAATCCATATAAAAGAAATGGATATCATTTCATAATAAGAAAATAAAAACCATGTAAATCATAGAGACATGATACTTGAAACATACACATATGAAATAATGCCATCTTAGATGAAAAATGGTTTTGATAAAACACTTGAAATGAATTCTTGAGGAAAATATCCTTTCTTCTTCAAAACCAATTTCTTTTCACAAAACTTCATGCAATTTTAAAAGAAATAGATTTTGTTGGGAATAATCATGAAATATTTTTGAGTAATCGTCATGAAAATAAGGCTTTATAAAACTGTAAAAATCCTTTCACACCGTATAAGTTAAAAATAACATTCTTCTATTACTTTTGTCAGAAAAGTCAAAAAGAACCTCATATGGATAACAAAAGAAAGATTCCTTCCATATGATGTGGTAAAAGTATAAAAGGGTAAAAATGACTTTAAACATACATGGAAGAAAAGTAAAAATTTTATAAAAAATTTTGGAGAACATATGGACATGGATAATAATCATAACCCCAGTAAATACTTACAAATAAACAATCTCGCATAAGAATGAGATTGGAATAATTATCCCTTACCTTAGGTCCGATATGCTTCATACGTATCCAAAACTCCTGTATAATGATTTAAATAATGTCATTGACTTATTACAGAATCATATTCATTGTTATTGTATCATATATGGTTCACTTATGACTTTATATTACCCGTTCTTTTGAAAATTTATGTTAAAGTAGCATTTTGGGTAAAATCGTTTCATTTGTAGTTCGTGTTTTAACTTGTAATTATTCATATGATTACTTATATCATGATTACTTACATCCATAATTTAAAAAATTATTTATATATAATATATATTCAGAATATAAATATATATAATAGATCGATAAATGGAAAGAAATACAGCGTTCATGGAGACGGTAGGTCGTACATACACATGAATGTTGTTTTAATTTCCTTATTGAGTTGAATGGAATTAAGTAGATGAAATAAATATATATATATATATATAAATAAATCAATTAGATTTATAATGTCATATATTTCATTATTATTACTTATATATACTTTATAATCATTCTTTAATGGTTAACATGGAGAATGAATATCATCGCGTCGTGGAGACGGTTGTCCGTACGTACACACGAGCGATGATATCATTCCCATGATCGTGGAATTGTATTGAAGTGTATGTATAATATTTCAGAATCAATCTCACTTTACAATAATCATATATAGTCATTATTTACCCCATTATACCCATCCAAGTAAGGTGGTGGTGGAAAATAGATTACACCACGGCGTGGAGACGGTATTCTTTACGTACGCACGCGCGGTGATTTCATTTTCCGTAGGATAGATAGAAGTTGAAATATGGTTGTTTCATACTTATAATAACATATCATTATATCAGTGATACTGATGTTATTACTTCATAATGAAACAACTAAAGAAGAAGAAGTTGAAGGAGAAATAAAGGTGAAAGAATCGGTAATGGACATTACCTCTTCTTTGAAGCGCCTCTTTGAGACCTCCTTTTAGGGAACTAAAATTAGTCTTTGAAGAAGACCAGGACCTCTTGGATGTTTCTATAGAAGTGGAGAGGAGAAATTGGTAGGGTTTTCCTGAGCTTGAAGGCTCAAATTGGTGTGAGGGGGAGAGGAAGGAGGTTCCCTTTTATAAGGGAGGAGAGGGGCACCATTGGAAAAACAAAAAATATTATTTTATTATAAAGTCATATTCGGTTTTAAATAGCTCCAAATTGATTTATTTTTAATATAAGTTGGGGATGGGTCTAAATCATCTAATAAAATATAATTTAGACAAGATTAGGTTTCTATTTTAACCTTATCATTTAGATTTAACTTTAAGTTAAATAATTGTTCTTTTACTGTGTCTTCTTGTTTTCTTACACTATATGGTTAATAAACTTACTATAACAAGACATAAGAACCCCAATTTGTTCATTATTAATATATATAACCTTATATAAGTCATTTTTCCAAACCTTATATTTTTAGGAATAAAATAACAACTAAAATATAATATTTGTTTTAAAAACTATTTTATGTCAATTGTGACACTATTTGGTAATTGATTTTTGTGAAAATCATAACAGAATGATTAGTTCAAAAAAAGTTAATTAAATCAATACTAACAAGTCATATTAACATTGAAAATTATTTTAATTCATAAAAAGTCTCAAATTACATTTATTTGGGTATTTATAACATCAATTATGTCAATATTTCATTAATAAGATAATTACTGCATCATCATTGTGTCATAAATAAATTAAATTATTTAATGTCTAAAAATTACAAATAAAATACCATTATGTAGGAAATATTTTTGATATTTCTAATTAATATTTATAGTCTCATTTATCTTATGTATAACGCTATATTAAAAATGATTTAGTTATTAATCTTTGATTTTAACTATTTTAACCCTTCTTTAAATAAATTAATAATAAATGTCCTAATCTAATCCATGTGGACCTAAATGGTCATATATTATTCCTAAGGATTTTTTTGGTCGAATTACACTTATCCAATAGAATTAGGTCATGTGTTAGGGTAATAATAATATCATTTTTATCCTTAATTACCCTATTTACTTTTAACCGTGGTAAAAAAAGTAAAAAGTTACTATTCACCAAAAATTATTTTCATCTCATTGAACCACATTTTACTTACTTAAATCAACCGTGCCTCTAGGATTTTTGAAATTCCACTCACAAAAGCAGTAAAATTATGTTTTATTTAAATTTGAAAATTCTCCTAGGAGGTGGGTAAAAGACGGTCAAAAGTTCAATAAAAATTTTTTATATCTAAAATTATTATAAAATGACTCCAATTAATTACATTGAACTTATATAGGTATTACGTATCAATTTTGACCTAAAATAAATTTAAATAAAATAAATAATTATTTCAATAAAAATTCGGGTTTTAAATAGTAACCCAATGTTTTCACTATTCATCAAAAATTGAATGTTTTCAGAAAAAAACCAAAATTTCACCCTAGGCTAATTTCGATATTACGAATCCAAAAATGAAGTCCATTTTCAAAAATAAAATTTATAGAATTTCAAAAAGTGGGTATTACTATTCATAACGGCTAGTTTTAATGATATTTTAATAGTATATCATTGTTTAGCGAAACTCGGTATTGCGTACAACACAGGCTATCGTGGAAGGTTGTGCTTGTGTGTAATGAAAGCCAAGTCAGGGATGTGTATTGTGCAAGCTCCTTTTGGTGTAGCGTTCAACACAAGACATTAATGAAATTAAGAAGAATATTTTTCATAAAATCTTGGGGTGTTACATTCTACCCCCCTTAAAATGAATTTCGCCCTCGAAATTCATTGGGGTAATAAATTGTTTACTACTTGAAAGTTTATTTCATAGAAACCCACATCGTAAAAAGGAATACTAAAACTTCATTTTAAAAAGGGAAGTTAGAATCATAACGGTCACCCAAAGTATCTCAGTATTGGGTTTCCACATAGGACAACATAGGTGAAAATATGGATATGGAAGAGAAATCTAACTGTCATGTTCTGATGGAGAGTGGTAGAAACATGTCTATGAAAAATCCCACAATCACAAAGCCATAGATTTTTTATGATCTAAGGTACCATCTGATTCATCGGATATAAGGTCACTATGACAACATTTTGTGTTTTCAATATCATTTGCCTAAAGTTGATGAATTAAAATAAATACTCAAATTATTTTGGTACAATCTCACTATTGTTCTTGAATTGAACAATTCCCACTTCATCCCTTAAATAAATAAAGTAGAATTTGTTATTCGTGATGTGTTAGCAGATCATGTGATAGAATGATGGTTCATTCCATCTGTTTCAAACAAATGGTTAGAAAAAGTTATAAGTCCATCTTATGGTTAGATTAATCGTATATGGTTCCAAAAATGAACTTATACTTCATATATCATACCTCTTAATAAAATAAAACTAGTTTCTACTTACCAGGGACTTCCTATAGGCCAGTAGTAGGCGATAAAGGCCAGTCGCACTTCGGTTGTGGGTTTGATTCCCACAGCCTTGTCTGACGCGATGGGCTGTCACCCGTCCTTCAGGTTGTCCCTTTTTTTTCTAAAAATACATTATTATAACTTTCCATCAATAATATTGAAAACGTTCTAGCCTTAAACAATACTAACTTATGTCTAACATAATCCATTCCAATCATTAGGATTATCCAAAATACTGCTGTCCAATCTCATATTATAGTGAAAACGATTACCAAAGAGTTCGTATAACAAGCATGTTAATACCATCGTTGATCCCGATATATCATAAGATATGTCTTGTTGGTCACATTCCAAACATTAAAAGGCCTTAATCTTGTATTATCTTGAAAAAAAATGAATACCCATTGAACCTTAGTGAAAACATGAATGCAGTTAAAAGTTAACACTTTCCACATACCAAAATCCTCAAATTTCTATATACTCAAACCCTGATATCACTTAGTCCTTATATCAATCATGAGCTCATGAATACTGTCAAACATTTCATTTTCTCCTTATCCCTTCATTACGCGCATATCATATGCTTTCCAAAATATTTGATTCACTTTTCATGGTTACCGGTACCATAAAATTATTGAAAACCACAACAGACTAATACAAAAATATTCCAATACACCATAAAAGTACCTCAAAAACATTATTCTTGAATACCAATACATAAACACTTCAATATGTCCTCTTCAATGATTGTCCTAGAATAAGTCCTTCCTTGATTTAGAAGTAACTTTTTAGGTCAGGGCATTGAGTTGGTTAATGCCCATGTTCTCCACAAATAATACATTGAACTCCATAACAGTCTGTCACTCTATGACCCTTTTCTCCACATAGATAACATTTGTCCCACCCTTTGAGGTATTCCTCAAGGTTCTTCTTCCCTTCTTTAGAAATATCAATCTTCCTTTCTTTATGCTCCTCAACATGCAAACATGCATAAAAGACTATCTTCTTCTTATTTGATGAATTAGACATACCACTAAATTTCACCCTGTTAATCATATATCGCGATGACTGATTCGGCATAATCACAATATCTTTCTCTCTAGGCATTACGCAATTTTGTTTCTCATAGTCACCAATTTTTCCATTGGATTCAATGTTAACCGAATTCCTTTTGGTTCCCTCCATTGAGTAAAAAAAAAGAATTCTGTGAGAGGAAAAAATCATACAAGGAAAAATAACATAATCAAGGGGGAGTACCTTTGACATCTAACATCTTAGGTTTAATTCTAATATCGTTACCATAATTATAGGACTATAACCTATACTTATACTTAACCTTAGGGACATCCCTAGACAGACCTTAGAAATATCTCTAGGGATCTCACTATAGTTTTCGCATCCTAATTTCCAAAGGTTAACTAAACCTTTCCTCTGATAACAACTGTAGAGACCCGAATTTTGAGGACATTACATTACTTTTGAGGAATACTTAGTACATAACAAAAACAGACACACAAGGACCTTAATAGTTTAGTGTCTTTGGAAACTCGGAATATAATCTTCTAATTATGGGGAAAGATCTTCAATATCTCCCATAAATATCTTCCACTTTTTTTCTTACCTAAAAACTTTCTTTATATCCTGGGGAAATGAAAACATAAAAGGGCTGAGCTCAAATGCCCAGTAGGGGTAAACATAGAGAACATAAAACAATCCATAAACATTTGAATGCAAAAACGTGAACATAACATCTAAACATCAAAATCTTAAGCAAAGACATGAATCTTGGAAGTACGTAAGGCATATATCATAAGGGAACATCAATCATGATAAAATATAATGGGAATAAAACATTTAATTGTGGAAAACATTCAGCACATGTTATGATTTCCATAGTAGCCAAGGCATTGCTGCCAAGACCATCTTAGTGACAAAGTCCCTTTCTGAATCGAGTTCACTCCTCGTTTTAGTCCTGTAACACTGAACCGGATTAACTTACCGTTCCAGCCATGTCTATCTCATGAGATATAAATCATTACCCAATGAATTTTAGAGAGATACAGGTCCCACACATCTCAAAATGAAATCATTCTTACTTGTGCCACGAAATAAACATACATCATTCATAATAACCTAATGAATAAAATGGGTTTCATAAACATCATCCCAGCATCACATAATCCATATAAAAGAAATGGATATCATTTAATAATAAGAAAAGATAAAACATGTAAATCATAGAGACATGATACTTGAAACATAAACATATAAAATAATGTCATCTTAGATGAAAAATGGTTTTGATAAAACACATGAAATGAATTCTTGAGTAAAATATCCTTTCTTCTTCAAAATCAATTTCTTTTCACAACACTTCATGCAATTTTAAAAGAAATATATTTTTTTGGGAATAGTCCTGAAATATTTTGGAGGAATCATCATGAAAATAAGGCTTTATAAAATCGTAAAAATCCGTTCACGCTGTAAAAGTTTAAAATATCATTCTTCTTGTACTTTTGTCGGAAAAGTAAAAAAAGAACCTTGTATGGTAAACCAAAGAAATATTCCTTCCATATGATGTGGTAAAAGTAGAAAGGGGTAAAATGAATTTAAAAATACATGGAAGAAATGTAAACATTTTATGAAAACATTTTGAGAACATATGGACATGAATAATAATCATAACCCCAGTAAATACTTACAAATAAACAATCTCGTATAAGAATTATATTGGAATAATTATCCCTTACATTAGGTCTGATATTCTTCGTACATATCCAAACCTACTGTATAGTGATTTAAATAATGTCATTGACTTATTACAGAATAATATTCATTGTTATTATATCATATATGGTTCACTTATGACTTTATATTACCCGTTCTTTTGTAAATTCATGTTAAAGTAGTGTTTTGGGTAAAATCGTTTCATTTGTCGTTCTTGTTTTAACTTGTAATTATTAATATGATTACATAGATCATGATTACTTACATCCAGAATTTAAAACATTATTTATATATAATATATATTCAGAATATACATATATATAATAGATCGATAAATGGAAAGAAATACATTGTTCATGGAGACGGTAGGTCGTACGTACGCATGAACGTTGTTTTCGTTTCCTTATTGAGTTGAATGAAATTAAGTAGATGAAATACATATATATATATAAATAAATAAAGTAGCTTTATGATGTCATATATTTCATTATTATTACTTATGTATACTTTATAATCATTCTTTAATGGTTAACATGGAGAATGAATCTCATCGCATCGTGGAGACGGTAGTCCATACGTACGCACGAGCGATGATATCATTCCCATGATCGTGGAATTTTATTGAAGTGGATGTATAATATTTCATAATCAATATCACTTTACAATAATCATATATAGTCATTATTTACACCATTATACCCATCCAAGTAAGGTGGTGGTGGAAAATAGATTACACCACGGCGTGGAGACGGTATTCCGTACGTACGCATGCGCGGTGATTCCGTTTTCTGTAGGATAGATAGAAGGTTAAATAGGATTGCTTAATACTTATAATAACATATTATTATATGATTGATACTGATGTTATTACTTCATAATGAAACAACTAAAGAATAATAAGTGGAAAGAGAAATGAAGGTGAAAGAATCGTTAATGGACATTACCTCCTCTTTGAAGCGCCTCTTTGAGACCTCCTTTTAGGGAACTAAAATTGGTCTTTGAAGTAGACCAGGACCTCTAGGATGTTTCTAGGGAAGTAGAGAGGAGAAATTGGCAGGTTTTGGCCGAGCTTGAAGGCTCAAAGTGGTGTGAGGAGGAGAGGAAGTAGGTTCCCTTTTATAAGGGAGGAGAGGGGCACCTTTGGAAAAACTAAAAATATTATTTTATTATAAAGTCATATTCGGTTTTAAATAGCTCCAAATTGAATTATTTCGAAGATAATGTAGGTATGGGTCGAAATTCTCTCATCCAATAGAATTTAGACAAGTTTAGGTTTCTATTTTAACCTTATCATCTATATTTAACTTTAAGTTAAATAAGTTTTCTTTTACTGTGTCTTCTTGTTGTTTTACACAATAAGGTTAATAAACTTACAATAATAAGAAAAAGAACCCCAATTTGTTTATTATTAACATATATAACCTTATCTAAGTCATTTTTCCAAACCTTAGATTTTTAGGAATAAAATAACCATTAATAATATAATATTTGTTTTAAAAACTATTTTATGTCAATTTTGACACTATTTGGTAATTGATTTTTGTGAAAATCATAACAGAATTATTAGTTTGAAAAAGTTACTTAAATAAATTCTAACAAGTCATATTAACATATAAAATTATTTTAATTCATAAAAAGTCTCAAATTACATTTATTTGGGTATTTATAACATCAATTATGTCAATATTTCATTAATAAGATAATTATTGCATCATCATTGTGTCATAACTAAATTAAATTAATTAATGTCAAAAAATTACAAATAAAATACCATTATGTAGGAAATATTTTTATATTTATAATGAATATTTATAGTAGAATTTATCTTATGTATAACTCAATATTAAAAATTATTTAGTTATTAATCTTTGATTTTAACTATTTTAACCCTTCTTTAAATAAATTAATAATAAATGTCCTAATCTAATACATGTGGACCTAAATAGTCATATTTTATTCCTAAGGATATTTTTGGTCGAATTAAATTTATCCAATATAATTTGGACATGTGTTATGGTAATAATAATATCAGTTTTACCCTTAATTACCCTATTTACTTTTAACCGTGGTAAAAAAAAGTAAAAAGTTACTATTCACCAAAAATTATTTTCATCTCATTGAACCAAATTTTACTTACTGACATCAACCGTACCTCTATAATTTTTGAAATTCCATTCACAAAAGTGGTAAAATTAACTTTTATGTAAATTTGCAAATTCTCCTAGGAGGTGGGTAAAAGACGGTCAAAAGTTCAATAAAATTTTTATATATCTAAAATTATTATAAAATGACTCCTATGAATTACATTGAACTTATATAGGTATTATGTATCAATTTTGACCTAAAATAAATTTAAATAAAATAAATAATTATTTAAATAAATATTCGGGTTTTAAATAGTATCCGAGTGTTTTCACTATTCATCAAAAATTGAAAGTTTTCACAAAAATACCAAAATTTCACCCTAGGCTAATTTCGATATTACGAATCCAAAAATGAAGTCCATTTTCAATAATAAAATTTATAAAATTTCAACAAGTGGGTATTACTATTCATAACGGCTAGTTTTAGTAATATTTTAATAGTATGTCGTTGTTTAGCGAAACTCAGTATTGCGTACAACACACGCTATCGTGGAAGGTTGCACTTGCGTGTAATGCAAGCCAAGTCAGGGATGTGTGTTGTGCAAGCTCCTTTTGGTGTAGCGTACAACACAAGACATTAATGAAATTAAAAGGAATATTTTTCATAAAATCTTGGGGTGTTACAAATAATTTTATAATTTCCCTATTTATTTGGATAATGGTTCCATGTTTGAAATGATTGGTATTTTAAATGTATAATAAATTAAAATAAAAATAAAAATAAGAAAACACCTTCATAAAATTACCCTATATAGGTTTAGGATAATTCATATAGAATGAATGAACATGAAGATAATGAATATTTATTTATTTATCCTTCTCTTATTCAGATATTATATGAAAACTACTAATAAATAGTTCAATTACAAGTGTTTCCCCATGTGATATACAAGATATATAGTTGAATGTATAACATATTTGATTTAATTTATCCAACTAAAGATCTAGAAACTGTAAATTCAAATATCAATGGGAGGATAGAGATTTAGATATTGTGAGTCCAACACTATCATGTGATCATACAATGTAACTTAGATCCCAGAATATAACCCCCATTTGATAAATTATGGTGGAAAAAATGGTTAGAGTGTCTCCCAATATATCATAGATAAATTAAATTATGTTAAGACCTTTGTAACATAAATTATTAATATCATAAATCCAAATAATATGAATGTATGATGACATTTATTAATTCGTGCTTGAATTTACTTTATATGAATCATTAAAAAAAGTGACAATCAATAAAATTATGTCATCAAGGTTGAATGGATATACTAGTTAATATTATAACCTCAAATATATCATTAAATATGATATACTAGGTATATGTCATATTAAAACCATAGTATGTCATATAATCTGATATACTAGCTTTATGAAGTAAAAATTTTAATACCACATTCACTTTAAAACATTAAAAACATTGAACATATTTAAAATTATATTGTATTATATGGAATATGTTTTCAACCCATATCCATATCTCATAATATTGTAGTATAATATATACTCTTTTATTTTTTGGACAAAAAATTTATTCCCAAATGATTCCACCTTAAAATGGACTTATATGATACCTTATAAGCCATTGATTTATTGAAAATGATTATGAATTCACATTTCATTAATATAAAATGTGATAGGAATATATCAACACCTAATTTTTTCTCATGGAACAAAGGGTTTTGGTATAATATTCATAAATTATATTTATATACATGTAATTGATGATTTCATAAGACTAGATATTTCACTATACATCACACTTATACTCATAAAAAATCATTGTCTAATACAAATTAAATATCCATGATACATGGAATAATTTAATCCCATATGTTCTAACTCATCTATCATCAATTATCCAAATAAACTGAACAAAACATATCATTAAAAATAATTTCATTCATACAAATTAATAAACAAATCACATGTTACTCAATTTATCATGACCATTAATTTATTAGTATGACCTAATAGAGTGACTTGGTGTAATACTTTCCATATAGGAGAAAATTCTCATATTATTTTTTGGAAAATATCTCTACATGATTAGTAACTTACTTAACCACTTACCGATTAGCTTAATCATATGGCCTGTATAAAATTGGTAACAGTGTATAAAAAATTATATATTAGTATCCTTATTGATATTTGGCCCTAGTGATTGCTATGTTGCATTCATATCATGTATACCATTGACATATATGAAATAGATTACACGTGCTAGATTCAAATTGACTCAATCTAGATTATAAGGGTAACATGTTCCTCATGAGTATATTTTCCATCCCAATAAGATACCACAATCATACTCTCATTTACATATCATCACAATACATGACTTTCCATGATGATCATGTATTATAAATAATGAAAAGTTGAACCCATGAGCGGTTTTTTAACATACCAAATATCATGTTATGAATATAACCAACATGAATGAATGATAATTTATAAATTTTTCTTCCTAATGAAATCATGATAAATGTTATATTACAAATATTTAATCATCTTAGTTTTTATACTGAATAAATTCATAAAAAACCATATACATTAGATTAAAAGTAAAATATATCTAATATTTGAGGAATTTTTCATGAATATGTTATTTTTTCAACTTTTTATTTCAAAATAGTAAATTTTAAATTAACTTCTATAGTCACAAATATAATTTCATAATCCCTCCCAGTGATTTATCTAATGATATTACATTCAAAGTATATGTTTATAAATTTGGGTAAATTAGGGTTCCATATCTCAATAAATAGTTTTCTGTTATAATGTATCTTTATCTAATTTCTTATTCTGAAAAAAATATCTAGTTTTTTTGTGATATTATTAATCCAAATAGAGTCATTAAATGCATACAATATTGTTATACATATCATTTGTTTAAAAAATAACTACAATTATCTTCTTATAAATCTTTCTAGTAATTAATTCATTAATTTTGTAGAACAAAAACACTGGATGAGATATTGGGTCATTATTATGCACTTTGGGACTAACCACAGTATAACCCAATAAAATGAGTTCTTCCTCTCTTAAAAGTTCAAACATGCATATTTATTTCTTATCAAATACTAAAGGATATTTTGTATAATAACACAATGACTTTTACTAGGATATGATTGGTATCTATTGATTATGATAAAACAATAAGAGATTCCATGTTTAGTATAAATCATGAATTATATTATTAATCCCATTGATAAAAGATAAGTAATATAATATATGTTCCAATTTATAGTACAATAAAATGTAATTGATCCTTATAAAGACTCATTTAGGTGACATGATTTCAACATGCATACATATTCCATCATTTAAGATAAAATGTTAGTACATATCACAATAATAAAACCCCTAAAGAGTAATGGTTCAATGTCATTAGAAACTAGATACATAAAAATTTATTTATCATCAATATTAAAAATCTCTGAATACATTCATTACACATGGAACCCTTATGGACTTATTATACTTAATATATTCCTTCATAATATTTCTAAATCGGATCATAATAAAGGGAGATCTCTTATGGTCATTAAGGGTAAACATGGTACATGAAAATCATAGATTATAAGTGTAAATAATATAATCAAAATTATATCATCATCATAACATAATAACACATACCTAACAAGTCATAGAGCATAAATCATGAGACATAGAATTAGTATTTTTTATAATAAAAGGCATAATCCATAAAAGTATAGAATAATGAATAATAAATCATGATCCAAGAGATCATAACATAAGAATAATACGTAAATAATTGAAATATAGATAAGTTTTGAAAATAATTTCCATATTAGATATCAAATTCCAATTCCATAAAAAAAATTGTAAACAAAATCTCATAGTACATTCGGTTCACTCACCATTCTCATAAATATAGAGGTTTGAGTCTCATAGGGTAATGGGATTACTCCCCATTACCTTTAATATTATCTCATGAGAAATCAATTTTAACTCAATACATTATCAGGATATAAAATTTCAATACCACCTACTATATAATGAAAACCACATATATGTGTGCCATAATTCCCAAAAACATTCGTTATTTCATCATAGCTTAGCTATTCCTTAGAAAGGAAGTGGGTTTCATAAAAAAAACCAAATAAAATCATCACCATAATACATAAAAAAAATTTATCTTGTCATTATTTAAGATCCCTAGGGACGGATATGTATCCAAAAATTATATTACATAGATGAAAGTTACTTTTAATAAATTAATAGAAATATAATTTAAAAAAAGAGAAAATATCCTTTTATTTAGTTAATTTTTATAATGTAAACATTATTAGAAAAACATAATTTTAATTTAATTCACTATAACATGATATTTTTATAGTTCTATTCATTACAAATGGTGGAAAATATGTAGGAAAAATAAATTCATGCATTATATGTTATGAAACATTCTTTTTATTTCTCCTCTACTGAAATTAAAAAATGTATCCCTCAGAAAATGATAATAACATTACATTAAAACGATTATATTATATTCAAGAGATGGTATAAAAACAAAGTTATAAAAAATTTATAATTGAAAAATAATTTATATAAAATAATTTTGAAGAACAAGAATATGGATGAAAATATCTTTTAACTTAAAAGGTGAAATATTGTGGGATTTTCTGAAAAACATTCATTCTATCGTTTTGAGTACCAAAAGAAAAAATAAAAATAATACAATAAAAACATAGAAAAAAATATGTGGTTTCTATAAGATAAATACAAAATAATTTTCCATAATTGATATTGAAACATAAATAATCCAAATAAAAAGTTCAATTTTAAAATAATCTCATAAATCATGTCCCAGTATTATTCTAATGCACTTTATATTATTATATAATTGATTTTAAATTTATTATACTTATTTAAATTTAACTTATTCATACTTATATTATAATATATAATTCTCATCAAATATACATTTACTCATTTTTTAACAATTATTCATTAAAATCATTTTTTGGTATCAAATGTCATATTTCCCATTATTGTTTGTCTTCAATGATTATGGTATGTGCACCTTGGTCATATATTCATAATCTATAGAATATTTATAATTTCATTAATATAATATTTATCCATTATATAAAATTTTAAAATAATCTATATATAACTGTGAAAAATGATATTTTTCATTCCATATAGGTTATAGTCTACATGTACTCATTGGTTATGTTTTTCATTTTTCAAATTTATTGAGAGAGGAAAAGGTAAATCATACTTTATCTTTATATAATCAAAATTATTTTATAAATATCATATATATTAATTAAATAAATCTATATAACCATCCATGAGAGGCGATGAGGAAAATTGAAACACATCGCTTCATGGATGCGGCAGTCTAAACATACACATGAGTGAGATTTTTATTTTTTTCATTCAATTTAAATATCGTAAATAATGATTATTTAATCAAACTAATAAAATTTTATTATATTTATGATATTTTTATAATATTTTTATTAAATATTTAATATATTTGGTGTATATATAATATATATTAAACATGAAATAACTCAGTTATGTTGATTACCCATTCCTTGGGTATCCTCCTTTGGATATCTCCATAAGGCTTCTTTGATTGGTTTCCTAGTGAGACCAAAACATATAGGATGTGTGGAGGAGAGT
Source organism: Viscum album (assembly GCA_963277665.1). Lineage (NCBI taxonomy): Eukaryota > Viridiplantae > Streptophyta > Magnoliopsida > Santalales > Viscaceae > Viscum > Viscum album. The sequence continues at coordinate 1,506,987,458 of OY728121.1, read as the reverse complement.
TGGGAAGTTATTTTTTTAAATATTGGTTGATCTATTATACTCAATGGGTTTGGAAAAGTGAAAATAGGAGGTTCCATTTTATAAGTGTGGGGGTGTCACCCTTATAAATTCCATTAAATTTATGATTATAGAATGTAATTTTACTTGGAAATTGGAACCAAACATTATAAATTTTGAATATTTGATTTTTATTATGTTATAATGAACTTCATTAAACAAATAAATAGACGTGTTTTCTAATATTTAAAGTCATATACCATATTTTAACTACTTTTGACTATTTTAACCTCAATGGTGATGACTTATCTATTTCCAAGGTAACTATTATGTTTTACAAAACATAAAATTTACCATATAGCCAAATTTGAAATTGGTGATTTCAAATCTGAGATCCATACCATCAAATTAAAATTCTAAATATGTAATAAATTAATTTTATTATTCTCACACAAAACATGTATAATAAGTTTTTATAAAAAAATGGATCATTAAGAATAAAAAATATTTTAGTCTCACTCATTTCCTATAAAAATAAAATATTAATATTCAACAATTTTATTTATTATAATAGCTAGGAATTTAATAAAAAATATTTATAAATAGTTATTAAATAATTTACTAAGATAAAATACATTGTTCACATATAATATTTCTACCAAATATTTCTTTTATTTTTTAGAGAATAGTGTTAAAGAGTGTGGTGATTTAAGAATCCAATAAAAATTAATATTAAAAATACACAAAAAATTAAATGACCTAATTTGAAAAACATCATATAGAGATAAAAATATGTGACCCAAAGATGAGATTATATAAAAAATGATATTATATAAAAATATATGTATAATATTTACAGAACATACATAAGAACAAATTATGAAAATTCAAGAAATAAAGTTTTATATCATACCCCACAAAAACCATTAGTAATTATATAATCATCCTTTTTTATCATTAAAGTAAGGAAGTAAAGGACTATGAAAATCATATCCCCCATTTTGAAAATAAAAAATCAAGGTTTGAAAAATATAATTAATATACAATGATCAATTTTCAAATAATATGATAGATTACAATCTGAGAATTGATGGAATATCATATTGGAATTATAGAAATACATGGTTAATGTTCCCCATTTTATCCACCTTTTGGGATTATCAAAAAGAGATAAATAAAAAATAAACACAACATAAAAATAGGTCTGAAAAAATGAGAAAAATAATTATATTTAATAATAATAAAGTCCATATAGTATAAAGTGAGAGAATAAAAATGAAATCCATATTAACCCATTAATCTAAATATAAATACAATTTTGGATAGTTTCAAGGATAATTGGGTCCAATAATTAATTTATCTTCATTGGAATATGTTTTAGGAGTTGGGAGAGTTGAATGTATAAGTCCATGAGGACTGAAAATAATTCATAAATCAATTCGACTATAGTTCTTCATAATCTGAAAAGGAGCATAGCCAAATAGACCAAATTTAATTTATGTTGTGGAATCTATAACTAAAGTATCGAAAGTTAAAATTAAATTAGTCAAGGGGATATATATAAGAAAAATTATAGTTGTTCTTATAGTTTAGATTAATTTATTCAACAAATCGATAAAAATATTATTAAATCTAACTCCATGTTCCATTGCATTATATATCTATTTTTTATCTTCTTAAAATTGTTTCAAGAGAGATTCTATAATATTTTATAGGTACAAATATTCCTTTAATGAAATATTCATATGAAATAATTTGAAAATATAAATCAAGTATTTGATGTGATAGGTTATGTCTCCATTGATAATGATCTTGTTAAGGTAAAAATTTACTTCCTTTGAGATAACACCCCATCTGTGTAGAGACTGAAATCTTGATGTACATGGACATTACATTACTTTTGTGGAATACTTAATACATAACAAACACAGACACACAAGGATCGTAATAGTTTAGTGTCTTTGGAAACTCAGAATTTAATCTTCTAATCGTGGTGAAAGATCTTCAACTTCTCCCATAAAGATCTTCCCCTTTTGTTTTCTTACCTAAAACCTTTCTTTATATCCTGGGGAAAAGAGAACATAAAAAGCCTGAGCTCAAATGCTCAGTAAGGGTAATCAAAGAGAACATAAAACAATCCATAAACAATTGAATGAAAAATCCTGAACATAAAATCTAAACATCAAAATCTTGAGCAAAGACATAAATCTTTGAAGTACGTAAGTCATATATCATAAAGGAACATGAATCTTGATAAAATTTCATGGGAATAAATATTGTAATTGTGGAAACCATTCAGCACTTTTTATGATTTCCATAGCAGCCAAGGCATTGCTACCAAGACCATCTTAGTGGACAAAGTCCCTTTCTGAATAGAGTTCACTCCTTATTCCAGTCTGGTATCACTGAACCAGATTAACATAACATTCCATCCATGTCTATCTTATGAGATATAAATCTTTACCCAATTCATTTTAGGGAGATATAGGTCCCACCCATCTCATATTCAAATCATTCTTACTTGTGCCACAAAATATACATACATCATTCATAATAACCCAACAAATAAAATGGGTTTCATACACATCATTCCATCATCACATAATACATATAAAATAAATGGATATCAATTCATAATAAGAAAAGTAAAACCATTTAAATCATAGAGACATTATACTTGAAACATAAACATATGAAATAATGTCATCTTAGATGGAAAAATGGTTTTGATAAAACACTTGAAATGAATTCTTGATGAAAATATCCTTTCTTCTTCAAAATCAATTTCTTTTCACAAAACATCATGAAATTTTAAAAGAAAGACATTTTGTTGAAAATAGTCATGAAATATTTTGTAGTAAGTTTCATGAAAATAAGGCTTTATAAAACCGTAAAAATCCTTTCATGCCGTATAATTTAAAAAAACATTCTTCTCGTACTTTTTCCAAAAAAGTCAAAAAAGTACCTCCTAACGTAAAAAAAAAAGAAAGATTCCTTACATACCATGTAGTAAAAGTCAAAAATGGGTAAAAATGACTTTCAACATATATGAGATAATTTTTAAAAAATAGGGATTTGGATGATAAATATAACCCCAATAAATACTTACGAATAAACAATCTCGGATAAAAATGAGATTGGAAAAGTTATCCCTTACCTTAGGTACGATATGCTTCGTACGTATCTGAAACTCCTGTATAATGATTTAAATAATTTAATTGAATTATTAAAGAATCATATTCATTGTTATGATATCATATATGGTTCACTTATGACTTTATATTACCTGTTCTTTTGTAAATCTCATGTTAAAGCAACGTTTTGGGTAAAATCATCTTTTTTATCGTACGTGTTTGGACTTGTTTTTTCTTGATGTTATTATTACTTATATCATGATTTAATTACTTCCATAATTTAAATCATTATTTATATATCATATATATTCATTATATATCCAGAATATACATGTATTTATAATAGTACATAACATATGGAGGTAAGAAATTAAATGCACCGTTTATGGAGACGGTAAACCGTACATACGCATGAACGCGACTTTCATTTCTATTTATTATTTTAATGGAATAGGTATATTATAATTCCAGTATAATATCATATATAAAATCATTAACTCCATCCTTTATACATTCCACATAAGGAATTAACGAATCACATCACTTTGAGGGGGCGGTAGTCCGCACTTCCTCAAATGAGATTATCGTATTTACTGACTATGGAAACCATAAGTCTTGATATAATTGGGAATTAAAGAAGCATAAGGAAATTATAAACATAATATATATCATATATAAATACAGTTCCATCATAATGGCCACCATGAGAGGCGGTAGGAGAAAATCGAACAATCATCGTTTCGTGAGGCGTTAGTTTGCCGTCCACAGAAACATTATGTTCTTCATCCATTATATGGAGGTGTGTGTAAGTGTAGTTATAATACATCTCATAACAAAATCCTAGTATTTTTAGGATACTAGTGTTGTTACAAAATAAATGATTAAAAAGAGTTTAGGGGTTGGAGAAGTAGAATAAAATAAAACAACTTAAGAGAAACTATTACCGTTAATTTGGGTAACGTCCTGTGGTTTGAACCAAAAGGACTTCTTTAATTGGCTTCTGTATAATGTAAGGCTTATAAGGGGAGGAGAGGGATGTTGGGAGATTATTTCGGTAGAGTTTGTATGATCCAAAAGGCTTGAGAGGTATGAGGAATTGCATAGAAGTGGTCTCCTTTTATAAGGGAGAGGAGGGGCTCTTTAGGAAAGTGTGAAAACATTATTTTATTATACACTTATCTTCAGTTTCACGAGGTCCAAAACACATTAATGTCGAATATAAAATGACTCATATTCTGAATAAAATCATACAATAGGAATTGGATAGGTTTTGGATAATATTTTAATCATTATAATCTTATTTATTTAAATCATTTATTAATGAGGTAAATACTGCATCATTACTGTGTCATAAATAATTTAATTTATTTGATGTCTAAAAATTATAAAAAAAGTACCAACATGTAGGAAATATTTTTATCTTTCCAATTATTATTTATAGTCGAAAAGATAATTTATATAGCCCCTTATAAAAATTAATTACTAAAGGATTTTTGTTAATGCCAATTTTGTCTTTACATTAAATTAATTAATCTAATGTGTCATTTTCTTTCATAAGTGGCTACATGGGGTCCCCAAATCGACCCAAGGATACCCATGGTCGGAAATTACTCATCCAATAAGTTTTGGACAAGTGTTAAGGTAATTTTGAATTATTATAATATTCTTTTAACCTTGAATTACCCTATTTACTTTTAACTGTGGTAAATAAAAGTAAAAAGTTACTATTCACCAAAAATTATTTTTATCTAATTGAACCACATTTTACTCCTTGATATTAACTGTTTCTCTCGGATTTTAGAAATTTAACTCATAGAAGAGGTAAAATTAAGTTTTATGAACAATTGCAAAACCTCCTAAGAGGTGGGTAAAAGACGGTGAAAAGTTCAATGCAATTTTTATAAATCTAAAATTATTATAAAATGAATCCAATGAATTTAATTTAACATATATAATTATTATGTATCTATTTTGACCTAAAAAAATTTAATTAAAATAAATTATTATTTAAATTAAAAGTCGGTTTTAACCAAAAAAAACTCAGTGTTTTCACTATTCATCAAAAATTAATGTTTTTCAGAAAAATACCAAAACATCAGCCTAAGCTATATTTGATATTCTGAATTCAAAAATGATGTCTATTTTTCCAAATTCAAAACATATAAGTGGAATTAATTAATTTTAAAAGTATTTCCCGTTATCAAAACAAATAGCGTGTTTTAAGAAACAATAACTATCAAAAGATCTTCACTTGTTTATGTCCAATTTCTAAGAGAAATTAATTCCATTGACCATAATTGGATTAAATGGAAAAAATATATTATAATTACACTTTAAAACCAATTAAAAATATAATCTATCCATATAAATTATTGCGATGAAAAAAGTTGTTTTTAATTAAAATATAGTGTGTTTTTAATATTCATCAAAATATTAAAGTTATCAGAATAATATGAAAAATTTATCCAAATTAAATTTTTATATCCTGATTCCAAGGAAGAATTTTATTTTGTCAAAATGAACTTATAAAAATGTCAAAAACTAGATTTAAAGTGGATGTGCCATCAAAAGGCGGAAAAACTGCATTTTTTACAAAATACTAATTTTACCCGAAAAAATTTATTTTGTTCTCATAACATGTTCTAGAAAATATGTAAGATGAATAATAATGTTATAAAATTCAAAATGTAGTTAATACTATTCATAACAGCTAGTCTATAATAATATTATAACAATATATCTTTGTTTAGTGAAACCTGGTATTGCGTACTGCTCACACTATCGAGGAAGGTCGCGATTGTGTGTAATGTAATCCAAGTCAGGGTGGAATGTAGTGAAAGACTCCATTGTTGTTGCGTATAATGAAATAAAACCATATTTCATTTATACATTTAATATATATATATACACTCAATGTTGTTTAGAATGACTATTATCAAATGAACTTGAAATTGTGTGTAACACAATCCAAGAATAGTGTTGTGTATACTGCAAGCTAATACGGTGTTGCGTATAGAGCAAGATAATGTTTGTGTAGTGTACAAAACAAGACATCAAGGAAATTAAAATGAATAATTCTCATAAAATCTTGGGTTGTTACAATCTGGTTTTGAACCCTAAATATACTCTCTAACTAGATGATAAATCTTTTCCCTAGGAGTTTTTATTTTCATGGGATATTCCCCATGTGAAACTGAATATTCTTCCATTATATTTCATAATTCCTCCATCATTGTTCTTTTAATATGATCAAAATCTAATTAGATAGGAGGAGGACTAGAAGGATATAGAGCAGGAGGAGGTTGAGAAGAGGAGGCAGTAATTCTAGATCATAGTGATCCTTACTTGCTAAATATGGAAATGTTTATTTGATTCAAATGAAGTACCATGTTCGCTATGTCTTTTTGAGTCATCCAAGATTCTTAAAATATCTACTCATTTTCATATTATAATTTTCTAATAAAAAAAATAACATTGGATATGTATGGGGAAAACAAGGAAAATAACCAAAGATATTTCTTTATGAATATAATCCTTATCATAGGGAGGATGTGTCTCAGGTATTTCTTCTATTATAAAAATCTAGTCAACCAAAAATGAATCCAAAACACCTCTTGTAAGAAAAGAATAGTGAGGACCAGGAGGCGTATATGATGATCATTCTTATGTAGGTGGAGATTATAACAAACTAAGAGTATATATTCATCAATTATACTCAATCACTATATCCATAACATACAATGGTTTTGAAACATGTGATAATTCAAAAATATTAATCACTTCTGGATCAATAAAGGAACCAAAAGTAGGAACTTCCATTTTTATTATAGATGATTCATCTTTATGAATCTCATGTATTATAAATTGTTGAAAAATTTCATTATTTCAAATTATATAAAAAAATCTATCTTCTATTCTTTATTTTCCACTAGGTTTAGGTGTACTACCCTTGTCAAGATCAACATCTTCTAATATATAATCTATGTGAACTAGTCCAAGTGGTGAAGATCCTAGGGATTTCATCCTCATAAATGATGTCTCCTTTATTACATGATTTTAATGGATTCTAATATTAGAGATAATAGACACACATTTTTAAATAATTTGATCTCCTATAATTACGGAATCAAAAAATTTACCAACAAAAAAAAACTATTTCATTTTACTCAACATCAACATAAAAATCATATTTAAAAATTTAATTCTCATAAATATTAGAGATAAAAACATACTATCGTAATACTCTTCATCAAAAAAATCTATTTTATGAGAAGGTAAACTAAACAATGATTTAGTATATCCATAAGATACATTTTAGACTTCCACTGGTTCAGAATATGTAATTAATTATTTATCAAGAGAACTTCCCGACTCTTTCATAAGATAAATATGATCAAATTAATTTATAAAAATAACATAATATATTTATTTCTTCTAATAATAAACAATAATATCATCTAATTTCAAACAACTGTCTTTATAATGTTCTTAATTGGGTTAGAAATATAAAAAACCATTGTCATTTCTTGTTTTATGATTAACCATTATACTTTTATATGTATACTAGGATAATGCATACCCCATATTAAGACACAATTATCCTATATTTTAAGGATGAGACACATAGGATCCAAAAGTGCTCATATAATCTGCATATATGCAAGGGAATTGAATATAGATCATCTTTCATAAAATCCTTTCATGAGTCTCATGATATATCTACTTAATCTCACCATAAACCCATTATTTAATAAATATAGAAAAATCACATCTTGATGTATCATAACATTATATTTCCTTTTTAAAGATATTATCTTATCAGTCATTATTTTTATTAATATTTGTAGCACTTTTGTTATCATAGTTTATGGGGACATATAAAAATTTATATCTATAGTTCAGAACTATGTGTTTAATACCTAGAACATTTGAATATAAGGCAACTTAAATTATGTACTAAAATTAATAAGTTGTTAGAGAAAAACATTCAGAATTCTTACAACACCAAGAATCTTGAAAATTTCTTAATTATTGACATCTTCTAGATGATTTTTCTATCAAACTTATAGCCACTAAATTCTTCATCTGAATAAATAAATAATTCGAATTCATGTCCTTTATAATAAAATAATGAAAAATAGACATTATGAATATGGTATTTGAATATTTTTAAAAAATCATTATTCTTTTCCCTAAGATTTGATTCAATACATTCCCACATACAGACACTTAACAAAATTTATGGTTATCTGGATTTTGAAGAAACACCCAATCATACCTTAGTATCTAGATTAGTCATATGGTTTCATAGTTTTATTCAAATATTATTTACATGTGGCACTCATCAGAGTGTCAGATACTTTGTTTTTATACTTGAATGTTTTTTATAAGATCAATAGTGTGTAAATTTTGATTAAAAACCACTCCACCATTACATTTCAATATTTTAAAATCAAGAAAGAACAATATTTAACCCATTAAGTTCATTTAAAATTCATTTTTTCTAAGATTAAATAATTCAAAAAAGAAAGGTTATTTTGGAGAAAAAAAATTAGCATCATCCACATGTAATTTTTTAATTGAATGATATTATTATCTTTTCTAAATAAACAGAGTAAGATCATCCATACCTTTTGAAAAATAATTTGAAATTATAAAAGTGTTGATCATATCATACTAATCACATGGAGATTATTTTAAACTGTAATGTTTCATTCCCATTAATAATTGAAAAATAAGGATTTGAAAAGATTGGGATTATTAAATAAATACATCTGAAACAATATAACCATTCATAAATCCACTCATAAAATAAATTGAATATAGTTTAAATCAAATAAGTGTTTCAAAAGAAAGAGGTATTCTGATAGCTTCATATATTGCTACAAGTGTAATGGTATCATCATTTTCAATGCCTCCCTCTTTACTCAAACCTTGTACCACTAATATATCCATATTTATATTAATATATTAATATTCATAATCCTTGTTTCTATATACACATTTATCAGTAATAATTATATTTTCTTTGGTTATTTTACTATTTCACATAATTTATTCATTTCAAACTCATTAAATTATTCATGTATTTCCATCACCCAATATTCATCATTTATTTCCCCTTTAGTATTATTGGGATCAAGATATGAAAAAAATGAATTATGTTCAACTTGGTTTATACATGATTCTCATGATTTCATTCCTTTATCTAGGTCACCTATTACAAAATCAATCGGGTGATATTTATTGGGTTTAGTGGATCTGTAAATTGAGGTACTATGTTTTTCTATGTTTTCCTCAAGGTTTGGTTCATATATTTTTCCTTTTTGGAAAATTTTTCTAATAATTTAGTTTTTTTGTATTTGGTCATATTATTTTTATTTATTGTTGACATATCATCTTCTAGGTTTTCGACATTAATTATTTTCTACGTGGTTAAGTTTCATCAAAATATACATGTACAGATTCTCCCACAACCATTAATAATTTATAAAAACCACTATAGGAATTTATGGTAGATTAATATCCAAGCACAATTCATTTATCACATTTGAATATATTTTTTCTAGATTTTCCTTTTTATTGAAAATATAGAATTTTCAGCCAAGAAAATTAAGTAACTAACATTATCCTTTTAACCGATATATATTTTATATAGATTATTTTTAAAAGGGGTCTTATTAATACTATTTTAGCTAAACAACAAGAATTATTTATAGCTTAAGCCTAAATATATATTTGTAATTCATGTTCGCTAATGGATGTTTGGGATATTTCTTAAAGGTTCATTTTTATTCTTTCAACCACACAATTTTTTGAGGTGTTTTGTGAGCATATATTTTATTTTTATCATTATACTTTGAGAATAAGGATTTAAAGACATTATTTTGAAATTCATGTTCATGATCAATACTTAATTTTTTTAGGGTTACGCTTGTAATGTCCTGCCCCTTTCTCATTGGCTTGAGAATGTGGTGAGATGCTACATGACCTTAGGTGATGCTTCCAAGGTGACAATGGCTAGAAATAAATATCGAGGTATTCGAGTACCTTTGGGGAACAATTTTACCATTTAAATAGAAACAATTATCCATGCCTATCAAAACCAACCAAAACTACATGATTCCAATCAGCATTGCTTAACAACTCATCGAGACCTAAAGACCAATACCAACAAACGAAAATAATCAAAAATCATGGTACCATGTGGAGCACTAAAAAATAAAACCAAAAGGAACAATGAAACAACTCTATAGCCCCACACTAAACTCCATGACTCAAGAACCATCAGAACCACAAAAGTATTATGATGATCCACTAAGAAAATTAGAGGCATTACTTTTACCTTTGTTTCAGAGTATAAAATCTGTGGAAGCAACAAAGTGCCAAATCATGGGTTGAGTTATAATACTTAGTATGTTCTTCCAAAATGTATTCCATACACATAACTCTAGGATATTACACATTATCACGATTGATATAAAATAATTTATATAAATCCTATGAAACAGTTCAAAAATTACTAATAGTCCCAACACATCATTATGAAATAAAATTCACCCAAACCACACAATTCCATGGGAGGAAACCAAACACGGCATTAACGGTTTCATATTTCCAAAAAACAACCAAAATAGCATTTCTAGATACACATCCCAAGAATATTCTCAATTTTTTAAACTCTCACCCAACCATACACAACCATAAACTGGGTGTTACCGTTGATGGTGGAAGTTCACGTCCAAACCCTTCCACTTGATATAGTGGGGCTTCACGGCCACTTCCCATTTATGGTTGTTATTCATGCCCATTATCCATCACCATTACCCATGATTAATCACATATTCTTATAAAAATCCTAATCATTTATCCAAACCATTAGAGCAAGAAAATCAATAACATACATTTCATGCCAAATCATTTAACTAAATCGCCCATTTATTAAAAATACCCTTAACCATTTTCCATGCCAAACCATTTTTTAATAAAATATAATTTTTATTGAAATCCATTTTGTAACCTATTTTCCCTAAATAAATCAAGCCATCAATTATTAAATCAACATCTTAATATCACCCAACAAATCCCCTTTCACAATAGTAACCCATTTTCCCCAATATCCAAAAATCATCACAAAATGGGTTTCCATCAAACACAAAACATCAAAAATAGACTCAATTTCAAGAAAAACTAACTAATTTGATATTTAAGCCTTTTAGTTCTATCTACATGGATTCATGAGTGAATACACTAACATTAGGGTTTTAGTTAAATCAACTAACTCACAATCGCACAAAAAATCTGGGTGAAATCTCCACCAATGTCACCTTAGATCCCATTTACTAACATCAAAAAACCCCAATCTAAACATTTTAGGAATGAAAACCCCTATATCTACATGAAAAATTTGTAGATATAGAAAAATCAAAGAGGGGGAGATATAGATGAAAGGACAACCAAGGAAGAACCAAGAGAAAAGACTTACCATAAAAGAATCCCCTTCACTGCTCCTTGAAAACCCTTCGAATCACTACCAAAATTAGTGGGAGATCCCATCTAACCATTGAGAACAAAAAATAACATGTGGGGATCAAATGGGATGGTAGATGAGGGATTTACAGAAAATTTGGACTGAACCCTTATTAAAAGCAATTTTTAATGTCACGCACAATTAGCTCGAAAAGTTAGACCAATTGTGCCTTAATCGTGCGACTAATTTTGTCTCGAAGGGAAGCCTGCATGTTTTCTTCTCACTATTAGATAGTCTATGTGAAAACTATGCAATTCCCACTATCTCAAGTTTCACAGTTACCTAGGTGGTTCTATAGGGTTTCACATAATTGTGCTCAAACCATGCGCCCTTAAAAATGTCCCAAAAACCATTCCAAACCCCTCCCAAACTCTCTCACCCATTACCCAACATCATTAAACACATAAAAAGTATTAAAATGGTTACATACCTCAAACCAGGGGTACTATATTCTCCCCACTATTGTACATTCTATTCTTTAAAAGTAGAGAACCATCCTTATGATGGAAGAGCATGGTCCATTGCTTGACCATCTCTTTCTCCCACTCCTAATTATCTTTTAGAATCCGAAAATGAAACCACAAGTAACAAACTAGACTAATTATTTTACCATGAAATTCTTTCCATTTATTGTCCACAATCTACACTGGCACGTGTACCAACAAAGCATCCGGATCTAGATCAACATGATCCCATCGAATCACATGGTCGGGATCTGGTTGATACGTTTTCAAGTGAGAAACATGAAACATGTTTTGAATTTCACTAAACCTTGGTTGAAAGGACAACTAATATGCCACCTCTCCAACCCTATCAATTATCTCAAATTGGCCAATATACCTCAAAGATAACATTCCCTACTTTACTAACCAATGATATCCTTTCTTTGGAGAGATTATCAAGAACACATGATTATCCATATTTAATGAAAATGACTGTAGATGATGGTACACATATGATTTCTGATGATTTGGTTCCCTCTCCATCCACTTCCAGATAAAATTCATCTTCTCTATTTTGTCTTGGACGTTTCTTAGTCTAACCAATGAAATTTCACCTATTTCCACCCATTATAGTAGAGATTTACATTGATTCCCATACAATTCATTAAATAGAGCCATGTGTATGGAGTCATAATAACTATTATTGTTGGTGGAATCCACCAACGGAAAGTGAATCCTCCAATGAAACCTCGTCATCCATCACACAATCCCACAACATATATTCTAACAATTGTATCATCCTTTTATGTTTCCCATCCATATGAAGATGATACAAAGTAATTATCATAAATTGAGTCCCAATGGATTGCTACAAGGATTCATAGAAATGATATGTGAACATCTAATCTCTATCTCTTGTAATCGAAACTATAAAATCATGCAACTTTAGCACATCCTAGACATAAATTTTTGACACATCCTCCACCGTATGAGATTCATGAATCGTTATAAAGTGGGCTGAAATTGTGAGCCAATCCACTATCATGCATATGGAATTGTGATTATTGACTATTCTTGGGATACCTATACCAAAATTCATAACTATATCCTCTCACATCGACACTAGGATAACTAAATACTACAACATGCCATCAGACGACAGAAGTTATTCCTTGACTAGCTGAAAATTCAAGCATCTCGATACAAACCCAACCAAATTTCTTTTCATACTCATCCAACATAATTGGTATTTCAATGCCTTATACATTTTCTAAATTATATCATTAATATACCCTTATAAATGATGATAATCACTTAAATGTTGCTCCAAACGAGACATTGGTACAACCATCAGATTCTGAATGTACAACACTGAATTTTCACCCATTTTCAATCCCTCAAAGGCCTCCCCACCATTGTGTTTCGATCTCATCACTAAAAACTCAAAATCACTCATATTATCCTCTTTAACCAAACCAACCATATTAAGAAAAAAGGTTACCATAATGAAAATGGTTACGTCACCCCAGTCTTCACATTCTAACAACATGTCGGTTATGACCAACATCATATTTCACTGATCTGATGCATGTTTCACCATCTGAGAATATGATCTACTAATTAATGAATTTTCCACCTAATTTCCCTTAACCTATGTTTACATTAAGTTAAAATAAAACACCAATAGATACTCAATCCTTCTCATTTTCCTCAAGTCCAAATATCGTTGAGATAAAATTTGTTTAAAACTTTTATGATCTGTAAGCACCGTGAAATTTTCATTATAGACATAATGACACCACATTTTCAAAATATGAACAACTGCCACCAACTAAATTAATGTATTTTTATGTTATTATCATGAAACCTCAACTTCCATGATTCATATGAAAACACATGTTCCTCTTTCCTAAGCACACACCCCAAATTGTATCCCAATGCATCATAGTACACCACATACCCTTTCCCTAGTTCTGGAACAACCAATATTGGTTCTAATGTAAGATGATCCATAAGCTCCTCGAAATATTTCAAGCACTTATCATTCCACTGAAATGGAACATTTTTCATTGTCAAATCTTTCTGTGGTGAGGCCAATCATGCTTAATCATGAAAAAATGTCGATAATATCTTGCTATACCAATGAAGATCTATATCTCAAAATCATTCTTTGGTAATTTCTAGGAGATAACATCCTCTATCTATTCTAGATCCACTAAAACACATTCATTAGAAATAACATGGCCAAGGAAACAAATATATTATATCAAGAATTCAAACATTGACAATTTTTCAAAATACTGATGATCTCTCAAGATCCCAAATAGTACTCCCAAGTGTTTCTCATACTCCACCCTTGTCCTTGAATACACCAGTATATCATCCATGAATAACACCATGAAAGAATCCATATATCTATGAAATAAATGATTCATCAATTGTGTGAACACTACTGGTGCACACATAATATAAAATGTTCTATGAACAAACACAAAGTGAACATATCTACTTCTGATCACTGTTTTGGGAATATCCTCATTCATCACCCACAATTGATGACACCCTGATCACAAGTCAATCATAGAGAACATCTAATCTAACCTTAATTGATCTAATAGGTCATCAACACATGGAAGAGGATATTGATTCTATATTGTGACTTTGTTAACATTATGATAATAAAGACATAGCCTCAGAGTTCCATTATTCATTTTAACAAAAATAAACTATCACTACCCATAGATAAGTTCTAGGCTACAGGAACCCTTTTTATCAACTCCATAATATGTACATTCAATTACCTCAATTCGGTTACTTACAACTAGTAATATGGAATTGAGATATGAACTTTCCCTAGAAGTAGATCAATCATAAAATCAACATCATTCATGGTTGGAAACCCTGATAATTATTCAAGAAAGACATCTGTAAACTAAACAAACACTATCATAAAAATTCTTCTATTATCCTATTCCATTAATTCCATTGACAAATCCACTAACTGATATGAAATTGTGCTCACTACTAGTTCCAAAAATCTAGTTTCACCCACCGTCATATCTTTCTCTCATCTAAATAGATCTTCAGCACGATCATCAATTGTATAACTAACCTTTCCTATATAATATTTTATGTGTGCCTTAAACATCATCAACTAATCTATACCCATGATTACATCATACACATCCATCTCAAGAAATGATAATTTCCATATCAATGGAGCCCCATCCAAAACTATAAAATAAGGTTTATATAAGAAGGCTCAAAACACTCTTTGACATAGATGAGTTTTATGTTTTAAAATAGAAGGAATTATTCCCAGAAATAAACCCAAAAAATAAATAGCAAGAGAAGAAATAAATGAATGATAATCTCTCATATCAAACAACACTTTCCTAAACGTAGAATTCAATAGATTCATACCTCGCACTGTGGATGGTCTCGAATGATCATCCACTACAACATGCTCAGCTCTAAAAAGTTGTTTGCTTTCCACACATTGTTCTTTGATTCCTTACAGAAGCATTACCTATTGAGAAGTTGTGGTATTCAAGGAATCACCATGACCAACTCAGCTCTGTTGATGGGCGATATGTAGTTGTCCCCATCTGGTCGATGCATATGATTCCAAAAACCCATGAAGAGTGTCATGAGCACCCGACCTCAGAGTGTTACGACAATAATGCTGATGATTCCCCTTCTTCATGTAGTTATGACATGATTGAGGTTGTGTCATATAATACCTCTTCATGTGGCCTTTATAACCATAATTAACACATCCTGACAAACTTTAAGGCTTTGCTGGAAGATTCACTGATCCCACCATCAGATTCTGAGCCATACTCCCACTCCTAAAATATGTGTCCCTATTCTACTTGATCCCAACATTAGATTTCCCATTATTTCTTATGGGTACCAACATTCTTCCCCTTCTTGTATCCCCAAACATATCTTTTTTGTCTACTATTTCTCTATTAACTATTTCTGTGGAATCACTTATACATAAGACCACCATTTTAGAATGAATTTCCTACCTCAAACCAACTTCAAAAATAAATTCCATCAATCTATGTACCACCGACCACCTCGAGTGAAAAAATGCACCAAGATCATAAACAAATCCACATATTTTGTTACTGAATGGTTCTCTTGCTTCAACCTAATGAAATATTTTTTTTATTCTTAATTTTTTGGGTAGAATTTTCTATTAAAAAATTCCTCAAAACCCTCAAATGTCATGCCTTGGTCCTTTCTAGCCTATACCACCTACTCCCACCACTTATGTGAGATGGAAGAATATGCCTTAGTGGGTATTCCTTCGATCCTAACCTCATCGAATTCCATGGAAGATGGTTTCAAGGATCTTGAGAGTGATAGTGGATTCCTTGAATGATATTTCTCCATGGGTACTGATTTCATTGGATAAATTGGGCCTTAAAACCCCTTGTATATGTCTTGCTTTCTCTTGTGGTGGACATGGTCTACTGACATGCTCCTTGGACACCAAACCATGTTTAACCGAGTTTCTATCGATATTCTTCTGGGAATCGATGAGGTTGGATTAGTTATCTACACCTTGGATCTGGCCTAGAGGGGTTTGAAACATTTTATTATATTACATGACCATGGTATAAGTGACATTAATGTTTTTATGTATCAACGGTGTAAAATATGACTCTTATGGTTTTATGGATCATCCATGGGTGACATATAATACTTGTTATTCGTCATTGTTGTGGGTAATGTGATATATTGTGAATAAAACATTACCATGGTGTTTACTTACATTTGTATTATTATTGCCTTGTTATGGGAGAGTGAAACTTGATTTTTAGGTATAATTGTTTTTCAAGACAGTATCACTTTATAGATTTATATTTTCCATGGTAATTTTACATGTATTTCTATCATATTTGTTACATTTTTCAGTATGATTAAACGGTATTTCCTATAAAAGATTTTTTATAGACACCTTGGGTTTGGACCTATTGGGATTGTATCTCATACACAATTTGAGACACCATTGGGTGCCCATATAGACTATATGGGTGTAGATAGGGATCATGGAAATCACCCACAGTTAAATTCATGATTTGTTTCTTCTTAGGATAAGTAGAAAAATGGATTGATATGTGGCTCGTGATGCTATCCAAAAATAGTTTTTTTAGGAATTTTTGTATATTTTGATATTCTTACTATACACAGGCCTTATATTTCTATGTTGATTGATTTATAGATACATAATAAGATCATCATTCAGTATATGTGATTTCCTATGGAATTTTTTATATTGTTATCTATAATGTTATCTTTTGTATGATATTCAGTTAATATATCATCTTTTGTAATTGAATTTTATTATTATTGTACTATGTTACACTCTAACATGATGGAATTGTCTCCCCTTGGACACACCCTAGGAAACCACTAGTAGTTCGTAGCCTCTAGTACTCGGGTGGTGGGGGGTGGGGGATGCACTTAAGGCCAGGTGACCCACTGGCCCGGGGCACCGAATAGTGGAATCCATGTGGGGATGTTACAAAGTGTTATCAACCTGTTATTTTTTAGGTTTATATATTTTTTTGTGGACTATGGAAAGATATAGTTTGGGATTTGATTTTTTTAATGAGTTATTCTTCGTAGTAGTAGACCCATGAATAGAAAAAAGATAAATTTCATTGACTGTAAATTTTTATTGTCTAGATTTTTCAAATTATAGTTTATTTAATTCCACCATTTAGTGATGAACTTGAATTGTGATGTCATAAATGATATGTTTATGGGTTATAACTTTTTCTAATTGGTGAGATGATGGTATTCCATCTAATACATCGTTTTTGGAACATGTTATGAATCACATTCCATGCATTATGTTGTGCCATAAAGGATTCATTTCTTGTTTACATGATGTCTTGATATGTGTTGTGATATATATACATACTAATTTGGTCGATTAGCTATGTTGTGAATTATGAAACATGGATGATATGTAGAGTTCCTACTATATTCTATTTATTTTTCCTTGATTTTTCTATAATAGACACCCTAAGGAGTCAATTGTGGAATATTGAGTCATAGGCCAAGAGTCACATGGATTGGAATGTGTTATGGTGTGAGTTAGGTGGAAGCCATATTTTGGTTCATGCGGAATATGGGCCATTTTGGAATAGAATTGGGGAACCATTAGATTCAACCATACTAAATAAAATTTGAAATAAATATGAAAATTAAATAGAAATTTAAGACTTTGAAATAGAGACTTTACCTTGACAATGATTTTTGAGTGGGATTTAAGCAGTTTCAATAGTGATGTTTTTTATTGTTTTATTTTACTTATATAGAATTTAGGAGTAGAATGTGTGTTCTAACAACATTATACGATGTTTTTGAAATTTCAATCAATTTGAGTTGTGAACTTTTTTATATAGAATCTTTTTTAGGAGTGTTCTTGGCATTATAGACTCATTTGACTATGAAGACCTCCAATCATATTTTAAGAGGTTGGAGGAGGCCAAGTTCCATTGTTGGTGGAGCATGGGCTACCAGAGGGTCCTCTTATAGAACCAACTATTGTACCAAAAGTTTTGTTAGACACAAGTGATGAGTCATAGTTCCATGAGGGGTTTTCCTTCCTCATGCATATTTCTCAAGGAGCACCACATCGAGCCTTGTCTATGAATTAGTTAGTTTGTGTTATAGTAGTATAATACTCCATCATTTTCTAAGGATCCTAGTCTACGGGTTACTGAGCGATATCTTGAGACTACTATGTTGATATTTGAGAACATAGAGACAACTCTTGAGAGGAGAGTGATGAACGCGTCATATATTCATTGAGGTGCAATAGAGAATTGGTGGGATGTTTTTAACCAGGATAATGGGCAGTGAGATATAGTTAGGGATGCTTTCCAAAATTGGTTTAGGAATAATTTTGTCCGATGAATCTAATAGAATAGTGGGATAGAGAGTTACTGCATTAAGATAAAGGAACAAGACCATCTACGGTGAGAGGTACAATCTTAGTAGCCTCTACTCTTGTATCTACTCTTTTGGACACAGGTGCACCACATAGTTTCATATTTATATCTTTTTTGGAGAACCTTGGGTTCATTATTTATTAATATAATTTCATGATGATGCTTCAAACTCTATTAGGGGTCAAAATGGAGGATGTATGATAGTTCATGGAATGGTGCATTGAGGTTGGTGGTTGTCACTTTGTATGGAATAATTTTTTCGTCAAGATGATTGGGTTTGATTTCATTCTCAAAATTGACTGGCTGGTTTCCTATTGGTCAAATTTTTATTGAAATTTTCATATGGTGAATTTCACATAAACAAAGGGAAAACATTTTACTCACAAGGATAATTGGGTTTTCCAGGTGATCTAAGTAGGAATACATCATCGTTGGTTGAGTGGGATGACATCCAAGATTTCTTGTTTATATCAGGATGAGCAGGGATTGAATCAGGCATGTTTTTCTCCAGTGGTAGATGGTTTCAAAAGTGTTTTTCATGATGACTTTTCTTATATAACTCTTGATATAGAGGTTGATTTCTCCATAAATCTAGTGTCCGGATATGTATCAGTATCCATACCTCTATACATGATGGATAATTTGGAGTTCTTGGAGCGTAATAGACAATAACATGATATAGAGGACAAGGGTTTTATATGACATAATACTTCTCCATGGGGTTCATTGGTCCTTTTTCCAAAATGGTGGATGGTAAAATTTGGATATGTATTAATTATCAAAAAATAAACTAACTGATGAATAGGAACTTATATAACTTATCATAGATAGATGATATGTTTGATCATCTCAGAGGCACTCATGTTTTCCCAAAAATTTATTTGGGTTTTAGATATCATCATGTGTTTTTTCAACCATCATACATACCTCATACATATTTTCATTGCAGGTGTGGTCCATATGAGTATCTAGTTATAATTTTTTGTCTCATGAGTACTCTAGTGGTCTTCATGGAACTGATGAACTATGTTTTCCATCATTATCTATATTCATTTGTGGTGGATCATGTGGAAGATATCTTAGTTTATTCCCACAGTCATTCTTACCATACCAAACTTCTTGATATCATTTGAGATACACTTAGAGATAATTGGTTAAATGTTAAGCTCACTAAGTTCCACTTCTAGGTGGATAAGATTCACTACTTGGTTCATTGTATCTTATAGATTATAGTGTCAGTAGACTAAGATAAATAAAGAGTTGTAGTTTCCTATTAGCAGCACAAAAAATATTTGATATGTGGAGTTTCATAGACCAATTTTGATATTATAGTCATTTCATACATTAAATCTCATACCTATTAGCACCATATATTGGATTCACAAAGAAGGGTGTGAAATATTTTTGTTTGATACCAATGAGATAGGCATTCATGAGTTGAGAGGGAAATTGAATTCAACATTGGTCCTGATTCTTCTAGATAAGGGTGTAAGATACATTGTGTATTTTGACACATCGGGTATCAGAATTGGGGAAGTTGTGATTCATGGGGATATGTCCATAGCGTATGGGTTTTGAATGTTGATACCACACAAGAGGAATCACCTAACACCTGATCTCATGTTATTCTTATATGATTATTTTTTTCATTATTGGAGACATTACATTCATAGAGAGGATTTTGTGGTGTACACACACCAAAAAAAATCACGTAAATATTCAAACTATATTATCTGAATATGAGGTAGTGATGGTGGGTTGAGAACTTATAGTATTTCAACTTAGATATTTCCTATACGTCTTGAATAAGAATTACAATGTATAATTCTTTGAGTAGGGGGACTCGAATAAAGGTAGTTTAGGATGCCAATAGCGAGTGGTAGCTTATGAATTTGCTTTTTGGGAAGCACTTAGAGGGGGATTCCAGTATAGGGAAGACTTTTATTTCATCTTTATTTATGGCCTCTATCCTACTGTATACTGTGAGGATGAGGAAGCTATCAGATTCAAAGGTCTTAGTCCTATGGGACATTGTGGAAGGTGAGGATCCACTACCTGGTTGGGTTGTGGGTGAGGATGAGATAATGCATGTCCATGGATGTGTATGTGTTATAGTGGACATACATGAGTAGATTATGATGGACTTTCATGCCATTTTGGTGGTGAATCCGGGTGTTAGCAAGATGGTTCATGAATTACACCATCATCACTAGTGGTCTGTAATGAAACATGAGGAAATGGTTTTTTGAGGTGTTCCACCTATCAATAGGTGAATGAAAAACATTAGTGACCAGACACAGTTTTACTATAGTTAGCTATTCCCATGCATAAATGGGATGACATAAAGATGGATTTTATAACCTATTTTTAAAGCTCACCTTGAGTTAGGGATAATTTGTGGGATGTTGTTGACAGAACCATGAAGGTTTCCCATTTCTATATGATCAAAGAGATCTTCAGTGTTGATATTCTGGGGAGGTTGTATACCCATGAGATAGTTTGACTTCACGGGTCATACATACTATCATTTAAGAAAGGGATGCCCTATTTTAATATTTCTTTTAAAGAGTTTTCAGAGGGTTTTAGGTACACAGGTTCTTATGAATATGGCATACCACCCTCAGATTGATGGAACATCATATCATGTGATATAGGTTCTTACCGAAATCCTTAGAGTATGAATCCTAGATTTCCATAGAACTTTGGAGAGGCATATACCCCTTGTTGAGTTTTCCAATAGTAATAGTTATTATGTTATTATATAGATGGCCCCATATGAGGCTTTTTATAGTAATCCATACTGATAAACCCTCTATTGATTAGAGGTATTTGTGGAAGAATTACTGTGAACATGTCTTATAAAGGAGACTTATGAGTGGGTCGAGTTGATCTGGAAGTGGATGGAGACTACATAATATTGATATAAAATCTGTTTCCAAATACTGTATAAGACCTTTGTATATTGAGGATGGTATCATGTTTTTTTGTGTCTCCCCTCGCCTGGGATGCAGACAGATCGTGACATACACTAACCTTTCACCACGACATCTTGATCCATTCGATATTATGGGGTGATTCAGGTCAGCATAATATCTGCTTCAATTACCTTAGTTGTAACGGGTCATTGACAACATCATCCATGTATCTCAGATGTGCCATTATAACTCCAAGAAATCTCACACCTTTTATCCAGATGAGTTGTAGTTAGAGGTGGATGCATCCTTCTAGGATCATCCTATTTGTATCACTAATAAGAGCTTGAAGGTTCTACAAGGCCAATCAATTCCTCTAATATCGGTGCTATGGTAGAACAAATGTTTACTAGATTAGACAATTGAGGAAGGAGGTTGATGTACATGATTACTAGCTATATATATTCTTAGTTTATTCTTGACCACACTTGAGAGGAAAAGTTGTAGGAAAATTTCATTAAGGGGGTGATTGTTAGATCCTGGGATTTTCTACGAGGTACGGGTCCATTTAACTTTTGTATAAATTATTTTATTGGCCTTATGTGAATGGAAATTGAGGTCATGTCAGTATCATATGTGTATGGGGTTTGTTCAGATCCAATAATTAGAATTATTGGTAAAATAAATAGGCAGAACGGTTTGTATAACCAAAACTGGCATGAAAAGTGGTCATTAGGAAACCACACTTTTTGAGGAAACCATCTGGATGGAGGAACATGCACATGTAGGAATCTATCCATTTTTACTATATCCATAATGCATATTCTATGCATGGTTAGTCAAACCATTAACAATAACTATGTGGGTGCCCCCTTAACAAATCAGAGGGCACATAGTTTGGCCATTCATGTGGACCTATTTTTTGAGGAAAAATGATGAAATTTCCAGTAAAATATATTTAAAACTAAAAATAATTTCTGATTTCATTATATGGACATCATTGATCCATTTTATATCCCCTTGAATCTATATTTATTTCTTTTTGTGTCGTTCTTCCATAATAACTAGGAATAGAACACCATCAGTCTCCTTAGATTCATAGTGCTTCTTCATCCATTCTTCATTTTTATTCTAATCTAGATCACATTAGAGGATGATATGTGAAGATCACTCCACTACAGACCTTTGTTAGGTGGTCTATATTTTTTCTGAGTGGTTTGATTCATTGTAGATCCAGTTTTGTTTTTCCCACCCTCTGTACCATTCTAATGTGGACCCAAAAAATGAATTAAATGATTAAATTGAATGTAATAGAACCTATAAGAGATACCCACTAGTTACTTATTTATTTTTTGAGTTTGTTTCCCCAAACAAGATCACCTACGGTTGTTCCTTTGAAATATCCCAATGTTATACCACCCATGGTGTGAGTTTTTGAGCATTTTTTGTTATAGGAATCCCTTTTAAAAATGAATTAAATTGAATTGATTGATTTGAGGATGTTTTCCCTCATTTTCCATGTGATACATTATGTTGAATTGTTTAATTTTTGAAATGTTAAATGTTATACGAGTGGATAATGTCATGGTATTTATTACCTTTTAATTGATGGATCAATTTAATGAATTGAGATGTTATAGGATGCCTTGGTGGTTATACCTTGGATCTTAACTCCATCGGATTCCATGGATGATGCTTCCATGGATCTTGATAACAGTAGTATACCCCTTTGATGAGATTACTCCTTGGGTATTGATTATATGGGATGCCTTGGGACATTCTACCTTGTGGATCCTGCTTGTTTGGTATTATAATAGACATTGTCTTTTGAAATACTCCTTCGACCCCAAACCATTTCTAATAGAATTTCCATCAAGATGCACCGAGAATTGGATGAGGATTACTTGGTTATCTATACCTTTGACCTAGACTAAAGGGATCTGACAATAATGATTATATAGAAAAGCTGTGGTAAATGTGAAATTCATGATAATATGGCTTGGACATGGAAAATGTTACACTTCTGGTTATACTACTAAGATATTTTTGACATGTTATACCTATTATATGAGATGGCCAATGGTAATGTGATATATTTTGAATATGTTTGGGGCATGGTTTTTACATTATTATTTTTAAATATTGTCTTGTTATAGGATATTAACAAAAAAAATTCAGGGAGCATGTTTGTCTTGACAATATCACTTTACAGTTTTACATTTTCCATGAACATTTTATTTTTATTACTCTCATATATGATATATTTCTTTTTCTTTTTAGCTTGTATTGAATATCCATGATTTTTTATAGAATCCTTCAGTGGTGAGATACTGGGATTTTATTTCACACCCTGTTTAGGGAACTACTGAGTTCCTCAAAAGACTATATATATTCAGGTAGTGAGTAGGGAATGAACCCATAGTTTGATGCTTGGCGTGAAACTTCATAGATATAGGGGAGTATAGGACTAAGTTGTGGCTCATGATTTTATCTAGATATAGTATTTTCAGACCATTGAACATTTTAATATATATATATTTGACACCTGATATGTATACCTATTTTTACAACTTCGTAGAAACTATAATCATCATTTTGTATATTATATTTCCTTTGGAATTCTTTATAGTGTTTTATTTGATGTTATCTTTGTCTATTATTTAGTTATTATATCTTCTTTTTCTATTTACTATTATTGTTATTCCACTATGTTACCCTCTAACTTGATGAAATAGTCTCCCAATTGACACAACCTAGGCCCTCACATTTATTCGGCATCACCTCAAATTTTTGGTATATGCGCTAGAGTCCATGTGACCTACTAGATTTGGTCACCTAATAGTAGAATCTGTTACAAGTCATTAAACATTACCAATTATTCAATGTATATCATACCAAGTGGATTAAGTGATAAATAATCTATATTAATAATTAAATACAATGTCTTAATAAGGACATTAACTATAACCCAAATGGATTTATGGTCATTATATTCCTTGGGGAGCCAGACCATGAAGTATATGGTGATGTTTTTGAATTTCTTTATATATATAGGAAATTTCTTCATCATCCCGTTATACCTAAGGCATTTAGACATTACTTAATATTGTTTTACGTATCAAGATAATTACTCATATGTATCCCTCATCATGTTTTCACCCATGGAATTCCTGTTGATATCTCTATACATATTTTTTTCTTCCATGTTGGATAGATAATGATGTGTTATGTGTTTCATCCAATATATCCCTCGACAATTATGTCATGGTATGGGAAATATACCGATTTCATAAATATTATACTACTATCATGGTCTTGATTAAACTCTAAAAAAACCCTTTCCTTTTTTTTACCACTCCATACACTACTTTTATGCATCTTTAATATTCCCATCGATGGATGATTGAACATTCATTAGATAAAGATAAAATTTACACCCTTCCCAGATCAATTAAATGTCTATATCTGACAATTCCATAATTTTTTGTTCTTATTAAATCCTCATCATTGAAAATCTAGCATAATCCATTAGACTCTGAGTACCAACTACCATTTTGTATTCCAAGGGTAGTAATGTATTGAGAAATCGTAATTTTTAATCATCTGCAAATATATCATGTAGTGAATATTCAACTGTTTATATGTGATTATATATATATATATGATTATTTTATAATCATAATATATATCATTAATTTTACTATAAAGAAACATTAGTTATATTATCAATGTAAAAGTTATTATTGTTAGCACTAAATCAGGAGCTAGGTATTTATTCTCATGAACCATAAATTGTAATAGGGAATTAACTACTACTATTTCATTCAACATGAGAACACATCTCAGTACATTCCTTTAAAAATAATTTCGTATCACAAACCATTATATATTTTAGGGTATTGTAAGAATAGGTAACATACAAAATTATTTATCTCCTTGAGATTTTATTCACAATCATCTGTCTAATATAACTTGGCTCACTTCCACCAAAAACGTCTTACTGTATTGGATAACCCTATGAAATTTATCACAAAGCATCGATAATATCATGATAATCCAAAAAAACAATAGATATATGTCACTAGTGTTTGTTCTTTCCATTACTCAAAAACCACAGTCATAAATGAATTCATATATATACACTCATATGTTATTATAGGACCCAATATTTAAATATTCTATAGAGAAAATTCACAATTTATAGATTTGAATAAATATTACCCTTCCCAATTGTTTCCTAAACAATTCTGAAACGATATTCATCTTCTTCCATTATCGTGGAAAATATGGGAATATAAATTATAAATACTATAAAAATTTAATCAAGGTAATTTGTAAAGACACTATTACATATATCCAAGAATATATTTGGGGAATTGTAATGTCTAAATGAAATATTTATAAATGGATAGTTCCCATATGTCATATTGAAGGTTCATTAGGTATATTCTCCCTTTTGACCCTTAACTAATGATATCTAGATAGATGTTTATCACTTAAGAATTATTGAGCTCTACACTATTGATTAAACAAGTCTCAAATATTGGGTAGAGGATACATGTTATTTATCACTATATTTCTATGTTCTTACTAATAAATGAAAATATGTTTTGATTCATAATCCTTTTGAAAAAGTTTATTTCACCTCAGGGTAATAATATTGGGTATTTCAATCAATTATTAGGATTATCTTAGAGATTATTCTTTAATTCATGCAACTCAATTTTGGCCATTCAATAAGTATAGATTCAAAGATATATAACACCAGTTATGTTGTCGTTTTAAAAATAAACTTCACAATTTCAGGGAATATTAGGAAAATTTTCATGAAAAACAATATAACAGTAATAAATAATAATCATATCAACAGTGTTATGTTTCTCCATAAAAATTTGAGATAAATACACCTCATGAATAGGTAGTAATACCCATTAAATTTATGTAATTTCATCAAATTCTGATGTTCGTCCTCACACCGATAGATAATTATATGTTATTTTGGAATAAAAAAATTGGCATGCCTTCTATAGTAATTGACTTGGGCTCTTAAAAGAGATATTATATCTATGAAATTAATCAAGAAAAATCAAACTATTGGGAGAAAAATAATTTTTACATAAAAAACATTCCCCAAAACAACAATCAAGGATGAGTTATATACATCAGATGAAATAATCATAACATTAAGACTCTTCATCAGTATATAAATGTATAAACATTAATGTGCTTATCTGACACTCATATAATCTTTTCTCGATATAAAAAGTGGGTAAAAAATTAATGAAATAGTACATTTTTTATTCTAGAATGGATGATAATTGTGTCATTCAATAATTTTTTATCATGTCCCACATTAGTAATTGTGATTTCCAAAGAATTTCCTTATTCATTTGGATTAGAAGGTTAATTATTCCTATTTTCCTCATTTAACCTTGGATTCCTACACTAATTGGTGTAATTTCTATATACAATTCAATTATACCATTGAATTATAGATTGTGAATTTGGATGATTATTATTTTCATCATTAATCAGTATCGGCATGTCTCTTCGACATTCATTTTCTATGTAACATTATTACATACAATTAAAACATTTAATAGTTACCTCAAGTCAATTCAAATCATTATTATTTATCCACTTTTGACATTAAGGATGGTTTATCTTATTTTTTCCATGAGTTGTATTAATCGAATGTCCTTGAAAATCCATTTTTATCTTCTTTTCCTTGAAAACATGAGAACTATGACAGATTCTAGTTTCTATTTGAACCTTGGGAGGATTTTGATAGTTTTATTCATTTCTGTGAAAGTATTTTATTGCCAATTCCTTTTGGATTCTTGGTTTTAATAAAATAATTAAGCAATCAATTTTACATTCATGACTCCTAAGAAAACTAAAATCATTCCTTAATAGTAAGAAAAACATTTCCTCATAGGTTCAACAATATTCATTATACTCGTTAATCAGTTCCTTGAATTCCATCTCCATTAAAATAACAATAATTCTTGGAAAATAAAAATTATAAATAAAATTTTTAAATGATTATGATTTCAGGGATAAAATTTCTTCATCAAGCCTCATATTATTGATATGAGACAACTAATGTCTAGTTTCACCATTCAATAGATACATAGCTATAAAAAAAATTATCATAATCAGAGAACTTGAGAATGAAAAATATTATTTCAATAGAATTGATATATTTACATCAAAAACTGGATCAAAGGATACACTGATGGATGTCTAATTATTTTAAATAAATGAATCAACAGTGATTTATTCCATCTTATGGTCATTTTGATGATCAGTGTGATTCATGATAATTTTCAAATATTGAAATTGTTGGGTGATAATAGTAATAATTTTCTTATCCCAGATCTAATTCTAGTTGGTTACTCATGAGGACAGCCCCTAAATTGGTCATCACATTTATTCTTTGTTTGTTTTCTACTGGTCTAGTCATTAACTAAAATAAAAAAATGGTCACTGTGGGTATAAATAAATAATATTTAGATTAAAAATCATATTATATTGAAAATAATTTCAATTATATCCTAATCTATGAATTATTATTTCTAATAACTAAATTTAACGATTATCTTATATCACATTCACTATATGTTGCTTCAGGTTCTACTTTATTACTCTCCATAACATATACCTTACAAAAACTAACCACTACTCTCATGTAAACTATGTAATCTTGAGTATAACAAGAAAACATATGTAATAAATCTTTTTATATGATATAATATTTTATCTCATAATAATACACACCCTAGAACCATAAACATTATGTTTATTTAGAGACTATATACAGAAAAAACTTATTTATAAATAGTATTCAACATCTCCCATGACATTACAGATGATACCCTTCTAGAAAAAGAATAATTAATATTATACTTAATAACATAGGAAATTTAAAACATAAGAAATGGAAACCTATGTTTCTTATTAAGGGCGAACATGGAAGATAATAATCCAATATCATATGTTAGACTAAGATAATAATAAGATCATCAGAATGTGACTGTAACTTATAAGAACATACCCAAAAATTCATAGCCTGTAAATCAGGATTGATAGAAGAAATATTTTTCTTACAAAAGGAATGGTTCATAAAAGCCTAAAATAAAAAATAATCAATCACGAACCATGATATCATATCATAAAAATAATACAAAAGTTTTTTTATTACACATAGGACTAGAAAATCGTTACATTAATTATGCATATCTTTATATACCATAAAAATTGTTGATTGGGTGCACTCCCCATTTACATTCATATTATCTCATGATATATCAAGAATTTTCCAATTAATTTTAGGGTTATATTGTTTTTATACCACCCACTACTTTATTAAAAACACATATTTGTGTTCCGATAGATAAACAAACATTCAACATTACATTATATCATTATTAACTCATGTGAAAAATAAGATTAATAAAAACACCCTTAAAAATTTATTATCAAAATTCATCTAGATAATGAATGTGTATAGTTTCATTAGGAAATATCTCTAGTGAATCATAACATTACATAAATGGTTTTTATATAGGTAAAAAATATGGTTTTAAAATTATTAAAAATATATTTTGGCATACAATATCAAATATTATTTTAACTTTAAAAATTATAAAAAAAATCATTTAATAAGTGGAATAATACTATATTGGGGGAAAATATATAAATTTAATGGAATCATAATAATAATTAATGTAATTTATATTGTAAAAATATATTATTGTTTAAACATTGTTTAAATTTACTCTTCTATAGAGAAAGTAAAAAAATTACCCATTTAGAAGAAAAAAAAGAAGATTAAATTAACAAGTTATTAAAAAGTAAAATATATTTGAAAAATACATTCAAAAATAAAAGTAGATAAAAAGTTATATAAAATAATTTTTATAATAAATCAGATAGAGGAAAAATATTCTCATCCAAAAAGAGAAATAATGTTGTTTTTTCTTAAAAAAATTTATTCAGTTTTTTTTAGTACCAGAGAGGGGGAAATAAAATAAATACTTGAAACCCCTATAAATAACCAATGGATAATAAAATATATATTTTTATAATAGAAACTAAATTAATTTCCCAATAATTTATATTGAACCATAATCAATCCTAAAAATTTGAGATTTTAAACCTCAACCGTAACCTCATTTCTCAACATGCATTCTAAAAACTCGAGCCTCCTATAAAATAAATTTCAATTTGTTATAAATATAAAAATGGACCATATTAAAATATATATTTATATATTATATTCTCTTATAATTTCAAATTATCCATTTATCTGTAATTATTCCTTTAATTTAGTATATGGGTATTATTGGTGTGGTTTTCCATGCATGTTTTGGTGCGACAATTTTGGTAATTACACCTTGTTCATGGTTTTGTAATCTATTGGATGTTAATAATTTCATAATTCAAGTATTTATACATTTTTAACTATCAATTTATGGAATTTATTAAAAATTTGATATGTAACCCCAACGAGATGGCATTCCCCACGTACACACGTACGATGTTTTCATTATCTAATGGATGGAAAGAAAGGAATGTAAATAATGATTAATTATTATATAATCAAATTTTTTTATAAATATAATAAATATTCATTTAATACATCAATATTACCTTACATGGGAGGAGTTGATAAATAATGGAATACATCACTTCAAGTATGCAGTAGTCTCTAAGTATACATGAGTTATGTTTTAATTTTTCATTAAATGGAAATGAGGTAAGTAAGGATTATTAAATCAAAATATTAAGACTTTTATAAATTTATAATATTTATTTTATCATATTAGGATAGATATAATATATTTTTAGGAGTTATAAGATGAAATAACCTTCACTGAACTCTGTTAAATCGATTATGTCCTCTTCGGGTATCATCCCTTTTATCTCTCCATAATACTTCTTGAGTATGCCTTTTGGTGAGAATATGTACTCAAGTAAATGTTGAAATGATTTTTTAACTTATTTGGGTGGATATTTTCCTAGATAAGGAGTTCAAATTTTGTGGATATGTGAGGTTTTGTGGTTCCTATTTATAAGTGAAGAGAGTGTAACCCTTTTAAATAACACTATCATTAAGTTAATATAAATTCATTATCATTGAAAATTGATAAAAAATTAAGATAAATAATGATGAAAATAATTAGGGAGGCCTAAATCCCATTAAAATTAAAAAACTACTAGTCTTTGAGAAATTTTAATATTTATTCCATAGTTTAATAGCTCTTAGTAATTTTAACCTTTACCATGATGACTTTAATTTTACCTTGGTAACTATTCTTTATGAATAAATGTAAGTTTTCCATTGAAACCAAATATATAAATCATGATTCTAATTATGAAATATATTTATTATATTAAAATACTAATTTTTTCAAATATTAATTTCATATTTGTATGAAAGAACGCATAAATACCATCTTTTGAAAAAAAATATCATTAAGAATTAAATTATTTATACACCTTCAATGTCGTGTAAAACAGATTAGATGGTTGTTTTTTGTTTTATTTAATATACTACTCATTAATTTAATTTTAATAATTTATAAATAGTTATTAGTTTATGTTATTTTGATAAAAACCCATGTATACATAAAAAACAATTCTGAAAAATATCTCTATATTACTTCAATTGATTTCATATTCATTTATAACCACTCGAAAAGTAATGAATGACTGGTCATAAATTTTTATTCATTTATAAAAATTATGTTTCTATTATTTTAATACTATAAATAAGAAATATTGACTTCTAACCAATAATTATTAACCTATTACTTCTTATCACAATTTCATTATTCTTTGGATGTTAATAATTGATTTTATTAATTATTACATCAATATAATAAAAAAATATATATCATTATTTGTTATGTTTTATTAAAATTCATAAATCAATAAATGTGTTCAAAATAGTCTCTTTATAATAAATTTTATTTTCTAATGTGAATTTATACCGTTTTATTTTTCCATGTTAATTATTTATAAATTGCATTTAAATATCTTCATATATATACTCGTTTGAGTAGTTGAACATAATTATTCACTTAATTTTGGTGGTCTGCACATGAAAAGGAATCGAATGCATAAAATTGGGTCTCGTGATATTTATATCTTTAAAAAAATTATATTTATGAAATTAGTTTTTTAAATATATATGTTAGATCTCATAATAAAAAATGATTCAATTTTGAGTAATATGTAAATAATTATTGTCAGGGATACTAGGTTAAATGATTATTAATAATTAATACCATTAAATTTATTATAATACATCGCTAAGAAATTATAATTATAGGTATAAAATCTATAATCCTCAATAAATTTTATCCAAAAAACTAATTTTCCTCATTTGGGACTAACCCCTTTGGGTAAATATAATATGTTCTAACCAATATTAGTATACATGGAATCCCTCTCATATCTCAAAAATTTCACTAGATTCTATAATAAAACCTCTTGATGTGTTTTTATATGAAGTAGTTTCATATTCTATAAATTTTATACAATCATCATTATGATACCCACATGTTACTATAGTATTTTATATTATATGATTTTGAGAAAAAATTGATTTTTTTAATTTCTATGTGCTTTTCAAGCTTTGCAGTTCCTCAATTGAAATTTTTTTTGTTGTGACATTGGTAAGTTAAACTATAATGACAGTTTTGGGTGACCTCTAGTTTTTGACTATAGTGGATTGTTCCATGGCATAGATATGTCATATTTCAATTAAAAACTAGAAATGTTTCCATAATTATACCTTACTTCAGAGATGGTTTAATGCGTTACATTGGAGGGTATCATACTGCAAATGTCTTCACATTGGGTGGTTACATCGTGATTATGGAATACCATACCATGAAATTATCTAGGTTTTGGGATCATGATTTTATCCCTCTTAGAGGAGGGAAATGTATCTTCACAATAATGAATGATACATCACAACATGATTCACCCAATTTTAATTTTTAAATTATTTTGATTTCCTTGTTTTACACCCTAATTGGTTTTAAAGTAGATTACCCTATTTTCATTCCCCGTCAATAAAATAATTGTTATAAGAGATCAATAAAGCTCCTCTTCCATTAATCCTTGGATTTTGTCCTCCTCTTCAAAGAATCAAGTGGGGTTGAAGTTAAATCCCTCCATTCATTATATCAACTCATACCTTCTTCCATTCTCAAATGTTTTTATTTATTATATAAACCATAAAACCCATGGGGTTATTTTTTGTTTTTTTATTTAATTAGGTTTCTTGATTTTTAGATCTTATAAATGAAATTCTCTTTATAACAACCCCAAATTTTAGATCTTGTAAAAAATATTACATAATTCTTAATAACATTAATTTCATGAAAAAAATAACGTAAATGAGCTATAACATATTATAATAACATTTGTAATTTACATAATATGGTAATCAATTAAAAATAATTACTTTTAGAAGATAAATTGTTAGTAGGAGTAAATATTGAAAATAGTAAGTTTAATAAAATATTTTTTAGTTTTATTCTATTTTTTACATTTACTGATAATTTCAAAAACATTTTGAAATTTAACTAGAATAAATAATATTTTTTCTAAATTCATTATAACAAATTTAAATTAATATTAAATTATAAACACTTCAAAAAAAGGTTCATTTGTTATTGAAAATGTTGGATTTACAAAAACTATATAATTTCCATGATTTTTCACTATATAAGAATAAACATGAAGAATTATAAAAAATATTAGAAAAAAATATAAAATTAAGAAAAAAAATTATTCATTTAGGAAATGTTTTTTATAATGAAAACATATGCCTAACATTTATGTAATTAAAGCAAATTGTTACATTAATATAAAGAAAAAAAATTAGTATTCACTTTTGATAATGTATTTTCTAGGTGTGGTTCAGTTTTTAGATTTCCATAGAAGCCTTATAAATATTACTAAATTAAATATAAATCAATTTATGTCTCTAAAATAAGTAACCGTTATAAATTTATCTTCTATAAATTTAAAATTATAAAAACATTATTTAAAAAATGTTTTTATATGTATAGGTGATTTTATAATATAATTAACTTTTCATACCTATATAAGTTTTATTTGATAAAACAGATTTTAATATTAAAATAAAAATCTTTATATTATTTATTCTATAAAATTTTAATTTTTTTATTAAAAATAATTAATATTTTGAAAATTATTTTCCCCGGTAAATATTTAAAATTAGTAAAATGTCTTTTACTAGGAGGAAAGTAAACAACATATTAAAAACATGATCCCAAATGGATGGTTGAGGTGTGGATTTGAGAAAACTCACCCCTATTTCTATTTTTTTCCCTTTTTATCCCTCTTACGATTAATATTTGAGTTATATTTTAGAAATTAAAGGAATATTTCCCAAAATACAATTTCCTTCACATATGAAACATTAACACTTCCACCACATCAGTACTCATAAATCCTTTAAATTACTTCTTAGTACTATACCATTTTACTCTCCTAAGAACCATATTCCACAAAACTGACCCCTGACCCCTCATATTAATACAATTCAGATCATTTTAAAAGAGACTTCTAAGGAAAAATCATGTCCCCAATATAACTATTATATTATTATTAGGTTTTTCTCCTTAATATTATAATTTAATAAATATTCTCATAATATTATTATAATTACTTTTGTATCATTATTATACTCATAAGACTCACATTAATGGTACAATTTATTTTTATTCATTTCCATCCACTTAGGAAAATGGAAGAATATCAATCGCTATTCTTCACATATTTCTACCTCCACAAATAATCATCTCCTTATTTAAACTTTTAGTTTACATTATTTTCTTAAAAAACCTTAAATATGGTCAAAAATCATAAGAAATAAATAAAATAACATTACAATTATTTTATAATAAAACTATGTTAAAATAGACACAACTTTAACCATACTCAATAATCAATTCAAAGCATGTTCAAGTCTAGGTTGGTTTAACCATCTATATGAATAATGCTTTAAATTAGATTATGGAAGAGTATTTGAAACTAAATACTGATATTATTAAAGGTTAATAAGGAAATTATTTTTATTTTATTTTTTGGGGAATGGTATATATGTTATGTAATTTATTAATAGCAATCAAATCTATTCACCAAAATTCTAAAAATGATAATTTATCAATTCAGTTTTCAAATAACATAACTAAATCACATATGTAATGAAATAATAAAATTTTATATAAATATAAGTTAAATATTATATAATATTTTAAGGTATATCAATAATTAAATTTGAATAATTTTTTTTATTGACATCAAAATTATTAAACATATGAAAAGTAGTTAAAGTAAATAACACTCGATGGTCATAATACACTATAAAAGTTAATATAATCATGATGAAATTTAATAATAAGGATAATAAAATTATAAAATTTATGATTATGGTTATTTAACAACATATAAATTTGGTTATTATTTTTGGACATGAGGATAGTGTGTGATCAACTTATCAGGGAAACAATATAAGGGTTTTTTCTCAACATCACGTCATCTTGACATGTTTTAATGTTAGCAAACAATTACATGTTTAAATGGTGTATATTGTATCATAGAATTTGTTTTGGAATAATCCATGAATTAATTCATTGGATTTAAATAACAATATGATTTTCAATCATCCAATGACTATTAATTCAAAAATTTCTAAATTCGTAAGGAGATTTCATTATTAAATTCTCTTCTGTGGGTAGTAATCTCTATTATATTCCAATTATCGTTCATGATAGACTTAATTTAACTTAAATTGATGTTATGATATAATTTCATTTTATTTTATGGGTTAATCTTGTTTCATTAAAATTATTCATCTTTAATGAATATAATTTTTAAAAGAAACCATCTGTGTTAAGAATTATTCCTATTCCATTTAATGTTTTTTCATTCTTATCCATATTGTTAATAACCACCATTTTTCTCCCTTATATAGTGTAAATTGATCTTTTTTTATCTTTAATTATTCTTTTATACATTTATTGATTTTAAAAAATATATATTTCATCATTCTTTTAACTCTGTCGGTTTTTAACAAGTTTATTTCCAAATGTTCAAAAGGTTTTTAAACCCCTTAAAAATAAAAGGTTTTATCATTCACTCCACATTATCTTCTGAAAATATTTATTTACATTATTAGGGTTCTATTATTAAAAATTACTTTTAGATTTAATGGTTTTCAATGTATTTTTTGTTCTTTTTTTTTTGAAAATTATACACATTTTTCATATATCCATTATTAAATATTTTTTTAAAATTAAATTTATTCAAAGTAATTTCACTTATCATTATATAAAATATCATGCCTCTCCTAGAATATTTTATTCGGAAATATTTATAATAATATTTTGAAAATCCTTGTATTTCAATTCAAAAAAATTTAATGTAATTTGTACTTTAATGATTTAAAAATATTTTATGAAAATGTTTATATTTTCTCCTCTATTTACACATATAGTTTTTGTTTCATGATGTGATATTCTTAATGCACTAAATATGATGTCATGATATAAATAATTTTTTTAAATGATATTTATTAGATCTAGTGTGTAATAAACCAACATGGTTTGACTAAGAAATATTCCCCAGAAGGTCCTCTATTTTTTTGAGTAACAACAAAACAACCCAAACATATCTCAGGTATAACTCATGAAGTATAAAAGTGTGAGGTGGAAAAGAATTTATATAATCACGAGACATTAAATGTCAATAAAAATGGATAAACCATAATTTAGACAATACTAAACCCACAAAGATCATATATATCTTCATTGGTCATCATTGAACACACCCTATTATGAAAACATTGACAATCAAGAAAATTAGTAAAAATATATGAGACCCCTCATTTTACCTTCATCTTGAAAACCCGCATCTACAATAGCCCGATAGAAAATTTAGGGTGTGAGAAAAAATTGCAACCATATTTCACCAATTAATTTATATAATTTCAAATACCATGAAAATTTTATTTATTTTATTTATACTGAAACGAATCTGTAATTAATATTAATAAGATTACGCCATTTTGTAAAACATATCATTGTTTTAATAAAAATAGTTCACATTCAATAAAAATTGAATGTGTAATGTTTATATAAGAAAGTATGTGAGTATAAGAAAAAATCCCCACAGAAACACCAAATGAATATAGAGAGAAACCTAACATGTAAATATACCATCATGTAAAAAATGATGCATAAATGAAAAAAACACCATTTGAGATCTCGTCTATGAGAATATGTACTTGGAAATGTGAAGGATAACTAAACCTTGAGCCATTAAAAATTTGAAGACTAACAATATTGAGTCCATCCAAATTCTATCGATATTGAAAAAATAATACCCTAGTATAATTTAAACAATAATACATAATACTATCTTGTTATTCTATAAAACAAATTATAGATACACTTACCTTGTGAATGAGTGGTAATCACATTGAATCATTCTATTTAATCCCATGGATGATCCTGATCAAAGAGGGGCCTCAATGCCTTCAAAACAATATCTCCAGTGCCAATGGTTTGGTAGAAAATTA
This sequence comes from Viscum album, assembly GCA_963277665.1. NCBI lineage: Eukaryota > Viridiplantae > Streptophyta > Magnoliopsida > Santalales > Viscaceae > Viscum > Viscum album. The sequence continues at coordinate 1,506,949,837 of OY728121.1, read as the reverse complement.
TGTAAGAATTTATATTTTGGAGGGGTGTCTAGGTATTTATACCTAGTATATAAAATATAATACCACATCATAGTTTTATTCACCATGACATAGCCCCCGCCCCCCACCACATCCTCTCATATTAAGGTGTATGGTTCTCCCACCACACTACAGGGAATTAGTTGAAACTATGATTGAGATCAATGAAAGTTTACATACCATTAGTCCTATTATCCTAGGTATAATCAATGCCAAATCCTATAACACAACCCAACATGAGTTTTAGGGTTGGTAAAACATACCCAATCCACCGCTCGAGCCTCTATGTTGTCGTAACCCCTCTATAAAATACAACCAAACCACTAGAAGAGGGCTATGAAATGGTGGTCTATGAACTATGTTGCCACACCCTAAAAAATTGTATGCACTAAAATATCACCATCAAGACACCATGGTGTAGCCACCTTGCATAAACTGTAGCCAGCCTCAACAATATCATATCCTCTACCCTCCATGTAAAAACACCCCAAACCTCAAGGGCTTCACAACTCTCCCTATCATAATAAATTTATATCCCATATATTTCTATTTATCCTAGAGTCACAAAAAAATATTTCCACTACCTTCTCGCCAACAATTCCTGATCTTATGCCTCTTGGTTATCATGTCTTCACCACCACTATACATAGACTAAACTAATCATTTTACCATATAGTACATTATCATGAAGACCCATAATATGAACATATCACTCAATTATAGTGATTTCTAGATCAATATCAACATCCTCCCATTAAATCAGTTAAGAAGAATTTAGTTCATATCACCTCTGATATGAAACAATAATCGTGTCATGAATTGAGTTCAAGATATGTCTAACTAATATTGAAAATTTTCAATTCATCCAATAATATAAAAACTTCCAAAAAAACCTACGTTCCTACATACCCTTCTTCCTTATCTAAAACTTGTCTTAAGATAGGTAAAAATCAAATAAAAAATTTATCACTGTCCTCAAACTCAATCATCCATTGATGGTGTTCCAAATAATATGTATAACAAATCTATTCATTGATCAATCTCTTTTATATCAACATCACATTTTCCACAACATCATAAACAGGGATCAGTCCAACCATAGACCACTCTCCCTACTCAACCAAGTCCCAGGTCGATATAAATTTCTTATCATTAAATTATATAATGGGTGTAATATTAATTAAATGTCATTAACTATTGTAATAATAAAATTTTACTAGAGGATGATACTTTTTCATGGAACCAGAAACGTAAAGTACACATGCTTAGATCATATCCACAAAAAATACAATTAGATCCCTCTCTATGACCATCCATTAGTGGATGATATTCTATGATAAATTCCCTATGGGAACCATTACCTCTTACAATACTCTCCAAAACCAGGATATGAACCTCATGTCTATATAAAAAACAATCTCAAAGGGAAACCCATTAATTATAGCAATCTCTCAAGAATATATGTTCTCGAGATGCTCCACTTTCATCATCTCATTAAGAGAGATGAAATGAGATAATTTGGTAAGTTAATGAATGAACAAACAAATTTCATATCTCACACTAGGATTGTGAGGTAAACTAATGAAAATTTGTATGAAAATTCCCTACTAATTATATACTCATATGGGTAAATATTAAGAAACAAGAAGATCTATAGTGCATCAAATTGACCCTCTGACAATTCAAGCATCATGAAATGAAAGTTTTAATTGACCACCTCATCCCAAGTACCCAATAATGACATATAAAATAGTAATAAATCATTGTAGTCCTAGGTTTCATGGAATATAAGGACATATTTCCATTGTCCATCAAATCATATATTACAGTAGTAGGAATAACCATCCTTCCTTCAAGGCACAAGAAACCAATAGAAGACTGAAACCAATCTCTTAGGGTCTCCCCAACATTAAATATTATACAATAGCATTGTTAATTAGTGGCCTAAAATTGCTTTAGATGAACCCACCCATATAATTATGGTTCAACCTCAACTGATGTTAAAAACACATTTTCACCAGTCTTGTCCACTGAAAATATCATCTTAGTAGAAAAACTCAATAAATACCATTCCTCTAATGATTCCATTAGGGACCGGGTCAATAATTTCCTACTCAAAAAAAGTGACCACATTCCATTTCCTAGGAGTGTAATAAATAATAAAATCACAGGTCTTGAGGAACTAAAACCAAAATCTATATCACATGTTCCGGTCCCTCTAAGTAAATGTATACATCAGTATTTTATGATCACAATACATTGCAATATTCTCCCCTAAATAGATAGTGATGAAACATTTTAATTTCATTCATAACTCTTAATAACTCAAGATCATTTTTAGGGTAATTATTTTCATAATGGTGTAACTTGTGAGAGATATAGGCCACATATTTCTTCCCCTATATAAAGAAACAATCCAATCCCATTTCCAAAACTTCATGGAATAGATCATATCCTACACTATTTTCTATATGAATCAAAACCTAAGAAAAATTCAACATCAAATCTAGTTCCCCAAATGTTTATCATGATTTTCACTCCCCTAAAATTTACACTAATATGGATCTAAGATAGTATTGGTTATGTAAGAATATAAAATTTATTAACAAACCACCTATAGTGACATTCCAATCCCATGAAACTCCATATCTCAAACACATTTCTAGTCTATTCCCAAATCATTAAAAAATATAGCTTATTAGAATCAATAAAGATTTCCCTATAAAATATAATGTGACCTATAAATATCACTTCTTAGATCCAATATTAAAACTCAGAAATCTTATCATACAAGTGACGTTATCTTAAGATCTTGAGGATAATATCCACATGATCCTAATGATCCTCCTCTAATATAGAGTGCACAAAAATATCATCCACAAACATGACTATGAGCATCTCCAAAAAATGATGAGTGATTTAATTCATCAATTACATAAATATTGTAGGAGCACTACTGAGACTAAATGGAATAACTATAAAATCAATTTTAATATAATTCCTTCTAAAAAATAACATAGTTATATTCTCTCCTAGAAGTCTAAACTGGTAGTGTCCTGATAAGAGTTAAATCCTAGAAATCCATCGACCAGTTCTGTGATGATTAATGAGATCAACAATCATGTGTAAGGGATATTTATTCCCAATTGTCACCTTATTTATCATTAAATAATTTATACATCTTATAATTATACCATACACAATATTATAAAAGAGGATAGGTGAAACCCAAGGTAACACACTAGGATGAATTACTACATTATCCTCAAGGTTTTCGACATAGACATTAATTTCAATCAACTATATAAGTTCTATGAAGTAAGAAGGAATATAAATGGGCATCATATGGTGGAGAAGTACTGTAGTAAAGTAGAATTCTATTAGTGGTGGTATCTTAGAAAAATCATTAGGAAAGACCTCGGGGTACATATTCACCACTACAGGAAGTGTACTACTCAAACAAGACTTAAGGGAATCAATGAATATCTTCGATAAATGAAATTATATTACTCTTGCATAATAAAAAATATGACCCAATCTCTTCTATTTGGAATACCACTAACCTTGAAATACATCAGGGGATCCCTCGGGATATAGAAAATGAACACATTGATGATAACATTCAATTTGGGCTTTAATGTTTATCATTAAATCCATTCCAACAATCAGTTCAATGATATCAAGATCAAGTACCAATATATATGACATAACTTTGATGTATTCTATCATAGCCCAATATGTGAGACATTTGGAATAATTTTTGGGCCTCTTCTCCAGTGGATATGAAAAAATACAACAATAATATCATTATCTTTGAATGGATTCCTGACATTTCAAATAACATTTATGACATAAAATAATGTTTAGTAACTATATGAAACAATTATCACCATAATGGTAAAAATAAACATTTTACTAGTAATATTAGTCAGTCCTACTTTAGACTCCTCTGTTTTATACTCTAATATATTCATAATTATAGTTTCAACTCCCCCTTTATCACTCCTTGCTTCATGAACATTCCCCATGTCCTAAGGATAAGACCCACCACCCTTGGAAACATCAGAATGATCATTTGATCCCATGGTGAGAGTAGATCCCACCTTATTATGTAGGGAAATCCTTCTACAAAAATTATTGTGTTGACCATATTGTGAAAAATGATGAAATTTTTTTGGATCTTCAGTACAATTTGTCTTGGTATGGCCAGACCTACCACACTAATAGAAAATAACCTATGGCTATCTTGATGATTCCCTTGAAACGAGTCCTGAAGAAAACATAGCACCCTTTTGTTTCCGCTTTTTGATAAAAACACACCCTATATAATAGAAACAAGAACAAGAGCTTCAATTATATCATTCCTCCCTAATATGTATACTTAAACCATATCCACTTTCCCCACCACCTCAACAAAATTCAAAATTCATAATAGAATTAGCATTAATGGAATATCATCCCTCAACCCCTTAATAAAGAACTATGATTTTATGTACTCATTAGAAATAATCATGGGTTCTAGGTTAATTATCTTGATAAAATGGTATGAAAACACTAATTATTTATGTTCCCCTAGCTTCATGGAAAATAATTTGATAGACTTTTCCAATCTTATCATTTTAGGAAAAAAATTGATTGATTATTTTCTTGAAAGAAGACCAGTAAGATCCACGTGAATCATAGATTACACAATAGTGTCCCACTATATCCTTCCCAATCACTCAATGATGTTCATGGAAATACCCACCCTAGAATCCTCAAAATATTTCATAAAATAGAATAACCATTTAATTAACTCAGGGAACTCTTCAGATTCTGGTGTTCCCTAGACAACATGTAATATGGGTGGATTCTTCTTAGAATATGTATATCCATCATCAAATTCTAATCCCTAGTGTCCATCACTTATTATAATAGATTCAAAATAGTCCTTTTACAGCTTTCACCATAGAAGGGTCCATGAGAGGATTCACAAATGAATCAAGTCTCACAACTTCCTCACCCAGATTCTGAAATGATTCTCTGAGAAATAGTCTAATTAAAAAAAAGGAAACATCCAATATATTTTAGGGCATATTTTTTCATATAAAAGGGATAAATAAAATAATATGATCCAACGCCTTTATTAAGGATGAATTTAAATCATTTATGAATTATATAAATGATGGAAAATGAAAATAAAGGAAAATTTATATATAAATGAAACCCATATATGGATCACTCAAATAACCCCAAACACTATGTCTCAATATTGAATAGAATCAAACACCAGTCATGGTAACATAGGTTCTAACACAAAAGTGAGCTGGCAAGGAACCCTCCCACACCTATTATCTATATTCTGACTATCTGAACTCCTTTTTTCCAAAGTCCCTAAAAAATACAAGGATTTTTCCTTTTTTTTTTGTATTTTTACATATAGAACATTTTTTAATGATACAAACCACTTAAATACGAAAATTCTCCCACAAAGGTATGTTATAAGGTGAGTAACATAAAATAAACCCAAATTTTTGTAATTTATAACTCAATAATCAAAAAATTATCAATCATAAACACGAGTACATCATCATGAGATATAAAATGTTAGGATAAATTGATAAACCAGAATATAAACAAGACAAGACCAAAAATCAGCCCCCATGGGACCATCCTTCACACCAAACTACCCCTACAAAGAAATCATATAAAACTAAGAGATGATGAATAACTATATGATGAACTTCCCTTCACCTTCTTCCTAAAAAACCACATCTACAAAAATTTATCATGAAATTTATGGTGTATGAAAAAATCCTAGTAGGATTTCACCAAAGAATCTATATAATGTCTAATATCATGAATATTATTGTTCTATTTTCTAAAATTAAACAGTATTGTAAATCATTTTAATAAGACATATGCATTTTTGGAATCATACATTTGTTTTCATAAAAAACCTAATAAATTTATAATATATGGAATAATACAAGTATATATACGAATGTAGGTCAGAATACTAAAAATAAACAACAGACACACCATATGAAGCTATTGAGAATTCCAACCATAATATATAACATTATGCAAAAAAAGAATAAATGAAAATTAATTTTATATAGTATATAGCCTATGGGAATATATACTAGGACACATGAAAGAACACTAATCCCTAAGACATAAATGATGTGAATCATATGGATATCAAGCCCCTTTATTATCTTTCAATATCAATAAAATTATATCCTAGTGGATTCAACCACACTAAGGTTTCATATGGCCATTACCAAATGCATCCTTAGTTTCTAAGGTGCTAATATTTTCATACAAATTTAAAACCATTCTCAAATTTTTTTTAAATTTTTTTTCAACCAAGCATATCCAATTAAATTCCTTAAAATCAATTTAATGATCAAAACTACACTTAAAGTCATTTCAGTAACACACCATATTTCAATATATGTTTTCAAATAAAAATCCTTTAAAACATATAATTTATAAAGCTATACTATTTTAATATTAAATCCATTTAATTCAGAAAAAAAACAACTTACACAGTAATCCACAAGAATGTCAAGTTATTCATGAAATAGAAATTTTATTGAGATACATACCTTGAAAAAGAAAGGGAATCACCAAGAATTGTTCTTACAAATCCCTTGGTTGATCCTAATCCAAGAGGGGCCACGGTGGCATAAAAATATTATCTTGGGAACCTGTGGTTTTTGAGAAATAGATGAATATATTGTTGGTTTTGATGTGTTTTTGGGTATTTAAACCATTTCTATAAAATATAACACTATAGTGGAGTCTTCTAGACCACATAATTGACCCCCTTATTACAATGTAGCATTATCCCTCCACACCATAGGACAAAATTTTAAACTATGTCTAAGATCCATGGAACTTCACATTCCACTTATACTCTTTAACCAAAGAGATATTATTCCACAGACTTATTTTCCAAACTACATGGGTATTAGATTTTGAAGAACAATCCAAATCCACTACTTGACCCTATATGCTGCATTATCTCCCTCCACACAACAAGACTAGATTTCCACAATAGGGATAACCTAAATCCATATATCCATGGTGAAAATAACCCATAAAATGGAAGATTCACCATCATCTCACCACAATGATTCCATGGTGTAGCATTCTCAGCCATGACACAACCATCCTCTACTATGTCATTGCCTCAACCTTCTACGTCATAGCACCCATAACCTAGAATGTGTCACATTTTGATCATTTATTTTTATGTCATGTAATGTTTTTTAATTGTTTATTAAATCCATTATTTCTTCTATGTGTTCATTAAGATATGTTTACAATTGATTTTTAAATAGAACACAAATATATAGATAATGAAACAAGGGGGTACTAAAACTCTATCCATTAAATTTGATAAGGTTTCATACCACATTAGATATTGAAATGTTGTGAGAATAAGATATTGGAACATACATTCTCATGTTCATATGTGAATTAGAAGTGGGGACCTTTTTTCAAATGTTTTTTTTTGTAAATGTGATGTAGATGGATTGGTTCACAAGATTTTCAATTATCATAGTTGTTCAACATTTCTATCTCATTTATCATGTAATGGTAAAAATTCAAATGAATTTAGTTTCCATTGAATTTCAGATTTTCATTATTTTAGCTTATTTTTAATGTAGTACACACTTTTATTTCATTATTACATGTTATACAACTATTGAGATTAGTTTTGTGAATGGTTATATATTTCATTCTTATATGATGATATTTTGAAGATATTAAGTGACTGTAAACTGTAATATCATTATAATTTAAGGTCCTTTGATTGTTTATTTTTATATTTATGTCTCCATCATGTTTTTCATAATGTTATGACATGTTACTCCCATACTAATCATCTAAGATCACCTCATTCTTATGTTTCTAATCCCCATGTTACAAATATTATTTTATAATTTGAGATATCTAGAAAAATGACTAGAGGAGAATGATATGTTGAAATATTTCCATGTATAATAAAATATTATTTTTATATATCTAATCTACATGGAAATAAACCTTTATGACCTTGGGTTATGTGATGTTTAATGAGATATATTGCATACATAATTAGATTTTTGTGATATTTATGTTATGTTTAGTGACATGAATTATCCTAGTGGGGGCTATTCCATGACTTTCCAAGACCACCAATAATAGGTTGGGGGCTAGTGACTTGTATCGAGATGGCATATCACTAACATGGGAGGCATTTCATAAGTGTTTATACACACATTGACATCTCCAATACCATAAAATGATAAAATGTAAAAATAGTTGAACAACCAATGCTTGCATAAATCTATATTACAAAATGAGAGTATGACGGAGGTAAAATATGTAAACAAGGAAAAATAAAATCCTACTACAAAGAACTATATAACACAATTACAACCTAAAAGTGAATTAATTGGTAATTCTATATAAAATTAGAATGAAAACATCTTGATTTGTCCCATATGACCATGCGTTGTCTGGTCCTAGTCTACCAAGGACCCCATCAAAAAGTCTATCATCTGCACAAAAAATAATGCATTTAGGAAAATCCCATATTGGGGTGAGTATAAAAATACTTAATAAGAAACCCTGAAACCAAAAGGCATATAACAATAGAAATATAGTTATTATTACATAGGTATATTTCCACAACACATATATCCTGAACATCAAGATATACTAAATCCAAGATACATATTCTAGAGGATAGCCACAACCATAGTATAATAGCCTAGTATTCCAAATCAATGATTCCATGATGAACTCGTCCAATAGAACACACTCTTAAATTCGATAGAAATGATGTTGTCTATTTGAGAGGTACAACTCATTAGGTCTCATCATTAGAAATAATATACTAATCGATCTGAAGAGAATAAGATACACATATTTGGATCACTACTAAGGCCATGAGTGGTACCAAAAAACTCGATCTGGATTAACCCTACTAAGTAGAGGATCCATTCCATGGTATTGTTGGTCGTATTTTCACCAAGAACCCCACCTAGGGATCAAAGATGAATAAGGGATATCACAATGGGCCTCTTAGAGGGATTTTAATGACTCTATCTATGAAGTCCCACTGAAGGGATCATATTCCTAAGAGTATTAAATGATTCATACATACATTTAGGGAAAGGATAAGGGATTGAAACCTAATGATACATATCCAAGATATAGAGGACAAGAGATCTAAGCCATGTGAGAAAGAGTAAATAGTGTCCAGAAGGGTTACATGATGTGACCCATGACCCCATGTTCTGTCCAAATAAATGGACCGTGTCATTCAAACCATGTCTATGTATTAGTACATGCCATGTAGGCTTATTGTGTACTCTACCGATGTTCCAGTACATGGATTCAGCCCGTGTACCAATCTCCGTGTACTAGTACAAAACACTGCCCATGTACTTAGTCCAAACTGTGTCATGTGGGGGAATACACACCATGTACGAAACCCGTGTACTCCACCCTATGTACATGTACATTCCAATGTACATGAATAATATTTAGGGTGGGATAGCATGAACTTTGGCCCATGCCAGACATTGTGTTATACTCATATCCTATGTGAAACCATAGCTGCAGATCTTGGGGGGCCACATTCCATATAATCTAGGATTACATGCCTTGTTTATCATGATTTCCCATAATCCTTGGTTCACTTTCTATCATCTCCTATATAATAATAACCACCACTCCGACTATGTATTACCTAGAAAAATCAAGGGGAGATTCTCCCAAGGAATTCCATCACTAATCAACCACTTCCAGGTCTATAATCCACTTGGAAAATAGGATCATAAGTATGCATAGTTGTGTACCAATGAATGTTAAATTGACACCAATAATTGTTTAATTTACTTTTCCAACCACTATCACCCCTCAGTTGAGTTGTACTGATGCTTTATCTATTATTTTGGATCGTTACACCAACAATCAAATATTCAATGATCAATCATTCAAAGAAACGTTGAACCGAGAGGAGAAACAATTAACATCATGATGAATGGTGAATCGGGGGAGAAAATCACAAATCACGTCAAGATGGACAAACCTCAATTTATGTTCATGCCTTTCTCAGTTCATTATTGTTACAATGACAAATGAATAAATCAACAATCATGAAGAAATCTCTCGATAAACCTTGCAAATGAATCTATCTTGTGTAACGATCAATCCTCCAACCAATCTATTAGTTGATTGGTCATTTTTTGTCATAGAAATCAATAAAGGGAATTAAAAAAATTGAAACACACCCCCTACATAGATTTGGTTTATTTATGATAAAGAATGGGTATCGTTTCATGTTCCATGGTGAGATCTGTTGAATCCAAGGTTATGTCGATTCGTCGATCCATGAGACATCATCATCTGATAAAGAGGGTTCTCCAAAACACTTCCTAGTGAACCTAAAGCATCTCTAGGGTTATATAGCATACCATATATTTCCAACATAATATTATATTTAATGATAATTATGTCTCTACATTGGAAACACAAAATAAAAATATATTTTAATTATTTAATTTTTTTTGTGTGCATGATTACATTTCCACAAACAACTTTGGCCAACTAATTCTAAGTCATTATTAGGGTAATACTCATGTTCCGAGACCAACAGTGCACTTGGATTTTTTATATGGTCATGTGATTTTTTGTTATTCCAATTTTTAATGAGAAAAACATGCATGTGAAACTTAATATATAAAATAAATATAAAACACTTATTTCAAGCATATAGGGACTCAGAATTTCACACCATCTCAACACATTATCTAAAAAATAATCCATATAATATTAAAAAATAATACATAGAAAATATGAGGCATTAGATTTTCCCCACCATGCTTCTTTATATCCACTAAAATCCAGGACAAAATGATACTAAAAATGATGTGGGTACTGAGAACGAATTTGAGACACCCACTACTATGTTTACTCTAAGATATTTGTATGCAACCACTAGACAATGACTAAATGAATTGATCACCTATAAAGGATCCTCTCCTATAGATAGTTGATCTCCATTGGGTACTCAATGAAAATCGCTTCATCCTCAATGTCCATCTCTCCCCAGATGAAGACATGTGATGGTTCATGCTTGTAACTCTTTAGCTTTAACATGTGGAAGAGTTGATATACCCAGTCTTATAGAGAAGGTAGAGCTAAGCAGTATGCTCCCTTTCTAACTCTGCATAGTTTCTAAAAACGTATGATTAACCTCAAATATAACATTATGCCTTATCCAAATAATTATAATACACATTTAGGTGAAACCCATAAGAACACAAGGTCTCCTTATTCAAAATCCAAAGGCCTCCTTCACTTAAAAGAAGAATAATTTTGATAGCAATGCACAGTCTTCATCTACTCTGGGATGATTTGAACCATCTCTTATGTTTCTCCCACCAACTCTGGGCCCATGAGTGTAGACTCTCATGGGCCATTCCAACAAATTTGTGACCTGCATGGTCGCTCGTACAAAGCCTTGAATGGTTCCATACCAATGGTGTAATGTTATCTTTTTTTATATGTAAAATTCACCAACATTAGGTGATCCTCCCAACTATGTCCAAATTCTAACATGAAATCTCGTAGAATTTCCTCAAGAACATGAATGGGTTTCTCTATCTGTCTATCAGTTTGTGGGTGATGAGCTATGCTCAAGTGTAACTGGGTCCCAAATGCCTCTTGTGATCCCTTTTATAACCAGTATGTATATATAGAATCATGATTATAAAAAATCATCGATGTAACTCCATGGAGTCTAACTATATCTTGAATTTATAGGCATCTCAGGATCTCTATTGAACTCTTCTATCAGATAGCTAGTATGTGGGTCAGCTTGGTGAGTTGTTCGACGATCACCCTAGTGGTATCATTTCCCCTAAATGTACATGCTAATCACATCAGGAAGTCCAAATATATCTCAATCCACATCCATTCTAGAACCTCAATGGGTTGATTTAAACAAGCTAAAACATGTTTCTCATCCTTCATTTCTTTACAAGTAAGGAATTGAGAGAGAAACTCTGCAACTCCTTTCTTCATCCTTGGCCACCACAAACGACGTCGTAGTTCATCAAACATATTTTCCACACTTAGATGTGTCTAAAAAATATACATATGATACTCTACTAGAACCTCTTCCCACCAAATCATAGGTACTATCACACTTCCTTTGAAAATAAAAATGTGCTCCCCACCATTCAAAAATTAATCAGGGGAATGCCCTGTATATATTTGAGCACATAAGATCTCACCATCTATATCCCAAATATATGCCTCCAAAACTCATTGTATTATGGAATGGGTGACGACCATCAACTGGAGGTAAGTTCCTCCATATCCATCCCCAAAGGTTAACTGCAACATGAATAACTGATCTGACCCCTCATTCAAAAACTGTGAACTAGATCTCCTTATGAGATAATCTTATACCACATTCCCCTTACCATGAGTATATACAATTTCATATTCATAATCATGGAGGAACTCTAATCATCAACTCTATATCAAGTTAAGATCATTCTGAGATAATTTATACATGTGGCTCTTATTATCATACTATTAGATAAATTTCTTTCCCATCATATAGTTTCTCCACATCTTCAAGGTGATGATTACTGATGATAACTCAATATCTTGGGTTACATAATTCCTCTCTTGTGGAATCAATAGGTGTTAACCACAAGAAAACACATCTTGAATTTGCATCAGAAAAAAAACCAAGAAGGGATTATGATGCATCACATAACACTATATACACGACACCTTCCTCCAACAATCTCAAGATGGGAGATGTTTTCAAACTCTACAAAAACTCATGAAAATCCTTCTAGAAGATTTTTTTCACACAAAAGGCTTCTTATTTTATGTAAAATCTATCATGTGTGCCGATATCCAAGAGAAAATATGTATGAATCAATGATAATATATTAGAACCCAAGGAAGCTCCACACCTTCCTCACACTCTTAGGTGGATCCCAATCTAATAATACCTTGACTTTGGCTGGGTCCACAGACAATCCATCTGCTGAGATAAGATGTCCCAAAAAGCAGAGCACCGTAATCTAGAACTATCACTTTATGGGATTATGGTATAGCTGGTGCTCCTGGATTACAACATGAATAATCCTTAAGGGTCACGTGTGGTCCTCCATGGATGTTGAGTACAAAATTATGTCATTGATGAAGACTACCATGAAAAATTCAAATAAATAATGTAGGATCTGATTCATGAGTCCCATTAACATTACTGATGATTTATTCCTACCAAAGGGAATTACTATGTACTCATAATGATCGTAGAGACCTATGAATGTAATATTTGGTATATCCACATCCCATACTCTCAACTGGTGATAGCTTGATCTAAGGTCAACCTTTAGAAACCATCATTCCCCACTCAACTGATAAAAGTTGTCATAAATCCTCAGTAGTTGATAAATGCTCTTCATGGTCACTTGGTTGAAGAGCTGATAGTTCACACCAAACATCAGGATCCTATCTACCTTTTGGAAAACAAAACTAGGGCTACCTAGGGTGAAACACCGGGTCTCATGACCCTTCCCCTTCAAGTCCTCTAATTTGACCCTCATCTCATGAAGCTCTATGGCAGCCATCTAATATGCTGGGGTGAAAATCAGTGTCGTATCAAGGTGTAGATCAATGATGAATTCTATCTATCGGTGGGGAGGTAAACATGGAACATCTTTATGGAAGAAATCCTCATACTCTGGAACCACTATTGGAAGTTAGAAACACATAAAATACACTACATCAAGGGTCAGGATTGACGAATGAAGAGTGGTATAATTCCCCCTTCAATAGATGAATTCATCTTGTGCTACCTACATTTCCTTTTCTCCATCAAAGAAAAACATGGTTTCGTCACTATGGACACACTGCACCCTTAAACTAAAATGGTCTATTTGAGAATGAACTATGGATAAATAGTCCATACTAAGAATGATGTCATAATCCCTCAACACGGATACTAAGATATCCCAACCAAAGCTCTCACAGACAATAGTTTGGTCACATTGTCAGAACATATGAGTGATCATTGAGTCTTCTCCAGTAGGAGTCTCCAAAAACAAGGGATGAGTCAAAAGTTCAACTAGAATATCTACATCTTGAACATGATATGTGGTGAGAATGTAATGACTATCATATGTGTCAATAAATAATATAAATATGGTAGAAAAGACATATATTTTACCTTGTATCATTCTTGGAGCCCATGGTCTATATGCTTTGACTGCCTACATCTTTCCCAAACCCTTTTATCTAGCACCATGAGCCTGGAGTTGACCACCTATGGGTGGTGGTGGTAATAAGTCAAAATATCGACCACCACTATCTACTATCCTAGATTCTATTCTTTGAATAACATCCTATGGACTAAAATTCCACTACCATTATCTATTCCACATTGGTTTATCAACAATCTCCATGTCTGTTGTACGACATGTCAGACAATCTCGAGCGAGATTACCCATTCCATCACATGAGTAGAACCGCCTATATCTAGGATTAATAGACCTACCATGTGAGCCCTATACTATATATCATAGGTATTGGTACCTCCTCCTAAAATTCCTCACACATGCTGGTCCCATATACTTATGACGACTCCCTGTTTTTGTTGTCTCTTCCTCTGCTTGCATACTACTAACAACCACTAGTTGTATCTTCTCAACCGAGAAACTCTTGACCACAAATGCCTTATCTAGAACCCTATAATATGTAGTAAGGAATATAGGAATAATTATAGACCTAATGTCTCTATGAAAACCTCACTCAATGGTCAGCAGCCTAAAGAACTGATCTCATACCATATCCATCGAGTACCTTGAAAGGTTGGTAAACCTTGATGAATACTAATCTACTAGAATGCTTCCATGTTAGAGCTATTGAAGCTCTTGGATACATATATCCCTTAGTGTACCTGGTGAGAACTCCTATATTAATATATTTCCTATCTTTGTAAACAAAAGAGTCACCTCATCATATGATAGGGTAACTAAACCTAACTATCACTCTACTGAGCTAAGAAGAAGGCTTGCTGCTAGGACCACCATCTGATTTGCTGGTATGATGACTAGACGGAAAAATAAAGTCACCACCTCAATCAAATCATTATGCACTTGTGATTCAGGCTCAACTAAAGATCTGAGGGCCTCTAATGCTGATAATCATGAAGCATGCATAGCCAACACACTTCACCCACTAGTATTTTGTGGTACCACGTGCTTCCCTGTAGGTGGTGATACAGATGGTGCACCACCTGGAGGTAACATCTTGGGATCTAGTACTTGTATTCAAGCCTTATGATTGAGGGGTTCATCCTCGTGATCTAACTGTTGAATCCAAGCTAGCATATGTTGTGGTGGAATCCTGAAATAAACATGGTGTAGCGAGGTCAATGGGTATATTTTGAGAGCTGACTCAAGAATGACATGAAAAAAAAACCCATTCTTAATTGATTCATGTTCCTTTTTTCCTCAAACCAATGTTCTCATGTACTGAGTTGGAAAGTAGGTGATCAGAGTCCTGGTGTATGGATATGATGATCATTGCACCAACACTAGAGTCCCTTTCCTGAAATCAGAACTCAACCCATTTAACATCATTAACCCAAAACAATATCAGAGACCGTAGGTCCAAAATTAGAACTAACCACCTTTGATACCACACTTTTATGACCCATCCCAGTGGGGCCTGTTCTGGGACTCCCTATGCCTGCCTTCAATAGTCTAAGGGATACTGACAAGAACTAAGTAGGAATATCACTTGCGTCGGAGGCATTGCATATGTATCTATACACACATACACATATCCAATCCCAAAATATGATTAAATGTAAAAACAACTAAAAACCCAAAACATGTATACATATATATCTACAACCAAAGTATGAAGGGATGTAATGAAAATAAACAGGGCCAAATAAATCCCACTACATAGATGTTTGTAACATAAGTCCTACCTAAAAGTAATGGTACTAGGACTATTGTCTGAAAGTAGTAGGAACAATCCTCAGTTTGTCTGGTCTCACTAATCAATGTCTAGTCCTGGTCCACCTAGGACTCCATCAAATGGTCGATCGTCTGCACAATACACGACAGGTGTAGGAAAATTCTGTTTATGGGTGATTATAACAAAAACTAATTGGACACCATGAAATTACAAAGAATATAAAAAATGCAATGCAGTCATCTCTATATAGGTATATGTCTATAACACATATAATATGAATATCCAGATATACTCAAGACAAGACACACAGTCTAGAGGTAAGACACAACCATAGAATAACAACATTGGATTCTAGATCAAAGATTCCACAAGGAACTCACCTATGAGAGAAAACTCTTATGTTTGATAGCACTAATGACATCTGTCCAAGGGGTACTACTCATCAGGTCTCTTCATGAGTAAGAATATGTTGATAAATCCAAAGAGAATATGTTACATAGATGAAGATCTCTACCATGTCCATGGGGTGACACTAACAAACTCAATATGAATTAACCCTGCTATCTAGAGGATCAGGGACTGGGTAGTGTGGGTCACATTGATACCAAAAACTCCACCTAGGAGTTGAAGATGAATAGTTCTTCTCACTATGGGCATTTCATAGGGATTCCAACAACTCAATCCAGGATGTCCCGCTAAAGGTATAATTGTACTAGGAGTAATAAATGATTCAACTCTAACTTCAAAGAATGGATATGGGGAATGAAACCAAATGAAAATTTTCTAAGATTTGATGAAAATTTGATCTAAGAAATATAAGGAAAATTTAGAAAGTGTGTAGATGGGTTAAATGCTCCATCCCTTAACCTCAGTTTCTACCCATGTAAATAGGCCACATCATTCAAAACATGTTTTTGTAGTAGTGCATGCCATTTAGGCATCCTAGGTACTCTATTTGTGTGTCATTACATGGATTCAGCCTGTGAACCCATGTATGTGTACCAGTACAAAGCTTATCTTGTTTACATGGTCTAACACGGTCCTATCGGGGAGTAAACACTGTGTAGGAAACTTGTATACTCCACCATATGTCTGTGCACTTCAAAAATTACACGCTGAATATCTATGGAGGGATTACATTTCATGTAGTCTATATCACATATTGTGTGGTACTCACCTCCTACCTAAAACCGTAGCTTCTCCTCTGAGGGACACATACATCATGTAATCCCTAATTACACACCGTGTTTATCAGTATTTCCTAGAATCCATGGTTCATTGTCCATAATCTCCTTCATAACTCTGGCTGACACTCTGGATGCACCTTTTCTATAAAAATCATGCGGGAGATTCTTTTAATTAAAACCATCACTGATCTACCACTTCCTAGTCCGTGATCTGCTCAGAAAAAAAAGATCATCCTCATTCTTCATTGGGTAATGATGATTCAAAAATTGACTCGGACGTTCATTTCATCCATTTCCACAACCACTATCGCACATTCCTTAAGTTGTACTGATGCCAGATCTATGATTTCAGATCATTTCTCAAAGAATTGGATGCATAATAATCGATAATTTGATGAAATGATGAACTGTAGAGAGAAACATAGAACATCATGAAGAACGATGAATCAGAGGATAAAAGTAAAAATACATATACAAATAATGAACCTCGATCTATGTTCATGTCTATCGGGATTAATTACCATTAAAAAACAAATAAATAAAAAATAAAAAATAAATATCCTAACAAATCCCAAAAATAATAATATCCCACGTAACAATTGATATGT
This sequence comes from Viscum album, assembly GCA_963277665.1. Lineage (NCBI taxonomy): Eukaryota > Viridiplantae > Streptophyta > Magnoliopsida > Santalales > Viscaceae > Viscum > Viscum album. The sequence goes on along the minus strand of OY728121.1, from coordinate 1,506,932,019 downwards.
GGGCCACTCAGTTCATTTTTTGTCTATTTACATCCTAGAAATCAAGAAAGTGGAATAAAAAATTTAAACACACACCCAAACATGATTAGGTTCAATCAATGATGAATAATGGTTGTCACATTGTGTTTGTTGGTGAGATTCTTTGAATTCTAGGTTGTGTTGGTTGATCGATCAATGATCAGTCGTCATTTTCATGAGATAGTTCTCCAATTATCTCCCTAGGGATCCTCCGGTGTATCTAGGGTTATGAATCTAACCCTTTATATCCAAAAAAATCAACTATTTAAAGATGATTATTTCACTTCATTGGAAACAAGAAATAAAATAATTTATTTTAATTATTTTACTAATTTCTATGCCCACAATTACTTTTCCACAAATGATACACACCAACTAATGTTAACTCGCTCATAGGTAAAATGTCATGTTCTGATATCAACTATTCCCTTGTATTTCTGTTCCAGGAACCCATTTCAATGTTATTACACTTTTTTAGGAAAACTAGATCCATGTGCTATTTATTATATTTAATATATTTCATACATTTATTTCAGGGGTACTAGGACTCGAAATCACACGTCGTCTCGGTGGTTGGTCTCAAAAATAATACATATAATATTCAAAAATAATATATGGAAACTATGATTGTTTATATTTATCCTATGTTACTATAATTTTGATTATTTTTTCTTCCACCATTGAAGGTGGAATATTTCTTCTAGGAAGTGGTTGGGTTTTTTTGAAATTCTATTATTTATAAATTTCATGAAAGATAATGCATTAAAAATAAATTTTCTATATTTTTAATTCTAAATATGAGACCCATAAAATAATTACAAAATGTTTCATTATATTTACATACAATTAATAGAGGATAATTACATAGTTTTATAGTATTTATTTTGAACTAAATGTTTTTGTATTCAATTTTTTTTCATAAAGTCCCAAGAGGCTCTTCTAAATAAATTTATATAAGTTAAACAAGTGGTTAGAATCAGTTTTATTTCCAAGTAGAAAAATATTTTTTTATGATGTTGTTTTATGTTTTGAATGTGGGGTTTTTATGAATACATTTGTTCCATAATGGTTTTTAAATTGGTTAGCCTTTATGGAATTCATTATTTTGTCTCAAAGAAAAGTGTTGTTTTCAAAATTATTTATAAAGGTTTATTTTTTTAATTTTTTTATAGAATACCTGAGATAACAAGTAATTCTATGTTATATTAAAGGCCATTTTTGAATATTATGAAAATTATTCTATTGATATACTATTGATATTGGCCTAATATCCCTTTAATTTTATTTTTTATAGGTATAGGTTGTTTCCCCTTATGGGATGTGGATAGATTATTATTATTATGTGATTCTTGAATATTATGAAAAGTGTTTGTTTGTTATTTTTGGTTTTATCTATGTGATATTGTGTTTTTTTAATGATCGTTATATTAGTAATGTGATTCACTCACCACCACTAGATTTATTTCAGGAGAACTCAATATTTCTATGTAGAAAAATTTGGAGGAGTGTTTCTCTATGATAATTTGTGAACAATCAAGGGGTAAAAACTAGTTATAACTATAGTTCTTGCTAGTTTAATTGTTTTTTCAGGTCTATATACACCTGATTTTCACACAACCTAGTTACATTGTAATTTTATCATAGAACCTAGTGAGTCTTCAATTATACTTGTTTCATGATGTATGATTTTAACAGATTTACCACATTTTTATTAATTATATCCCCCTGTATGGTTTTTATTTTATTACACCACGACATTATTAATATTTACATATATACATATTTATTTATATTATAGTGTCTTCATGAGTTTATATTTTCATTCTTTTATCCTTCAATTTGTTTTCAAAATTTATTTTCAAAATATTCTAGAAATATTTATTTTTAGTGAAAAAATGAAATTTTTGTTTCACATAAGAAATTTTGAGAAATGTTTTAGAAGTGTGGAATAATTATTTTTTATTTTAAAAAAAAATAAATGTTTTTTAGGGTTCAAAGTGTCACCATTTACTCGGTGGTGTTTCCTATCTTTATTTAATAAAGTGGGTCATTATTTATGAATAAAGGAATATTATTGCTTTTCTTTATATTTTCTCAAATAGAAAATATTATTTTCGAATTATTGTTCAAAATAGTATTTATGAGTTGTCCAATATAATTCTACTTCTCTTATTTATCTCACAACTTATATACACACCATTATATGTTTTTTTAGTTTTTTTTACATAGTTTTCCAATATTTGATTTATGTGTGGTCATCATTCAGGTAGTCTATTGATGGATATCATGTATGTGTTACTAGATATGTGCCACATAATGATATTTTAGTGGTGGGTCATGTTATTTATTTGTTTTTATAAATATAGGTAAATCATTTTATTTGGATAAGTGTATTTTTTATATAGATTACCATTTTTATGCATTATTTATATGGTATTAAAGATTATTTGTTTCCAATTATTCTATATATACTTTTATGATAGTAATAATTTTTATTTATTGTGTCTCATTAGTTTTTATGGTGTTTATTCTATATTTGGATTATCTATTTAATAGTATCTGATTATTGGTATGCATGAATAATTAATATATGAACATACCTTATAGGATTATCAATAGTTTAAGATTCTTTATTATTATCATTTATTGGGGAACCCATTCCCATGAGTGAACCCTTGATTTCCATGAACTATTTTTTGTCCATTGGGGATTGGTAACTACCTTTGACACTTATATTGGGCAATATATGGCATCATGACATCATTTCCCATGTTCAATCATTATAAAATTGTATCAAACTCGTCTTATTATTAATATTGTTGGGTAGTATTGCTGAATAATTGTCATACTCATGAGTTAGATCATAATTGTGTAACTGATCATCACATTTTGTGGTGAGACATGACATTCCAAGGGTAGTCAGTATTTATGACTTAAATTTAATTTTATTATTATTTATGATATACTTTGATCACCATTGACTTATGTCAAATACATTCGGGGTTCCTTTGATAATTAATGAGAAATTAGAAAAGAAACTGAGAATCATGGTTAAATTTCATGGTCTATAAACCCATGTAAATAATATGTACATTTTCTAGGGAACTTCTCAGATGATGTTACTCGGTCACTGATTAGTTGACCAAACCGTACAACTAAACCATGGAAAGAATTTCTTCCCTCTAATTTTTTTTATTTATACCAATTTTGATTCCTAATTTTTTGTGGAATGATTTATATTTATTATCGGTATATTAAATAGGATTTTCTGATGTGATGATTGGTATTTCATTGTCTTTAAAAACTTATTTGTGTGAATATATTACTTTTATAAAATGATGTAGTTTTTAAATCAAGTTTTATTGTTTTAATTAGAAATGATTTTTTAATTCCTAATTTTTTTTAAAAGTGGATTTTTAAATTATGTAATATGTAAAATGTTTTTAATTTTTTTTGGATATTATAAAATTTATTATATGTTAATATTAAATTAAAAAAATCTATGGTTTTGTGCTAAAATTCACAGGGTATTTTTGAAATGAAGGAAAAATTTATATTATTTGAGTTGATATATTTTTCTTTTAGAAACGAATTTTATTTTATAAAATAAAAATGTCATAGGTTTTTAGTTCCATAGTATAGTAGTTTGTATTTTCAGACATGATAAAGTTATAAAATTTATTTTCTCTATAGATTTTAATAGAAATGATATGTTTTTTAAAAAAGTGTGATTACATTAATTGATTTTGAAGATATTTATAAAATTCTAGTGGTCTTAAGTAATGGAATTTTTTAGTTTGTTCATATTTGGTAATATTTTTATATTTGTTTCAATCCATTGGTAATGTAGTGACTATATGATTTTAGTTGTGAGGCATAAATGAGTTTGGTTAATGTTTTAATTTTTTTATATGTTGAGTAAAAACTCTTTGAATGAAGAAAAGTTATCTCTATTGGGATAATAATTATGATGAATCCTCTCATTTTTTGGGTTATAACGCTTTAGTTTCTAGCTCTACCTAGAATCTGAATATATTGGTGGATCTAGAACCTCACATATACTTCAACATCTAGAGTCATATCCTATTTACAGTCTATTTTTAAGGATATTAGTGGTCATTGTTTGGATTTATTTTTATTTTTGATCTAGTCTCTAATGAATCCTTGAAATCCCATTTAACAGGGAAGGGTATCCATCCTCATATCCTATTATCAATTTTTATATATAACATGAAGTATTATTAATAAGTGGATAAAAGTGGTTCTCAAACATATCAAGGACTTGGTAGATCATCTATTTGGTCATTTATACTCTATAATCTTAGAGAGGGTTATCCTTTTGAGGTGATTATATATTGTTTTATTGTTTTGGTATTTCCCCCATATAAATCTTGTTTGGTGTTGATTAATTTTGGTTATTATCAATCCTATTTTATTTTATATGCCTCATTAGATTAGAATGTGATGTTACCTATGTGTTGAGATTTTTCTTCAGATGAATTACTGATTGGAAAACTATGGTATGTGTGTGGGTAACATGGATGGGTGATATAATAGTCTAGATTACTCTCTAGTGGTACCCTAGTTAATATAATTATATTTTTGGGATTTTTTTCATGTTTCCATGAGAGGGTGTTTCATAATTTAACTATCTAGTTATTACTAATTTAACATTATTATCTGAGGTTTGATCCCATTTTATTCTATGATGATGTATTATAATAACCCAATATCCCATAACCAAAAGTTCGATTCACCTTTTTAAAATTAGAATAGGGACAAGGGTTATATTCCTAAATGGATGATTATTTTAGTAGTATATGAGAGCCAGATACATACGTGGTACCCAATTTACTTATTAAATATAACATTGTAAGGGAAAATATTCATCGTCCATAAAATAAATTAAATAATTATTCTTCATATTTTAAGGAATGGAAAAAAAAGGTTATCTAAAATGCTCATTAATGGTTATGCACTGAAGAATATTTCATAACATAATAAGTCATAAAAAATAAGGTAAATAACTAAAAAAACATTCTATTTAATCAATAACTTTTTCATGAAATGTATCCTTTGATAATATCAATTAAATAATATCATGGATAATAATTTCTAAATTCCCAATGAAAGAAATATTTAATATTAGAGGTAATGATATCAAAAATAATTATTTCTATTCCACTAGGCCCATTCACCCAAATAGATTAATAGACGGGTATGTATTCCCTAAGAAATCATTTATTTAGGCTAACTGATGTTACTCATGATACCTTTCAATGCATCGATGGGACACATAATTCCAAGACCAACATTTTTTTGAATTACTAATTCATTCCTAATATAAAAAATTCCCAATTTAATTCATAATAAATATTCTTTCTCGATAAATATCCTTGTTGAATAAAGAATATGGATTTATAATTTTTTTACCATATCTATCGAATAACATTCATAGTAACACTTTATATAGAAATGGAATACATTTTATGAAATAATCTAATCCATGATAAAATATATATATATATTTAGGATAAATTTAATGTACAACCATCAGAAAAAATTGAATTTTTCATGAGAAAGTTAACAACTAGAAAATAAAAAGGGGATAAAATATGATCATAGATTCGTTAGAAATTTTGATTTTGAAATATAATCATGTCCTCAGGAGAAATGAATAAAATAAAATTGATATATTAAAATAATATTTTGGTAATATATTTTCTATGTAAAACTATTGAAATCATGTATAAAATTATAAATATCATCAATCAGTTTTGTTAGTGGGAATTTCTATGAACAACATATACGTTAAAAACATTCCTTTACAGTTTTTTGTAAATAAATTCATGAAAAACAATTTTATATAACATTAGAAACCTTATAGTCATACATTTTAAAATGACCATGATAAATTAAAATCAAATTCATAAATCATTTTAGTAAATAAAAGTACTTTTTTAAGATAATTTCAAATTATATGGACATGGTTGAAAATTATATCTAATTATAAGAGAAATAAAATCAATTCTCCATTTAATCATTTTTTATCTTGAATCGTGTTACTATGGGAGGATAGAATGTAAGTAAATATGGAAACTCCGTAAATATATGAAGTATAAGAAAATATGTTGAATTTTGGATGTATTTATTATAATATTTATTTAAGGAAAATCATTTCGATCACAAAATCATTTAAGACCATAAGATAAATCCTTACTTCTTTGGAATCTTTTAAAGTGTTAACCCATGAAAGAATAAAAATGTATTGAAAAATTAATCATCATTGATAAATATATATTCAAGTTAAATATATAAAATTTACATTATATGCATCTTATGAAAGTAAATAGGTTAATATTACCCAATATGTCTCAATTATGTGGAAATTGAAATGAAATTACCATACATAATGCTTTCCTTTTGTTGAATTCTCTTTAAGATCATATATAATGGTTTTAACATTGTTATTAATTTATAATAAAAATTTATTCATAATTATAATATCATATATGATACTATTATAATATCATATCACTCATTCATTAAAAATATTTCATTATTACCCTTATTTTGATATTATTTTCATTGATTTTTCATTCTTTTTTATCATGAACATTCCGATTCATGTGCATATTATATACTTACATACAATAAATAATGATTTTAAAGTTATAAATATCATATTTATTCATTATATATCATCTTATAATCATTCATAAAAGCTTTACATGGAAGTTGAATCAATCACATCGTGGAGACAGTAGGCTCTATATACGAACGAGTGACATTACGATATCATTAATTGGAGAAAGGGTAATGAAGTAGATAATTTTTTAAAATTAAATAATAAATATCATTTCATAATTATCATACATATTAATTTCTTCCAACATTATATCAATCCATGAGATTCAGTGTTGGAAAATGATACATCAGTTTTCAAGGTAATACCATGTCGTTCACCCGAGTGACGGTTTTTCTTACCATTTGATGGAGAAGGAGATGGATAAATTTTATTCCCCAAAAAAATGTTTCGAAGTATAGGTTATATTTTTATATATTGTAATTATTATGATATAATTAATGATTTTAAAATAAAAATTAAATATAAAGATCATGGTAAATAAAATTATCTTTCCCTAGAAATACCTCCAATGGTTCTCTTATAAATCAACCTAGTGTTGGTATTTTGGGATTAAAAGTAGCTCTACAAAATGTCTATGTATTTTTGGAAGAAATTTTTGTATGATATTTTGACCTAAATGGCTAAATTGGTGTGAATAAGTGAAGGTATAAGTTTCCCATTTATAATTTATGTGAGTGGAACACATGTAATTTTTCAATTTTTAACAACAATTCCATGTAACATTCATAGAAAAATAGTTCAAATAGATAATTTTAGAAAATTATATATCTAGGTTCTAAATTAAACAAACCATTTTGGTTTCATTGTGTTTTTAAATCATTTTAACCCCTATATTTATTGTTTTTCCCCGGTAAACCAATTTTGACATTAATGGTAGAAATTATTATTTTTTCTATTTTCACTATTCATTTTGTCCAAAAAATAAGTTTACCTTATTAAATAAAAATTAATTATGATAATTATAAATATATAATACTTTTTACTAAATTCAATTCATAGAATTTATAGAATAAAATTTTAAAATAAACCCCCAACACATCTCAAAAATAGTTTTTTCAAGAAATATATTTTTCTACCATAAGATTATCTAACGTTAACTATATGACTAGTAATTATAATTATAAGGATTTAAAATTCATATAGTTATATATATAGTCTATAAATTTCAATTTAATTATTCATTATTCAATATTACTAGTTTAATTAAAATGGATAGACACTTTTTATTTAAAAACAATATTTTGAAAAATGTCAATTTTTCTTCTCCAAATGATCAAATCATTATTTCTCAAAACATATAGTAAAAAAATTTTAATACTACCTATAATAACATATTATTAAAAATAAAATTAGGAATATATAATTACATACTTTGAAATATTTTATAAATATTATTTGTTTTGAAAATTTCAAATACTCGTTCTAGGATTTTTTTTACCATATAATTTCAAAATATATATTCATTCAATAAAATTAGATTTTTTAAAATGGAATACTAAAACTTTTATTGTGTTATAATTTTATTGACATATAATTTTCACTTACTATAATTTAATATTGGGTGTTAGAGGTATGTTTTAAATTACTGTATCATTTCAAGCATAGTTTTATTGAATGTTGATGGATGATTGAATTTATTTCGGAGTTATTTAGAAATTTTGATGGATAGTAAACAATTTTTTAGTTTTAAATTTTATTCATCAGTTTCCTATAGATCATAAAAAATATTATTTCAATTGTGAAATTTTGATTAAAAATTATTTTTATGATGATATACATTCCATAGGGTTGATTATTTCTTATGTCTCCATTTTAGATGAATTATAAATACTGGGTAGATCCATTCCCAATAACCATGAACCTTGATTATTGTGTCTCTTAGACTGAATTTTGGATTATTATTGGATATTCTAGAAGTTTACTTGGTAATTGGTTCTATTTATTTTTACGTGTTTTGATTTTTCAGTACATTTTTCTCACTAGACCTTCCTATGTTTTCCCCTATCCTTCCCACATATTATATTTAGGGTTTTGGGATTTTAATTTCTCCTTAATTATGAATTTAACTAGATATTTATTAGCAGAATAAGTGAAATAGTTGGTGACCTGAACTTCTATACAATAGTAAGTTATACCATAATGATGATAGGCCACTCTGTGATGTCATAATAGAGAAATTTCCAGGATTATTCATGGATTCAAGGAAGGCGTTTCACACTACAATAGACGGTGTCATGATGAGACGACATACCTAAAAAGTGGTCATTAAATGAATATATAATTATATATAGTGACATGTTTTTGGTAGGGAACTCATTGTTTTGTTCCGCTTTGAGAAAGGAACGTTTCATCGTGATAGGGAAAGTCACACCGTAATGTCATGCTCCTAATTTTTAATTTTCTGATATTCTAAATCTACACTTCATTTTTATGGGGTTTGGATGTCTTCCCATTTCCCTTTCATGCACTAAATATTTATAATACCTTGATAGAGATCCTCTTCCCAACCTCCATGGATTTTGGAACTCTCTTCTTTGAATCAAAATGATTTAGAAGACAAATCATATTATTATTATTCTTCTCCCCTCCCCTATTCCACCCCCGCATGGTTTTCCTCTCTCCGATGAATCATAATACCCATAGAAGAAAAATTCAAGGTCTGGGGGTGATTCTAATTTGGGTAATAATTTTTATTTATTTTGGAGATTATTTCCTTTCTCAATTTAGCTTCCACCAATGATGTCTTCTGATTTAATCTTAATATAGGATGGTGTTTTTATTAATCTCTTTATTTTTATATTTTTGGGAATGATTTAGTTTTCTAAATTAATTTTTTATCTAGTGATATAAATTTATAAGCCCATTTACAAATTATTAATATTTGTTTCATTCATTGATGGAATTTGTATATTGGATTTATTAAATTTACTTGTGATATTAATTATGAACTAAACTATTTTGTATGCCGAGTGCTTTCTTAAATACATGATATTATATTTTAAATTATTTTAAATATCATAAAAAAGTTTTTGACAATATTTTGATATAAAAAATGAAATACACTGTTTTAGAATGGTGTTTTATGTTTTCAAAAGGTTTTTTTATAAATATGGGTGTATTTAGCCCTTTTTAAAATGGTTTTGAAACTGGGTGGACATTATACCCTTCATTATGGTGTTCCAATATAATCTGGTTTTTTCTAAATAATTTCTATGGGTTGATTTTAAAAAAAAAATTAAAGTAAAATAGATAACATGGAATTTAATTTGGGGTTTTAATGTCTAATTTTTCACTTTATGACAAGGATAGTGCTGATTTTGTAACACTTCTTTATTGTACCACCTATCAATTTATTGGTTATTTATATAGGATATTCCCTTTTATGGGATGTGTGTTTATTATTATTTTTTATGATTGAATGATGTAAAAAATGGTTTTTTTCAATGATGGTGTTAGAGGTAAGATGTGAGATTTATTTTTTATTTCTTATTATTGATCTTTGCATTGATCATTTGATTCACATTTGTTCTCATGTTTTCTATATTGATTTCATGAGAACCCGTGCTAATTATAAAGAATACATAAATCAATGCTTATGTATATTATTTATTGATATAGTTTGTGTTTATTACCAGTGATACATTGAGTTATGCTAGGATGGATTTTTTTATGTTCACAAATGATCCAAGGATTAGTAAGTTGTTATCAGCACCGATTTACATCACAGCCTAGTAATTTTTCTATGATTTATCATCCATGATGGGCTATTTTTGGGGGATATCCCACTTTATTCTTAATTGTATCCTTGTCTACACATTATGGGTTTTATGAAACCATGCATTTTTTACTTTTATAATTAGTATTTGATGGTATGGTTCCTACACAGGTTTGTATTTTCATTAATTAATCCTTCAATTTATTTTATAAAAGGTTTATCAATAGATGATTGAAATAAAAGGGAAAATGATGGATTAATTTAACTGATTTTGATAAAGGAAATATAATTGATTAGTAATTATATGGATTGTTTTATATATAATAAAAATCCCTCAATGTGAGTTTTAAATTTCATTCATTTACTAAAAGGTTCTTCCACATATTTTATATAAAAGTAAGTGTATATATATTTATGGATTGATGTATGATATTTTATTTTTGTTTATGTTTATTAAATGGAAAACATTATTTTCTAATTATGGTCCAAAATAGTATTTATTAAATTCCTTGGAAAATTAATTTCATTGAATATTTAGTGAAAAAATAATGGACCCATTGATCCCACACGCTATATACACATTGGAATGTGTGTGTGTGTGGCTCTTATGTTTTACATATGTACCTTGGTTTTTATTACATGATAGACATAATTTTAGTACTTTATAAATGTATTTTGTAGATTTGGAGAGATAGTGTGGGTCACATGGAGATCATAGTGTAGTTTCTTGAGATGTAAAATTATTTTTAAGTTTGTTTTTATGTAATTTAATTCAACTAGGTTTATATTTTATATATACTGTTATTTATTTACACTCATTTTTACAGTATTAAATTTTTTTTGTGGTTTATTGGAATATATATCCTTGAATGAGAGTAATAATTTTTATTTATTATATCCCTTTTTATGATTGTAATGATTTTTCTAAATACGTCTTAATTATTTATTTGTATTGGTTTATTAATAGGTATGGAAATCAAATGAATGTGATTAAATATAAGATTTTTAGTTGTTCCCACTACTTTAATACTATCATTTATTAGGAACAAACATTCCCAAGAGTATTTCCATGATTCCTTATCAGTAGTTTCTAGAAATTTGGGATCAATAATTTTCTTCATGAGTTGGGGCACGCTAGATATGGTATCGGGTCAATGTTGCTTGGGCTAGTTTCTTATAGTCATTTTATATAAAGAATAATTGTCTCTAGATATTGAAAAAAAATTACTATATGATTAATGTTGTTTTTTATCGCGATTCAAATTATTTTCTATAACCTACTACGAAACCAACCCAAATCCCGTATTAAGATTAAATTTTGTTTTTTGGTCTTGAACTTCGCTAAGATCAAGATGACTCTTAATGGTTCCTTGGGAAATAAATAAATTCAATTAAATTATACATTTACGGTCTAACATCACTTTGTACCTATAGAAATAATAAAACAAATATATATTTTTTTGATAAGAAAAAAAATGTCACTTATCATGTTTAAGACCAATTTTATTTGAATCGATAATTTTATTATATGCTCCACAACCAAATATTTTTGTGCTAAGAATTGGAAACATTTTACCTCTTTTACCACATAATTCCATTATAATTTCCATATATAGAATATTTTTTAGTGTGAATTTAATTATTTCAAGAGTATAATCTTATGATAAAATGTGATAGTTTGATTTAATCACCATTGATAAAACCATATATAAAATAGTAACAATTATATATTTATAAACATTATTCAAATTTCTGTTCATAAATAATTTATAATAGGAGTTATGAATTTTTTCATTCTAATAGGAATTTTTAAACCCATAATTAATTAAAATATAAAAATTTTATATTTCTGTTTTTTTATAATTTATAAATGAATCATAAATTTTTTTTCATTTATGATGTTCATAGAAACAATTCTTTATTTGTATCAGTTTATAAGATATACTTATGTATCATAAAAAAATATTGACCTGGCCATTGTTACTCTATGTTATAAAACCATCATTCCATATTATATCTTATATTGGAGATATAATTCATAGGTTATGATGTTCTAATACCATAGCCTTTTCGTACCAATACAATAATCTATGATTCTACATTATTCCTCATAATATCTCTATTTTTTGATACATCATATAATATTAAATTTAAATATTGTAACTATATTGTAATAATTTTTTTGTTTATTTTATTTAAGTATATAATACCCTATATATAGAATGTTGTAAAAATGAATCATGGTAAAATAGAAGAAAATTTTACTTATTTTTATATTATTTTTCGAGCCATATTTCATAATATATATAATATGTTATGATTAACATACTTAAATATATTTTGTAAGGGGTAAAACGTTATCCAAAATGGATAGGGCTCCTTTATTGAAAAGAAACCAATTATATGATCTTGATGAATGAAATTTTACTAAGATCTCTCTCAATGAGATAATGCATATTTGAAGGAAGACACTTCAGCCATGTTAGTTTATTGTTTATTCCCATGATGCAATGAATATATGTCATATAATTTTCCTTCTTGTAAATGTGGATGATAAAGTTAATGGATTTGGAAATAGTGTCCATGTACACCATCAAATGAGATTTTAGACACTATGAGAAATTAATCATCAGAATACGAATAGTGTTCACATTATACTTATATGTTATTATATTATATTATTCTTCATTATTATATTTAAAATTTAATTAAAAAAATTGTAAAACTACACTATATTTTATTTAGGGTCATTTATGGGATTTTAAGTCATGTAACATTCCTTAATACAATGGAGAATTAACAAAACCCTTCTCCATGAGTTACTAAAAAAAGGTTAGGATTAATCGTATAATATAAAGAATAAAAATAAAATGCATGGTCATCCATCAAGATAAATTTTCTTGATGTACAGTATAATGTACAATACAAATTATCCAGAAGAAAAAGACTCTTAGAGTATCCACTATCTATGGTTACATTTCCCTTAAAATCCATGTAATGTTAACATCTCTGAAAAAATGGTGTAAATGAGGAAGAATATTTATCTTTTATGAGATCCAACGCTATTTAGTAATCATTTATTGTGAATATAACCCTTTATATAGGTTATATTCAATAAATTAATTATTCATCGACGTTTCAATCATTTTTTAAACACTCATTCTTAAGTGAAGGTATGGTAAAAATTTATTAATATATGTAATCAATATAATCATTTCCGTAAATATTAAACATACATATCATTTTTTAATTCATGATTACACTCCCTTTATAAACATAAAATGTTTTGGAAACTAATGATATCATAATATCATATAAGAAACATTATGAATGGAAATAAAATTGCATCTTGTATGTTTTAAAACACAAAATACTTTTATGATCCTAATTACAACCATGGTATGATGCAAAATATAACATAAAATCGTGAAATATTAATTATTTCGTAATGAAATATTAAACAATACAGGTTGGAATGTGGTTTGGAAACTATATATGAATGATGATTTACTAGGTAAATACATGTGTAAATAAATTACCGTTGAGAAATTATTTGAAATCATGTTAATAAATTAAGGTATGTTTTTATCAGGGATAATTAGGATACCTAAATAATTTATAACTCATAAAATTTATTATATAATTCCTTTTATTATATAAATAAATATGTTTGTTGTGTTCCCATAAGGAAATTTTCATGATGAATGGTTGACTGGAAAAAAATTATCATGTTTTTAAGTGTGAAATTATGGGAAACAAAATTTGGGTATTTCATGTGTATCCCTTGAGTTGTTAGAATATATATTGGAAGAGGATATATATATTAAAAAATAGGGTTATTTCTATATGGATTTTATCATTTTGACCAGCCTATGTGTTGAATTAATGAGGTATTATTTTAACACTCTTTAATATAGTGTTAAATTTTTTTTGAGGTTAATACATTGTCTAATAATGATTAAGGATATGTGGAGTGTGTTAATTTCAATTTTATAAGGGTTTGAAAATTATACACATTCATATTGAAGAATATAATTTTTTGTTAATTGACCCTTCAAGAGGTTATGTTCATGGGATCTAATTAATTTATAGTGATAATGTTACTTACTCTAGTTAAGTGTGTAAGCATGGAAAATATGACACTAACTTATTTAATATATTCAATGAGAATCACAAATGAATTATTCAAACCTATCATATGTAAAAGAGGATATTTTGTACATATATAATGATTATCCTCATGTTAGAGGGAATCTTGTTCTTAACCTAGATATAATTGTGGTATTTACTCACTGAATTTGGTGTTATAAATATTTTGAAATCATAAGATGCTTAATATATCATGATACTTGAAAATTTATATTTTAAAATAATAATTACATCGTTCTTAATAAAATAAAACTCTATATATATGAACATAACTTATCTAAATAAATAGTGGGATATATTATAAATTCTCTTAAAGAGAAAGATACTGTTATAGGTGTATAAAAAACTGTGAAGGTTCATGGTGTTTCCTCATAGATATATTTTTAATTTGGTGAATGGTGTGTATATAAAGTTAATAAATCTTACATGTTAGTACAAAATGGTCCTTGAGTTGGGGAGTTGTTAAATTTTAACCTTGGGAAGGTAGATAAAGGTATACATTCAGTGGAAATTAAAAGGTAATTATTTCATGATATTCCCATTGGTTTGTATATGTTTAATGTTTTTTATAAGGATAAGAAAAATTTAATTAAAATATATGAATTTTATAAATCTAAACACTTTATCAGGTATCTGAAATTAATAAAACATAAATTTGATTATAATTCTAATCGGTTTGTTAGTAACACCCCGAGACTTTGAAATAGGAACATCATATTCAAAAACATATATGACACACAAAACAAGGAATATTAGATAATTTTTCACCCATATATTTTAAAATATATTTATTTTTAAATAAATTCAATATCATCAATTTCTTGTGATTCATGTGATATTGGGTTCAAATTAAACATTACACTATATTAAAATATTATTGTCCAAACATGACCTCTATAACCCAGCCATTAAATTGGGGGGGTATGAATATTAATAACTAAATTAGAGAAATTATTTGTTTTACACATTTATAAAATATATTAAATTGATATATCTTTATTATAAAAGAAATAATAATCATTTCAATGTAAAATAAATTTTTTCTAAAAAAATGTAGGTTTTCTAAAAATAAGTTAAGTCGCTCTTTGCGCAAAAAATTCATATTTATTTTTCAATAAATTTTTAAAAAAATTGTAAAAATATACTTCATTTTTGAAATCAGAATATCAAAATTATCTTTGGGTGATTTTTTCATATTTTTCTGAAGAGATTTATTTATTTATGAATACACACAAATACTGAATTTTAATTGAAAGTCGTCTTTTAGATTAAATTATTTATAATGATAAATTATATTATAAATTTTGGTTTAGATTAAAATCATTAAAATTATATTTTATTTTAATTTATTTATTTAATTATTAATAATTTCATATATAATTTTGATATTAAAACCTTCTACACTTATGAAAATTATCACTTTGAAAACTTTGTCCTTCATTGCGTCTATAGGTATAATTTTTAATTGAATTCCAAAAATTATGTGAATATAAATTGAAAAATAGATTAAATATTATGATTTAAAAAAAATTAAATTATATAATAATATCAACTTAATTTTTGACCAAAATGAATTTTGAAAAAATAATAGTTAACTACCACAACTAAGGTAAAAAAATTTACGGTGTCATTAAACTTTAAAGATAAGTGTTAAAATGAACTACCAACATGCAAAAATATTATTTATGTCCATATTACCACCTTATTGTGTCCCAAAAATTGAACATGAAGATATTTATAAGCTTTTTTCAGGTCATTAACTTTATCATTTTGGATTTTTTTGGGAAATTTCCATGTAATTTCAATCAGGGTTCCCTTTCCACAATTATAAATGGGAACTCCTTCCCTTCACTTATTCTCACCTCCAAATCCATTTGGTTAAAAAACCAAAAAAAATAACTCTCAAACACCCTAATAAATATTTTACTAGTACTAGTACTCCAAAAACACCATCCCTAGGGTTTTGAAGAGGATATTAAAAGGAGGTTTCTCATAGATAAGGTAATTGTCTTAAAATTTTTGTTCAATTTTATTTATTCTTATTCCAGACTAAATTATATATGAACACATCCAATATAATAAATCTAGTATCAACAATATAATAATATTTAATTATTTCCATTTAATAATATTTATCCATTCCACTTCTATCAAATGGGAAAAAAATCATCGATTGAGTGTATTGTGGACTACCACCTCATAGAATGATGTAGTTTGATTTCCAACACCAACATTAAAGGATGGATATAATTATGGATTTAATAAATTTATATTATATTTATGATACTATTATACTCCTGTAATATTAATATGTATTATACCTTTTTATGTTCTATTTAATTTCAAATATGATAATTTTTCTTGACTATACAGCAGAATATCACCTCAGGAAGTGATTCTATTCATTATTCACTTATGCTTTAAATTTTATTAAATAAGAATAATATTAATGAATATATTTGATATATATGATATTATATTGACTCTATAAAATTAATATATCACCTACTACCTTACCCTTTCAATCGTTTAGGTTATGATATCGTCCCTCATGTGTACGTACAACCTACCATATCCATGAAGTAATGTGATTCATTTTTCGTGCCTCACATTCATAAATGGTTATAAAAATGAATATTCTAAGTAAATATGATATATATAACATTAAAATAATTTTTTACATGATATATATATATAAATACTTTTCACAATAATAATAACATTAATGAAAAATGTGCATTAGAAAATAAGGCAATTAACACATGAAATAATGAAACTAATAAAATATTATTAACAAACGGGTGGTAAAATGTTATAAAAGGATCATATATTATTATGGTTATGTTATAAATTATTAACATTATTAAACCAATTATACTTTATTTATGTACACATTTTATAAAAATTGAAGAAGAGGGAAGTGTTCCTCCACTCACTTTTACTTTCGATGGAAATACAATATAATCATCAATTATGTATTTTTTTGGTTTATACACTATCTCTTTTGTATTTTATATCCTGAATTAATATATAATAATGGAATATAATGTTTCATTTTAATTTATTTATTTTATGTGGATTATGATTCAAAAGTTAAAAATGTAATAATGGCTAATTTCACAATCTCGACATTATTTCGGACTATTTTTTAATGTCTCCCATAGGGGAATTAATTGATATTAATACCATAAAATCAATATATTTTATTTTAATCTGGTTATTCACTAATTTTTTCATGGGTACCATTTTCTTACTCTTCCTTTCATAATAAGATTGATAAAAAAAATTTAAGATATTTTTACATTATTTGTCTCTTTGGTCATAAATCATTTTTCATCAAAATCAATGTTTTCTAAAAAATTGAAAAAAAATTTTGTTCACTAAAAAATGGTATATTAAAGGAATTTTTACCCATTTATAATTTTTAAAAATGTTAAAGGAATATTTGTGTCCTTTTCCAAACAATTTCCATTAGGCTATTATCAAAAATGTGAAGGGAATATTTGTTTTTAACATGTATGGTGTTAACAGAATTCTCTATTTTCATGACCACTCAATGTTTTAAAACAAATATTATAATATTTCAAGTCTATTTTCAACGAAAATTATTTTTAAAATGCATTTTGAAATTATTTTTAGGGTGATTTTAAAAATTAAAATCTTATTTTACTCAAAAATGTTTTTAAGGATAATTTTCTGAAATTTAGATTCGTCTACGACATCAACAATTTATTGTACATATGATACATTTGGGATATTTTGTAATGATACCATAATTATTATTACAATATCTATTTTATGATGACATTTACTGGGGATTTACCATTTTTATAACATTCATATTATTCTGGATGTTTTATGGTTATGTTTATTAATTAGGGTAATTTTTATCATTTTAAATGATTATTTTTCATTACAAATATTTTAATTGATTATATTTCACCCCTTCATATGAGGAGTGAATTGGAAATTGTATGTGGTGGGTGGTGCATGGTTATAGATATCTCTTCGATGCATCAATAAGTCTCATCATAGAAACATGATTGTGTTTTGGATGAGGCCTTAACAATTTATTTAGATGACTTGGTATATTTCATTAATAGTAAGTTTTAGATATAAAAAATTATGCATTCCATAATTATTAAGTTAGTTATATATATTAAATATGGTTATTCAATTAGTTATAAAATCAATGGTTAGGTTTTTAAGCTCATGTGGTTAATTTTATAGAATTATTTGACTATCGTTTATTACTACCTCATTGTGCTCATGTTATTGATTAAAATAAATATATTTAATTTATTTACCATTCCATATTAACTATGAATTATATAATCATATCTTTCTCTACATGATCACCCATAATAAGAATTTGAGATCCCCTCATTATTTATTTTTATTTTCCCTAGGACACTAGGATGTTTTTTTTTTGATTTATTTATGGGAATACGCTCTGGGTAATGATGGTGTTCTCAAAGAAAATACATTTTATATTTTATAATTTCAATTGAAATAATAATTTTATATTTGTATCTAGTTTATTAATATTATTAAACTAATCATCCCATCAGGATGATATTCCATATATCTTATTCCAGTATAATTATGTAACTATGGGCTCTAATATATAGGGGTTAAGGTCTCTAGATTTGGTATCAAAATTTTTTTATTGAAATCCTTGGGAACTGGATATTTGAAAACATAGATTATGGAACATAACCCAATGATATACATTGAGGATAAGTATATAAAAACATATGGTTTTGGTAAGAAATAGATTTTTTGGTTTTTACTAGAAAATAGATCCCTATATGGATAATACAAGTGGATGTGTTCCTTGAATAGATGTACTTCTGCTAATTACTCTCAAAATGGTGCATTGAGATTGACCAAGTCATCACCTAGTTCAAAAAAAATTCCTTACTACACACCTATTATTTCACATATATGGAATATTCTTAGGATAAATGACATTTTATTTAAAACCCTTTATGAAGAAGTTGAAAATATTGTCATCTGCAAAGAACCCATGTTCATGATTATGGGATTATCCAGGCATGAAATTATCATTTATGTTAACTATTTCTCTAATTTTGGGATTCATAATTATGTTTAATAATTTTATGATCAAATATAGTCTATTCCATTGTTTAAAAATGCTTCGTAGTGGAGGGAATTAAAACTACATAATTTCACTTAACCCAAAGAGTTGGAATGATCATTTCTTTTATGGGCTTAAGAAAATATTTATAATATAACAATTATCCCAAAAATTATCATTATATTAAGATATAATATCATGTTCTATCTAGAAAGAAAATAATTTTTGAAGTCTTATGAATTTTAAGAAAATAAACATAAGAGGAGTATGGAACAAAAAAATGGATTAAATAAATAAGTGAAAGATGTATTTTTGGACATGTGATACCTATGAAAGGAAATGACATGGTATATATTTAAAATGGAAAATAAATTTTCATCATGTGTAGATAAAATTGAACAATTATAATTATTTAATGTGAATGGAAAAATCATTCAATGTGCAATTATTCCACATTAAGTAGATGAGGCACTACAGAAATGAATTCCCTAAACAATAGAAGAATATACCCTTGAAAAAGAAAAGGGTTCTAGGTCAATATTATTTTATTCATACAGCATAAGTGGAATGATTAATTTTATTGGGAATTTTTATAAATGAAATATGTTTTAAATTCATTTTATTGATGATATTCTTAATATAAGAATCCTGAAATGTGTAACAATTATACTAGAAAACTATTTCTTAATGGATTTGAGAGCATGTGTTGAATAGTATCGATGACCAAGAAAATTGATTTAGTGAAAAGTTGAACCTTTTGGAAAACATGTTATGAAGGAAGGATAACCCATAATATGTTCCCAATTTGGATATATTAGTTATATTTTTGTGGGATATTCTTGGTGACCATAAAATTGGTTATTGTTTTTATGGTTCATGTCAGATTTATTAGATTCTAATACAATTATTCATTTATGGAATATATTTGATGAACATAGATTATCTTTTTGATTGTATGCATATTTTCATTATGATATTATGGTGATAAATGTATTCACGTATTTGGAATATGGAATTATTAGCCACTTTATATTATATGGGGTATATATTGTTGATTTGGTAGCCTACATTATAAATTTGGTTAGATATATTTTATATGGTTACTAAGGTTAACTATTTATGGAATGGATTATGTTGGAATTTTTATATTATGAGGTAAATTTTTCTGACCATTTTGGTTTTAGTAAAGAAATTATTAATAGGTTGTGCATCCTATAAGGGTATTATAATCCAGTAAAAGTTAGTTTTATTTCTTCATGAATAACTAAATTCATCTTGGATATTCATTTCATGAGGTAAGAAATGATATGAATATTGATAAAAGAATAACAAATGAATTAAATTTTTACTATAAAATATAATTTTATCAAATAATTATATTATCATATGTTCTCAGTTTATATGGTAAAAGAATTCATTTACTCTAGGAAAGGATCTTCAAAATAAATGTTATCTGTGTACCTTTATTTTAGTTGAATAAAATGGTCCCTTAACCCATAATTTGTTTATGTAATTGTGGTCATTAAAATTATATGGATCACCCACTTTATTTTTTTCATTTATTTATATCACTACCTATTAATCCTTGGTTGTTAATATTATCTTCTATGTCTTCATTTTCATTTCCCTCAAATGTTCTCCTATATGGAAACATAGTAATTTTTGATTCTGTATGACCTTTGTATTTACATTTATCTCTTATCAATATGATGTTTTATTAACCATTTTACATTATTGGTTACCAAAAAAGTTATTTTCAAATGGGAAACCCTTGATTACCATGATCAAGATTAAATTAGGATGGTTTTATTTATTTAAGGGGGTAGAAGGAACCCCACCCCCAAAATAATTTAAAAAAGAAACATCATATTCAAAAGAATATATGACTCAAAAAAATATTAGAAGATAATGTAACACACAGATAATTTATGATATATTTCATTTTAAATAAATTCAATCTCTTTAATAGCTTACGATGTACACAATACTAGGATTAAATAAATCATGATACTATGCAAAAATATTTTTAATTAAACATGAACATTATAACCTAGCCATTAAATTTGAGAGAATGAATAGTAATAACAAAACAATGAAATTTTTATGGTTTACACATGTATTAAACAAATAAAATGTATTTCAATTTATTTGAAATAAAATAAGAATAATTATAATGAAAAAGAAATGTTTCCGAAAAAACTTTATTTTTTGAAAATATTGTTTATTCTCGCTTTTCTCACATAATTTATAATTAATTTTTACCGCATTCAGAAAACATGTTTGAAATAATTATCTTCATATTTTTAGTCATAATATTAAAATTATCATAGGGTGAGTCTTCTGAATTTTTATGAAATTTTTAATTTTATTATCATTTTCAAAAAATAATGAATTTTAATTAAAAACTACATTTTCGTTCAAAGTATTCATGAGACTAAATTTAATTTAAAAATAGTTTTAAATTTAAAATAGGTAATTTATATTGAAATTTAACTATATTTGGTCATTAGAATAAGTTTCATAATTAATTTATATTATAAAACATTATTTTATAATGACACATTACTCATTGAAACCTCACATTTCTGTCATGTTTTCAGGTATAATATTAAAGTGAATTTTTATATTTTTATAAATTAAATTTTTAGAAAGGTAATAAATATTTGGAATCATAATAATTTATATTATATAATAATTTAAATAATATTTTTGATAAAAATTATTAGTGACAAAAGTAATAATTAATTACAATAGTTAAGTTAAAAATGGGTTTATAGTGGGGCTAAAATAAAAAGATAACGAATAAATTGACATTCCAGCATGTAAAAATATTATTTAATGGAAATATTTAAAACTTAAACAATTAATAATTTTAACATAATGTTATTTGGAATATTTATTAATGACAATGGATTTAAAATTTTGGAATCCTTTGGGAAAGTTCCATATAATTTCCATTTGGGTTCCATTTTCACACATATAAAAGGAAACTTATTCCCTTCACTTACTCATAGATTAAAAAACTGTTATATAGACCTACCCCTAAAACAGTATCTCTCCTATAAACATAGACATAATATATATCTTATAGTACTCTAAAAATACCGACCCTAAGGTCTTTAAGAGGAGATCCAAAGGTGGTTTCTCTTAGAGAAGGTAGTTGTCTTTGTAATTCTATTTCATTTTCATTCTTATTTTCTTCCTTCTATTATGTCTTAAAACATAAAATAAAATCACACCATTATAAAACATATAATTATATGTTTTTATATTAATTTTATAACATTTATCCATCTCCACCTCTATTAAATGGGAAAATAAATCATCAATCATGTGTTAGGTGGACTACCGCATTGCGAATTGTTGTGGTCCATTTTCCATCACCACCATTAAAGGATGGATATAATGATGTATTTACCAAAATTATATTCTACTTTTTATATTATTAAACTTATATAATTTTATAATCTCATATTTATTTTAATATTCCATTCATTTTTATATATGATAATGTCCCTCCTACGTACAGTGGACTGCCGCCTCGCGTAGTGATATGATTCATTTTAAACTTACGCTTTATATGGAATTTAATAAGGCTAAATTTAATGAATATATGTGATATATTTGATATTATATTTAATATATATAAAATTAATATTTCAACCACTTCCTACCCTCTCACTCATTAATGGATTGATATAATCACTCATGCATACATATAGCATATCATCTCCACAAAGCGATATGATTCATTTTTGATTTCCTATAATCCTAAATGGTTATAATAAAGTACCAAATAATTAAACATAATATTTAAAATATTAATATAACTATTTATATGATATATATATTTAGATATCCTAATCACAAGAAAAATAACATTCATGACATAACAAGCATGAGAAAACAATGCAATTAACACCCAAACCATGAAAATAATGAAATATTATTAAAAAGGGAGGTAAAATGTTACAATAGAATCACATAAGATATTATAAATATTATTATTTTATAATATAAATTAATAACTTTATTAAAAACATTATACAATAGTAATGGACATGTAGGAATGAAATCAGACCAGAGATATTGATTTTTTGTCTCACTTTTACTACCATGAAACATAGGTGATAATGACCACTTATTTATATTTTGTGGTGTATATAATATTCATTTTTAATTTCATATCATTAAATAATTGATATTAATTTTATTTAATGTTTTATTTTATTTTATGTCTTTTATGGGGATTATGATTCAAAAGTTACTAAAGAGGTATGGTTATATTTCACAATCTCATCATTATTCAGGATTTTATTTTGTATCTGTCTCATTTTTGGAAATTGACTGATATTTCTATATTAAAATAAAAATATATTCAAATTAATAGGTTGGTCATGAAAATTTTAAATTAATAGTACCACTTTCATACTCATTTTTACTTAAAATTATTTATAAATTGTTTTTAATAATATCTGTATTTATTTCTCTCTTCAATCGAAAATCATTTATTATGAAAATTTATGTTTTAAAAAAATGATTTCAAAAAATGTTTTTATCCTTTTCCAAATGATATATTAATGAAATTTTTAACCATTTTTTATTTTTTAAAACAAAATATAATGGAGTCTTCATGTTTTTTTCAAAACAATGATTTTTCTCTTTTATGAAAAGAGGGAATGGAATCTGGGTTTTTAAAGTGTACAGCCTAAATGGAATTTTCCACTTCCAAAAAAATCAACATTTTAAAAAATATTTTTAAATAATTCATTGTTACATTCAAAAAAATAATGATAAAAATGTTTTATAAATATAATTTAAATTGTGATTTTCAAAATGAAAAGTTTATTTTCCCTTAAAATGTTTTTAAGGATCCTTTTATGTTATTAAATTCATCAAAGACATCAACCCTTTCTTATAAGTATTATCCATTTTGGATATGATGAAATGATAATATAATTATGATTTACTCATATAGTTTATTATCTATTTGACTGGGTATGTACCGGTTTGATTCCATTTATATTACATTACATGGTTTATGATTATGTTTATTAATTATGGTATTTTTTATCAGTTTATATGGTAGTTTTTAAATATAAATGTTTTTAATGAATATCTTTCACTAAATTTTTATGAGGAATACATTATACATAGTATATGATGGGTGGATTAAGATTATAGAGATCCCCTTAGTGAATTGGTAGGTCTCATGAGAGTAACTAGATTGGGTTTTGGTTAAGACCCTTCCAATTTATTTAGATTTACTGGAACAAGGCCTTTACAGCATCTTTTAGATGTATAGTATTATGAATTCCATGATTAAGAATTAATTCATTTATATTACAAGGTATTATTATATTATTTAGAATATCCATTAATCTTTTTTCAAACTTATGTGATTATTTTTTAGAATTATTTGGTCATCATTTATTACTTCCATATTATTCTCAAGTTAATGATTAAATGGAATATGATTTAGTTATTTTCCATTTCATAATCATTATTCAGTATTTTTTCATAGAATCCAATATAATATTATCCTTATTAACCTTATATATCACCCATTTCCTATGTTTTATTTTCCCCAGGATACCATGAACTGTTTTATTTTTTTAATATTGGGGTCGAAGCCTCATTTATTATTAATTCAAAGAAAATACCTCTTTTAACTGGGTAGAGGGAGACCCATTACATAGCCCAAAGGCCCAGTGGGAATTTATCCCATTACATGGCCCGTAGGTCCAAAATATTTTCCCAAATCCCGTTCTGTGAATAGTAATGCTATAGTACCCGCCTACTACAGTACCACACAGTACCCGACGCTGCTACAGTACCATGCCGCCACTTTAGTGACCTTTCGCAACTACAGTACCCGATGTTGCTACAATTCCACCACTGCTAAAGTGGGATATGGTACTACTACAGTTCCTACACCCAATGGTTCTTGAGCCCCCATTTTTCTTATTGGATTATGGGGTGCTTACCACTAATCCAAACCCCAACTACACCAAGAAGTGTTTTGTGATTGATATGCAGGGGTACTCTATAAGGAATAATGAATTTATCAAAGGAAATACATTTATAATTTTATATTTTTAGTTTTAATAATAATTTAAATATTTTATCTAGTTTACTAAGAAAAATAAAATTTTCAGTCTTTCATGATTTCATTCCTTGTATATTATTCCAATGTAGTAAAGTAACCACTAGCTCCAAACTACTAGGGTCTGGGTCACTACTTTACTTCATTTGGTGGGGTATAAATTTATGAAAATTAATTAATATGAAGAGTTATTACAACTTATATAAAGAAAAATTATGAATAATGTCATATGTTTTTATAAATTATGAAATTCTAACTAGTTTATTTATGAGGACTCACAGAATGGTTACAAGAAAACCTAAGAGAAATTAAAAAAAATTATGATATCAAAAAAATTGATGGAATAAAAATGTATTCACCAATGGATGTGAGGAAACATCATGGAGTTCCAAAATAGATTATTTTTTGCATTAATCAAAACAATATTCTCAATTTTAGTTATTCTTTAGTTGGAATTAGAAACTTAGTTTATAAGAGTTTCACATATCACTCATAAAAAATTAATTATATTATCATATTTTTTATACATTGAAGTCCATGAATCGATCATTAATGGTGATCCTTGGTGGTGGGTAGGGGTATTCTAAACATATGAGTGTTTTAGTATAATAAAAATTATAAATAATGAATTCAAATTTCTCCACACTAGGATTTATATGGAAAACTATATAAGTCAACTCTATATTGGATAGAGATTTTTTATAACTCAATTTTTGTACCTGAGTATGTTTAAGAGATCATGGAGATGATTTATATATTTAAAATTATATTAAATAGAACTCATAGTCATTAGAAACATTATTCGCATCACCATTCACAATCTTGGTAGATTTTAGTTGGATAACATGATTTTTTGTAAGTCTCTACTAGATTTTGAGGCTAATGACATAGTAATAAAATGATGTTGGTAACATAGTTCACAGAGAAATTCAAGATTCTTAAGAGAAATAATGGGTGAGGTAAAATGTAGTGTTTTCTCCACTGGTGTTTTTTATATATCTTACTTAATGATATATTGTTTAGAACCTTCCCCTATAATTAGTTATGAGTATATCTTGAATGGAAGTGTTGTTGGTCATCAAGAATGCAAAATTTTTGAAAGAATATATTACTGTTTCTCTTCTATGTAAGTAGAATATATGATTCTCTAGGTTAAACCATAGGTAATTTTTCAAAAAATCTAAATATATAATAGAATTTACATAAAAATTAATAATATCAAAAATATTTTTTTTCTGAATTGAAAATGAATATAGTAATTTCATAAAAACATTCACCATTGATAGATTTCTAGGATTCACAATTTCTTCAGTGTCACCATTTTCATATGATATTATAATAATTTTTCATTAATAAAATACTATGTATGTTTAAATATAAAATTTTATTGAAATTTTCAAATCTCTCAATCTCACTATTAGAGTTCTTTCTAGAAACTATTGAATATAATTATCAAATATTGATATTTTTCTAGGAAAAAAATTGAACTCCCATTCATAGTATTTCCTTATTTCAAATGAAGCCTTTAGACATAATATTGAATTGTAATGTTTAGTATATCACAAGAATGAATTAATTAAGAACCCATTTTAATAATTTTCTAAAAAAATTATAGTAAAACATTAAAGTAAATTTTAAAAAACAAAATTTAATAATAATAAATTACCAATCATCATTCATAAAAAAATTACACTCAAATGATTTTTGTCCAAGCACTAATATATAATGGAAAAATATGACATATATGTGACTAGAATGGAAAGTATTTAAATAAAAAGGACTAATCATCCCACTCTCCTTTATCTATAATTATATCTTTTTAATCCTTAATTCATAGATGTTTTTATCTATATTCCTTTTTCTCAAATTTTATTCTTGAAATTCACTTTCATAAATTACTCGCATTTAAACTTCTCTATCATTGCAATTGATTGTTCCCAATTTGATAATTTTTGAACTCTTCTATGCCAAATTGGACCACCACCATGATAATTTCAATAAAATGGATAGGCATATTTCTCTATTGATTATTAGTTAAATTTCATTTAATACATGGCCCCATGAAAAAATGGAACAACCCTCATGAAACTCTCTAAAATTTTGTTTAATTATACTCTTTATGAACCACCATTCCCTAAAACAACATCATGTCCCATAATAATGTATTAATTTTACTAAAATATCTATATTATTTATTTTTAACCTTCATATGGACTCCTGAAATGAATCCTAGAAAAGAAACTAAAAATATACAAGTTAGAATTAATCATAAAAAAACACTACAGAATAATTCTAAAAATAATATAAAAACACACACACATATATATAATTCTCAAACACATGAACGTATTATTGTCCCAAATAAAATGTCCACAACATATACCTATGTGCCACATGTCACATTCCTATATTTAATTAAAATTAATAATAATAAAAATAATAACATGAAAATTATTAAAGGTAATATTATATACCCAATTAAAATGATTACTCCCAAATTAATTAAAAATAATTATTTTTATATACTTCTTCCTAATAAAAATTCATAAGGGAGAAATCTGATATTCCATTTGGCATCAAAACTTTATTATTCGATTAAAATTTTGAATTTAATATCTATATTAACATGATTATAAATTTGGGTAGAAGTAAAAGAAATACATTTCTTATTGAATTAAAACCTACAATATACTTATTCCACTCATTTTTTCTCATGAATAATTTTATAATAAAGGTGGAAAAGATATATGTACAACTATAATTCTTCAATATTTAGGAATTGGAAAAGAAAAAAAATTGAAACATTTATTTATTGCGTCAATCACCTACCATGAATATTTATTGTATTGAATGATTGAATGAAATAACCCAAAATATATTAACTGATAACTCGAATATATATTATTATATAGAAAAATTGATAAATGGGATCACATTCCTAAGGAGTTATCATCTTAGTAGTCTTTGTGAAATAGATACATACATGATTCCCATTTAGTATTGGAAACAAAATATAAAACCTAGTAATAGTAAATAATCTATTTCCTTGGAACTTATTCAATGATTAATTCTCCATAACATGGGGAAAAGAAAAATAATATATAGGTAGTCTCAAATTAATATTAAGGGTTGTTTATAGTGGGAGATATCAACAGTTGACAAATAATAATCAATATGGAAAGGTAAATAACTTAATACAGATTCAATTTAATCAATAACATGAGCCTGAAATGGGTATATGGATAGTATCAATGTATTAATATTGTTGATAAAAACTATTAAATTCACAATGAAGTAAATGAAAAATAATTTATTTCTCTATCAATTCCTTATGATAATATTCATTCAAATATGAGAATGTATACACCAAAACCAATTTTGGAAGGTTAGACAATGGGTTTTTCTCATTAATCCTATGTATTCCTCAAGGGGTTATCTATCATAAATTCCCACATGTAACTCCATATCCAATTATTTAAATATATATTTAATGATCAATTTCATTTATAACTAATATGCCATAACAAAAAAATTCCTTTATTGACTATAGAATATAGAATATTAATGTGTCCCTCATCAATAAAATAACATTCATAGTAAACCCCCATATATAAAAGTTTAATATGGTTCATGAAATAAGCTTATACATGATAAAAACAATATTAATATGGAAGATATTTTTTTTACGAAATAGGTTCATGATATGGTGAATGCTTCATAAAAAACAATAAATATATAATTAATAAGAGATAAAATATCACCATCAATTCATCAGCAATAAAAAAACACATGAAAAAAAAATCGGAAACTTGTAGAAGAAAAAAATATGGAAAAACACATGAATAAAAGCATGAAAACAATCATGAAAATATTATAAAAGAATATAAACACATGAAAATAATTTTCATTAACTAAAATTATTTTTAAAATAATTGGAAACTTATAGAAGAATCTAAAGAGCCTAAAATGGTTATGGCTTCCAGAAAATCTGTCACGAGCCATCCTCGGGGCCCATGCCGTGACTACCCCAAGCCCGCCTTCCATAGGCCAGGGGCCGGCTACTAGTACCAAAGGCATAAATCCTGATAAGAAGGGAAGGAATTGCCTTTATATAGTAAACAAACACAACAGAGTACGCAACAGATGTATGAACTAAGTAAAACTGTATACAAAAGTAAGTGCTGAAAATAAAGGGGCCAGAAATAAAATCCCAACAGTAAGTACAGTAGAACTGAAAGTATAGTACAATAGCAGTAAATTAAAGCAGCAACCACTAAGTCTTCCTCTGGGAATCCCACCTGAAGGGTAGCTATATATGTTCTCCTCGGCACCTCGGGTCTATCCATCCGCTCTGTGTACGTCCTGCAAAGTGGTCCACCTCTGGGTACCGTCTAGCTCTAAAAGTCTCTACAATGATCAGTGTTGTCTGTCATCTGCATCCAATACAACATAGTGCGGGAATTGTCTATGTAGGGGTGAGTATAATGATACTCAGTAGGGACCCCAAGACCCCTGAAGGTCTCCCAGAATCCACGAAGGATAAATCAAAATGAAAATATACAATCACAAAGTATCAACCAACTATAATTAGGTATATTCCCATACATATACCTAAATCATCAATTCCAGTTCAGATCTAACTCTTGAGCGCAAGCACAACCCAGTCCACATAGGAAAGAGGTGAATCACACTGATGGTAATGATTGAAAGTCAAGACTCAACTCACACAGGTATAAAACTCATGAAGAAGGATGGAGACGGTTAGATGTAGCCTCTGAATCATCTCCACTGCCGAACCCACATAAGATCCTAGTACAGAAGTCGTCGCTTCCGAACCCATGGAGGATCCAAGTATAGTGATCCTCACTGCCAAACCCACGGAGGATTCAAGTACAGTAGACAACGCTGCTG
The DNA here is from genome assembly GCA_963277665.1 of Viscum album. Taxonomy (NCBI): domain Eukaryota; kingdom Viridiplantae; phylum Streptophyta; class Magnoliopsida; order Santalales; family Viscaceae; genus Viscum; species Viscum album. Next base: position 1,506,901,370 of record OY728121.1, on the reverse strand, counting down.
AACCCATGGAGGATCCAAGTATAGTAGTCATCGCTGCCGAACTCATGGAGGATCCATGTATGGCAGTCATCACTACTGAACCCACGGAGGATCCAAGTACATTATTCATCATCGTTGAACCCACAGAGGATCCCAGTACGGTAGTCGTCGCAGTCGCAGCCAGCTCTAGGGTTCCCGCACACAGCATGCTCGATTCCAGGAGGGTCCACTGCTCGAGAAAATGGTTTGATACATCAACTAGCATGAAGTATAGATTTGATATATCATGAAGTTCTGTCTCATCATAGGGAACCAGACGCGATAGACGGCGCGTCAATCGGACGCCCGGTCTGAAAGTTATTAGCTTTTCCGTTCCAGGGTCCCAGTTGGATTTCGGGTACAATCCAGTGCGGCCATACTTCAATCTCACCCGAACCTCGTATGGATTATACCAAAAATACTTTCTCGTCAAAATTAAACCAACTTATTTGAGGGCATGACAATCGGATGTCTAGTCCTTATGTTATAAGTGTTTCCTCTCCGAGGGCTTGGTTGGTTTTGGGTTCGAACCAACCCGGCCATACCCAAACTTCTCTAAAACCTAGAGTGTAATATAACAAAACGACTGTCTCGATCCGAGTAATCCTACACAACTGATGGTGTGTCGATTGGGGGCTCGTAGCTCAAGTTATTGGTGATTAACCGAAAATGATCTGAAGAGGGGGGTCTGGGCCCGGTCCGACCCGGCACCACCCACCCTGGGTCGGCCAAACCCAGGTCGACCCAACTCGGGTCTTGGTCTGAACCGGTAGGGCGCAGCTCGGCCCAGCTCACACGGCCCGGCCCGTGGCTGGCCGAGAGGGGGGTGGGGGTGGGGGGGTGCGGCCCCTCGGTTCCACGTAACGGCGGCGCCAGGCTGGCGTCGCCTGGCTTTCCCGGAACCTGCGCGGCGCAGGTTCCCTTCCTCCGCAGTTGCGGCTGGTGTCGTGGTGGTCATCCACCTATGGTGCGCTAGGGCACCGCCACCTCCAGGCGGTCGGCCGGTGCCGGGCCCCCTACAGTCGCTGCCGCTCCAGCGACCTGTGTCGTTGCGACATTTCGCAGGCCACCAGAGTCATTCTGATGGTCTGTTTTAGCTTCTGTTTTCACCTGTAGCCTCTTAGGGTCCCACTCTCCAATACAACGGCCTCAAATCAACTTTTCCCTTTCGTTCATCAGTTTCCAAACATTATGCGCATCAAGAATGATATGGTGATGGGCCTGGACTTGTTCTTTAGCCCGTACCCAATGCATTAGAGGCTCAAACAATTATTCAACAAATAATCTCCCATGTTCGTGGGTATAAATTACATAAATATAATTATACAAAATCCCACTACCTCGAAAGGACATTGCACATCGTCGAACCATGGAAGACGAATGTTGCGGAAGAACGGGCATCGCGGATGACAATGTCGATTTCGTTGACATCGGGGAAAAAAGAAAAGATGAAGTTGCTTCACATTCTTCGATTCTTGGAGCATTATTCGTGTTCTTCGTCGGAGAAGAACACTTTTCTTTTTATTTCCCTAGAGTTTTCCAACCAAAATATATGTTATCACCAATATTATTAAATACTTCCCCAATTTTAAAGAAGTGCCATGCAAATCACATTAATTCAAATTGAGATGTGTGAATTTAATTAATGAAGTTGTTAATTTAATTGCATTGGAAAACATATTAAGAGGTAGGTGGAGAGATCTCATTAATAGGGGAGTTGTCATAATAAATGAAGGGAAGATTAATGGGGGCTTAAGGGAGTTGAAAGGTTAGGGGTTCGTGTGGGCCCCACCTCACACTATCCTCTCATGAAAGGTTATGTTGGTGTGGGCCCCGCCTATAACTTCCCCTTGTAGGAAATAGCTAATAACTTTTAAATAAAAATGTTACACAACAATTTTATTTAATTCTTAATGAATCCCCAAATTTTAACTACCACATACGACAAAATGCAACTACTGTAGAGGTCCCCATAGGAGAATACTGGCACTGCGAGTTCATCGGTTCCCTCGGATTTCAATTCCGAGAACTGGTTCAAATGATAGAAAAATATGCACGTACGTTTACTGAATGTACCCGAACAAATCTTCAGAAATTGATTCCAGGCACACCAGGCCTCAGAATCAGTGCGCCATCAGAAACTGCAGACTCATAAAATTCCAAAGTATTTAAGAAAATATTTTCCTTGAAATTTTCAGGTCTTTACATTACTCCCACCTCAGGGTTTTACGTCCCTGTAAATCTACAACACACACTAGGGAAACAAATGGGGGTACTATACACACATCTGAGCCTCCGGCTCCCAAGTGATCTCCTGGAGGTTCTCGTGCTACCAGCAAATGCACACCAGAGGAATCGACCGTCCACATAGGACCTGATCTTGTCGATCCTCGATCTCCACTGGGACCTCTGTAAATGTCTCCCCATCATCGTTTTCCACTTCCCCGTGGTTAATGATGTGGTTCGGGTCATGAACATATCTCCTCAGCTGAGATACGTGGAAGACATCATGCACCCAGTGCAACTGAGGTGGAAGGTCCAGGCGGTAAGCCACCTCTCCTACTCTGTTGAGGACCTAGAAAGGTCCGATGAATCACAGAGATAACTTGCTGCCCCGACCAAATCTTTGTAGACCTCATCGATGTGAGACCCGTAAGAAGACGCGGTTTCCATCCTCAAACTCCAGTGGTCTCCGTCTCCTATCAGCATAGGACTTCTGTCGAATCTGTGCAATCTTCATCCGCTCCAAGATGATCTGCACCTTCTCTTTCATTTCCAGAACAATCTATGGTCCTACAAGTGCTGACTCCCATGGGTCAGTCCATCACAGAGGTGATCTGCAAGGTCGGACGTACAGTGCCTCATAAGGGGCCATCCTGATAGTGAAGTGGTAGCTGTTGTTGTATGCAAACTCCACCAAGGGTAGGTGATCCTCCCAACGGCGACCAAAGTCAAGGACACAAGCACGGAGCATGTCCTCAAGAGTCTGAATGGTCATGTCTGTCTGACCATCCATCTGAGGATGGAAGGCGGTGCTCAGACGTAGCTGCGTCCCAAAAGCCTCATGTAATCCCTTCCATAGCCGAGAAGTGAATCAAGCATCTCGATCTGAAATGATAGACGATGGTACACCATGAAGTCGTATGATCTTCTGAATGTAGAGGTGTCCCAAGCTCTCTACTGAGCCCTGCTCTCTAATCGGTAGGAAGTGGTCCGACTTGGTGAGTCGGTCTACGATCACCCAGTTAGAGTCGTATCCTCGGGATGTACGTGGAAGCACCATCAAGAATTCCATGGATATCCCATCCCACTTACACTCTGGTACATCTATGGGATGTACCAAGCCTACAGGTAACTGGTGCTCTGCCTTCACATGCTGACAAGTGAGGCATCATGAAAAGAAATATGTTACTTCTTTCTTCATAACCGGCCACCAATGTTGTCGTTTGAGGTCTTGTTACATCTTTGCCACTTCTGGATGTACCACTAGAGGAGAAGTGTGGAACTCCCTCAGTACCTCCTCCTGTAACCTCAAGTGGGGTGCACTAGTCAACCTCTGCCTTAGCTCTTGAAAGCTTTTTTGGCATCTCTCTTACCACACGAAGGGTTTCCCCTTCTTCATCAATGCTAAAAGCGGTGCTGCATCTCTAGAGAATTCTGACACAAAGGTAAGTTTATCGGACTCCTGAGTGATCGACTGCACCCTCTTATGCATTATTCCATCCTATGCTACCGGGGTTTTCCTTTTCGCTGACCAAGGAAAACCCCATCCCATCGTTGTAGATAAACCACAATCATTTTGCCTAATATAGTCAATTTGTGTATGAACTATGGTTTCCCAATCCATATCCAAATTAATGTCGTAAGGCCTCGATGATACCACAAAGTGGTTCCAACCGAAACTCTCGCCTCAAGGGTCTGATCACATCGTCGGCATATGTGTGAATATCGAGTCTCCTCTCAAAAGTATCTCCAGACGTGAGGATCAAGTCAATGGATTAACTAAAAACTCTAGGTCTGCGACAAGATTCTTGGAAGAAAAGAATGATTAGTACCTATGTCTATTCATATGGTAGATAATAGTAGACACAGACCGTACCTCGAATAATTCTTAGAGCCCTTGGGTCACACTCCTTGACCGCATGCAGTTACTCTCTCCCCCTACCCTCCATCTCCCTGAGCCTAACGGGGACTACAAAGGCGGGTGGTTGCTACATGTCAAAATGTTCCCCACCTCATGCTGCTCTCCTAGCTCTGCTTCCATGTCTGCTGCCCTGCAGATTCATCTATCCTTAACACTTCCTCTTAGAAACATTTTACACATTCAAGTCTCTGAGACTGGCTCCAGTTTCATACTTCCAACTACTAACATTCACTGGTTGTTATTGCTCAGCCAATGAACATTCAAACACAAAGGTTATTTCTAGCACCCTATCATAAGTAGGAATGCATAGAGGAAATAGAGATGGCTCAGATATCCTAAGACTCACATCGCTCAGAGGTCCGATATCTAAAGCATTGTTTGTATCATATCCATCGAGTACCAAGTAATATCAGTATGCCTCGATGAATACTCAGCTACCGACATATCATCCTGTCGATGCTACATAAGCTCTAGAAAGATTTATATCGCCTCCTCAAGCCAGTCCTCAGCCGCCTATGGGTCGGGCTCACCTCGGAACTTGAGGAATATTTGGTGTTGAAACACATGTAAGGCACTAATCCTACAAGTGTCCTCTACTGGTACCGTCGGTAGTGTTAGTTGACCCATGGATAGTGATATAGTTGGCACACTGCCCAAAGGAACCATCTCAGAAAACGGTCCAAGTACTGAAACCTCATCACTATGCAGACCATCCTCATGGTCACTCATTGAAAATATTAGTCGCTAAGATCAACATCTGCTCTACTAGTGTCTCAACTAGGCGGAAAACTCCAATAATCGCCTCCATCCAGTCCTCTGCTGCATGGGAATCTGTCTCGCCTCGAAACCTCAGAGGCCTCTTCCACTGGAACTCGTGCAACACGCTCAGTCAGTGTGCTCCATCCTCCAATGTGGCTGGTGGAATCTGTTGTCTAATGGGTGGTGGTGATACTGGTGCACCACCCGAAGGTGCCAACATAGTAAGAGGGCCCTACATCGGAGCCTCTTCGCTCGGTGGGCCGTCATCGTGTACTCTCTCGGGAACCCTAGATGGCTATCTTCGCAGCAAAATCTTGATAAGGAACAGGTGTTCCACGTTCAATAAGTTATTCCTGGTGATCTGACTCAAATAGACTACAAAGGAAACTCTTGAAACACACACGCAATCAGTGTTTTCGTGCACTGAGTCGGAAATCATAGGTTAGGGTCTTGGTGTATGGATACGTCGTCCACCGCACCACCACTGGACTCTCTGAACTGAAAACCACACTCAATACTCTTAACACTATTGCTTCACAGTAAGACAGATCAGAGTCCTAAGTTCTACGGTAGAACTGAATCCTCTAATACCAATTAGTCATGACCCATCCTCGGGGCATGTGCCGTGATTACCTCAATCCCACCTTCCAGAGGCCAGGGGCCGGTGACTTGCACCGAAGGCGTAAATCCCGATAAGAAGGTAATGTATTGGCTTTATATAGTAAAAAAACACAACAGAGTATGCAACAGAAGTCAGCAATAAGTAAAAATGTATACAAAAGTAAGTTCTGAAAATAAAGGGGCCAGAAATACCAGAACAACTATAAGTACAGTACAATTGAATGTCTAGTACAACAGAAGTAAATTAAATCATCAACCGCTGAGTCATCCTTCAGGAATCGCACCTGAAGGGTGCATACAGATGGCCTCCTCGGCACCTCGGGTTCGTCTGTTCGCTTCGTGTACATCTCACCAAGTGTTCCACCTCCGGGTACCGTCTAGCTCTACATGTCTCCAACACGATCAGTGATATCCGTCGTGTGCATCCAACACAACATAGTGTGGGAATTTCCTGTGCATGGGTGAGTATAATGATACTCAGTAGGGACCCCGAGACCCCCGAAGGTCTCCCAAAATCCACGAATGATAAACCACAATGAAAAGATACAATCACAAAGTATCAACCAACTCTACTTAGGTATATGCCCATACATATACCTAAGTCATCAATTCCATTTCGGCACCAACTCTTGATCCCAATCAAAACCCAGTCCACATAGGAAATAAGTCAATCAAACCGATGGAAATGATTGAAAGTCAAGACTCACATTACACAGGTATAAAACTCACAAAGATGGATAGAGATGATTAGATGTAGCATCTGAATCATCTCCTCTGCTGAACCCACATAGGATCCAAGTACAGAAGTCGTCGCTGTCAAACCCACGGAGGATCCAAGTATAGTAATCCTCACTGTCGAACCCACAAAGGATCCAAGTACAGTAGTCAATGCTGCTGAACCCATAGGGGATCCATGTACAGTAGTCATCACTGCAGAACCCATGGCAGATCTAAGTAAAGTATTCATCACTACCGAACCCACATAGGATCTTAGTACAGTAGTCATCTTCATCGAACCCACGGAGGATCCCAATACGGTAGTCGTCGCAGTCGCAGCTAGCTCTAGGGTTCTTACACAGCACGCTCGATTCCAGGAGGGTCCGCTCCTCAAGAAAAGGGTTTGATACATCAACTATCACGAAATAGAGAGTTCATGTATCCCAAATTTGGGTCTCATCATAGGGAACCAAAGGCGACAGACGACACATCAATCGGATGCCCAGTCTGAGAGTTATTAACTTTTTTGTTCTAGAGGCCTAGTTGGATTTCAGGTACAATCCAACCTGGCCATACTCCAATCTCACCCAAAGTCTGTATAGAGTATACCAAAAAACTGTCTCGTCAAAATTAAACCAACGTAGTTGACGACACGACAATTGGATGTCTGGTCCTTAAGTTATAAGCGTTTCCGCTCTGAGGGCCTGGCTGGTTTCGAGGTCAAACCAACCCGGATGTACCCAAACTTTGCCAAAACCTTAAGTGTAATATACTGAAACGACCATCTCGATCTGAGAAATCATATGCAACTGACGGTGTGTCGATCGGATGTATGTAGCTCAAGGTATGGGTGATTAACCGAAAATGGTCCGAAGAGGGGGGTCTGGGCCCGGTCGGACCCGGCCCAACCCACCTTGGGCGGCCCGGGTCCGAGTCCGGCCCAGTAGGGCATGGCCTAGCCTGCGGCCAGCTGAGGTTTTGCCTAGCTGGCCGAGCCGGGGGGACCCCCGGTTCCACGTAATGGTGGCGCCAGCCTAGCGCCGCCCGGCTTTCCCAGAACCCGCGTGGTGTGGGTTCCCTTCCTTTGTCAATGCGGTCGGGGCCACAGAGGTCCTCCATCGGCGGCGCGCTAGGGTTACGCCACCTCTAGGAGGTCGGCCGGTGCCGGCCACCACCTCCGGTCACTGGCTCCACTGCGCTGGTGACCCACGCCGTTGTGATCTTCCGCGGGGCACCGGAGTCATTCCGATGGTCCTTTTTAGCTCATGTTTGTGCCTGTGGCCTCCTAGGGTGCCACTCTTCACTGAAACGGCCTCAAATCAACATTTCCCTTTCATTCATCCATCTCCAAACATTCCACGCATCAAGAATGATTTGGTGATGGGCCCAGACTTGCACGTTAGCCCGTACCCACCGCGTTAGTGGCTCAAACAATTATTTAACAAATAATCTCCCTAGTTGGTGGGTATAAATTACATAAATATAATTATAAAAAATCCCCTACCTCCAAAAGACATTGCACGTCGTCAAACCACAGAAGACGAATGTCGTCGAAGAAAGGGTGTCGCAGAGGATGATGTTGATTTCGTTGATGTCAGGGAAAGAAGAAAGGATGAACTTGCTTCACGTTCTTCGATTCGTGGAGCGTTCTTCATGTTCTTCGTTAGAGAAGAACAAATTTCTTTTTATTTCTCCAGAGGTTTCCCACCCAAATATTTGTTTTCGCCAATATTATAAAAGACTTATCCAATTTTAAAGAAGTTCCATGCAAATCCCATTAATTCAAATTGAGATGTGCCAATTTAATTAATTAAGTCATTAATTTAATTTTGTTGGAAAACTTATTAAGAGGGAGGTGGAGAGATCTCATTAATAAGGGATTTTTCATAATAAATGAAGGGAAGATTAATGGGGGTTTAAGGGAGTTGAAAGGTTTGGGGTTCTTATGGGCCCCACCTATAACTTCCCCTTGTAGGACATAACTTACAACTTTTAGATAAAATTGATACACAACAATTTTATTCAATTCTTAATGAATCCTCAAATTCTAACTAACAGATAGAACAAAACACAACTACGGTAGATGTCCCCTTAGGCGAATACCGGCGCTTCGAGTTCATCGGTGCCTTCAGATTTAGATTCTGAGCACCGGTTCAAAATATAGAAAAACATGCACGTGGGTTTACTGAACATACCTGAACAAAACATTATAAATTGATTACGGTCACACTGGGCCTCGGAATCAGGTACCGTTAGTAACTGCAGACTTGTAAAATTCCAATGTATTTAAGAAAAAAATTTACTTCAAATTTTCAGGACATTAAAAAATCTTTTAATGATGTATATGTTTAGAAGAAATATTTCTTTTTTACTTTTTGAAAACAAAGTAATGAATGATTCTATTAGAACAATTCCTTTCAAACCATTTAAATAAATTCAAATATGGGATAATATTTCACTGATAAATTATTTAATTAAATAAAAAGTTGTTCTTTAGAACAATTTTTGAAAATTATTGATATAAAATAAAAATATTATCAACTAACAACAGGAATAAGATCACATTTTATTTTAAATATTATTTTCTTGATTAAAGTGCCAAATAGAAGAAAATTTTAATATATAAATAAATAAATTCCTTAAATATCCATAGAATAATAATTTATATGGATTTTATAAAGGATAAATTATAGTATTCCTTCTATAAAAATATAAGAAATCCAAAAAATGAGATTATAAAAATAATTTCACACATATTTTATAACTTCTGGATTGTAAAAACATGAATGATTAAATTTAAATTCAATATTAATATACCATTAATTAATATATATTCATTTAAAATTTATTAAAGCAGATGTATATACACAAATAAAACAAAATAACATTATAATAAAAAAATTCTTCACAAAGTGAATATTGTGATGAAAAATATTTTCCCCAAGCTTCCACATAGTTGAAAATATTTTAACCTCATATATATTGTATTTAAACCTATTATTACTCATTAATAGTTTATTCATTTAAGATTTATGTTAGTGGTATAAATATCATTTCATTTCCTTAAATCTACCAATATAAAGTATTTATGTGAGGTAGTGATGAAAAATTGAATATATCGACTTACAAGGAGGTAGTTGACATGTACGCACTAGCGATAATTCCATTTCCCATTAGATATATGAGAATATAAAAAAGGTTAATCTGATAAAAATAATAAAAACAATTTAATATAATTATAATTTTCTTTATTTATTACTATGGTAATATAATATTTAGAGGTGGTAGGAGAAGAAATGAACATTAGAATATTCAGTTAAGACGGTTACCTCTTCTTTGTGGAACCTCATTTAAATCGTAGATTATTTACTCTAGTGATAGCAATATATAAATAATACAACATCTAAAATATATATAAGTATCTTTGGGATATATTTTTTATGGTTTGGTAATTTTATGTTACACATGGTGGTGTCATTAATAGAGGAGAGGTGGTGTCCTTTTATTTTGAAGGGAAGGACGTAATTGAATTACTTTGAATATATAAATATAATAAATTATTTTTCATGTGAAAGATGAAACAATGGGAATATTTTTGATGTTAATATTTGGAATAATTCAAATACCTTCATCCAAAAAAAATTAGATATTTTTATGTTACAATTTAAACCTTCTATTTTGGTTAAACCACTTCGTTGACAAATTTTAACATTAACGGTGGGGTAACGACCTATACAATGATAGAATAAATTTCTTTCAAATTTATTCATATTTATAAAATATATATTAATTTTAAATTAAAAATCTATAATATTTTCAATTGTTTATACAATAAACATAGTTTTGTGGTTGAAACTGTGTTTTTCTAAAAAGTCTTTTTATCATCTTTTGATGGCGCACATCATTTAAATCTTGTTTTTACACTTTAAAAAATATATTTTACATTAAAAACTTTTAAATTGAAATATTAACATAAAAATTTACATTGGTTTAATTTTTTGTATTCTTCTAAGATATTTCATCTTTTGATGAATAGTGAAAAATGCTATTATTTAACAAAAACTGATTTTTCATCTAATTATTTTATACTGATAAATTATATTTTAAATTGGTATTCAAGAATATTTAAAAAAATTATACAATTTAGTTAAATTTTTTTCTTTGGAATCATTTTCTTATTGAATTTAGATGTAAGAAAATTTTAATATTTTGACAATTTTTACTTTAAAACCTCGTTGTTTCATCCCATTAGTAAGATTAATTTCTAATTAATTTATAAAAACTGGGTGATTTTATTTTAGTGAAAAAGGGATAAAATATTTGGAATTAGGATATCTAGATTTATTAAATTGGACCCTTTTATATTTTGACATTTTTAATTGTATCTTTCGTAATTTTTATTTACATAGTTGAAGGTAAATTGTGTAATTAAGGGAAAAATAATATTATAAATTTTAGAAAATTACCATAAAACTTGTTCTAATTTTATTCAATAAGTGAGTTTCATAAAAAATAATATTTTGGTTAAAATTATATCCTTTTTAACAATCTTGTATGATATTATGAAATTTATAATATTTTCATTATGGAAAAGTAAAATATGTCATACTGATATTTTAATAACTATTGCATTTCTAATATAGGATTAGCCTAAATATATCTTTGTCTATAATTATAATTTTTAAATTTAAAACTATAATATTCATAATGATAATTTATTTTTAATTTTTAGGGAACAAATAATTAAATTAAAAACTTTTGTGATAATGAAGCAGTAGTTGTTTAATTACTGGAAATATCAAATAAATGTTTTAAAATTTATAAAAGTTAATAAAATTTTATATAATCAATATTATCCAACAATTTTATAGGATAGTTTTTCATGTTATTTATAACTTAATTTATTGTTTTATAACATAAAATGTTTCATGATATTTATAAAATTTTATGTAATTAATATTGTCAAAATTGACATTAATGGTATTTAAAAATAACTAATATTATATTATATGATTGAAAATTCATAAAAAAGAAAAAAAATCCAAATAATATGGATAAAGATTAATTTATCATCAATTATCTATTTTTAATTGTTTTTTCATTTTATTGTAATTATAGTATCCCTCAATGTGTAAATTACATAATATCACACTAAGAGTTAAAATGGTTGAATAAGAATTTAAAAAAAATATAATGATTAAAACAAATCAAAACATATCCAATTTTCTTTAGATAAATTTATTTATTTCAATAATAATAATATTTTCTATATAAATTAGTTTTTAACCCTTTTTTAATAGAAAACTAATTTAAATTAATTTAATAATTTTAGGAATTCCAAGAGTGCCCCTCCCCTCTCCTATAAAAGGGATCACATTATTCACATTACATCACACTTCAATATATTTTCGGTTCATAAAATATCTTATAAACACACTTTCTATAATCCATCTCCACATTATCAATATCTTATGTCAATAATTAAACTCACCTTAGTGGTGTTAAGGTCTTAATCAATAGACATTGTCTGAAGAAAATGTATCATTTTTTATTAAGTGTTTTTTTGTTTATTCTTCCAATTGCATTACATTTTATTACACCATAATGAAATACTAAATCTATTGTCCTAATTGTATTTATATTTTATCATTTTAATATCATCCCCAAATTCCATCTCCAATTCCATCGAATGTGAAAAAAAATTAATCGTTCATTCGTATGGAAGACTACCACATCATGAACCGATATAATTAATTTTCCATAACCCTATCTCAAGAATATATATTATTATTTAATTAATTTTATATATTATATTAATGAAATATTTATAATTATTATATATTAATATATAATTCTCATTCTTACCTTTCCATGTACATAAACATGATAACATCGTTTGTGCTTACATGTGAACTATCACCTCCACAAAGTGATGTGAATGATTTTTAACCCCATATCACATTGATGATATTTATAAGTATATTTAAATTATTAATATAATATTAATGATATTATTTTCATTTTAAAAATTTACAGTAATAATTTTCATCTTTCCATAATAAACATTGATAAATGGAAACATTACTCATTTGTACATACGGCTTACCATCTCCATGATTGTAACATAGTTTATCATTCAAATCCATATATAATGGATGTATTTAATGATATAATTGAAGTATAAATTTTATTTTTATTTCATTAATATTATTCTCAAGATGATTTACTAATGACCACATTGACTATTGACATCATACCAAATTCATTTTGAACTCATGTACTGAATTTTATCAAACTTCAAACATGATATTCATTAATATTGTAATTGTTACAACATGATAATAAGTTATATAAAAAGAATAATAAAACCAAAAAATGTTTTAAATGAATTAAATAATTAACCTAATTTTATTATTCAGGAAGATACAGTTTTTATGTCACGATTCAGACTCAGGGTAAGGGACATTCTTTTAAAACCCCTCATTTAAAGTTTTTTTCCACTCATTATACAAATGTCAGAGGGAATATTTTTAACTTATATGAATTGAGAGGTTTATCCCTATTTTATGACTCTTTATCACATTAATTTCTTATTTAAAACATTTAATAGTTATTTTGAGGAAAAATATTTAATTATTATGTGCATAGTTTATATATTTAAAAAGTGGTTTTTGTAAGAAAAATGAATTTTGATATCTAAAAATGTTCTACTCTGGATTTAAAATATTTTTCAATGGTTTTATTCATGATTTGTTCCTCATAAATTTGTTAATTGTGGGATTATCCCATTATTTCTCAACATTATATGGGTATATCCCTATAATATCTCAAGATATGATGCTTTCATCCACATTATAGCTCAAGATTTGATGGGTGATCCCAATTAAATCTCTCCAATGGATTGTGTACCTAATAGATAGAAGTTAACCATAAGGTTATTCCATTTGTAATGGTGAATGTAAGAGTGATATGGTAATGATGTCACATTCCCCCTTATGGTTTCTCTTTTCAATATATTGTTTTTTAAGGAAGGGGTTTTAATGGGTTTTCACAACTTCACTAGACTACTGATTTTATATCCTAATGTCCTTTATTGATATTTTTTCTCTCATTACATGTTTTAAAATTTATTTAATAGGGTATAGGGATGGTCAATATAAATAATTATTTCATGTTTAAATTTATTATGATTTTTCATGAAAAAGGAATATGTGCTTTTTTCATAAAATATATTATAGAAATTTTGATATTGTTTTAGTAGCATCTATCTTGGTTGACTGTGGGATGTTATATAAAAAATGCTAACCAAATTATCTAAAACTCTAAACTAAAAATATCATTTTATTTTAATTCTTGTTCAAAAACACTAGAATATGTAATGTATGTTGTCAGGTCCTAATAGTTAGTATCAACAGTTGGTTTTGATAACATTATAAGTTAGGGTAATATTAATAAGTTTCCATGGATATAATTTACATTATAAATAAGTTGAAACGTTATATAATTTAAATATTTCCATATTTATTCATATAATTTGTGTCCGTTCAGAATGGTTTTCTATAGATCCCATAGGGATAATACAATGGGAAGGAACCAAGATAGATGTATCCATCCAAATGAACTTCTCGAGATGGTTGGAATTGGAACAGAATAGTTTGCTGCATTGATATCCTAGTTGAATTCTGTTATAAATGGTGGTTATATCCTTGAAAGGTAGAAACTATATCTCCCATAAAGATATGAAAGTTTTGGATCATTTTATAATCCACATCCTTCTACTTTATATAGATCCCTAGATCTAGGGGTAGCCGAAGGATGGATCAATACTCTGGAAAAGTTATTTAAAGTGATGGTATGTTTTTATGGAAAAGTGGAAATACTACCCATTTATATTTTTTATGTTTCAGTCGATTAATTATGGTCCCTAGTTAAGAATACTAGATAAAAATATTATCTTGGAACTCTGGAATGGGATAATTTTTAGAGCTGATTTAAAGAAAAATATTTTCCTAAAACTATTCAAATCATAATGAAGAAGAAATTCATCAAACTAAGGCTAAAATATTATGATTTTGTGGATACATATGAAGTGAATTTTATGATACTATCCATGTATGTACTAGATGTTATTTGAGATGTTGATTGTAAAATTAATATATTTTAATCTCATTTGAAACCAAATTATGAAGAGCTTTGGATACATTAGATTTTAAAATATATGATAAATTTTTTCATTGTGATGAAAGTGTGGAGAGGGGGTTTTCAGACACATATGATCCTCATAATGAAAAGAATAAGAAGCTGTGAGTTTGGAAGGATTTGGATAAGAATTCATGAGAGAAATTTTGAGGTAACAAAATCAAATTCTATTCTTTTAAACAGTGCTATAAAAATAATCCTCTAGAATGCCTTATAAATTTTGGGAAGTGCTAATAATATTTAATTATTGGACTGATATATCAAGAGTTCGAGGAAAAAGATCAGAAGAAAAAAATAAATATATGTTAGGATGCATTAACCGTAAGGAGTTGGTTCATTTTTTTAATGTGTGTCCAAAGTTAGTTGCTCGGTGGTAAATCAACAAGATGGTAAATATAAGGTTTTGGAAAAATAAATTGAAACTAATTTAGTAGATGATGATCCATCTAATAAAGTGGTATCCAATACATTTCTGGTTTTTACAAGCTTAGCCAATGTGTTATTTTATTTAGGGTCTAAACATTCTCTCATTTTTGAGAAATTTTCTTGTGAGTTGGAGATTCCACCTCATGAAATGAAACCATAAATTATGGTAAAACACCTGCTAGAAATATAATGCAAAACCTAAATTATAAAAATCTTCTTAAATTTTTTTGGTGGAAGGAACATACCAAGAAACCATTTTTCCCTCTAGAGTGTGTGATGTTATTCTGGGTATAGATTGGCTTTCTATATACCATTCGTAGATAGAACATCGAGATAATGAACATTATTTTTAGAAAGATTCTAATTTTGTGTACAAGAATGAACCCAACCCATTGATAATATATCAAGAAAGTAGTAACGTATTAATACATTTAAATAAATTATATACCACACATATTTTTTAAAGAAAATAAATTATTCATATTTGGGATGTTTTTGTAGTAAATTGGTATCTAGGTTTTTTTCCTATTAGTTACCAAGTGATGCTTATCCAATCTATAAAACCTTATCAAATAGGTAATGTAAGATATAATAATTGAAAATGTAATGGAAATAATTATTAGATAATGATTTCGTTTAACCAATCACTTCACCATAGTGTTCTCATGTCTTATTGTTTTAAAATAAATAATGTTCAATGAGATTTGGAATTGATTATAGATTATTGAATAAAATCACTGTTATAAACAAGTATCATTTTCCTCATACCGATTATTTGTATGATAAGATCCAAGGATCATGGTAATTTTTTATGGTTAACCTCATGATGAAGTATGATCTATTGAATGTAAACTAATGAGATTGTCAGAAGACTGTATTTTGAACTAGATATGAACAATATGAATTTTTATTTATATTGTTTTGATTATCTAATGCACATTTTTTATTCATGGGTCTTATGAATAGAATATATCATGTGATCTTTGATAATTTTTGGGTTGTTTTTACTTTTTATATTTTGGTATATTATAAATGTAAATAGGAGAATGAAATTCATCTAAGGGTTATTTTACTAATAATAAAAAATGAAAATGTATGGGAAATTTATCATGTGGGACTTCTGGTTGCAAAAAATGTCATTTCATGGTCACATTATTTATAATGCTGTAATAACCATTTATCCTAATATACTAAAGTTAGATTAAAGGCCAAGACCCATAAATATAACCATGATTTGTGGCATTCATGTTTTAGTAGGCTATTATTAGAGGTTTGTTGAATAATTTTCATAGTTATCTATACCACTAACTCAGTTAATTCTAAAATAATTTATGTTCATCTTGAGAAAATAATTTTATGGTTGTTTTTAGTAATTAAGAAGAATATTGGTGAATTATCCAATCCTGTCTCTTCCTTAAAAAATGGTGAATTTTTTACCAGTAGTTATGCTGTATTGAAAGAACATGGTTCTGTCCTATTTTAGAATGATCAGTTAGTTACCAATATTTCATGTCAGTTGAAGTCTCTTGAGTTAAATTACCATACCCATTATTTGGTGTTATATACTATTATTTTTTAATTAAAAATTTGTAGGCATTATTTTTATGGATTAAAATGTGAACTATATATTGATCCTAAAATTTTTATGTATATATTCACTCAGAATGAAATAAACATGAGACAGAGAAGATATGTATAACTAATCAAGGATTATGATTGCATGGTTCATTTTTATACTGGATAAAAAAAAGAGTCTAATGTTTTTTGGTAGGAAAAATAATGTTATATTAACCATGTTACATTTGGAACGTGACCCCATGATTAGTGAATTGATGAATTTGGGATACAAAGTTGTTAGTGTAGAAAATAACACTATGTTGTTTCAGATGTTAGTTCAGTAATCTATATTTTAAAGAACTAAGAAAGAAAAAAAGGATGACCATGAGTTATAGAAATAGAATATTTGGTTCAAAATGTTGTGTTTCATTAATTTATCATTTATACATATTAGGTTTTGAAATTTGGGAAGAGATTATCTGTGCCTTATGATTTCCTATTGAGGAAATACTTGAGTATTGAAGCTCATAGTTCTATATTTTCCATTCATCTGGGAAGCACTAATATGTATAGACACCATCAGGAGTATTACTAGTTAGTGGAATGAATGGTTATATTGCTGAGTTTACCATCAAATGTTTGAATTGTCAGCAGTTTATAGAAGAATGAATGTTATTTAAGGGTATGCATTATCCTATTGATGTGAAAATGTGGAAATGTGAAAATATATCTATGGAATTTATATTGGGATTACCATAGACATATCAGGATTAAAATATGATCTATAGTATAGTTGATCAATTGATTAAATCAATAATTTTTTTTCATATTAGAGACAAAATGTGTATAAATCAAATTTTTTCGTTGAATCTTAAAGAGATAGTCTGGATACACAGGTTTCCTCTCTCTATAGTATCTGATAGTGATATCATGTTCACTTATATCTTTTGGAAATTATTTTAGAATTTATAGAGAACTGAATTAAATTTTAGCTTAGCCTTTCATCCATAATTGGATGGGAAATCAGAATTAACAATTCGAACCATGGAGGATATTCTACGTGAGTTTTTAATGAATTAATGGGGAATTCAGGATAAAAATTTTTTCATTTTTTGATATTTCATATAACAACAATTATCATTGTAGTATAAATATTTCACCATCTGATTTATTACATGGAAAGCGGTGTTAGAAATCAGGTCATTTGGATGATGTTAGGGAAAGTATGTCAATTGTACCAGAATTGGTAAAGGGAGTTGTAGAGAATGTTCATTTGATTCTGCAACACATGAGAAAATCTCATAATAGGAGTTGTAGGTGATCATGTATTTCTTAATGTTTCTCCCCCAAAAATTGTGATTCATTTTTTCAAGAAAGGGAAGTTGGGCCCACAGTTCATTAGACCCTAAAAATCCAAGAAAATGGAAGATCATTTTCCAACTAAGTGTATTTTCCTCTGATTTTATCCCAGGTACACAACATATTTCATGTTTTGTTGTTAAGGAAATATGTTCCAGATTGATATCATGCTTTATGCCCTGAATTAGTTTAGTTGAATGATAATGTTTTTTATGAGTAACAACCAATTCATGTTCTTGACCATAAAAAGAAAGTGTTTCATAATAAAGAGATTCATTAGGTTATGGTTTTTTGTAAAAAATCTGGTTGAAGATTCAACATGGGCATCTAAAATTTATTCGATAGAATGATATCCCCCCTTATTTAATAAGAGAATAAATTATGAGGATGAAATTTCCAAAAGAGGGGAAAATTTAATGGCTCAGATAATGATAGAATAATTATTATTTTTTGTTTATTAATATTAATGAATTATATATTAATTTTAATTAAAAATTGGGAACTATTTTCAATAGCATATATGATATATATAGTCTTATGGTTTAAAACTCAATTATCAAAAAATGTAGTTTTCCTATCTTTTGATGGAGCACTTATTTTAAATCTAGTTTTTCACACTTTTATAAATTCTAATTTATTATGTAAACATATCCACTGAATGACTAATATTAAAATTAAATTTGGTTTATTTTTTATTTTTATAATAGGATTCATCTTTTGATGAATAGTGAAAACAATTCTTCATTTTAATTGAAAATAGATTTATCGTCTAAATATTCTATAGTGATAAATTATATTTTTAATTGGATTAAAAGTATAATATGATCAATTTTATGTCATTTAAACCAATTTATTTCATTTTAATAAATCACATTGAAATTGGACGTTAAAATATTTCAAATTTTTGAACATTTTTTACTTTAAAAACCCCTTGTTTTGTTCTGTCAAAAAATTATAATTTTTAATTAATTTTTACACATTCATTGATTTTAATTTCATAAAATAGATTCATTAGTTGTAATCTGAATTATCAAATTTTTTAAATGTTTCCCTTTTATTTTTGGACATTATGAATAGTAACATTAGAAATTATTGTTTACATGATTAAGGGAAAATTGGGTAACTAAGGGGAAAAATATAAAAAATATTATAAATTTATCCAAAAACTTATCCTAACATCATTTAATGATTTTTTTTAACAAAATCATCCTTGGGAAAAATTACAACCTTTGTATGCCACTTGGATAAGATTATGACATTTATAAAATTTTATTTATAAAAAAGTCAATGGTGTCATGCTAATGTTTTTATGAACTATTACATTTTTAACATAGCGTTAGTTAAGATGATATATTTGAATATAGATATTCATTTGAAATGTATATTTTTATATTAATAATTATATTATTTTATACATTTAGGGTTAAAATAATTAAATTAATGGCTCGCACGACGATGATGTAGTAAATGTTTAATTAATGGAAATATTAAATAAATGTTATTAAAAATGTTAAAATAAATATAATTTGATATAAATAATGCCATCCCAGAATTTTATTAGATGTATTTGACATGTTAGTTATGTGTTAAAATAGTTTTTCAGCGATATCATGTTGTTTTGATATGTTTAAAAAGTCATATAATAAATAGTGTCAAAATTAAAATTAAAAATATTTTAAAATAATTATTATTTTATTAAATTATATAAAATTCATAAAAATAAATAATTTCATCAAAAAAATTTAATAAGGTTTAAAATTTAAAAAATCACATTTTTTCATTTTATATTAATTATATTAATCCTCAAATTGAAATTACATGATATAAATTTTAGATTTAAAAGGGATAAATAAGGTTAAAACAAAGAGAACTGGATTAAAAAATAACCAATACTTATCTAATTTTAATTGGATTAATTTATGTAGACCCATAATCATCATATATTCAAAATAAATCTGTTTGGAACAATTTAGATTAGATAATTAATTTATATTAATTCAATAATTTGATGAATTCCTAGAGTAATCTTCCCTCTCCAATAGAAGGTCACCAATTCTTGTATTTTCCTCATACATTAGAAAATTGTTGGTCCAAAAAATATCTTCAAAAATTCATTCCTAGGATCCCACCCCATATTCTGAACCAATTTTTTAATGTATTGCACACCCCTTATTGGTTTTAACATGTTAGTAAAATGATATTGTCCGAAAAAAAGTAATCATTTTAAATTAACTATTTGTGTTTTGTTTCTTCTTCCAATTCCTTCAAATCATGTTAAAACATTATAATAAATTAACACCATTATATCCAATATATTTAGATTTTATTTCTTTAATATCATCCCTAAAATATAAATCCACATTCATTTAATGGGAAATGAATTAATCCTTCGTGCGTACGACGAACTACTACCATGCGAATCGATATAATTCATTTTCCATCATCATCTCTCAAAAAGAGTTACAATGATGGAATTAATATATATATTTATATATATTTATTATATATTTATCATTATTAAAAAAATTATATATCATTTACAATCATACAATTCCATGCAAATCAAAATTATAACGTCGTTCATGCGTACGTGTGAACTATCACCTACATGAAGTGATGTGATTTATTTTTATCAACATATCAAATTGATAAAATATATAAGTGTGTTAAAATTATTAATATGATATTTATTATATTAGTATAATTCTAGAAATATAATATAATACTTACCTTCTTTCCATAATGATCATTGAAAATGGAAATGTTATTCAAGTGTACGTAAAGCTTACTCCCCCCATGATTATAACATATTTTATTCTTTATATCCATATGTAGTGTATGGATTGAAAAGTATAATTGATGTATAAAAGAGATTAATATGTCACATTTATTATTTTTGTGATAATGGAATAATTACCACATTGACTTTTGATATTATACAAAATTCATTTTAGACTCATGCACTGAATATCAACAAAATGTCTGATGTGAATATAAATTATTAATTAATTGTTATAACATAATAATAAGCGAGATGAATGGATAATGCAAAAAAAGGTTCTAAAAAATTAAATAATTAAACTAATTTTATTATTCAAGAATATAAATATCGTATATAATGAGCTAGACTCAAGGTAAGAGATTTTCTTTTAAACCCCCTCATTTAATTTCCTTTTTGAAGACATTTTAGAAAAGTAAAATAGAATTTTATTAATTTTAAAAAAAAATTATTGTTATCTCATAACTATAGGAAACTTTATTACTTTAATATTTTTATTCTAATTTTGATAGATTTTTTTAATGAATTTTTTTAATTATTATGTGTGTAGTATTATATTTTAAAAGTGATTTTTTACAATAAAATGGTATGTTGATATATGCAATTGCCTTTATCATAGGTTTACAAGCATTTTCAAGGGTTTTATTCCTGATATATTCTTTTTAAATTATTTATTTTTTAGTGATCCCATTATATCTCATGATATGAAGGATTTATCCCCATTATAGCTCAAGATATCATGGGTTGAGACCCATTATAGCTCAAGATATGACAGTTGGTCCCATTATAGCTCTCCAAAGCATTGGTTACTATAGATAAGGAATTCAACTAAAATGTTATTCCATTTGTAAAGGTTGATGTATGATTGATATATTAATTATTTCTTAAGGCATTTTCATGATTTATCAAGGAAATCTATTGAGTTTTTAAGGAAATGGTTTTAATTGGTTTTCTTGGTTTCACTAGATTAATGATATTCATTCTTTATGTCCCTTCTTGAGATTTTCAAGCTCATACCAGGATTTAAATTTTTTTCACATGGTATAAGGATGGATATTATAAATAAATAAGCCTATTTGAATGTTATGAATATTTTCATTAAAATGGAATCTGTGTTTTATGTTTTATTAATGTTTTATTTTATTGAAAAAATTTATATTGTTTTAGTAGTATCCACTTTGTATGATAATGGGATGTTATGTATGAATTAATACCTTATTATATAATACTATAAACTAAAAATATCACTGAATATTAATTATTATTCATAACACTATATTATGTAATGTTTATGGTTGGCTCCTAATAATTGGTAACAACTTTCTCATTCTCAAAGTGTTATCATTTTACATCTGGTAAAAATTAGCTTAAAAAATTAAATGGATGAAATTTTGAAAAATATAGCATACGTATTTTCCGATTTCAATATTTTTTTTAATTATAAATAAGTTAATATTATATTATCTTTAACATAAAATACCATTAATTTCATTTTAATAATATTTTGAAGTTAAAGACACCAATATTTGCATTGAATTCAAATATAAACTATTATACCATTAATTATACTTTATTATTTTGAATAAAATTAATGCGACGCACTGATTATTCTAAAAAATATTACTTTTTATGTACACTAAATAATTTTATTTTATTTTTGTACTAATTTCAATAGCACTCGGTTATCATTGTTTAAGCATTTAGGTAATTATAAAGCAATAAATCCTAAAAATAATAACATCATTAAAATAAATTAATTATGTTAGAAATAAAAATTTAGAATCATTGATGACATTTTCTTATACCTATGTGAACATTTAATATAAATAAAAAATAGAGAGTGTCATTTTGGAATTTTCTTTTAATAAGAATAATATTAAGGTCCTTAATAAAGTAAAATAGAGCCAATATGACATATTTTGAAATATATAAATGGGATGGTTGAATTAAACTAGTAAATTAAAATATAGGCTATTTTATGGTTCTTTTTTTTTGCCTTATTCAATATTTTTATCCATTTTAACAGATTTTAACCTTTACCAAGATAAATTTTTTTTCCACACTCACTATTCATAATTCATAATGATAAAATGGTATAATTAATAAAATTTGAACCAACTGATTCAAAATAAAGAATCCATTGTATCAAATTAAATTTTTATAAGTGGTAGAATTATATTTAATATGAATCCACCAAAATAAGAAGAAAAATAATGTTTAGAGAAATATATGTTTACACATAATATGAAAATATACAATGAAAAATTATATTATTAATTCATATGTAATTGTTTTGATTAATTATAAATAAATTTAATTTATGATATATTATGATAAAATGTAAACTATAATGAAAATTTTAATTTACATTATTTAATGAAAAAATTATAGTTTATAACAATTGATATTTTTCACTATGCATTGATAGAAAATCATTTTTGAGAAATCCAAAAAAATAAATATAATATTAAAATTTTTATTTCAAAAATTAAATTAATTTTCTCAGATAATATTTAAAAAAGTTTCATTCCTTAATTATAATATTTATGCATAAAATTAAATGAAAACCATTTTGGAAAAAAACATATTTCTGAAGCATAAAATAAATTTATACTCATTCCTTTTATATTAACCACCATTTTATAAATGTTAATATATAATTTCAAAAGTTTAAAAATAATATATTTTAACTATCATATTTTTAAATTGATCAATTTAATATAATTAAATTTAAAACTACTTAAAAATATTTCCTGGAAATGAAATATGATTTTTATCATCTCAAATAAATTCTTTTTATAAAAATATTATTTGTTTTATAAACAATAACTCTATAATTTCAATAGTCATATGGGTCTAATGGCGATATAATACCGTTGATCTTATTTTCCCAATTGCTATATAAATATGGAAAATATATTACCTTCATATATATTCTCCAATAAATCCCTAAAATACTTACTTCTCTCTAATAATTCCATCAATAGTTCTACATATAAGCCTATTATCAATGGATTTTATTAGGGTTATGATCTTCAGGGTAGACCATGTGGATAAATATTATATGATTATGGTATTTTTCAATATTATTTCATTTATTAAAATTTTATTTTTCTTATTGTTGATTATTATAGCTTCCATATAATGTATTTATTATAATATATAATTATAATATTTTACCAAAATATAATTATCATGGTTCATTTTATTTTTATATTGTGTACGTCACAAATTACTACACATAATTTTATTTTAATATAGATATATGTATTGAAATATAAAGGTGTTACATTCTCCCCATTTTATGAAAAATGAATCCCCAAAATTTTAATTTCACGTCATGAAAATGACTTTATCCAATTAATAAATTCAAATATATATTTAATCATAAAAAGTCATTTTTAGATCAAGATTAGGAAAATTTTATTTCAAAAAATAAAATACCTCGATAGGACTCATACTTATAGTTCATTTTATAAAATAATACCTTAATAGTGGATTATTACTTCTCATATAGTAATTTATATATTTTGGAAATTATATTACCATTGAGATAAATATTTCACCAAAACATGTGAACTTTATTTTTTTCACTAAATAATGGTAATTTCATTATTTATTTGTTCTTTTATCAGTTCCAACTCAATTCTCATCTCTTAATCCAAGAAATGAATATTTAATTCCTAAATAATTAAATTAGACTTCTAAAGGAACATAAGATTCAAAAAAGGAAAAAAGATAATTTTTATTATTCCTATATATTAACAAAATTCACAAATGATGGATCAATGCGACTCTGCATTGATTATTGGGAGTTGAAGAAGATCCAAATAAGAACATGTATCATCTTCCTCATATTGATTAAATTTTAGATTAGTTCTGCAGAGCTAAATGCTTTTCTAAGATTGACCTTCTTTTTTTATATCATCAATTGAGTAGAACAATGAAGGATATACCCAAGATGTCATTTCGTACAAGTTATTAACGTTATGAATATATAGTGATTCCTTTTTGTTTTTCTACTTCCCATGCTATTTTCATGGATTTAATGAATAATGTCTTTAGAGATTACTTTGATATTTCTTTGGTAGTCTTTATTGATGATATTCATATATATTCAAAGACAAAAGAAGATAATGAAGATAACATGATAATTATACTATAGACCCTAAAGAGGGAGAAGTTATATGAATAATTTAAAATGTGTGAATTTTGGATACAAAAAGGTCCATTTTTTGGTCACATAACCTCAAGAGATGGTATATTTGTAAATACATCAAAGAAGGAGAATATTGAAAGTTGGGATAGAATAACCATTGTGACTGAGAACTATAGATTTCATGGTTTAGCTAGATATTATTGATGGTATGTGGAGAATTTCTCATGCATATATAATCCAATAACCAATATAACTCAGAAGGGATTAATGTTCCTCTAGACATATGAATATGAGGAAAATTTCAAGGAACTGAAGATGAAGTTCTTCAGTGAACTTGTTCTTACATTACCCTATAGTGGATAAAGGTTAGTAATCTATAGTGATGCATCTGAGAACCGAATGGTATGTGTTCTTATGAATAATAAGATGGTTATATGCCTCTCGATAGTTGATGATTCGTGGGAAAAATTACCCAACTATTGATTTGGAGTTAGCAAAGGTATTTTTTTCACTAAAGATATGGTGGAATTGTATTTTTGGAGAAATATGTGATACATATACTGATCAAAAATATCTGAATTATATATTCACACAGAAAGATTTGAGCATGTTCCATATAAAACGGTTAGAGATGATAAAGGATTATGACTACTCAAAACATTACCACCATGGGAAAGTAGACAACATGGATGATGATTTGAGTCGAAAAGATCATGCTAGATTATCTGTGATGAGGATCAGAAAAGATCCCATAATTCTTGATTTTAAAAGGATGGATCCAGTAATCCTTAAGTAAGGTTAAAATATTATCTTTATCAAATGAATGTTCAATCCTCTATCAAAGTGAAGATTAAGGAGGTGTAGAAGGAAGACAAAGATCTAAAAATGATGGTTAGAAATGTTCCAGTGTTTAACCTTGATCATGATGGAATGATATGCTTTAGTAACCATATATGTGTTAATTCCACAATGTATTTGAAGAAGGAGTTGTTAGAGGATGGTTATAGTTCTTCATTATCTATTCATCATGAAGGTATGAAGATGTATGGGGACTTCATAGAATACTTCGGGTGGGATGGCATGAAAAGACATATAGAAGAGTTTTCATCTTGGTGTTTGGTATTCCAGCAAGTTAAGGCTGAAAGACTAATGTCTAAAGGTATGTTTCATCCATTACCTATACCAAAATTTAAATGGGATAACATAACTTTTTATTTTTTCATTGTAATACCCAAAACCAATAAACAGTTTAATTTTATATGGGTGGTATTTGATCACCTTACTAATTCATCACACTTCATTAAAATCATTGAATATTTCTCTCTAGACCATCTTTCTAGGATATACATCATGGAAGTGTTAAGGTTGAATGTAATACCACATTCTGATGTATCATATTGGGATTTGAGGTTTACAACAATGTTCTAGAAATGTATTCAAAAAGAACATGATACATATTATAGTTTTAACACTTCTTATCATCCTCAGATAGATAGTCAGCCTAAAATAACAATTCAAACCCTAGAATATTTGTTGAGCTCTTGTTTTTTATATTTTAAATGTGGTAGGTTTCAACACCATCCTCTTATTGAGTGTTCTTACAACAATAGCTTTCACTCAAGCATTTATATGGCACTGTATGAATCCCTCTATGGGAAGAAATTTGGATCTAAAACATGTTAGGATGATGTAGGAGAAATAAATATATTGGGACCTATGATTGCTGAGGAAATATTTGATAGGGTTAGAAACATTAAATTTTATTTCAAGACAACTTAAAGATGGTAGAAAAGTTATACTGATAACCATCTGTGTGATCAAGATTATGATGTTTCTGAAAAGGTGTTTCTCCAAATATCACCCTTTAAGAAAGTTATGAGATTCAAGGAGAAACAGAAACTAAGGCTAAGGTATATAGGCCCCTTTGGGATTATTGATTGCATCGAGACAGTATCCTATCACTTGGAACTTCCTCCAAATCTCTCTCAATTCTGTGTTGTGCTACATGTATCTCTCCTAAGGAAGTATATACATTCCCATTCACATGTTCTGAACTCATAGGTAATACCGCTAGAGCTGTCTCTTTCTTACGAGGATAAACCTATTGAAATTATGAATCATATATAGAATGTTCAACGAAATAATACCACTCACCAGATCAATGTTTTTTGGAGAGATCACTAGTTAGAGGAATTTATATAAGAAATTGAGGATATGATGAAGAAGAAGTATACTCATATGTTTTACCCCTGTAATGAATTTTTCTGGCGAAATTCATTTTATATGGGTAGAATTTAATGACTTGAGTTTTTATGTACCATTCTTTTATGAATTAAAATTTTCATTTATATATTTCATTTCAGTAATTCAATCGTTCCATTCACACGCAAACCTGAGTTGGTGTATGATACAAGAAACGTTGAGTTCTATGAATCATTAATATTTTTTATTAGAATGAGCTAATTATAACATATCCATTAAACATAGTTTTATGAATAGTAATAACTACATTTCAAATATTTTTTACTATTGTCTTATATAAATGAATCATATTTATAACAAAATATAATATTCTTGGTAATGTCCTTCTATGTTTAAAAATATGTTTTTCTCTAATGAAATAATTTTAATTTTTATTGAATAAAATTATTTTTAGACGCTAAAATAAATTTATTTTAATAAAATAAACACAATTTTTTAATTCATAATATCAAAATTATCTTAGGGTGATTTTTGGTTTCTTTTGAAAAGATTCAAATTTTTATGGATAGAGAAAAATACTATATTATAGCTAAAAAACAACTTTTTCATTTAAATAATTATTTTACATTAAAAAAATTTAAATTCAGAAGTGATAAATAATACTTATATTGATCCAATATATTTCATTTGAATATTTTTATAATACAGTTAGATATAGAAAATTATTGAACTTTTGAGAATCTCATTTACCTGTATTCTAGCCACTATTGTGATATAACCATTAAACATAATTTTACAACTTATGTGAATTTTGTTTCAAAAAATGGACATATATGGTTACAATCACTTTGAAAAATTTTGTCTCAAAGGACCAAAATTATTTTTGGTGAATAGTAAATTTGGACTTTTATTTTCCAAGGTTAGTGGTATATATGGTAATTAAAGGTAAAAATAATAATATAATAATATAAAATTACCCTAACACTTGTCATAATTTCATTGGATAAGTTTTTTTCATCCCAAATAAAACATAGATCGAAAGAATGATCATTTTTATTCCACTTATATTAGATTAGTACATTAATTATATTTCATTTATAGAAGAGTTAAAAGTGTCATATTCGAAATTAAATAACTAAATCATTTTTAATATAATTTTATAAATAAGATAAATTAGACTATAATTATTAATTTTAAATATAATAAATTTATCTCCACAATTATTATTTTTTTAATTTTTAGAGAATAAATAACATAATTAAATTCTTGTATAATAATGATGTCGTAATTATTTAATTAATTGAGATATCAAATAAATGATATTAAAGATATTAAAATATGTATACTTTGACTTAATTAATTACATCATAACATTTTATAGATATCTTAGACATGTTAGTGACATATTGCAAGTGTTTTTTCGAATTTATCATGTTCGTTTGGTATTTTTAAATATACAATTAATGAACAGTATCAAAATTGAACAAACTGATACATTAAAATATATTATTAAATGTTATAAAAATATTAAAAATATATAATGTGGGGAAATAACATTTATAGTGTTAAATATTTCATAATTAATTCAATTGTTTTTCTCTTTTCATTTTATAATAAATATATTAACCATATAGTGTAAAACAATTTGTAACGTTAACAGTTAAATTGTGTAACTAAGGATTAAAGCCAAAACAAAGGATAATTATATGACCTAAACTTGTATAAAACTCATTTTTTGATAGTATTTAGACTCATTATCATCTAAACATATAAAAAAATCTCTTTGGAGATATTTTAAATCAAAAATAAATTTATAATAAATCAATAGTTTTTGAGTTTCTTAAAGTGCCCCTCCTTCCTCTTATAAAAACCACCACCTCTACCCACTTACTCACACATCTTAAACCCCTTATCTCACCCAAACTATGATCAAATAAGCACCCAAAACTCTTATATTCATCTTAGAAGCCTTCCCTTAGTTAGAAGGAAACTCAAGGAAGAATTTTGGCACAAATCAAAAGGATATACCCAGTTAAGAGATAACATCTTCTCTCAAACTCCATTCCTTTATTTTACTTTTAGACCCCTTCAACTCTATTTATTCCATTATGGTATGAAAATACTAGTATCCACAATATAAAATGATTTTTTTATTCTATAGTTATATCCTACACTTTTACACACCTCTATAAAAAGGATATTGAACATACTGTTTCTGTGTACATCGAACTACTGCCTCAAGAAACGATGATTGTACATTTTTCTATTACCAACTATTAAGGTGGACATTATAATGGAAAACTCACTATAAATAATATTTATTATTTATTTAATATTATTTATTCCATTTTACAAAACATATATTTTTACATTCCATTTGGTGTTAATACGATAATCTTGTTTGAGGAAGTGTGGACTACCGCCCCTTAAAAGCAATGTGATTCGTTCACACACAAAATGAAATGCATTAATGATATATTTTTTTTATAATATATAATATATAATAGTTATAATGGAATAATAATATATATATATACATTTATATATATACATATGTCTTTTCCATACTTTCTTTCAATACAACATTTAAAATGGAAGCAGCGTTCATGCGTACTTACGGATTACCATCTCTAGGAACAATGTATTCCATTTCATATTTATTTATGATTTAGGTTATTACAATATAAATATAATCTATATACTTTAAACTTATATCATAATTTGGATTCTGTAGTAATGATAAAAGTATAAGGACCAATGATATGACAAATTAAGACACATGTGAATAACAAAGCAAATATTACCCAAAGTGAAAACACAACATCGGATAGTTAACAAGAAGAAACAATAAATTCATAATAAAACCATATATTTTTATATGTATAAGAATATTATTCTTTATAAGATGTATAATAAACTTTTATTTATTATACAGGAATATTTTATGAGTACAAATAGAGTGAAGACACAATGTAAGGGATAATTTTGTAATCTCGTTATTAATCTAGATTGTTTATATTTAAATATTTATTATGGTATATTATCATCTATGTCCATGTGTTATCAAAAAAAATTCATAAAATTTTTTCAAAATCTCAAATAGGTTTTTAAAGTCATTTTTACCCTTTTTTTAATTTTTACTACATGGTTTTAAAGGAATTATTCTTTCATTTTCCAAATGAAGTACTTTTGGACTTTTCTACAAAAGGTATGAGAAGAATGTTTTATTTTAACTTATACTGCATGAATAGATTTTTTTAATAATGCCTTATTTCTATGAAGACTCCTTTAAAATTATTCATAGTTATTTTCTAATAAAATTTTTTCTTTAAAATTACACAAAATTTTAATAAAAATAATAATTTTTAAGAAGAAATGATATTTTCATCAATAATTAATTTTTAGTGTTTGATAAAAATTATTTTCCATCTATGATAACATTATTTAATAAAGATATGTTTCAAGTATATTATACCAATTTTTACTGTTTTTTTATTTTATTTATTCTATTTATGAAATCCATTTCTTTTCTTATATTGTGTTATTATGGAATGATGTTTACAAACCAAATGTACTTCCTTGGTTTATGTTTATGATAATTGTTTTACGTTTTTGTGGAACATGTAATAATGATTTCGTTATGATATGGGTGGGGCCTATATATCCCTCCAATTATTTGGGTAAATATTTATATCTCATGAGATAAACTAAGATGGCATTGGGATTGATCCTTGACTACTATGATGACCATGGGAGTGAACCATGACTACCAAAATGGTTTTAGGAGTAAACTCATCCTACTAAGATAGATATGGGAGTAAACCATGACTACCAAGACGGTTTGGGGAGTGAACCCATCCTACTTTGATGGTAATAGGATAGATTCCTTGGATACATTGGATATAATATTATATACTTGTGTGTGTTCCACAATTCCATGTTTTATTCATATGTTATGCTTTTATGGATTATTCTCTTTATTTAAATATGTTTCATGTTTTAGGAACTTATAATATTTATTCCATGATTTCTATTATGATCATTGATATGTTGGGTATTATCTTCTATTTTTCTGATCATGTTACCATATTCCCTATGCTCATGTTTATTCTTACATGTCTTCCTTTCTTTACCCTTACGGGGCATCTATGCTCACCCCTTTTATGTTTCCTTTCCCACAGGTTATGATGATATGTTTTATGTTTGGGGTATCTAAGAAGAATGATAGAAAATAAAAACCTAGTGGGTGATGATGTATCTCATTTATGTACCAGTGTCTATATTTCCATGTTTCCAATGGAACTAGGCTGATTATGGTAGTTGGGTATCTATTTGTATAATTTTTATGTATTCTGAAAAAGTTATGTAATGTTAATGTTTCAAAAACTAGGGTTCTTATAGTTTTCAATAGAAAAATAAACTATGGAATTAATTTCCCCTTCCCACCAAAATTCTTCTATAGTGACCAATGATTTTCATACATATATATTACATATTTTTAGATGAATATTCATTACATTACAAAAACACACGCAAGAGGATAATAAAGGTATAGTTCCTTTGGAAACATGGAAACATAAACAACTAATTAATAAGATTTATAAATTTTCACCAACATTGTTCCTTGTAACCATAACCCTTCTTATGAATATCAAACGCAATACATATCATTATAACATGGCGAAAATAAACATAAGAAAGTGTGAGCTCAGATTCTCAATAATAGTAAATAAGGGAAATACATAATCATATCATTAGAATATGGGTATTATAATAAGAGAATAACATATGTAGGGAACACTATACATATAAAAGCTCAATTTATTGAGTCATTATATAAATATTGGGAGTTAAAAATACATGAATCATATGGGAATAAAATAACATGAGACATAATAAAATAACATTGACATAAGATATGGAATTGTGGCATGCACACACACATAGAAAATCCTTTCCGTAGTATTCAAGGATCATTTCAAAGTAAATAATAGTGCAATTGGTTTACTCCACAAAATACATAGTAGTTAAATATCAATATGAAGACATTTATTATGGAAAAAGTCTTTTATTGAACAAGGTTCACTTCCTATTCCTATCCTATTTCACACATGATATATCAATATTTACCCAACACATTTGAGGGAGATATAGGTCCCACCCATCACATACTGAAAATAATACAAATATTTTCCACATGATCATAAAACATTCATCATATATATACCAATGAAAATAAACAAACTTCATAAAACATTCATCATGTCATATAACATGAAAGGAAATGGGTTTTATAATCATTTCATCATATGATACCCGGTAGAAAATAAACGAGATTCATAAAAATATCTTCATCATAAACATAAACCATACAAATAAATAATAAAGATGGTATCACTGAATCATATCCCCAATAAATATTATGTGACGTCAAAAGATTTAATATTTGGTGGAAAATTATTTTTAATGAAAATCACTTTGAATATGTCTTGAATAAAATAACAATTATTTGAAAACAACCTTTCTAAAATGACAAATTAATAAAATATACTAGAAATAAAAAAAAATTAAAATAAAAATGTTGATATATAAATTAAATATAAACAAAAATAATTTCCCAAGTGGTGGAAATCCTATTTATTCCATACATGATAAATAAAATATTAATTTGGAATTTTCATTAATAGAAAAACGGGCATTGTCTAGAAGAGGACATGAAGATAACTTAAAAAAAATTAGTAAAATGGTAAAAAAAGGTGTAAAATTTATTTAATAAATCATTTTTATAATATTAAAATATTTTTGAATACATATTTAGAAGACAAGGATATTGAAGATGAAGTGTTTTCAACTGAAGAGATAAATAAAGATGATTTTTTATAAACACAATCTCTTGGTCTCTTTAATCCTTTAAGAGAGTAAAATAAAAAGAAAACAAGTATTCTACAAACATAACCTGATGAGAGGAAAATTAATTAATTTCTTCAGAGATAAATCATAATATTTTATCATTGGAATCGTAATCATGAACAATCTCGATAAATGATGAGATTCTAACACAAAACACTTACCACTTTGGTAACATTGAATCGTAAGCCAGAAAAAAGAATAAAATAACATGAAATAGATAATATCATGAGAATTAATAAATTAATGATATTATATGTCAAATGGTATATATATACACCTTTTAAAACAAGATATATTCATAGAAAAAGGTATGTCCCAAATAAGAAAAAAATATCTTACTATTTTAGTAACTTTTGAACCGTAAACCCTAAGGAATATATATAAAAAAATTGACAAATAAGTCCAAATAAATTTAATAATAAGAAACATAAAATAAAGTTATGTATGGTATATAAAACACATGTTGGAAACATGTTTTGAATATGGACTGTATCTTACAGATATAAAATTGAGATGAAAAAATAAATTACCTTAAGATTCTACAACATTTATAATCATTAAAACATATTTTATAAAAAAATATAGTTTTATTATAAATATATTAGATAAAAAAAATTCAATTTATAATTCCATATATTATTTAATTATAAACTTTTATTTCATGTGTATTAACAATTACTTGTTAAAATCACGTTTCAGGTAATAACTGCTTTGTTTTTCATGTATATTTTTATTTGGTATTTTCGATACTTTTATATTGATCGTGGTTCCATAATTTTGATAATTTTAAAAATTATATAAATATTATATATACTCATCATATATTTATTCATATTAATCCATAAAATCATGAGATATAAAATGAAATATAATTTTCCTAGAGACAGTTGGTCGTAAGTATTCATAAACGTTGTTTCCATTTTTTAATTGATGGAAAAAATGAGAGTTGAATAAAAATTTAAATTTTAATAATTATTATTATATAATAACTATCATATATATTTATTGAATTTATCCTTATTAACTTTTATATAGAACAATAGTGAAAAGAAAATCATATTGCTTTGTGAAGCGGTGGTTTGTCGTACACATGAGATACATTCTTTTAACCCCCATGGAATGGGAAGTAAGAAGGTATATGTGATATGATATTTCAAAAAAAATTATTATTTTAAAAATATGATATATATTCATTTAATATATTTTTATTTCCATTAAAATAAAATAAAATAAAATTACATTGAATCGCGATGATATAGCCCTCCATCCACATGGTCAATGGTTTAATTTCTCATTAGATGGAAGACGTGAAGGATATAGGTGATGAAATTAACATAATAAAATATAACTATATCAAATACCATTATTTTATTATATCATAATATTTGAATAACATTTATTATTGTTAGAGGAATAAATTAAATGAAAATTCATGTTTAATGACTATGCCACTTATTTGGGGAACCTCTTTGGTTTTACAACTAAAAAATTCTTAGGAGGGATTAATAATTAAAATAAGTCTTATAGGATGTTTTTACTTAATTAAGGATGTAATTTGTTTATTCATTTATTGATCCAAATGGTTTTGGATGTGTCAATAGGAGAGGTGATGGTTGGCCTACTATAAATGGGGTGGGAGTACACACAAGGAATTTCTAAAAAGAATAAAGTGAACCCATATTTTTTACATTCCACAAGGATAAAGAAAAGTTTAAAATAGACCTTAGAGGTTATAGGTTCTAACTATTCTCATACAATGGATTTTTTTGATAACTCTCTAGGTATTTTCAGCCCTTATCATTACAGTTTAGCGCCGATAAGCGGGTTTTAACCTTAACCATGGAAATTAATTTTTATTGTTTTTACTATTCCTTTTGACAGAAAAATAAGATGAAATTTTTATATAATATAAATTATCATTATTCAAAATTTTGAATCATTTTTCCAAATTACACTCAATGATGTATAATAATTTCTATTTAAAATAATCTCATAGACGTGATGAAAAAGTTGTTCTCCAAAGAGAAACTTTTCAAAAGTTTTAAAAGTTTTCACATATAAATTATATATGAAATTTATTTTAAATAACTAAATAATAAAAATAAAAATATTATTGATATAATTTTAATTTTAAGAAAATATCAAAATAATTATTATTATCTTGTAAGTGCTTTGAAAGAGAAAGCAGTTTTTAATAAAAACCAATATTCTTCACTATTCATTTAAAAATATACCCTTTTAGAAAAATATGAATAATTTAATCCAATCTATTTTTATATTATTATTTATAATATGAAATTTTTTCAATTAAATTTTCTAATAGTTTCAAAATTTTATTTTCAAATAAGAGCACAAAGTGTGACCGAATTATTTTTTAGAAAAAATTAGTTTTATGCATAAAATTTAATTTATTTTTATCTCAGGTCTAGAAAAAATAGAAGTTGAATATTGAATATTTGATTTAATATATAATTTATATATTTCACTAACAACAAAATTGATTTATTTAATTTATTTAGTTAAAAAAATGTGCGTAAAAAATTGATTTTTTAGAAAAATATTTATTTTATTTTTAAATGGTTATTATTTTCATTTCTAATTAATTGGTCACAAAAAAATTATTTTTATTTGAAAATTAAAAACATATATTTTCATAATTTAATTAATCTTATATATACCATTTATTCCAATGTCTATGTGAAAAATATTGTGTTAAATAATTATATTTTAATAGTATGTCACATTTCATTAAAACATGGTGTTGTGTGTAGAGAAAGCTATCAATGAAATAAATTTTTATCAAAACAAATTTATAAAATCTAACATTATTAAATTCTACCCATGTTAAAATTTATTGATCCCTTGAAATTATAACACATTTATAGAAAAAACTTGAGGATAAGTTTTCCTTATTACATAATTAGAATCCCTTGTAGATTTCCCAAGATTGTTGTTTTTCCTCAAATCATTGAGCAGTTGAGTGATCGAGTTTCATAGAACATTATCTATATGATCGAGAATCTCCATCAATTATTCCTATTAAGAATGATATTTCTAAAGTAGTATGACCACTTATTCCAGAACATGTGATGGATCTGGAATTTCCTTCCTTAGGAGTGATACATAGAATATATCATGTACATGAGATAGTTATAGTGGAATCACCAATTGATAAGATATTATCCTGATACGATCAAGAATTTCAAGGGGATGGATATATCAAAATATTTTTTTAATTTATTTAAAAATTCCATTACCTTGTTTATACATTTCCAATATTATCAAATTTGGGTATCACATCTTTTTAGATGAATATTAATTACATTATACAAATAGATGCCTAGGGATTATAATAGTTTAGTTCCTTTGAAAACACAGAATAAAATCTCATTACTTCATGAAAGATAATCAATGTCTCCCAAAAAGATATTCTCCTTTGTTAATATTACTTAAAACCATTCTTCATGTCCTATTTAATGTAAACATAATAATGGGTGATCTTAGATGGTCAGTATGGGTAAACAAATGAGATATGAAATAATAATATGAACGTAATGCTATGAGAAAATTTATATAACATTTTAACACCTACCGTGCATATCGAAGGTCAAAATACTAAGAAATGGAATAAAGATTGATGTTTCGTATGACCTGAATTTTGAGATAATAAAAAACATGACACATGAGTGCATAACATTTTCATTAGACATAGAATTTTGGAATACACATAAGCATATAAAATCGTTCAATTAGTAGTCAAGGATCATTTTCAAAACATATAAGCGTACTCTATGGGCAGATACATGTCCTTGGAAGGAAACTCCACCATCCCCAATGGGAACACTTTTCCTATAGTGGAATAAATTCTCTCCCCAAACCATAATAGTATTCAATGACCCCCCCCCCCCCCCCCCAATACCATCAAAGCATTCGAAGTCACTTACTGAACCATGTTTACTCCCCATTCCAATCCTTTATATCACATTATATATAAATATTATACCAATTCATTGGAGGGAGGCATAGGTCCCACCAGTCTTTGTTTATAATGTAACCACTATTTATGGTTATAACAAAACATTCTTCCTTAGTTTTAATGTAACCACCTTCACATAATGAAAATAATACATATGTGTTCCATGAGAACATAAAACATTCATCATATCATATCCCATGAATGAAAATGGTATCATAAACATTTCATCATCTCATAAAATGTGGAAAATACATAGGTTTCATAATCCTATCATGATTTTATCATCAAATAACCTATGAAAATAATTAGGTTTAAAAATAGTTATAACATGGTATAACCTGTGGATGTGAAATATGTTTCATAAAAATTTCATCATCATAAACATAAAACATTCATAGAAAAAATAAAATTGGTATCCTGGGTTTATATACCCAATAAAGAATATGTTATATCAAATTATGTCATCTTACATGGAGAAGGATTTTAAAATATCATGTGGAACATTTCTGGAGGAAAACAACCTTTCATGGAAAATCACTTTTAAAACATAAAATATTTTCAAAATAATTGTCTTTAAAAATAAGCATAAAAACATCTACGAGTCATTATGAAATCATTTAAAACATTTCATGATAAAATACAATTTCATTTTTGAAATCAAATTAAAACATAAAAAATTTTGAAATTTATTTTCATTGAAAATAAAATTGAAATATTATAATGTAATCTCCAATGAAAATAATTTTCATTACGAGGTAAAAATTTGTTCATATCATACACATTATAACAAATATTCCTCTCTAATTTAAGATAAAATCGAAATGGGAATTTTTTTTGAAAATGAAATGAAATTTCCCTTCAAAACATTCTTCAAAAACACAAATATGGGTAAAATTTCATTTAATAAAACATTTTAAAAAAATTTAAATGAAATTGAAAACATTATTTGAAAACATGATCTTGGAACAAAACAAAACTTCAACCAAAAATTTGATTTTAATAAAAAAAATCTTTTGAGTAGTTCAGTATATAATGGAGGAATAATAAGGTAAAACATGTATTATCATTAAATAATGAGAGGATAATAAAAGTAATGTATTTCTAGTGATATGGATCGTAATAATTAATCATAAAAAACATAGTCATAAAAAATCCCAATAAATGATGTGATTGCAACATAAAATTAATACCACTTCAGTAACCTTGAATCAAAATACACAAGAAGTAATAATATAAAATGAAACATAAAATATCTTCATGGTAAATAAATTCATTATAATACATGTCAAAGGGTTTTTATATATTCTTTATAAAATAATATAATTTCAAAACATAACATATGTCTTAATGAAGGAAACTTGAGACCAAAATTCCTTACCTATTTGGTAACTTTTTAACCATATAACCCATAGAAGAGAGATCATAAAATATATATGTAAATAAAAAAAATTATAATTTGAATCGTCCTAAAATTAATTCAAGGGAATTATATAGTCTATGTAAAAGAAATATGTGGTGAATATGTAGTTTTTCTCAGACAAAGTAAAAGTGAGACGAAAGTCCCTT
This sequence comes from Viscum album, assembly GCA_963277665.1. Taxonomy (NCBI): domain Eukaryota; kingdom Viridiplantae; phylum Streptophyta; class Magnoliopsida; order Santalales; family Viscaceae; genus Viscum; species Viscum album. Next base: position 1,506,862,978 of record OY728121.1, on the reverse strand, counting down.
ACCGTAATTCTTAACTTATACTCATTTGAACCTCCTATATAATAAATTATTGTTTATTATAAATATACTACATAATAATTCATGCATAAATCATACCATATATGATTTACTTATGATCATTTATTTCCAATTTATTAACAACTCCTTGTTAAAATCATGTTTCGGGTAATAACCACTTTTTTACATATATATTCTGATTTTTTATTTTAGGTCCCCTTAATTTTTCATGATTTCATAATATAAATAATTATAATAAGGAAATAATTATAATATTTATAAAAAATTATACTTTTAGGGCCACTCATGGATGATTATTTACCTAAATTATGTATTTTATGATAATGGAGATGGTAGGTCGAACTTACGCATGTGTAAAATTTTCATTTATCAATGATCATTATGGAACGGTGAAAAGAAATAACCTATCATTAAAAAATTATAATAATATAATAATTAAAATATTATTTCTTAAAATATACTTATACATATCATTTATTTGGTTTGGAGAAGAAAGGGGATATTCAAACTGCTTTATGAAGGCGGTAGTCCACCTGTACACGAATGATGTTATCATCTTTCAGTGTGTGAAAATGTAAGAAATAAAATTATATATAATAAATTAATAATGATAAATATTTCATTAATTTAATAATTATTTAATGTATATCACATATATTTATCCTATTTATATTCCACGTTACGAGTTAGTAAAAAGAGAATCTCATCGCTTCATGAGGTGATAGTCTGTTGTACACACGAATGATGTTATCGTATACCCTATTGAATGTGAATTAAAATTTTATATTTGATTTAATGAATACATAGGTATAATAAGGTTGTAAATATCATATCATATATATATATATATATATTATACCCTTCATTATACCAAACTATGAGAGATAGTAATGGAAAAATAAATGACATATGTTCGTGAGCCGGTAGTCAGCCAAACAGACTAACGATAATTTAATAACCCATTTGATTTAAGTGGAGAATGTTTTGGGTCATAAAGTTAATATAAAAACATCTTATAATTTTTTTAGAGACTAATTTTATTTTATAATCATTTTATAATAAGAAATTATGTAGGTGGAGGAAAAATTAATCAAACAATGTGCACTGATGAGTGTTGCCTCTTCTTCGGCTGTCCTCATTAGGTTTGCACCAAAATATATCCTTGTTTGTATTTATATAAAAACTAAGGGTTATAATATTATAGTAGGTATTTTTAGAATTAATTTGGTCAATTATTTTCTAAACAAAAAGGTTTTTATGGTGTGAAGATTAGCAGAGAGGGGTGGCCTTTTATAAGTGAGGTGAGTGCCACACTTGTAATTCTAAGGAAAGATTAAGTCATACCCACATTTGAATCAGGGAAAAAATTCCCAAAAATGGAATTTTCTTTAACTTATAGTATATAATGCATAAATATGGAAATAAATTGTATTTTTTTAATAGTTATAGTTTCATTTTTAACACTTATCTTCTCAGTTTTTCCCTAGTAAATTTATTTTTACCTTAACCGTAATAATTAATTTTGGTTGTTATCACTATTCATTTTGGTCAAAAATTACTTTTAATTATTGAAAATTATAAATTATTATAATTATAAATATTTAATAAATTATTCCAAATTCAAATATTATATATGTAAAATTTTCATTTAAAATTAATCACATGGGCCTCATGAGAAAGATGGTTCTTAAAGAGAAAATTTTCAAAGATTAAAATGTTTTGATACCTAAATTAAACCGGGAATTGAATAAAAATACCTTAGTTTTATTTTAAAATCTATAATTTAAATAATTTTAATTTAAAAAAAATTAATATATAATTTAACATTATAAATAAATTAATTGAAAATTCCATTTTCAATAAGAATTCAACATTTTTCAGATTTCACCAAAAAAATTAATCTTTTCAAACAATTCTCAAATTTTATCCATATTAATAGATTTAAATTATCATTTAAAAAATTAATTACATTTTTTGAAGTAAATTTTATAAAATTGGAAGAGAAATAAATTTTAAATAAGACCCATAGATGTGATGGAAAATGGGTTTTCAAGGAGTGTATTTTTTATGTACGATTTGATTTTATATTAACTCTCTGTATGAAATTAATTTTATGAATATTGATTAAAATTTATTGATATATAATCTATACATATAATTTAAAACATAACTCATTTGGAGTTATTTAAATTAATTAAAAATGATAAAGATTATTCACTTTCAAACAGTTTTCAGAAAACATCTCTTTTAAACCCCAAAAGTAAACTTCTACTAAAATCTAGTATAAAGTTGATTCAAAAGTAATTATGTTTATTAAATATAACTATTTAATACTTATTGTTCTTTAGAAATATCGTTTCATTTAAAGTAATTAATTTATTGAAAAAAATGATAGTTTTAGAAAGTCATTATATTTCAATATTAATTAAAAAATAATTATTTTCCAAAAAATAAAAAAAAATTCATCATAATATAATGAAAAAAATATGATTCTAAAAATTAAGTTGATTTTTTCAAATAAAATTTTAAAATATCTATAAATTAATTTTAATATTTTCTCTTAAAAATGATTGAAAATAATTTTGGAAGAAAATATATTTTTTATGAATATATTTACAGTACCAAAAATTTATTGATTACTTACTAAAAGTTTGTAAATAAATTTGTATTATAAAGAAAATTCATATGTATATGTTATTAGGTGTTTATTACTATTCATACCCACCTACATAATTTATAGGTTATAATAGTTATTTCTAATATAACATTTTTTTATGTTTCGATGAATCTTGGTGTCATGTCATGCACACTCTCGAAGAAAATAATTGTTGTGTATAACGCAAGATAAATATAGAGTGACCTATAAGACCAGATATAAATAGTTTTTTATGTAACAAAAAATATCAAAAATATTAAATTCATTTGGTAAAAATTTCACAAAATATCAGGGTGTTACATTTTACCCCCTTAAAATTAATTTATCCTTTGAAATTTATCTTGGTCATCATAGGTTAATCATTAGAAATTTCCTTCATAGAAAGACACATCACAAAAAATGGTTTAAAATCCACTAGAAAAAGAGAAACAGGTGTTTAAAAGTCCCCTAGAATAACACATACATGTTTTATAAAAAGGATATAATAGGTGTGGAGTGAAAATTTATATATATATAACAAAAACATAACACCCAAATACTAATGGAAATTGATAATGAATATTGATGAAATGAAAGTGGGTGATCCATAAAAGTTTAATGACCCAAAAAAACATTAAAAAAAAGTTGTGTGAAAAGGTCATTGATATCATCAAAAATAATTATAATCAGAAAACATTTTATTTCAATATAATTTTATTAATGCTGAAAACTTTTCACAAAAAGATATAATTACTTTATTTATGACCATTTCATAAGAACAATCTCACACTTTTGTTGTTCCATGTTCAATTTCCACACCATCTCTTAATCCATTAAATACAGGGGAATTTTTTCTAGTGCCTGAATAAACAATGGATCATAATATCCATAAATAATGATAATTTATTCAATATATATTTAGTTGTAACAAAAAAATAGTTAGCCTAGGTTATCAAATATGAATGAATTGTTATTTATAGGAATAGTACATTAATCTCTAAAATCTAATTCAATGTTCAATGTAAAGTGTTTCATAAATGGTGAACCTTATTACTCTTATGAAATTTTAAAGTCTACAACATTATAAATTTTTTCACTAAATTTTTAAAAATCATATTAACATTGATCCCCCTATACATCGTAATCAGTTATTGATTGTCACATTCCAATCATGTAAATAACATCATCATGTATTCTCATGAAACGTTGTAATATCCTTTATTACTATAAAACCTTATTGAAAACATAAATTATTCCTCATTCTATACATAGATTCTTAGATATATTTCATAAAACTAAAAAATATGTAAACTCCATCAATGATGGAATATATTACCGCATCAAAAAATCATTAAACCATTCCAAGGTAATCATTACTATCCAATTTAAATTATTCATATAAACACTCTCTTTATTCAAACATCATTTTCAAAATATCACTATCCTATTAAGGTTTATCTTCCCTTAATAATCTTTTTCAAAAAATATCACCATTTATTTAAATAAATTTTCTTATTCATTAGAACCATTCAACATATACTTTCAAATCATTAATGAAAAAAATATACCAAAAAATAATATTTTATATTTCATGATTAATTTCAAGAATTTCAATAAAAAAACTTCAATCGCCCCACAACATTCTCAAATCATTAAATATGAATCATCTTCTTATTATTTAATACCTATTTATTTTTATATATAATTCATAGTCTCTTCATTATCAACAATATAACCATTAATCATAAAAAATTGTTTATTTACTTCATGAACATTCCCAATAGTACATTAATTTAAATAATTCAAATAATTTAGACATTTAAAACATTCATCCATTGATAATACCTTTCCAGGACAAATATTCTCATCCATTGTGTTTACTGAACTATCCCTTTTTGCTCAAAAAATAATTTTTTTGTGTCCTTTTCCACACTCGAAACATCTTCATCTTCATCTAAGGCATCCACATGGTTTTTTCTTCCCATATTATCGACAAAAAGATAATAGTTTCTTATTTACTCCATGGTCTTTACTACCCAAACTCTTATCAAACTATTTACTTCTCTTCTTTGGTGAGTTTATATTGGGTTGAGGAACTTTTTTAATCATGTTCCATTCAAACTAATTATGCATAATAATAACATATTTTCCTCTATTAATAATCAAATTTTGTTTCTCATTAAAAAACATATGTCACATTAAATGTTAACCCAGTTCCTTCTGGTACCCACATTTGACTAAAACCATAAAGCAGAGTGTGAGCAGTGCTAATCATAATATAAAATTACATAGTAATAAAAAATAAATTAGGGGGCCTAAATCAAGATAACTTATTTAAAATATATTACACCTTAGTTTCATCTTATGTCATTCATATTAATCATCTATTTAAATGCATCATGATAGTTCAAAAAGAGTTTTTGAATTTCCAAATAATTTCCCCCAGTACTGTCAAACAAGGTGTGCGTCAAGGCCCATTATTGTGCAGCAGGTGATGATCGAGTCTAGCTAAATGTGCTCTTTTCATATTCATTACTGCTCTGTACCTTTATTCCCAATCAAAATAAAATTATAGTATCTTGGTAGGGATGTAATTTATTTGAAACCACATGCTCTATATTTTACCTAAATTCCAGTACATTTAACTACACTTTGACTCATCCTTAGAATTATCCTTATATATATCTGCATAAATATCTATAGAAATATCCCTAAGGATCACATTAATATTTTCCTATCCTAGTTTCCACAGTTTTACTAAACATTTACCCTACTACCTACTATAGAAATCTATGATTTCCAAATATATAGATTACATCATTTTAGAAGAATATTAATTTGCTTATAAAAACACATGCCTAAGGACTATAATAGTTTATTTCTTTGGAAACGAGGAACAGAGTCTTATTAATTACTCAAAGATATTAATTTTCTCCCCTAAATAGTTTCCCCTTTAGTACTCCTTCATAAAAAAATTATTCATAAAATTGGAAAAGGAAATATAAGAATGTGTGGTCTTGGATTCTCAGTAAGCATAAACAAAAGAGATACATCTGAATGACAAGAACATAGGTATATGATAACATTATCATAACATTTCAAAACTATTCCCTACATATCAAAGATCAAAGTATATATTCATGGAATAATGATTGGTTATTCATCTAACATGAATCATAAAAAAATCAAATTACATGAGCCATGAGAGAATAAAATTGGAATAAGACATAGAATTGTGAAATGAAAATAATAATATAAAATCATTCCCTTAGTATTCAAGGATCATTTCAAAAACATATAGGGGAACTCTATGGGTGGATACACCTCCAAGGTGTAACACACCACCATCCTCAGTTGAATCCCTTTCCTCCTAGTGGAACAAGTTGACTCCTAAGACCATCATAGCAAACAAAGTCCCTTACTAAACAATTTTATTTCCCCATTCAAGTAATATATATCTCATATGATATAAATATTTATCCAATTCATTGGAGGTGGATATTGGTTCCACCAGTCATTTTTGATAACGTGACCACTTTTATGGGTTTTAACATGACCACCATCCTAGGATATGACATAACCACCATCACATAATGAAAATCATAAATATGTGTTCTGAATGGTTATAAAACATTAATCATTTCATAATCTATGAAATGAAATGGGTTTCATAAACATTTCATCATATCACAACCTATGAAAAAACATAGAGGTGTCATAATCATTTCATCATTTCATCATAGAATAAGAAGAGAAAATAAGTGGGTTTTATCAGTGTTCTATCATGGTATAATCGATGGAATTGAAATGGGTTTCATAAAAATCTTGTCATCATAAAAATAAAGCATTTATATAAATAATAAGAATCATATACTTGGTTAATATCCTCATTTAACCATAAAATATATTAATGAATTTCATCATAGATGATGATGGATTTTGAAATATCACTTGGAATATTTCTTGAGGAAAATAACCATTATTTTAAAATAGATTTTTAAAATATAAAACATTTTAAAAATAATTTTATTTGAAAATAATGCTTAAAACAAATAAATGAATATTAAAATAAACATTTTAGACATTTCTTCAGGAAAATATTTTTTCCACATTGAAAATATTTTTTTAAAAAATAATTAATATTTTAAAATAATTTTCCATATTAATGAACTAGAAATTTTATAAAGGAATATTCATTGAAAATAAGGGTTATGGGGGAGTAAAATTTCTTTCATGTCATAAATTTTAAAAATCATTCCTTTCATATTTTCTATAAAATAAATATGAGAATATTTTTGTAATATTATATGATGGTTCCTTTAAAAGAATTAAAATTTAAAACATAATTAAACTTGTTTTTAAGAAACCATTTTTTTTTAAAAAATGTTCATAAATGTTTTCTAAAACATTTTTAGAAATCGTTGTTTTTTTAATAGAATTTTTTTCGAATGAAAATATAATTTTTCCTTAAAAAGTTATTTTGAAATACTGACTACATAAAGGGATGAAAAAGAAGGGACTACATGTCTTATCATAAAATAAAAAAATTATAATAATGATCATGTGCATCTTGAGAGATGGAGCATAATATTTTATCATCAGAAATATAATCTTAAACAATCCCGAAAAATGATATTCTTTTAACATAAGATCTTTAAAAATATGCTAAAATTGAATTGTATGAATCATGAAGGAAAAAAATGAAAAATAAAATATTATAAGGATAAATAAATTTATATTAATACATTTCAAAGGGGATTTATATACACCTCATAAAATAATATAGGTTCATAACATAATATATGACTTACTAAAGGAAAATTGATATAAAAATCCCTTACCGATTTGGTATCTTTTAAAATGTGATTCCCATGAAAGAGAGATCCTGAAAATAATATATTCGTAAATATAATTTTAATTATAATCATCTTATAATACATTTATGGTCATTATATACACTACATTAAATAAATATGTGGTAAATATCGAATTTGTCACATACAAAGTAAAAGTGAGATGGAAATCCCTTAGCATAAGTCTCAATTTACTTTATACTTGTTATTACCTACTATATAATAAATATATGTTTATTATAAATGTATAAACAAATATAATTATATATATAATATCATATATGATTTACTTATGACCTTTTATTAACTATTTATTAACGAGTCCTTGTTAGAATCATCGTTTGGGTAATAATTGATTAGTTTTTCATAAAAATTTGGATTTTTATTTTTGATAATATTACATTAATCGTGGTTCAAAAAAATCAATAATAAATATAATGATATAATTATAAGATTTTTTATTTTGGCATACTTCATGAATTATTTTTTTTATAAATTAAGTATGTTACGATCATAGAGACGGTAGGTTGTATGTACGCATGAGTAATGTTTCCATTTTCAATGATCATTATGGAAAGATGATCAGGAATATATTAACATTAAATAAATATTATAATATCATAAATAATATATTATTTCATTACATATACTTATAAAAATCATCGATGTTTTTTGGTGATGAAAAAAGAGAGGGTCACATTGCTTCGTAAAGGTGGTAGTCCACACAAACCAGAATGATGTTATTATCTTTCAGTGAGTGACAAGGAAAGAAAAAAAATGATATCTTATACTTTTAGAATGAAAAATATATCTCAAATATCATAATTATATATGTATATCACATATATTTATACTTTTTATCTTTCTTATAAAGCATTAGTGAAAAATGAATCTCATCACTTCATGAGGCGTTATACATTGTACACAGGAGAAACATTATAGTATCCCATATTCATTGGAATGTAAAACATTTATACATTAAATAAAATATAAATAGGTATAATAATTTTATAAATATCATATACATACTTTATAACCAAAATCATACCAAACCGTGAGAGGTGGTAATGGAAAAATGAATGACATTAGTTCGAAAGGCGGTAGTCTATCATACACATGAGTGATGATTTCATATACCATCTGATAGAAGTAGATAAGTTTATAGGTAATTACATAAAAAATATCAGTATATGGGATATACTAATTTTATTATATAATCATGGTACAATAATATTTTAAAGAGGTCAAAGAAGAAATAAAAAACACTCATTGATAAACGTTATCTCATCTTCAGGTATCCTTGTTAGGATTGAAACAAAATCCTTCCTTACATGTATTTATGTCCAATATAAGACTTATATGGTGATATTAGGGATTTCTAGAAGTTATTTTGGAAGGTATTGGCTGAAAAAAAATGGGATAAATAATATAGGAGAGTGTGGCCTTTTATAAGTGAGGAGAGTGGCACACTTGTAATATTTTGAATAGATCTAGTCATACCAACATTTTTTCATTCCAAAAGACTCCAAAATGATATTTTATCAAACCAATAAGATATAATTTCAGAATATTTCCATTCAATGGGTTTTTCACAAGTTGGTATGTCAATTTTAACCCTTATATTTTTAGTTCTACCCCTAGTAAACCAATTTTTACTTTAACCACAATAATTTATTTATTCTATTTCATAAAAAATTACGTTTAATATATTATAAATTATAAACTATTCATATTAAAAATATGGAATAAATTTTTCCATATTCAAATCACATTGGTGTAAAATTTTAATTTAAAACTAATGTCATTGTGTTGATGAGAAAGTGTGTTTTTAAAGATAAAATATTCAAAAGTTTACAAATATTTTATATCTAAATTCAAATTGAAATTGATTAAATTGACCTATATTGAATTAATTTATTCATTATTGAACTAATTTTACGTTAAAAAAATTAAAATATAATTTTCCTTTATAAATAAATTAAATTAAAAGGTGGATTTGAATTAAAATTTAGTATTTTTCACTATTAATCAAAAAACATAATCGATTTTATAAATTCTAAGAAATTCACCCTAATATAATTTTGACATGTTTATTTAAAAATTAGTTTTATTTTTTCAAATAAAATTTGTAAAACAGAAAATATTTCACTTCAAAAAAAACACGCAGAGGTGATAAAAACATGGGTTTTTGAGAAGTGTATTTTTTAAACACAATATGATTTTTTTTATTAAATCTATATCTAACAATAATCATTGAATAAATATTAATTAAAAATTATCCATACATAATATATGAATTTAAATTTAAAAATTCCTCATTATTTATTATTTTAATTAATTAAGACAGTGAAACATTATTCAATTTAAAATAGTTTTCTGAAGAAAAACCCCTCTTTTAAAACAAAAAAATAAACTAACCTTAAAACCAAGTATAAACTTTATTAAAAAGTAATTATGTTTGTTAAATATTAATAAATAATAATTGTGTTAATTTAATAAATATTTTTTCATTTATATTACATAAGTTTCTTAGAATAAATTATTATTTTACAAAAAATGACATTTTTATTATTCACTGAAAAAACAATATTTTATGAAAAATCCCAACATTTCACCATTAATTAATCTTGATATTTTGATTCAAAAAATTATGTTCAAATTATAAAATAAATTTTATTAAATATATATAAATTAATTATAATATTTTCTCATAAAAATTGATAAAAATCATTTCTGAAAAAAAACATATTTTTTATGAATATAATTACGTTACCAAAAATTGATTGATTATTTACCAAGTGTTTATAAATAAAATGATATTGAGTGTGAATTTATGAGAATATTTTAAATAGTGATTAATATTATTCATACTTTCTTATTTAACAGATGTTTTATAATTGTCGTATCTAAAATAATATTATTTCATTATTAACTGAAACTCAAGGTCATGTGTCGTGCATGCTCTCGAAACAACTCATTGTTGCATATAACACAAGATAAAATTAGTGTTGTGAATAAATCCAGATAAACATAGTTTTTCATGTAGCAAAAAATATAAAAATATTAAATTCATTTTAAAAACAATATATTTCACAAAATATCAAGGGTGTTAGATTCTTCCATAGAGAAATTCATAGAAATACCTTATCCCCAAAATCAAATTATAGATCGCAAAAACTATTATCATTATAACCTTTATATCAAATTATGTCACATTTATGTTTTTTAAATGAATCTAACCTTCTCTTCCATTTCATTATCGATCTTAGGTCCCCATATCTTTTATTCTCTAACTATATTACATCACGATGGAGCTCTACACTTCTTTCCATATAAGGATTTAAAGGGATCCATAAAAGTACTTTATTGAAAGAAAATATTGAATGAGAACTCAAATAGTGGAAGGTTTTTATCTACCCCCCCCCCCAGATCAAGAGAACAAGATCTCAATATATTTTCTAGTGTTATAATTATTCTCTCAAACTGACCATATGTCTAATGATGAAGCATAGTGAAAGATCTATACTCTTATCAATATTTTTTGAATCCTTTTCAAGGACATTAATGTAAAAAAACTGATCCCAATCAGACATAATGAAATGTGGTACTCTATTTAACAATAAAACTTTTATAATGTATATCTTGGAACGGTGATCCATAGATAAATCATCTATTATAGTGATGAAGTATGCTGAATTTATAAGGTGATTAACTACAAAACATAATGAATATTTCCCTCTTTTGGTTTTGGGTAGTCCTATGACAAAATCCTTGAAGTTTTTTCATTTCCATTCAGTTATGGAAAATTGTTAGGGAATCCCCTTAAAAATATGTCTCTCATCCTTAACATACTGAAATTCCAAACACCAATATATATACTCAGTAATATCTTTATTCATGTTTTCACACCAGAAGCAGTATTTCACATTGACCAGTGGTAAAAAATATAACCTTTTCATCATTCAGTTGTGGGTTCAAGCCCCACAGCCTTTCTGTATGTGAGAGGTTGTTTCTCGGTATGCGGGTTATCATTTTTCTAAAACAATATTAATATAATTTCCAAGTTTCAATAACCAATATTTATCTCTACAAGAATGAAATTAAAACCCCTAAAGGTTACCATTAACTTTTTACTTATCTGCTAAATTTAAAGGAATCCTTCCTCAAATAACACTTTCACTAAAAAAATATACAAAACCAAAGCATTATATTTCAATAAATTTATCCCAAAATGTCTTTATTATTGATAAAAACTCATCCCATAAATCATTAAAATGGGTGTCTAAAAATTTAAACTTATGACCGGCCTAGAACTCCTAAACTAGTGATGGTATCCATAACTCCTAATTTAATCTTACATGTAGAAATATATGCATCCAAAATTAAAACATTCCTTATATTCCTCATTATACTTATAAACAAAATACCATTGTAAGAATATATCTATATCATTATTCTTAAATCCAAATAAATAAACACTTCAATCCCTTATTCGTTCAATAAGATCTAATCTTATACAAAAACATTTTCATTGGAGGATCGGGTCCATCGATCCATTTTTAGAATAAAAATGGGATTTCATTATTCCAGAATACTCCTAGAGGGAGATAATAAAATTTTATAATCACATGAAATTTCTCTAAAGGATAAAAAACATATTTTCATATATATAATTTATAAAAAATCAAACACTAAATTCCCATTAAAGTAGTGTAATATTAATTTCCCATAATTATCATGATTCACTTTATCCATTGTGATATCATAATATTTCCCTTTATCCTTTTTTACTCAGAGGTTTTTGTGTCTTATAATCCTAATTATACCTTTATTGAGTCATTTATTCATATGAATCCCATGATTATTTTTCATAAAGCATTGGAGTGTGGGTTGTGTGTTTGGTCGAGTTTTCTCTCTATTTTCCTCATAATTTAACAATTTACCATCATTTCAAAATTCTACTACATTATGGCCTTCCATTATAAAATTAAATTATTTAGAAGTCCGCTTGATACAATTCCCTCTATGTTTATTTCCAGAATTTCAACATGAAGGATTGCTCATATTCTTCAATCCATGTTTCATAGTGTTTCCCTTAAACTCTATATTTATTTTCATATCAAAACAATGAGATTGATGGGTAAACCCAATATCTATTTCCACATTGATAGAACATCAAATTATTTATTCAACAATACCAAATTCTCTTTTTAATAACACACTACCAAGACCTAATTTTAATCCAATGAAGAATCAAGCAGCCTTACATTAAGAATGGATGATATTTTCATAATAGTACATTGTAATTCAGGTAAAAAAATTCATAAGTACCAATGCACTCATCATCCATTGGAATTAGAATAAGTAATTACCTAACCATTTTCATATATAGAATACGCCTGAAGTGATTATTTAAAAATAATCTCTTAAACTCATCCCACTCCAAGCATTAAATTTTATTGACCTTCCTTGTATTCGTGATGAGAGTCCACCACTAATCTACTCTTCCTTATATATTATAGACAAGTAAATTGAATTCTGCATGTTCAGAACATTGTATAATGGAAAATATCATTCCATTAATATTGATCCACTACATTCTAACAAGTGGATTAGAAAAACCAAAAAAGCATGGTTATTGCCGGCTCAAAAAGGACTCAACAAACAGTTGTTCCTTACATTTCTCATTTGTATGTTGTGTATGTTTTATAGATTAAAAAATAGTGATAATAACAATGATATTTTTCAATCCATCTCCTATAACAATTATTTTTTCATGAGTAAAATCATTGAATTGTTTGCTTCATTCATAATTAACATATTTCCATTGGGTTCCATCCATTGGATAAAACAAAGATCATTGTGTGAGTAACAATATTCATAGTTGTAAACCACATATTCCTGAAAAAAGCCTTATATTATGTCTAAATCCTGACACATTCTTTACCGTATAAGGAAATTTAGGCTTAACCTAATTTATTCAGGGTTATTATTTAAATCCTCTATAATGGTTCATAAAGAGTTTGTAAATTTCCAAGGAATATCCCCTAGCGGAACCAAAAGAGGTGTGTAGTAAGGCCCATTTTCATATAGCAGGTAACGCTAGAGTCAATACTGATGTTAATGATTTAGATTTATTACCCCTAGATACATATACATCAAATCCACTTCCACCTATATTATTAATACATGGATGTATTTCTTGGAAACAACTAGCTTTTTCCTTCATCAATATTCAAGGATATTATATCATACCTAGAATTATCCATGTACTTCTCCATAGACATATCTCTAGAGTTCTTAATAAGGTTTATCATCCTAGTTTCCAAATTTCATCTAAACCTATCCACTAATACCAACTAAAGAAGCCTAGGATTTTCATATATAGATATTACCTATTTTTAGATAAATATTAATTCCATTATACAAACACACACCTAGGGATCATAAATGTATTGTTCCTTTGTAAACATGGAAAAATAAATATTGAGTTAATAAGAGTTCTATATCACATACAGCAGAGTTCTAAAAAAATTGAACCCTTATTATACATATCATGGATAAAACGAATAATCATAACCTAGTGAAAAGAAATATAATAAAAGGTGATATTAGATCCTCAGTAATGGTAAACTAGATAAATGCATAAACATAACATGAGCATAAGGATATGAGAACATGATCATATCATACCAAAACCATAACATACATTTTAAAGATAAAAATATTGAGTAATGGAATAAATATTGGTGTTTCATAAAACCTGAATTATAAGGAAAACAAATAACATGAGCTATGAGATCACAACATTAACAAAATACATGGAATTGAGGCATACAAATTAGTACGAAAAATCATTCCCATAGTAGTCAAGGATAATTTATAAGTCTAACAAGGTGGAATGGGTTCTCTCCCCATGCCATCGTAGTATTTATGGTTTAATAACCGGACTATTATATAAAAGTAACAAAAAAAGAATATAAAGATAATGATGGTGTAAATTATAATCATGTCATACATGATAAAACAATGATTCATTTCCCATTCTCGGCAAAAGTTGAGTGAGAATTTTCTAGAAAATGAAATCAATATTACTTTTAAAACACTTTTAAAAACATTGGAAATATTTTCTTAAATAAATAATTTTTTTAATGTTACAAATTATTTGACACATTTTTCAAAAAAAAAGCGTTATAGAATAAAAATGGGTTTTAACTGAAGAGAGATATAGAGATAACTTTTCATAAAAAATACATTGGGTCTCTTTAATCCTTTAAGAGAGGGATATTAAAGGGAAGATTTAATTCTCAAAAAATCATTCTAGGAAAACATAATACAGGAGTTTATTTAGATATATTTCTTAATATTTCATCATTGGAAGCATAATCATGAATAATCATTATAAATAATGAGATTGTAACATAAAACCCATATCACATTGGTAATATTGAATTATATTCCCTAGGAAAGAATGAAATTATATGAAACAAATATCATGATAATAAATAAATTAATTATATTAAATTCTATTAGGTATTTATATTAACATCTTAAAATAAGAATGGTTCGTAACATAACATAACATATGTATTAAAGGTGAAAAATTGAGAGAAAATCATTTACCACATTGGAAACATTTGAAAAATAATCCTCAAGAAAAATATATCCTCAAATGTATATATAAATCTACATAATTATCATGAAAATAAACATATAATAAATTCATTTCAAGTATATAAACAACATTTAGAAATCAATTGTTTAATTTGGTGTGTATCTCAAATATATAAAAGTGAGATGAAAAAATACATTACCTTAAGTTTTGACTTACTTCTCACACATAAAAACATCATATATAATAAATTTTGGTATACTATAAATTTATTACATAAACATTCTTATATATTTATCATATCATATATGATTTAAATAGGACCTTTTATTTCTTATTTGTTACTAATTCCATGTTAAAATCACATTTTGGGTAATAACTGATGTGTTTTTCATGTATGTTGTGATTTAGTATTTTCAATACTTTACATTGATTAGGGTGAAATCATATAAATAATTTTAACCATGATATAAATATAATATATATTCATTATATATATATATATATATTTATTTAAAATTATCCATAAAAGTTTGATATATAAAATGAAATACATCATTCAAGGAGACCGTAGGTTGTATGTACGCATGGATTTTGTTTTAATTTTTTAACAGATAAAAAATGGAAATAATGATTAATATTTTAAATGATAATAATTATTACATATATATATATAATATAATTATTTATGTTATCTTTAGTACCTTCCATAAAAAGCGTTTGTGAAAAATGAATCACATCGCTTTGTGAGGTGGTAGTCCACTTTACACACGACGGATGTTAATGTATCCCCCAAAAAATGGAAAAGTAAGAAGGTATATGTGGTATTATAATTTCATAAGTATAATGAGGATAAAATATTTTACATATTCATTTAATATATCCCTATTACTATGCAATTAAAATAGACATTAAAAACACCTCACATCAGTTCACGATGAAGTAGTTCTCTATACACATGATCTATGGTTTCATTCCACATTTTATAGAAGTTGAGATGGATATAAGTTATTAAATTACTATATTAAAATCATAGTTTATGAGAGATAATTTTATTTTTATTTCATAATTGTTTGATATTATTTTATGGAATTATAAGAATAAATAATATGAAAGTGGAAGTTTAAGGGATATAGCTCTTATTTGGGTGACCTATTTAGGTTTACGCCTAAACAATTATATGGAGGGATTAATTTTCACGGCCCATACTAGAGGGGCCCATTCCATGACTACCACGAGACTAACTATAATATTTCAGAGTCTAGTGACTAGCACCAGGTAGGCATATCTCACAAATGGGAGGTATTAGCCTAAAATGCATGTACTGACGCACACATATCCATGCTGTAAATAATGAAACGTAGCAACAATATGTCAGAAATCCATGAAAAACACTATTTCCAAAACCAGAGTACAATAGTGAAAGTACTATAAAGTAAACAGGGCCAAAACATGCCAACCAAAAAGAAAGAGTCTGCATCCATAAGACCAACCTGTAAAGTAATAGGTACTGGGACTATCATCAGAAAAGCTTCCAGAACACACCTCGACCTATCTGGTCTCATAAATCACCACCTGGTCCTGGTCATACTAGAAATATGTCTAATGTTCAATCGTCTTCACGAGACATGACACATGCAGGAAAATCATTTGAAGGGGTGAGTAGATCAATACTCAGTAGGAAACCCTGAAACTATAAAGAAAATTTCACAAAGTAAATATCAGTAAGGAATACCATAAAGGAAATACTATGAAGTAATACCACCAAGGAATACAAAAAAGGAAATACCAGAAAGGAAATACCACAAAGGAATACCAAAAAGTAAATACCACTAAATAATATCACCAAGGAATACCACAAATAAAATACCATGAAGGAATGCCATAAAGGAAATACTACAAAAGAATACCAAAATAGAATACATAGTCATCTCCACATAGATATATGTCTAAAGAAAATATCTTAATAAAATACAGATATATATAATAGAATAAGACAAAAATTCTTAATAAGAAATAGGGTATCCCTAGGACACACAAACTCTATAAGATAAAATGTCTCCATAAGAAACATAATCTCTATAAGACACTGTATCTAGTTCACAGTGATCCACGAAAATGTTTTCTCAATGCACACTTGTTCCAAGAGAACTCACTCCTCAAGAAATTAGTTCATATACACACTCCCATAAAACCCAACTTATGATATCTCTAAATTTCCACTTCAATGTAAGGGTACCAGCATTGTTGACGTCTCATCAAACAGTCGTCTATTTTGAAAGTTATGGAAATTTGAAAATTCCAGAAGGTGGTTCACAAGGTCATGAACCAACCAGGTAGTCTGTCATCTAACCATGGCGGTTGACCACCGTGGTTGACAGTATCGTGGAATCTTGATCTGTCAAGGTGGTTAATTGTGCCACCAACTCCTGTGGTTTTGTGGCATCTTTATCCACTGCAACTCATGGTCCATCGTGTCCCAATATGGTCACCCTGGGTCCAACCCGACCCTTCGTGTTGACCAATCCCAATGGGCCAATCTTGCTCCATCTAAGCCTGGTCCACCTCACTATCCCGACCCATCATGCTTGCCCATCCCACCCGCCTGACCTGGTCCACATTTCATGTCATTCCTACTCAAGAGATCACCTGTAGTGACTGCTGCTAGTCCACATGACCTCCCCACCATGTCATGAGACTATCAATATCTTATGTGGCCTTATCATGTCCCACACAGCACCAGACGTGCCACACCGTCATGCGCCACCGGCCTTCGCTGCCCTTCCATCCATAGTCTATCGTTATTCCTATAATACTCCAATATATAAAACTAAAAAACCTCTATGATCCTCAGGTCACAAACAATACTAATTCAGCATTTGTTTCATCTGGCCTCCAAGTCGGGGAGGTCAGACCGTATTCGGATCCTCCTAACAAGTCAAGTGGTGATCATGAGGATCCAATGGTGAATAATTCCAAGAAATGGAAAGAGAATGATTAAGAATTCCCTAAGAATGAACCTTTTCCTTTTTTCATGTTTTCCATGATTATTTCTCATTAAAAGGATAAATGAATAGGATAAACTAATCTCCTGATATTAATGCAACAATAACCCATCACGCATCAACAGTCATACTGTGGATAAATCTAATTCAAGATTGACCCACATTAATGGTGGAAATAATGAATGGGGAAATGAAATTAGAAATCAAACACCCAACCTATGAGATGGATCGTTCTCTTTTGAATATTTATTTATGTTGGTGATCTTGCATGAACGATATATGATCCCGTTGTTTATTATCACTACCAATATAATTCTATAAGGATTCTCTCTAGATCCTTCAATGAATTTATAGGGTTATGGGCCTAATACAAGGCCCTTTACTAGCTCTTATTTAAAAGAATAATCCTCACTGCATTGATGTGAAATTAAAATAAAATAAAATCACAGTTTATATTATTAATTAAAATGTCCAAAAACTATTTTTCACAGTCAACCCACACTGGTTGATGTTAGGCCCTGTCCAGGGAAAACACTAAATTATGAAATCAATGGTAGTCTAATATCTCAAATTTGATCCACCATTTATGAGTTATTGGAATTATAAAATAAAATTATTTAATTTAATTATTTTATATACGATTACGTGTTTGGTGAATTTTTCTTCGGATGACCCATTCCAAAAAAATGTTTGGTCACGCCTAGGGTAAATCCATTATTATGAGCTCAATAGTTCCATCAGATTTCAACTCCTAGAAAACTTTTAAATAATATTCCACTTTTTAAGGAAATCCTCATGTTCATCCTATTAAAAACGTAATATATTTCAACAAATTGTTACAGGAACCCCAGGAATTGAAATCGCACACCGTCTTTTCCCATGGTTCGGGAATTTTCCTAGATAATTTCTATTAAAAAAGGAAAATCTAAGTAATTGAATTCTCCAAAACATAGGTATTTACATCACTAAAAGGATAAAATAAAGTCTTTTCAAAAATAATGATGGTACTGGGCACGAATTTGAGACTTATGTTTCCTGGTTCTCTCCTAGATTTTCTCATGATGCCACTGGACAAGAACTAATGAAATAAACCACCCATGAAGGATCCTCTCCTATAGATCCTTGATCACCACTAAGTACTCTGAAAAATTATCCCCTTCTTTGATGTACAATTCACCCTAATCAATGAGGTGTGATGGGTCCTACACCAACCTTCATAGCTTAGACATGTTGGAGACATTGTGTAACCTTTAAAACTATGGTGGTAGAGCCGAGAAGTACTCATCCTCTCTAAATCTAAGTAGTATTAGAAAAGGTCTGATGAACATCGAAGGTACCTTATAGCCTCTTCCAAATATCTATAATCCTTATTGAAGTGATACCCAAAGGAACTTGTTGTATCATTCCTCATACTAAAAATACCTCCATCATCTATCATCTTTAGACTTCTAAAAGCTATGTGTAGTCTTAATCCAATCCACGATGATGTGCACCTTCTCTTTTGTCACCTGAACCAAATTCGGGCCCATGAGTGTTGACTCACCTGGGTCTGTTGAACAAAGTGTAAGCCTATAGAATCACTCATTCAAGTCCTCAAATGGTTCCATATGGATGGTGGAATGGTAGATTTTTTTGTAAGAAAACTCTAACAGGGGTAGGAGATCTTTCAAACTATGGAAAAAATCTAACTTGAAATCCCATAGCATGTCATCCAGAACCTGAAAGTTCTTCTCTACCTAGCCATATGTCTATGGTTGAAATGATGTGCTCAAGAATAATTATGTCCCGAATGCCTTCTGCAATCTTTTACACAACTGGGATTTAATGAAATAATCACGATTTGAGGCTAGGATCAATGGAAATACAAGCAGTCAAACTATCTCTGAGACATAGAGGCACCCCAAGCTCTCTACTGAACTCTATTCCAGAATAGCTAGTATGTGGGATGACGTGGTGAGTTTTTCAATGATCATTCAGATGGTATCATGTCCCCTAGATGTATGTGGTAAGCCTATCATGAAGTTCATCAATATTCTTTTCCACATTTGATTCTGGCACCTCAAGGGGTTGATTCAAACCCAATGGAACATGGTGCTCAGTCCTCAACTGCTGATAAGTGAGGCATCGAGAAACATGCTTTGTAACCCCCTTATTCAACCCTAGCCACTTAAACTGACGTCAGAGGTCCTACTAAATTTTCTCCACACCTAGATGTACCACCAAATGTGATGTATGGAATTCCCTGAGAACCTCCTCCTGCAACATCACCGGTACCATTGTTCACCCTCAGAAAAAAATGAAGTTATCCCTGCCTTTAGAACATCCATTAGAATAATTTCCTATAGAAAAATGAGATTGTAGGGTCTCACGGTATGTTTCCTCGAGTTATGAATCCCTAACTCACTATAAGACTCTAGTGGTGAAAACCATCAATTGGAGGTAGGTTGCTTCATCTTCATCCATAAAGGATATCTACATTGAGGCCAATTGCTCTTATTCCTTGTTTAGTGACTATAGTTTAGCTCTCCTACTTAGAGCATCGGCCACCATGTTCCACTTCAATAGAGTGTAGAAAATATCAATGTCATAGTCTTGGAGGAACTCTAGCCATCACTTTAATCTCAATTTTAGATCCTTCTGAGTGAATCTATTCTTGAGACTCTTGTGGTCATAGTAGATGATAAAATTCTCCCCATCAGGTAGTGTCTCCACATATTCCGATAGAAAACTACTACTAAAAACTCAAGATCATGGGTTGCATAGTTCAGCTCGTGTGGTCTCAATTGGTGTGAAACATTATCAATCAACAATTTCACTTACATCAACACACTAAATATCCAAGTTCATGATGCATCACAGAAAACTACATACATAGTACACTCCTCTGGAAATCTACATATTGGAGCACTCTTCAATCTCTTCCTCAACTACTGAAATCTAAAATGGAACTTCTATATCCTCACGAATGATTTTCCCTTTCATGTCAAATTTGTCAAGGATGATTAAACTTTGTAAAAGTTGGGTAAAATCCCCCGATACAACCAATCCAAACCAAGGAAGCTTCGTACCTCAAAAAAACTCTTGGCTAGCTCCCAAGAAAGCACCACCTCTATATTCACTGGATCCACTACAACTCCAGTATTTAAAATGATGTGTCCAATAAAATGGACCTTCCGAATCTAGAAATAACACTTTGAGAGATTTCTATAAATTCAGTGCTCTCCTAGTATTTCCAGGACCATACTCAATTGTCTCATGTTCTTCTCTTCAGATGTTGAGTACACCAGGTTTTCATTAATGAAGATCACCACGAACTAGTCGATGTAACACTAAAAGATCTGGTTAACAAGTCCCATTTACACTAATGGGGAGTTACTTATTCCAAATGGCATCATAATGTACTCATAGTGGATACAATGATATCAGAAGGTCATCTTTAGTATATACTAATCCCATACTCATAACAGGTGATTACCAGATCTGGGGTCAATCTTGAAGAACCACCATACCACTTTCAACTGATTGAAGAGTTTATCGATCTGTGGTAGTGCATAATTATTGTTCACGGTCACTTGGTTCAGGTTCTGGATGTCCACACATAACCTCAATCTTCTATTTTCTTTCTTGTAAAACAAAACTGGTGTTCCACAGGGTGAAATACTAGGTCACATGAAGCCTTTCCTCTACAAGTCCTCCAACTGAACCCTCATCTCATGAAGCTCTATGGGAGCCATCTAAAATTCTTGTATAATAATAGTCCTTATCCTACAGAATAGATCTATGTAGAATTTTACATCTCTATGCTGGGAACATCCTATAGAAATTTTTCCCCACACTCTACCACCACTATAGGAAACTGTGTAGTCAAATCATCTATTATACTGAGGGTCAGGCTAGCCAAATTATTAGTGATCTGTTTCACCCTTCTATTTGTGATTCCATTCTCTGGGTACTATGTTTTCTTTTCAAAAACAAAGGAAAACCAAGTCCCATAACTATAGACAAACCGCACTCTGACTCTATGGCCCCTCAACTATCCCCTGATTGGTTATACAAATGGTTAGGAAATCTCATGCCAGATGTCCCTAACCACCACATGAGTAACACATTGTGTCCCTCATCTAAATCAATTTTCCTTTGGATTCCCTCACCACTAATATTTCATCTATGGATCATCTTTCGAAGCACCTGACCTGATTGGGTCTTTGTGACTGTCATTCAAAACCTTCTTCTAAGGTCTCAACTACCTTGTGTCTGCCGGTATCTCCCACTACCAGTTCCTACTATGATAGAATTCTCTCCACTTGTTGGGTTTTCTCAAGTACCCTAGAATAAGTAGGAATGCTAATGGATATCATGGATTCCCTCATCTCCTATAATAAGACCTACTCAATGGTTGGATCCTAGAGGAACGATTCACATACCATATATGTCATGTAGCACAAAAGAAAAGTAAAACTCACAGAATACTCTGTCACAGTCTGACTGCCCTACTCTCGATGCAGAAGAACTTGTATGTGAACTGACCACAACATTTCCAAAATAATTACTCTCTAAAGAGATGCTCGAAATCTACCTAAGAAAGATTAAACTCATCATGTTTTTGGGTCACTAAGCTCCACCATCTCCCCATAGAGCCCTAAAAAAGACTCATGGAATGGACTTATGTCCAGTTGGAAGGTGTCCTCACAAGGAAAAATACATAGGTAACTTCCTCTATCCAATCCATTGTTTCTTGGGGATATGAATCACCCCAAAACATGGGAGGTGGTACCTCTGAAACTCATAGAACGCACTCAGTCTGTGTACATTTTCAGCTGTAACTATTGGGAGTAGCTTTTGCTTGATGGGTGGTGGTAGAGCTAGCAAACCACCTAGAGGTACTATCCTCATTACAAGCCCCTGAACCGATGCCTTTTTTCTATGAAGATCTTCCTCTTGATCATGCAATGGAATCTAGGCTGGATTTCGACGTGGAGGCATCGTATAATAAAACAAGACATACCCTGGTCAATAGAGTATATCTAGAGAGATTACTCAAGAATTAGATGAATGACACAACCCGTTACTTTATGATGTAGGTACCATTATTTTCCCAAAAACCAATGTTTTCATTTACCAAATCGAAAAGAAGGTTCTCAGAGTCCTGGTGTATGGATATGTCAGTTGCTGCACCAACACTAGATTCCCTAGCCTGAAATCCAAACTTGAAATACTTAACAATGTTTCCACAAACCAACCTCATAAACTCACGGTCCTAATGTAGAACCAGCCTAGATCTGATACCACTCACTCATTGCCCATCCTAGAGGGGCCTATTCAATGAATACCCCAGGCCTGCCTCCAATAGGCTAGGGGTTGGTCACAAGTACCGAGTACGCATATCCAACAAATGTGTGGCATTTTCCTAATGTACTTATACTCATGCACACATCTCTATGATGAAAATTATGAAATATAAAAACACTAAGTGAACAATGCATGAAAACCGCTATATCCACATAAGAGTATAATAGTGAACGTACTAGAAAATAAACATGTACAAAATGATCCCACCAAAAGAGAAGAGTCTACAGCCACAATTCCAACCTGTATAGTAATAGATACTAGGGATATATTTGTAAAAGCATTAAGAACACACCTCAACCTATCAGGTCTCTCAAGGCACTGCTTGGTCCTGTTATTCCTAGAATTCCATTGAAGAGTCGATCATCTCCACATGGCACGACAAGTGTGGTCAAATCCCGTACAAGGTTGACTAAAAAAATATTCAGTAGGAAAACCAAAAAGTAAAACAGAATACCATAAAGTAAATACCACAAAGGAAATACCATGAAGGAATAAATTAATTGAAATACCATGAATGAATACCACTAAGAATACTACAAATGAAATACAACAAAGGAATACCACAAAGGAATGACCATGAAGGAATACAACAAAGGAATACCAAATGGAATTCCACAAAAAAAATAACATAAAGGAATACCAAAAATAAAATACAATGAAGGAATACTGCCAAGGAATACCACAAAAGAATGCATAGCCATATCCACACAGATATATGTCTACAGAAAATATATTATGAATATCTATATATACTCAATAAAATAAGACACACAGTATGAACAAGAAACATATTCTTTGTAAGACACATAGACTCTATTAGACACATAGTCTCCATAAGACACATGTTCTTCATAATTCTCATAGTCTCTATAAGACACATAGTCTCTAGGTCACAGCCTTCCGTAGAAAAGTTTGCTCGATGCATGATCATCCCAAGAGAACTCACTCCTCAATCCATTAAGTCGTATGAACACACTAAAAACCCCCCACAAAATATATCACAAAGAGATAGTCTCTCCAAAGGGTCCTAATGCTACAGACATATCTATAAATAGACATCTGGTTTGAAAGTTATGGTCGTTAGATGATTTCATAAGGGGGTTCATTAGTCCATGGACCAACCGGGGAGTCTGTCCATCGAACGCAGTAGTCAATCACTACGGCCGACCACCCATTTTGGGTGCTCCCATGGTCCGGTGTGCTATAGCAGCTCTAGCTATCATGGAGGTCTTCCACCACTATCGATTATGGCCCAGTCCGTCCACCCTGTGTCTACCCCGACCCACGGGGTCCGACATAGTCCACCGAGTCATCCCGGTCAACTAGTCTTGGGCTGCTATTGATGGGCCCAACCCAACTCATTGTCCCATCTCTTTATGGTTTCCTTTCCCACTCTCATAACCTGGTACACTTTCTATATCATTCCAAATCACGCGGTTTCTCACATCTACCATTGTCGGCCTACGCGGCCACCATGTCAGATCACGTGGTTATTGTATCGCACGCAGCATCATACTTTCTATGCCGCCATGCGCCACCGACCACTAGGTCCATTCCTTCCATGATATTCCATTCATTATTATAATGCTCCAATCTCTAAAAATAAAACACCTATGTAATCCATGGGTCTCGATCTACACATATTTGACTTATTATTTATCTTACCTCCAATATGGGGGGTCCGATCGCATTAGGAGGATCCCAACAAGTCAAGTCACGATCATGAGGATCCAACAAAGAAGAAACCCAAGAAGGGGGGAGTGAGAAAAAAATAATTCACAAGTAATGAACCCTGTACTTTTATCTTGTTGGCCTATATTAGTTCTTGTTATAAGGAAAAATTAATAGGTAAAATTTTTCTCCAAATAATCCAACAATAATAACATGTCCCATAACAATGACCTAATCATAGATCATTTGTTTTTTTATTGACCCATGTTCATTGTGGAAATAAATAACAAGAAAAAGAAATTGAGTCAAAATTATAATTTTTATTGATTTGAATACACAATAAACAAAAGATCGTCGTAGTGGTCTAAAGTACTGCAAACCCAGAGCACCATTGACAACAAACTTCATCCCCTCACTAGGAAATGACCCCAAATTAGAGAAGGAAAACATACTGCAAACAGGGATTTCCAAAGAGGCAAAATAATCAGCCACCATATTTTCCTCCCGCCATGTGTGAGAGACCTCTATGTGAGGCCCACTTAGAATTTTTCATCTCCTAATAGTGTAATCAATAGTCCATGAAACCTTTCCTTTTCCCAGCAGCACATTACACAAAATCATGGAGTCTGTCTCCACCGCCATCAGAAAAATCCTCCTCCGATAACACATTTCCAAACCTGCAGCCAAGGAGTGTGCCTCCGAATGGAGTGAGTCGCCTCTCCCATGCACACCAGCGAACGTAGCAGTCATATACCCCATAGGGTCTCTCATGACACCCCCCCCCCCCCCACACACACACACACGCATCTCCCCCATGATCATTGATCCATCCGTGTTGGGTTTTAATCCCTGGATTGGAGGCCTCCAGTGAACCCACCATCCCTGCCCTAAGTTGACGACCTAATGATCGGTGAAAACGTTGGAGGCGATGGAGCTCACTAATGGAACAGAATGGAAATCGGGGCACAGCCTGACCAGATCCAAAAAAGACTTTTTTATTTTGAAAATTATAGCAACCTGTGTTCTTGAAAATTTATTGTGATGACTATCATTTCTTGCCTTCAAAATTGTCCATCACCCTGCAATTAAAATGACCATATGAGCTTCCCTTTCATCCCCATGATTCCCAGTGCCTCTAAACCATCAATTGAGGAAGTTACTATGCACCCCATCATACCTGTCCCAACTGAAGAAGGATCTGAAAGTCTGCCATATATTCCTGGCCTAATCACAGGGAAAAGAAATTAGAAATTAAATTTCCTACTGAGAATATGGAACATTTACTATCAAGGACTGAATTCTTTTGGTGATATGTCAAGAATGATTTCTGATCCCAGTGTTTTCCATTGCTACTGAGAGAATTCACAAAGGTTTCTCTCCAGATCCTACAGGCAATTTCAAGGGTTAAGATCCTAACCTTGGGTCCCTACCTATCTCTTAATTAAGAATAAAATTAATCACTATGTTTAGTTAATGTAAAAAATAAAATAACTCACATTTTATTTTACTCATTAAAACGTCCAAAAACTATTTTTCATACTCGACCCATGTCAACAGATGTTAGGCCCCACTTAAGGAAAATACCACATTATGAACTGAATGGCAGTCTTTTTTTTCCGATTTGAGTCCCCATTCATGAGTTATTTAGATTTTAAAATAAAATATGTTTTTTAAATTACATTATTTAGGGTTACTTCCTTAGTGACCTTTTCTTCAGATGACCCACACCAACCAAAATGAGGTCACACCTAGAGTACAGCTATCATTCTGAGCTCAACAATGCCCCTAGATTTCTGATCTAGGAAGCTGTTTAAAAGATAATCTTATTTTTAAAAAAAATATTCACACATATTCTATTAAAACCTTAATATTTTTCAACAAATTGTTTTAGGAACATCGAGACTCATAATCACACGTTGTCTCAGCACCTGGTCTCAAAATTTTCCCAAAAAAATATCTAAAAATAAAATACAAAAAATATTAGACATTAAATTGATAAATAAACTAAGGAATAAAAGAAATGGTTATATAATTATGTAAGATATGTTTTTAGATATTTTTTGATCCAAATGAAATTGGATTTTTAAAGAGTATAGGATAGGTTGTTTCCTTTTATAATTGGTGTAGAGTACACACATTAAATATTTGAAAAGAATAAAGTGTACCCATAACTTTCACAAGAAAAAATGATCCAAAATGGGTTATTCTCGATCTTTATAATCTATAAGGTATAAATATGTCCAATGAATGGGTTTTGGATAAGTATATAGGTCATTTACCCCTTATATTTTTATTTTTAACCCTTGGTAAACAAATTTTAACATTAACCATGGTAATTAATTTTTACAGTTTTTAATATTAATTTTGACCAAAAGTTAAGTTGAACATATTATATAAAACAATTATTATGATTAAAAATAATGAATCCATTTTTCAAAATTCCATTCAAATAATTGTAAAAGGTAATTTAAAATTAAACTATTATATGAGACGAAAAAACGGTTTTCCAAACAACAAATATTCAAAAGATTAGAATGTTTTTATATCAAAATTCTATATTAAATTGATTACAATGAAGTAAATTGGATTATTAAATGTATAATTAAACTAATTTTACATTTAAATTCATATAAAAATAATATTTTTATTGTAATTTCATTGAATGAAAAGGAAGTTTTTAATAAAAACATATATTTTTCACTATTCATTGAAAAGCTTGTCTTTTTGGAAAATTTTAAAAAATTCAATACAATATATTTTTGACATAATTATTTTAAAAATGAATCTTATTTTTTAAATTATATTTTACAAAATTTTTGAAAAATTAATTTTTAAATGAGTTTGTAAAATTTGACCAAACTACTTTTTAGAATAATAATATTGTTAAGCATAAATTAAGTTTTTTTCATATATCTTGTCTTCAAAATACATAAGATAAATGATAAAATTTTTATTAAATATAATATATATATATATATATATATTTAATTAATATCATTCAACATGTTCTATTTTTCCAATTTATTTAGGTAAAACTTGTTTGTGCAAGGAAAAATGTGTTTCCATGGAAACATTTTTTTTTCAAACGGCTCATATTTTCATTTATATGTAATTTTTTACCAAAGAATTCATTTTATTTCCATATTTAAACCATATATTTTCATCATTTAGTTAATAATATTTATACCCATTATTATAAGAGTTAGGAAATAATTATCTTATTAAATAATAGTATTTTAATAGTATGTAATGTTTCATTAAAACTCAGTGTTGTGTGTAGAAAAATCAATCAAAGAAATTAAATTTATTCCAAAAAAATCATAAAATATTGGGATATTATAGTATCACACATTTATAATTATATATTTTAACAAAAACATGGTCTCTTACATTAGAAAAAATTATTTTCTCTGGTTATCTATATAACTCTTCTTTTATCTATAAGATATCCCCATATGACACTGAATCTTATTTACTCTTTTAACCATATCTTTTTTGCATTATAGTCCCAAATTATTTCTTCCCTCACTTTCCCAAAATGTTATATTTATACACTTCTTTCAATATAGTTCCTCATATGGTTCTATATATATGCTATAATGAAACCCGTTATTATTAGAAAATTCAACTAATGAATTACATTGATCCTAAATTCATAGATAATCCAAAGAGAAATCGTAGTATATATCCTCAAATTTCTAAATTTTACACTTTTATTAACAATAAAATATAGGTTGGAATGTTTTAATGAAACATAACTATGTACCCAAACACTTATTAAATCACCTTCCAAAAATTGGATGTAATTCTCAGTTCATGATTGATAAAATAGAGATGGGGAATCCACTTAAATTGACTATCTATTTCAAATAATGTTTTAAAAGTTGATCCAAAGATATAATTTCTCAAATAAAAATAAAATAGATAGATTTATTCAAATGATCTATAATAACCAAAATAAAATCATTACAAAGACATTTCATTAGTAATACTATAACAAAATCTAAGGATATATTATCTTATTTACATTCAAAAACTAGAAATGACTAAAGAATTCCCTTCAGTAGATTCTACTCAAATTTAAACAATTTAAAATTCATACATTTCAAGGTAAAATCAGAAAAATATTTCTCTATTAATTACAACCAGTAATCTTCCCCAAGGTATTTATAAATCATTATGATATTACGATGAAAAAAATATTGAGAGTTAGGCGCTTCACTCAATAATTAGTTTGTTCAACTAAAATTAACTCAATATAGAATGTATATTTCAATATAATATAACACCATATTTTTTTAATGTTAAAATTAGTAAACGTTCCTTCTTAACATTTTATATAATTCCTTAAAAACCCATGATCTTATTTCTGATCATACAATACTCTTTCTAACAATGATAGTTGTATTGATACTTGAACCAAAAGTAAAGGGGTTTTTGGATACATAAATTACTATTCAATTTTCATTAAATCCTTAAATATAGAATCATATTCCAAACATAAAATTGTTAATGATTCATTTCCCCTTCAACACAATGTGTCTACTTCTATTTTTTCTTTACCTATATGATAGTGAATCAGAAAATCATAATCCATTATTCGTTCCAACCACAATATCAACCTCATGAATTATGATTCTTTTAGTGAATAAATACATTATTATTTTATTATTTATATATATATATATCATATTTCTCCTCATATAAAATATGCCTCCAAATTTATAAAATAAAAATCACCACTGAATGTGGAAGGTCATGTGTAAGATAATTTTTCTCATGGGGTTCTAATTCACATGTTTCATAAGCAATCAACCGATCATTTTTAATCAAAACAAAACAAAGTCCCTTAAAAGAAGCATAAGTATATATAAAAATACACCATATCTAAAAGGAAAACCTAACATTGTTGCATTAAATAATCTTCTTTTCAGTTCTTGAAGACATTCATTGCATTCTGTTATCCATATTAATTTAACTCCCATTCAAGTTAACGTGGTTAGTGGGATAGATAATAATTAAAATTTTCCAATAAACCATCATTAGTGACCCCATAATCCAATATAGAATTTAATATTAGTGAAATATATTGTTCTTGGATACTTTTCTACAATTTTTTTATCAATATCAATAGTTTTGACTTCTTTAGAAACAATATTCTAATAGAATAAAATATTTTCTAACAAAAAATCACATTTTCTAAATTTTCCATAAAACATAATTTATTATAATGCTTTCATAACCATAATTAGATATTTCTCATTATCCTCAACACTCTTATAATATACCATAATTTAATCCAAAATACAATAAAAAATATATCCAAATACTTATAAAAACTCAAAAAAATATGAAAATAAAAATTGAAAACTCTATTCATCTAGTCCATAAATATAGAAGAAGCATTAATTAAACAAAAATTCATAACCATTACTTCGTAATGGCTATAACTGGTATGAAATAGTGTCCTCATAATGTCATTTTTCTTTTAAATTTAGCTGATATCATCTAGATCTGTGGTCAATATTCAAAAACAACTCAGAACCAAGGATCTAATCAAATTAAGTCATTGATAAAAGTAAAAGGATTATTGTTCTTAATTTAAATTTCATTGATAGATCTATAATAAATAAAAATCCTTATAGAACCATCCTTGATTTTAACACCCAAAAAACTAGAACCCCAATGTGATGTTCCAGGATAAATGAAACCACAATCGAGTAATTATTTCAATTATTTCTACTCAACTAACATCATTGGATCCATTCAATAATGAGTTTATTAAATTTTCATATCTTTAAGAATTAATACAATAGTAAATTCTTTCTCCTAGATAAGAATAAAACTTATAATGTCACTAAAAAAATTTCAAAATAATTATTATCCATATAGAAATCAATAATCTAAATAGATCCCTTATTTTCAATTACTTGCACAAAATAACTTTTACACCTATGTTTAATGAATTTCATACCTTCTTGATATATTATCATGTGTATGAATTCATTATTATATTAAAATTGAAACACATTTTGAAAATTGAATTTTAATTATGTATCTTTCTGGTTTATCTTGACATGGTAAAACAAAATCCAATCCATAAAAAATAAAACTAACACCACTAATGGTAATACAAATATATTTAATAGAATAATATTTACACATACTACTATACGATTATTTCTATGAATAATTGTTTCCATAATTCTTCTTCCATGATTTTTTGTCCAAATGTTTTATACCCATTACTTAAGGTGATATTTCCTTATTACATGTAAATTTCACAAAAAATAAGGAATTTGTAGATCTGGGTCAAGAAATAAATTGGAAGTGTTTTAGTAAACATTAATATAACTATCACTACATCATTTGGTGTTCCATCACCTACTTATGTAGAATAAAATGGCTTTATCACAACATTTTTCATTATATATGGATGATTCCTACCTTGAGAAACTAACTTTGGGCTTGCATTTTTATGATGAGCCGTTATAATGAAAACACTTCACTACCCACTGACTATCTTATTTACCATTATTTATTATTTTAATATGTTTTTCCTTTTATTCACGTGGAAAATGACCAAATATACCACAATAGTAACACTTTCCTGATATTGTTAAACATTCCTTAAAATGTTTCTTTCCACATTTTTATACGTGGAAGGAGTACCTCTAGGTTAACTTATTGATTGTTCCATAATTTCTTTTCACATTGAAAACATCTTATTCTTGATGTCATGCTATGCATATGTGTCAGAAAAATTCATCTCAACTTTACCAACACATAAAAAAACATTCCCACTACATTTAATTTCATTATAGTCCCATGATCTTCATAAACATGAATTAAAACCATTATAAAACCTATAAAATTTACTTACATGGTCCTGAATAAAATTAATTTCTTACCTATCCATGTTGGTAATGTATTATACATAATAAACGATTGATTCCACATCCCTATGATTCAAAAAATTGAATTTCATTTCTATTCTATGTTAAAATACATTATTAAAATATTTCCAGGAAATATATCTTTAAATTTCATCCAATTCATAGTATAAATTTCTTTCTTATATTTGGAATTTTTAATTAAATACCATCATTGGTTGAATTATTGTTCAAACTTATAAACCGTAAGATTTACCCTATGATGTTCTGAAAAATAAAAAACAAAAAATATTTTCTCAATGTAATTATTACATCTTTTAGTTACCATTGTATCTAAGATAGTATATAATTATGGAGGGTGTTGTTTCATGAAAGACTTCACTATGGACATGTTCCTCTATATAGAATTTAGTATATCTCTTGTACGGGAACCACTTTTAAAATCCTACATATCCAAATTTAACACAGATGTAAACTACCCAGCTCTAACCCCTGTTATTCTGGGTTCTATTTTTGGAAGGATATTGTCTTATCATTTTATTACAACAACATTAACACAATTACATCAGAATAAAACCATTATAAAATTAATATATATTAGAAGAAGAAACATATAAACTCTCAAAAACTATATCATTATAATATAACCTAAAATTTACATCTTCATATTAACTATCCTTTTCAATATCATATCATATATACTTATCCAAACCCTGCAATGATACCATCTTTGATAACCTAAAAATAAAACATATATAATTATGAATTTAATATAAAATATTATTCTTTCTTATATTCCCATGTTCTCTTAAGTTTATATTTTTATAGAATTTAAAAATCCTATTATATAACAATGTTCATAACTCAACAAATAGTTCATTTCCTCTATAAAAAATATGTTCTTATGTTTAAAATCATGTTTTGTTCATGAAACTTTTTCTTCATTCAAGATGTGTGTCAATTATTCAATGATTGGCCCTTTATATAGTTCCAATACATCCATAGGACTTTTGAAAAAAATTATAAACATTAGATGATCATAAAAAGGAAAATATAGGATATAAAATCAAATGAAACTCGATATCCCATTGACAAAACATGAAAACCCATCATAAAATTTACCTTTTCAAAAAATAAAGATTGTAGCTCATGAATAAACTATAACCACATGTCAAAAAATATATATACATAAATAAAACCATTTAAACTCAAGGAAATTATATAAATCCATTATGGTAGTTTCGGATATCATATTTACCACCAGGTATCACTCTTAATTCCCCCACAATGGAATAAATATAACCACTTATTTCCAATTTTCATGTCTTTAAGGAATAAAACATTTCCTAATGAATTGAATGGTTATATTCCGGGAACACATATCATTTTATTCTATAGAAAATAACAATTACATGAAAAAAATATAAATAATATTACACTTTTCATCATAACACAAACTTTTAACCACAATAAAAATAACTTTCAAACAGCTCAAAAAGAGAAGATATAATGTATGCCTCTTTTGATATCTCTTTGAAACAAAAAAATCCCATAAATAATGGGGATTTAATTTACTTTATAAAACATTAATATTTGAAGATGATATTTTCAATTAATAATATTAATTTCATTTTGAAAATGATATCATGCGGTAAATTTTAAAAAAAAATATTCTTTTTTTTACTATGGATAAAAAAGTAAAAATGAGACATGTGGAAAATGTAAGGATGATTCCTTTTAAATAAATTATAAATAAATTTCAGGATCAAAAATGATTACAATTATTCATTATATTATGAAGAATAAAATTATTGAAACAATTTAAATAACATGGATATTGAAGGAAAATAACTGAATGTAAAACATTAAAACATTCTAAATAAGGTTTTAATGAAACATTCCTTACCTCAAGTCCTAACTCACCTTTTTCATCATCAACCCTCTTGAAGAATAAAATTATATTAATTATTTACATTATTTTGAGACTTTTTAAAGTTTATTCCCAAGTAATTATTCCTTTTATTTCATTTATTATCACATTTCATTAATTTACTTAATTGATATAGTTCGTTTTTTTATTTTGAGGTCACTTGATTCATAAAACCTACACCAGATTTGGTATTTTTGTAATGGTATATGGTCATTTTAATAGTTTTAAATAATCAAAAGATATTTCAATTTATTTATACCATTTAATTTCTATATCAATGTAGTTTAATAGTTCACACAATAATTACTTTTCTAAGAATCTTTCTTATTAAGCATGTTTCTAATGATAAAAAAAATTCATACAGATTTAATTTTAATTACATTATTATTATTAATATTTAACCTTAATATAATCATAAATTTAAAATTAATATAATATTTTTTTTATTCTATAAAAAAATTAGTTTTTAAAAACATAAATGAATAGAATATGTTTATGAGAAAAATATAGTTCACTTTGGTAATATGTGACTACCACTATGAGCGATGCTTTTAAAAAGTGATTTAAAATAAAAACACCCTTCACGAATATTTTATATATTATAAAAATATATATTATAGTTAAAAAATAATATTATAACTATTTTTAAAGGAAAAATATTTTTTCGAAAATTGGTAGAGGATAGTTAAAATGAAAAGACCTGTTTTGGAGAAACTCGTGTTTTCACTTAATAACGGATTATAGAATGATTTTAGTGATAGGTTGTGGATTATATTTCATAATTGATGAATAAAAAAATTATAAATCCATGATAATAGAATCATGGAAGAAAATTAATATAATTTTCAAACTAGGTCTATGATAAAGAATCATAAATAAGACAATAGAAGTAGGCTTGGATACTCATACATTATTTCTTGAACCAATACCTTTGAATGAGTCTAAATAATCTAAATAAGGGTTTTTTGGAAAGGATAGCTCCTTTTTAAAAACATAAAAAAATCATAGAGAGTTATTTTAACATAATATGAAAATAATTACAAACTTGATAGATAGTTTGAAAAGGATAGAATGAGTCCACTTTTATAGGAAAAACCTAATGGAATTTTCAAAAATAATCAATAATTAAGGATCAAAATTGTAATCATAGAATGATGATTGGATCATGGAGGTAAAATTAATTATATTAATGACCATTTCCCATAAAAAAAAATGTGTCATTATAATGTTTTATAATTTTTTAATAGATTTATAAATCATTTTTGACACTAAAAACTCTTTAAAGTCATATTTACGATTATTTAATAATATTAATTTAAAAATATCTATATAATAATGGAATTTTAATATAAACACATATATAATAATTTATCCATTATATTAATCTATTAAAAAAAATTAACACCCTAAACCATCTAAATTATATCACTTTTATATTCTTTAAAATCATTTACTTTGGCTTTTCTACTATTTTCAGAAGTATTGTGGCATGATTGCGTAAAAAGTTTAGATAATTATAATATTATTTAAAACAAAGAATAAATTAATAAAATAAATATAATATAATACCCATCATTATATTCATATATATTCATTCACAATGTACATTTACTCATATCCATGTCAAAATAACTTATTTAAGATGTTATTCTGACTTTCTAACTATGTGGAAACACAACGCAACAATTTGGATAATTTACTTGTTATATATCTCAAAAATTAAAAATATCCCAAAAATAATTAGTTATATATATAATTTATTAATCATGTATAGAAAATACTTTTCTTTTTCAAATTTTATCTCATTCCCACCAAATTTGACTTTTCCAATGTTGCATAACCATTTTTTATCATTTATAATTATTTTTGTTTTTGTGATGGAAAAATATTAATCATTTTGAATTCAATAATTTTTGTGTGATATTTTGATAATATTTTTATGTATGAATTTTTTTTATAAGTTTAGTAATTATTTATTCAAAATTTTCATCGCCAAGATATCATAAAACATAGAGTATTCTTGAAAAATTATATTTTACACTATTCACCAAAAAATTCATCTCACGCAAAAAAACCAAAAAAATCTTCCAGATAAATTATTTAAATTAGAAAAACAAATATAAATCCTATTTATCAAATTAAATTTCTCTCCATTATAAATTTAATCTTTAAATAAAATTTAAAATGAATTTATTTAAAATGATAACTATTTCCTTCTCAAATAAAATTTATATTCTTCTTCTGGAACATAATTAAAATATTTTATGGATTATCATAAAAAATAATAATATGAATTTATATAATTAAAATGATATATATCTAGATTCAAATATATTATTCCAATGGCCATATATAACTTCCTTGTTTTATTACTATATATATCTATATATAAATCTCCAAAATCATTCATCCTATTATTTTACATCATTCTAAAAACGTTTGTTATTTTTTGTAATTTTTGTACATATCTTCTTTATTATTAAAAAAACTGATTATGTTCAAATAAAACCATGATTATTTGGATTTCATGATTGTGATATTTTATTTTACTTGTTGTTTTATTCATATTATTATTTTCATAATGATCATTCCTATTATAATATCATAAAATGTTATTATTTATCTAGTATTATAATATTATTTCACAATAAAATATATCATGGTTTTTTAGTTCAATTTTTCATGTGAAACAATATTTACAATATGTTGAAGGTAAAAACAAATCTGGTATTTTATAGAAGATCTATCCCTTATCTCTATACAATCAATCTGATCTATAGCAAGTCAAACAACAGATCTTTGTTGAACTTTAACATTCATAATTTGTTTATTCCTAACATGAAATCTCGTCAATAATAAAGATAAAAAAGAAATGATTTCAATGAATAAAACTTTTTTATTTTATCATAATTTCTCAATCAAAGGAATCTGTAATATAACACACCACAAAATAATTACAAGAAAAAACTCTCAATGAATTGTGGTGATACATATCTCGATGTAAATTTTCCTGTATCTATGAATTATTCTTCAATACCTTGGTCTATTTTATAGCCATTTTTGAAAATAAATCCTCTTCTTTCTTTGAGATCTTTTATAATATTATTAGAACCTTCATCCAATCTTCCATTTAAATGGTTCAGCGTGACTTCTCTATATTTGGAAATTAATGAATTAGATTAGAATATATTAATCATAAGTAATATTTATATACAAATACACCAAAAAAATTCATGTATGTATAAGTTGAATAGAACTATATTTTTATCCACAAAACAATGATCTAGAGGATATCATTTTAGTAAAATGAATCAACAGTCTCCCAATTTAATAAAATCAAAATACATAAAATTATGAAAAAAGGTTAAATATAATAATGTGAAGTAGATAAATCACTATAATTTTATGGAAAACATACTCACACATGAGATATAAAATGGATATTTGAAAACATTTATCCTCTGAAAATATTCTTCTAGTGTATCAATTGATATCTCCCAATAGGATTCACTTTCTTCCCTATGGTTTTTGACAATATTCTCAACCAATATATAAAAATTCTAAAATAATATAAATTATTATCCTTTAGGAAACTATCATACAACCTATCCCTACCAAATAAAATTTTTATTTCACTAAAATTTCAACACAAATTCTTTTACCACTTTGGTAATATCTTGAATATGGTGTTGTATCCTAGTAATACATCATCCTCATTATCCTATATATAAAATCCTAGTATTTGATACTGGAAACCACATGTTTGGGGGGTGCTTCATGGTTCAGGGAGCTGTCCATAGCACATGTGGCCTCAGTGGTCATAGTAGGCCACGATGGAGTCATGAGATGTACTGGAGGTCTAAAGAATCAAGATTAGTGTAGGCCAATTGATAGCCCAATGGTTTTATGAGGGAGGAATTAAGGGAAGGCCACATGTGAAAGTTGATGATATTTGTTGAGTCAATAAGGTTTTCCTTATGACTTTTTCATTCCTTCATGATTGAAGAGATTGTTATGTCAATAAGGGTTCCTTATGACTTTACTATTCCTTCTTGTTTTAAAAATCACAAACACCTTACCTCAAGGAAAATTTCATTTTAACCTATGTTTTACTTCTATAAGGAATATTTTCCTTACCCAAGGAAATTTATCCTTACCAGGTTTTTCATTGTTCATTATCTTGTCTAAGTGTAAAATTTGGTTTCATATCTAAAACCACAGAATAATATAATACATAGATATAGAACATTCTGTTTTTAGGATCCGAGTTCTGACTCCGAGTTCTCTGAATTCAGACTCTGAACTCTTCAAAGTTCTAACTATGAGTTCTCTGAATTCAGACTCCAAAGTCTTCTAAGTTTTGACTCTGAGTTATCTGAATTCAGACTCTGAACTCTTCTGAGTTCTAACTCCATGTTTTCTGAATTCAGACTCCAAACTCTTCTAAATTATCACTCCAAGTTCTCTGAATTCAGACTCTGAACTGTTCTGAGTTCTGACTCTGAGTTCTCTGAATTCAGACTCCGAACTCTTATGAGTTCTTACTCCGAATCCTAATGAATTCAGACTTTGAACTTTGTGAGTTTGGACTCTGAATTCTTTTGAATTCTGACTCTGAACATTGTATGTTCAGGTTCCAAATTCTTCTGGATCCATATTTTAAATTTCCTTGAAATTCAGACTCTGTAATTCTATAGAGTTTAGGTTCCAAATTTCTTATAAAAAAGAATCTGAATATCCTTGTATTGTAGACACTGAAGTTTTTTTTGGTTAGACTTTGAACTCTTATTTTCTTACATTCCGAATATTTTATTTTGGTTATGTAACCATATTTTTTATTATACTTGTTTTTGTTATAAATGGATGTCGTGCTTTCAGTTACTAAAAAACCGTTGTTTGAGTGAAACGTGTACAGTTCCCTCTGAAATTCAAGTAAAAATATGACCATTAGTGGAGGGAGTCTACTGTTAGTGTTGTGCCTATAAATAGGAGCTCATTTAAAAGAGCACATAACAGGTTGATCAATCTATAGATTACATACAGCAGAAGTGATTTCTAGAGAGAGACTTTATTGCCTTGTGCATACTAAACATCTTGTTCATATTTTCTTTGTGTGACTCTGATTATTTCTTTGTACAATTGAGGGCTTCCAGGAATAGGAATACAGAGGTGTCGAGTACCTTGAAGTTGAGGGCTTCGTTGCTGAGGAAGACAGAGTTTCTGAAAACCTTGAAGTTGAGGTCTTGCAGGTATAGAAAAACAGACTCCGATCTTCGTATTGAGGGCTTAGCCTGGTGTGGGTAATATAGACGTTCTTGAAAGTATAAATAAAGGGACCTTTATCCAAGGTTGTTGGATACCCTTCTCTTTGGGTTAAAATATTTACTACTTGTTACTTGTTTTGTTTCATGTTTTCTGCTGCATTTTTTGATTTTAGAGGAAAGTATAAATTTCTTATACTTCCTTATACATGTATACTCAGATTTGGTAAGATTCTATATGCTTTAAGGTAGAATATTTATCTTTTTATACATTAATTAAGTTTCTTTTTCTAGAACCATCTTTTCCAGAATCACTTTCCTGGAATCATATTTCTAGAATCTATCATGTGTGTAGAACTAGAGGTTTTTTGAATTCCCTTTGTTTAACTTTTTTATACAATAGAAAGGTTTCTAACCAACTTTAAAAGTTCCTAATGTATTTTTAAAGTATACAATTAACCCCCCCCCCCCTCTTGTATATTGAGCATCATGTGATACTACAATCAGTATCTTCATTCATTATTTAGATCCTATAATTGGTATCAGATAAGGTCTCTAAAATACTTATATTCACATATAAGTTTTCCTAGCTCAATTTTTCATTGTTCTATATTTTCCTTGCTTAGAAATATTTTCCTTGTTTACAAATTTTTGTTACTAACAAATTTGTGTGGAAATATATTTTCTTTAAGATGGCAGAAATCAATCTTGGTTCCATTTACAACCTTAATCCAACAAGACCACCTATTTTTGATGGTAATTATTACAAATATTGGAGAGATTGCATGAAGACATTAATTATCAGTACATGAGTGGATAATTTTTTTCATGCTTATTGGAAGATATAAAATCCCTCACAAAGAAGTTAGTACTTTCAAAAATCAAGAAAATCATGAATATAAACTGAATTATAAGGTATGCAATACATTTATTTGTTCTATGACTAGAAATATATATAGCCAAATTTCACCTTGTGAAGCAGAAAACTGTATCTGGAAGAAACTTGAAGTTACACACTTTGGAACTTTAAATGTCATTTAAACTAGAAGAGCCATGCACGGAGCAAAATATCATGGTTTTTGATTTCCTTATAGAGAACCCATATGTAAGGTGCAACAAAGATTCGTGACTATTGTTAATAGTTTTCAATATATGGGTGAGAAGGGATTAGATGATGAAGCTCTTGTTGATAAGATCATAGACATCATGACCAATGAGTGGGAATCTAAGAGGACTGCTATTGATGAGAAAAGAAAGGTCACTCATATTTCTCTTAATGAACATTTTAGAACTCTTCTTCAACACGAGACTAGAATGAAGAGAGATGCTGATAATGTAAATAAGAAGAATGGGAATGGAAGTGTTGCTTTTACTAAAACAACATATCATATGAAATACAAGACTCTTAATAGAGTTACAAGATCCAAATCTATGATGGTTGTTATACTATCCAAATCTAGTGGAAGTGAATATTCAGAAAATGAATTAGTCAATCTTTCTCTAAGGATGAACAAGATTGTTGGACAGAAGAACTTTCAATCCATATACAAGAAGAAACAAAGTAAAGATAAGAAAGATTCATAAGATACATGTTATGAATGCAAGAGAGCTAGACATATAAGGACAGATTGTCCTACGCTTAAAAGAAAAAAAATAAAGGAAAATCATTCTGAGAGGAATGGAAAGAAGTACCACAAAGATAAAGCTAAGAAAGTCTTGAAATATAATGACACCTGGAGTGCCAGTGGTGGTGACTCGTCAGATGAATCTTCAGATTACGAATCTTCTGGACAAAAGAATCCTGGTTTAATAGCCAGAATGCCTATTGACAATCATTTCTTAATGTATAAGGAACACAATACTGAATCAATGACCAATGTTTCTTTAAATGCAAATTATAGTAATGATAAATATTATGAATCTTCGGATGAAGAATCTTCTTCTGATGAAGATAATACTTTACATTCTTGTGAAGAAGTTTCTAGGTTTTCTGTGATCTATGATAATGAGAATTCAAAACTCAAGAAAAATCTTGATGAGGAAAATTCTAGAAATACTATTCTTACTAAGGAAATATCAGATCTTTCTATAGATCTTGATAAAAATGTTTTTTATTTTGAAAGTATTTCAAAAAATCTTAAGGAAGTAAATTCTAAGAAGGATAAACTTTTTAAGGATCTTGAAAAAGTAATTTATAAGAAAAATGTTTTCGAACATAACTCTAGTTCCAAATCAAATGTTTTTTAAGATAATAACCTAGTTATCAAACTGAAATTCAAGATTTTTTCCTTTAGTAAGTGTTTAAAACTTTACCTTAGGTAAGGAAATTTTTGATAAGATGTATTCTCAAATCCAACCTCTAAGGAATAATTCTGGATTTGGTTATACTAGTTATAAACCAATTTTTAGTAATAATTATTTTGTTCCTTAAAGTTATCCTTTCTGCACTAAGTGTCAGTGTGGTGGAAACTGGGCAAAAAATTATTCCCTAAACAAAACACAGTCTTTAGGATTTCATAAATCCTATTTTTCTAAGAAAATGTGGGTGCCAAAAAATTTTCTTTCTGAAATTTCCGTATCCAAGAAAGCTTGGGTTCCAAAAGTCTAAAACTTTTGTTTTTAGGAAAATAAAGAAAGAGGAATACATGGTACAACGATAGTGGATGTTCCCAGCATATGAATGGTAACAAAAACTACTTTGAAAAGATTATAAAGACGAAATGAGGAAAAGTAACTTTTGGAGATAATGCTCAGGGAGAAATTATTTTAATAGGTAACATAGTTATTCTTGGAAAAAAATGGATTTCAAATGTTTTATTTATTAAGGGTCTTAAGCATAACCTCATTAGCATAAGACAATTATGTGATGGAGGTTACCTTGTGAATTTTAGGAATGACAAGTTCTTAGTACACAATTCCAAGGAAAAATTTATTCTTTCTGCCCATATGAAAGAGAAAGTATACACACTAAACTTAGAGGACCTTAGGAGCCAAGACTACCTTTCCTTAGTGCAATGGAAGATCATTATTGGTTGTGGCATAGAAGTATAGGACACTTTAACCTTAGAAACCTATGAAAACTCTCTAAGAAAATACTAGATAAGGATTTACTAGAGCATTGATTTGACACTTCAAAAGTTTCTAACCCTTGTCAATATGGAAAGGAACATAAATCATGTTTTAAATGAGTTGGTGAAGTCTCAACTACTGATGCATTACAGTTAGTGCATATGGATATTTTTTGTCATACACAAACTAAAAGCATGGGAGGAAGGTATTATGTATTTTTTTAGTTGATGATTACACTAGATTTACATGGATATATTTTCTAGCAAAGAAATCTGAAGCTTTTTCTTATTTCAAATGTTTTAGAGCCCAAGTTAAAAATGAGAAAAACCTTCCTTTTATAACTATACATAGTGATCATGGAGGAGAATTTCAAAATTCTGATTTTGAAACTTTTTGTACTAGAAAAGGCATTCCTCATAACTTCTCAGCACCCAGAACATCTCAACAAAATGGTGTTGTTGAAATAAGAAATAGAATTCATCAAGAGACACTAGTGTAGAAAACGTTTTTTACGTCGGTTATTTTTAATTTTTTACGTCAGTTTCTAGCCGATGTTAATATGTTCGACGTTATAAATAAGGTTTTTCACGTCGGTTATTTAAAAACCGACGTCAAAAACATAAAATCGCAATGTTTATCACGTCGGTTATTTTAGAACCGACGTGATAAAGGGCCTGGAGAATGGTTTATCACGTCGGTTATCGAAGAACCGACATGATAAACTGGCTGGACAATGGTTTATCACGTCCGTTCTTAAACAACCGATGTGATAAACAGGGGCGAGGGGGTTTATCACGTAGGTTCATATAGAACCGACGTGATAAACTGGGGTGAGGGTGGTTTATCACATCCGTTCTATAAGAACCGACGTGATAAACCGGGCTGAGCGTGGTTTATCACGTCGGTTCATATAAAACCGATGTGAAAAACCGGGGGAGGGGGGTTTATCACGTCGGTTATTGTATAACCGCCGTGATAAACCGGAGGGAGGGGGTTTATCACGTCGGTTAGTCAATAACCGACGTGATAAACCATTGTCCAGGCCGTTTAGCACGTCGGTTATTCAATAACCGACGTGCTAAACCATTCTCCAGGCCCTTTATCACGTCGGTTATTAAATAACCGACGTGATAAACCATTCTCCAGGCCTTTTATCACGTCGGTTATTTAATAACCGATGTGATAAACCATTTTCCAGGCCTTTTATCACGTCGGTTATTAAATAACCGACGTGATAAACTATTTTCCAGGCATTTTTTCACGTCGGTTATTAAATAACCGACGTGATAAACCCAATTTTTTTTTTAACAGAATGCAGTGATCTTCTCTCTACCAGAATCAACCAGAAAATAAATCAAGAAATAATACCACAAAAACAGAAGTACATCAAAATTAAGTATGTACATAGATAACATATAAAACTTACCCACTAGACAGCATCCACCCTCATTTATACCCCATGGACAGCCCTCCCCCACCCCGTTGGAGCCCTCACCCTCATGTATACCCCCTGGACAGCCCTCCCCCACCCCATTGGAGCTCCCACCCTCATGAATACCCCTTGGACAACCCTCCCCCACCCCATTGGAGCCCCCACCACACTTCTGGACTGCCCCCCGACCCCCGGACACCCCCAAACACCCCTCGACAACCCCCACCCGCCTGAACAGCACCTCCTCACCCCCTCACCCCACTTGACAGCCCCCACCACACCCCTGGACAACCCCCCCACCCCTGGACAGCACTCCCACACCCCTGGACCGGCTTCTCACACCCCTGGACATCCCTGCCACCCCCCAGGACTGCCCCCACCCCACCGGACAGCCCTCCCAGACCGCTGGACACCCCCAACCCCACTGAACACACCCCCACACCCTTGGAACCCCTCCCCCACAGACCCAAATCCATACCAGAAGAACCATCAAAAGTAGACCAAAATAAGAAGTAGAGAAAAATTAAACATTCACTTATATAACATTCAAAACTTACACTATAAACTTCAAAAAAAGCTAAATCAAACCTAAATAACTACCAAATACACAATTAAAACGAAAATATTCAAAATTACATTTTACATTACAAACAACTAAAATTCAATCAAACCTGTAAAATAATTTGACCACTCCACTTGTACGTGTTTGATGACTTCAGCAGT
Source organism: Viscum album (assembly GCA_963277665.1). Classification (NCBI taxonomy): domain Eukaryota; kingdom Viridiplantae; phylum Streptophyta; class Magnoliopsida; order Santalales; family Viscaceae; genus Viscum; species Viscum album. The sequence goes on along the minus strand of OY728121.1, from coordinate 1,506,818,527 downwards.
ATAGGGTTGAGGGTCATCAAAAATCTACAAATGAAAAAAAAGATAGTTAACGTGTATAATGAATAAATCAAATTGAAATATGATGGAAAAGTTTAAGAGGAAATCATACCAGGTCAAAATTCACAACTGTCCCAGTTGTTATTATTTCATACATAAATATTAACATATAATATCCGCATTCGATGAGGCCTTGTTGTTCATGACATTTCTGTTTTGAATGAGTGTAAATTCAATATATTATTTTTATGTAATAAATCAAAAAGTACAAATTATAAATGGAAATTTACCTTCGTATTTACATATTTTATCTTTGCATTTCTTTTCTTTGTGTTTTTTCGAAAGTAGACCCATGCACTGTTAGAAAATAATACGAATGGGGTAAATTTAAAATTCATTATAATATATAAAACTATTGAGAAATTGAAACTTACTTTTCCAATATATTCTTAAAACTTTCCCGCACATCACCATGAACAGAGCATATCCAATAAATAGATTTCTCCCTTGGGCAAAAAATCCCTAACATCCAATGATTACTGATAAAAGGAAATTTAATGTTAGTGGTTTTTTATGTTAAAAGATAATTAACTCTTTGAGAGAAATGTGTTTAATACCTCTCACAAAAAGGCATCATCCAACATTGTTGGATTATATTCTTTTCAAATATTTCAGCAATATAAACCATTCTTTGTTCCTCAGTCAATGCACATGCTTCAGGGGAAATCAATTGCGGGTCCATGAATCCATATACTTCTGTCAGTTCATTCCTCTCACAAATTTTATAAATATACCTAATACAAAACATATATAAGTATACATTTTTAATAAATATAACGCAGGGAAAAGGTGTTAAGACTTACATGGAAAAAATTTGCACCACGTTGATGCCCAACTAATCTCCAGTAACAAGATCCATGATATCAGATTTTGTAATCCCCACACTTATTTCACGTCCACAAACATGATATTCCATTGGAAACTCATAAAAACCCAAAAACAAATGTGAATATCTTGACAATCTGTCAAGACCACTGGAATTTGTATCTTATGTCATAGCTTGTTGTCTTTGTTGTTGTCTATACGGTATTTCTTTACCTTTGAAGTATTCCTGTGAAAAAAAATTGATAATTATAGTAGTTTTCAAATGATAAAACAACTTTAATAAAAAAATAAAATAAAAGATATAACATTCATACCTCTATGGTAATGAGTCGAAGAAGTCTGGATGGCCAAACTAAAAAATGGCCGATACTCTGTCCAACTGTCGCCACCTCATCTGTAGGTATTGGTACCCTAGCTGATCTATCTATAATATCCTGTACAGTGACCCTCTGATTCTCTACCTCTAATTGTTGATGATGAACTGTATCTCCTATACAATATACCAACCCGTATGCTACTATATGATGTTGAGAATCATCAACATACAACTCGCAATATGTAGGAAGCTGCGGCAGAGGCGTAGGATAAAAAATGGGGTCCGCAGGATGAGGTGGGGGAGTGGGAGCTACTGGCGGAGGTGGAGGATAAATAATGGGGTCTGTAGGGGGAGGTGGAGGAGTGGGAGCTGCAGTCTGAAATTGTCTTTGCATTTCTGCAAACATAGACTGCACCGAATCTCTAATCTTGTCTTCCATATTCGCATTAATATTTTGAACTTCAGCCTACAAGGATTCTATTTTTTTTTATAAACCCCCTCAATGTTAGAAGTTGAAGAACGTGGAAACACTTTTCTTACCGATACACCTGCCGGATATCCTCTTACACGACCAGGATGTTCGGGCCTTCCCAATGCTGCAAATAAAATATCTTCCCTCCTAGTAGCTGTAAATGTCCCCTCTGAACTCTGCTCCTCAAGAGTGTCCTGTATTAATTAATTGAACATTTCTGTAATGATTGAAACTTATATGAAGAAAAAAAGTTAACTTAAATAAATTAAATAGATATCTTACAATCCTCTCAGCTACGATTATCGATTCTTCCGAAAGATATTGCCCTTTTTTTCCCTTCTAAGCTCTCTTCCATTTTTCATGTCTAGATGGAGGGGATGGAGGGGCCACCACTCCAGAGCTTGAAGACTCAGCTCTTAGTTGTTGAAATTTTTACGCTATCATTTTTTCTTCCAATAATGTATACCCTCCCCGAGATAAACTATGAGGGTATACATTTTTAGATTGGATCTCCTGGTGAGCTTTCCTTGTTTGCTGTAATTTAAGAATAATAAATCATTAACAAAACATTAATAAAATCATTTATATAAGAAATTTTATAAACGTTTACATTTCCCTTACCAGAAATGACTCTTTTTTTCTACATTCAAAAAATTGTCTCCATGTGTCTTCATCTATAAAAGGATATATACAACATGGATTGTCATGACTCTTATGACCATAAATGAAATCAGATGAGAGGGTTGATTTGAAATCCCTCCATCTCCTGGCATCCAATGATAAGCATTTCTTCCTGACTCCTCCAGTGTCAGGAATATCAAATTTCATCTGATAAAGAAGAGGTTAAACATATTATATATACTAGAAACATTAAAAGAATGGTCAAACAATGACAAAAGATCTTACCAAAATCATCTCCCACAACTGAGAGATAATCTCTTTATCCACACCTCTCCAATCATCATACAGAATGCTTACTTTGGTCTTAGCCTGAGTTGCAACAAAACTCTTAAAATCTTTGGCATTCGGACCTCTAGGAATATCATCATCATCAAACTCAACTACTATCCTCTGATCCTGCCTACGGGCAAGTGATAATTTTGGTAAACGTGTACACCCACGTTTACCAACCTTTGAACTCTTTGTCGTAATAGGAGCATGTGAATGTTCATCCCCAGAGGTATGACCAGCAATATGCTCCTCTCCAGAATCATGTGGTTGATCATCTGAATGATCTGTCATTATCCTTCAAATCAAAAAAACAAACGTCAGTTCACAAATATACAAATTCAAATATTTTAATACTACTGTAATCAGAAAATAGAAAAGTGTACTAGGTTACATAATAGTAAACATTGGTAATATGGTAAACATGTTAAACAATGGTAAATATGGCAAAGATGGTCAAGATGGTCAAGATGGTCAACATGGTAAAAAATGGAAAAAATGGTAAACCTGGTAAACATTGTAAACATGGTAAAGTAATTTTCAGTGAACAAATATACAAATTCAAATATTTTAATACTACTGTAATCAGAAAATAGAAAAGTGTACTAAGTTACATAATGGTAAACATTGGTAATATGGTAAGCATGTTAAACAATGGTAAAGATGGAAAAGATGGTCAAGATGGTCAAGATGGTAAAAATGGTAAAAATGGTAAACCTGGTAAACATTGTAAACAAGGTAATGTAATTGTCAGTGAACAAAAATAAGCATTTTACAATTCATGTAATGGTTATAAACATGATAAAGTAAACTAAACAAACTTAAAACAAACAAAAAAATATACTTATTTTATTTTAAAACATGTTTTAATAAATAAAAAACTTACAATATCTAACATTTATGGAAAAAATAAATGTAAACAAGAAATAAACATATGTTACCTGTAATTTTAGGAATGTACAGATGGATTGTTTTCCCAAATTCTTTCGTCGTGATCGTTCCTTATGGCACAAACTATGTCTTCAATATGATCGTCATTATGTTTTGTTAATATTTCCATTGAAGTAGGGATCTCACATAAATCAGCATATTCATCAAGTTCATCCTCACCAACATATTGTTTTTTCCCTTGTAAAACAATAGCCCACTGCATATCTGATTGATCTACTACATAAAAAATTTGTTTTGCATGTGTTTCCATTATAAAATAATCAGCTGTGTCTTCCAATCTATTCAGATTAACAAGTGTCATTCCAAATTCATCGTGTCTGACACTGTTGTTACCGTTAAACCATTTACAGTTAAAAACGGGAACTTTAATTTTAAAGTAATCAACCTCCCATATGTCTTCAATCACTCCATAATATGCATTTGATGTAGAAATTGGGTTTTTGTCCTTAGCACTCGAAAAATGCATTGCTTCTGCAAACACCAATACACCACTATTCTGAACTGCACTTCTGTTGTCCTGAGCTTTTGTATGAAATGTATAACCATTAATTTCATAACCAGACCATGTTATCACATTTAAACATGGACCACCCACTATCCATTTTAATGTCTCTGATACATCTGATCTATCAAGCAAAGTCTTTTTAATCCATGACAAAAAAGTTTTGTTGTGCTCATTCAAAATCCACATTTCTTTCTTCTTTGGATGACATTGTTTCAACTCATTAATATGCAATATGATATATGGTTGAGCATCAGCTATGTTATTCAAGATGTATGATTCTAACTTCTTCATCTGTTCAGCTGACAATGATTTGACTTTCAAGCCGTGAATCCCCTTTCCCTCATTATTAACTCGTTCATGGCGAGATGGAGGCAAACCTATGTGTTGCGCCGCAGCCAAGTAGCTCGTACAAAACTCTTCTACCTCCTCAGAAATATACTTTTCAATAATGGAGGCTTCAGGTCGATATAGATTTTTAACATACCCCTTTAATATTTTCATATACCTTTCAAAAGGATACATCCAACAAAGATATACAGGTCCACAAAGCTTTATTTCTCGAACCAGATGAATCATTAAATGCACCATTATATCAAAAAAAGTTGGAGGAAAATACATTTCCAATTGACAAAGTATAAAAATTGCATCCTTTTCCAAAATGTTCAAAGCATTCACATCAATCTCCTTGTTACAAATTGAATTGAAAAAATAACACAACTTCATTATAGTCTTTCTGACACGAATGGGTAATATTCCACGCAATGAAACTGGTAGAATTTGTTGCATCATGATGTGACAATCATGTGATTTCATACCTATCAACTTCAAGTCCTTCAATGAGACAAAAATTTTTACATTAGAAGAATAACCTTGAGGCACTTTGGTATCATGAAGACACTGACAGAAGCTAATTTTCTCCCTCTTCGATAATGTATGACAAGCCGGGGGAAGAAATGTTCATCTTCCTTTAGGAGTGGGAGCTAACTCCAAACGTATTCCCATTGATAGTAAGTCTAATCTTGCATTCAACCCATCTTTAGTCTTTCCTTTAATATCTAACAATGTTCCAATCAAATAATCACAGATATTCTTCTCCACGTGCATGACATCAATATTATGTTTAACTTCATGATACCTCCAATATGGTAGCTCAAAAAAAATGACCTTTTCTTCAAAATATGTCTATCATTACCAGATTTCTGTGTCTTTCCCAATGTCACGTCAAGGTTTTTCACCCTCTCAAAATACAGATCAGGGGATAAAGGTTTTGGAGCAGTATCAAATTCTTGTGATCCATTAAATTCCTTTTTTAGTCTTCTATAAGGGTGTTCCATAGGCAAAAACTTTCGATGACCCATGTGCACTATTTTCCTCCCATGATGCAATTGACAATAGGACGTCTGTTGTTCGCAAATTGGACATGCTTTATGCCCTTTAACATTGTATCCAGACAAATTTTCATACGCTGGGAAGTCATTTATAGTGAACAGAAGCACTGCATGCAGTTGAAAATATTCCATTTTATAAGAATCATACACCCTAATACCATCAGCCCATAACAGTTTCAAATCATCAATCAACGGTGACAAGTAAACATCAATATCATTACCGGGTTGCTTTGGACCAGAGATCATTGTACTCAACATGACATATTTGCGCTTCATACAAACTTCAGAAGAGAGGTTGTAAATTACCAATAAAATAGGCCATGAACTATGTGTGCTACTGAGTGTTCGGTATGGATTCATTCCATCTGTGCACAACCCTAGTTTGAGATTTATTATTTCATTTCCAAATGTAGAATACTGCACATCAATTTTCTTCCATTGTGGACAATCAGCTGGATGACGTATTTTTCCATCACATACCTGCTCTTCAGCATGCCATCTTAACCTTTTTGCATCATGTGAATTAGAAAATAAATGTTTGAAACGATTAATTATAGGAAGATACCAAAATACCTTTGAAGGGAGCTTTGTAATCTCTACATCACCCTGTGATTTTTCTTTCACCTTATACCGTGATGTCCCACATTTTGGACACTCTGACAGAAATTCATATTCCTTCCTATATATAATGCAGTCATTCGTACAGGCATGTATTTTCTTGTATCCCAATCCCATCAGGAATAATATTTTCTTGGCTTTGTAATGTGAATCTAGAAGATCGTTATCTTTTGGAAGAATGTCTTTCATCAATTGCAGCAGCTCTGTAAAACTTCTGTCACTCCATCCATGCTTCGCCTTCAGGTTAATCAATCTTAACACCGCCGATAGAACCGTAAAATCTGTACAACCGGGATATAATGGTTTTTCAGCATCACCATATAGACGTGAAACTGTCAGTTCTATCTCAATTTGTTCTGCTACAATATCGCGAATCATTTCTTCAATTCCATCGGAGTTACCATCTTGCGAATCATCATCATCAGTGACATTCCGTCCAGTTTCACCATGCCAAATCCAAGGGCTGTAACTCGGATTAAAACCATGACATATCAGATGATCTTTTATCTCTCTACTTTTCAACTTCTTCATATTCAAACATTTCATGCATGGACAGAAAAAAATGTCACTACTTGGAACATTTCATTTTGCAAATTCCAAAAAGGCATCAACACCTTCCTCAAATTCATTTCTCATTCGATGTGCCGTAATCCAACTTCGACTCATTATTACCTATAAAAATATCAACAAAAAATATATATTTTTAAGATAAGAAAAATACATGTTTATATGAAAAAAATCATAATTTGAATGTAAAACAATTTAAAATATAAAACAAATCTATAGGTATTTAAAAAAATATGCTTGAATATTATTTTTAAAACAAAATATAGTTAGATGTAACAGTTTAAAATTTCATTGAATCAAAGAAAACCATGACGCCTAATGATTCTCCAAATAAAATATACGTCAATAAAACATAAACAAAATGATTTTTATCTGGAATAAGTGAATATGATCATATGATACACATTTATAATAATCTCATGCCAATATACTAATAAACATGTTAAAATATAGGAATACCTAATGGAGCATATAACATGTGTTATTCATGCTTGTTGTTCAATCATTATGATCTAAAGTACTCAACACTTTCAAGTGCCAAAATCTTGAAAGTAGTAGTAGTTTTCATAAGTACCCAACACCAAATAGCTATACATCGTAAGTGTCATGTTAGAAATATGAATATAGACCATTTTTTTATGTTTAATAATATTTTCATATTATCTGATCATTCTGATTATATATTAGAATTACTATATCCTTTTGATCCGATATATAATCTAAGGACATTAATATTTCTTTAGAAAAAGTAATGTTAATATCATGGTAATGTAAAAAAAAGTATATGTCGAACTATATATATGTAATACCAATAAAAAAATACATATGTGTTTGGCCTGGGTTTCACACATAAAACAACTCATCTCACAGATTAAATTTTTGAATCATCCTACATAATACATATTTTTATAACTTAGGGAATGAAAATAATAAAAGTTTTGATTTACGATACTCATTATGGGTAAACATGATATATATAAATATAATATCTAATCTCATAAAAAGATATCCATGGGGGTATAATAGCATACACAAAGCACATGATCAAAAAGATAAGTGAAACAGTTCTATATAATCATATATCATAAAACCTGAGTCCAAGTATAACAATTTTAGCATAACATAAGACATGATTTATATGATAGTGGGAACATGATTTAAAAAAACTTATTCACAAGATCACAACATTGCTATGTGGAATAACATAAGAGTGTGGCACAAACATAATCATATAAGTCATAACATATGTCAAGGGAAAACATAGTTTCATTCACCTCATATTGGGATATGTTAATCACCTTTCCTATAATTTATTATAATATTTCTTACGAGACACATCACATAACACATTGGACATGGTATAACTATCTGTATCCCATATTGATCTATGATATATAATGCATTGTCGAATGAATTAGAAGGATATTATGGACCCAAATGTCACATAATGACTAACCATATATATGGGTGAATCGTGATCATCAAATCATTTATAACAATTTCGTAGATCAATTAACTAACCAAAATGAAATGGGGGTCATAATTGTTTTTACAAAACATAATAATTATTAATACATAAAAATGTGTTTGGATGGTAAGATAAGATAATATACCTAATTCAATCTAATTATCGTTAAATTATTTCTACCTAGATATAAAAGACCTTTATAAAAAATATAATTTAACTTGAGAATGAAAAGAAAGTACCCTTTACCTTTTTTATAATGAAAAATATGAAAAGGATGATAATAATATTTAGGTATTATAATTTTTTTATGAATTATTAATAATAAAAGAAATCACCTCACTTGGTTTTGTTGAAAATCGGACATACCATTGTATTCAAGAAATCAGATACACTTTGCATGAAAAGGTCCATCATTTTTAGGAGATGACTGAAAGAAGAAATGTATTATCAGACTCACCATGAGTCCAGAATGAAATATTTGATTGTAATAGGTATGAATTGATATTTTTATGAATGCAGATGAAAACAGATGATGGTTTTCTGATCTAGGAGTTCTAAAAATCATAATTTTTTGAAAAAATATTATGATGTAAGAATGTTGAATGAAATTTTAAGGATAGGTATTACCGATTGTACCTGGTCCAATTTCATTCATGAAAATCATTTTCTGGACAATCATATTGAAAATATGATTTTAAGAAAATAAGTACTACCAATCTTCATCCAGAAAGACACATTCCAGCTAAGTAGGAAACAATAATGTTGCTGGAAGAATGGAACGTTACAGTACCACCCATTATTTTTCAGATTTTGCTGAAGCTAATCCTCAATGTTTTAAAATTAATTATTCTTTCTAAATTATTGAATAATTTGAATGGTTGTGAAGTCAAATATCTATGTTCTCATTGTCATAGTAATATTTTTATCAGATATTGATTTATTTAGATACTTAAGAGGTTGCTCGTAATGAAGTTTCTGGTATTCGGAGAGATCAATATAGCGATCATATTGGAGTTGTTACTGATTCGTATTTCAGAAGAAAAGATGAAGTATAAGTGGTTTAAGAAGATTTAATGAATCTACTTTTTCATTGTACTATAGAATCATAAAGCGTATATCAGAATGAAAATCTAGAATAAGAGTTAAAAATAGTCTTATCCAAAATACACCTGCTTGAATGTTGCGAGTTGAATGTTGTGAGTTGAATGTTGCGAGTTGAATGTTGCGAGTTGAATGGACATAATAACCATTTGCAATGACAAAAAATTCCACGAGATTCAAAAACGAATGAAAATCACATCAAGAATCGAAATAAAAACGAACGAAATAAATTCGTGGAAGGCTTACTTGAATGTCGCGAGTTGAGATGATAGATCTGAGAGGAGTGAAGAAGATAAACAATGAAGCCAAAATGAGTTTAATGCAGGCGATCGACGAGCCGATTAGGGTTTACCGCGCGAGAGAGAGACAAGCTGGCGACTGTCAATCGGAAAATCGTAAATGACAGAACACGAGCTTTAATTTTTTTTAAATGTTTTGTAACGTCGGTTATTATATAACCAATGTTATAAACTATTTTTTAGCTTTTTTACATCGGTTATCTTAAAACCGACGTAAAAAAGCTCCCGCGCTTTGGTTTTTTACGTCGGTTATTTTATAACCGACGTAAAAAACCCCCCGGGGCTTTGGTTTTTTACGTCAGTTATAAGATAACCGACGTAAAAAACCAATGTTCGGGGGGTTTTTTACGTCGGTTTCCAAATAACCGACGTAAAAAAAACCCCCGCGCATTGGTTTTTTACATCCGTTGTAAGATAACCGACGTAAAAACCCAACAGGTGCGATTTGTAACATCGGTTATTAAAATAACCGACGTGAAAAATCTACTCGCCGCATTTTTACGTCGGTTATATATAACCGACGTAAAAAATGGTGATGTAAAAAACTATTTCTGCACTAGTGAGATAATGAGAACCATGTTAAGTGAGTATTTTTTTCCAAACACTTTTGGGTTGAAGCTGTAAGTACTTCTTGTTATACTATAAATCGAGTTTTGATTAGACCTTTTCTAAATAAAACTCCTTATGAGTTATATAATGGTAGAAAACCTAGAATTTCCTACTTCAATATTTTTGGTTTCAAGGTATTAATTCTGAATACTAAAGATAATCTACACAAATTTGTACCAAAATCTGATGAAGGAATTTTCTTGGGCTACTCCAAAACTTCTAAGGCTTATAGAGTTGTCAATAAAAACACTTGTATTGTTGAAGTAACAGTACATGTCAAATTTTATGAAATTGATCCTTTTGTTTTTAAACAACCCAAATCTACATCTTTGGATGTGTTTTCAAAAACTAATTATCAACCCATGATAGAAAAACCTTCTGATAAGGAAAATGTACAAGAAAATGTTTCTGAAGCATTTAACCCAGAAGAATTTCTACCTTATATTGATGAATAGGTGTTTCAAAACCCAAATCAGTTGTCTCTAAAGAATCATATTAGTGATAATATCATTAGTTATGTGAATCAACATATATGGACTAGATGTTCCTTAATAAATGAAATAGGACATCTAGAATTTCTTTCCTAATTAGAACAAAAAAGCATTGATGAAGCTTTAGGTGATATTGATTAGATAAAAGCTATGAAAGATGAGCTAAATGAATTCAAAAGGAATAAAGTCTCGACCTTGGTTGAAAGACCTAAGGAAACTTCTGTCATTGGTGTAAAATAGGTCTTCAAAAATAAGTGTGATGAAAAAGGAATCATAGTAAGAAATAAATCTAGATTGGTTGTTAAATTATATAATCAACAAGAAGGAATAGACTATTAATAAACCTATGCTCCAGTAACTAGACATTAATCTATTTGTATCTTACTTTCCTTTACAACATTCTTCAATTTCAAATTTTTTTCAAATGGATCTGAAATGTGATTTCTTTAATGGTTATGTTCAAGAGAAAGTTTTTATTGAACAACCTCCTGGTTTTGAAGACACAAAACATCAGGAATAAGTTTTTAAACTTACCAATGCTTTGTATGGACTTAAGAAAGCCCCTGATCTTGGTATGAGATACTTACAGGATTTTTGATTCAAAATAATTACATTAATGGAAAGCAGGTCCAACATTTTTTATAAAGAAAGATAAGAAAAATGTTTTGATTTTTCAAATTTACGTTGATGACATTATATTTGGTTCAACTCAGCAATCTTTAATTGATTCCTTTGTGAATCTAAGGAAATATGAGTTCGAAATGAGTATGATGGGTGAGTTAACATTTTTCCTTGGTTTTCAAATTTCTCAAAAACTAGAAGGAATCTATATATCAAAACATAATTATATTAAAGATCTTCTTAAAACGTATGGATTTGAAAACACTAAGAGTATAAGTACTCCCCTTGGTACCTCAAACACACTTGATCATGATGAAGCTGGGAAACCAGTAGATCAAACATCTTTTAGAAGTATGATAGGAAGTTTAATTTACTTGACAGCTAGTCATCCAGACTTAATGTTTTCAATATTATTATGTTCAAGATATCAATTAAATCCTAAGAAATCTAATTTAAAGGCAGTGAAAATAATTTTTTACTACTTAAAGGGAACCATTGATTTAGGATTCTTTTATACTTCTGGAAATGATTTTTTTCTAAAAAGTTTTTCAAATGATGACATTGGTGGATGTAGAATAGATAGAAAAAGCACATCCTGAACTTGTCATTTATTAGGAGATTCATTAGTTTCTTGGTCATGCAAGAAGCAACACTCAGTAGCTCTTTCCACTACTAAAGCTGAATATGTAGCAGCTAGAAGTTGTTGTTCTCATGTTTTGTGGATGCAACACACACTCACGGACTATTGTATGAGTTTTACCAAGACAAAAATTTTGTGTGATAATACTGTAGAGGCCCAAAGCTTGATGTACATGGACATTACATTACTTTTTCGGAATACTTAATACATAACAAAAACATACACTCAATGATCGTAATAGTTTAGTGTCTTTGGAAACTCAGAATATAATCTTCTAATATTGTTGAAAGATCTTCGACATCTCCCATAAAGATCTTCCTTTTTATTCTTACCTAAAAACATTCTTTATATCCTGGGAAAAGAAAACATATAAAGGGTGAGCTCAAATGCTCAGTAAGGGTAATCATGGAGAAAATAAAACAAACCATATACATTTGAACTTCAAAACATTAACATAATATTTAAACATCAAAATTTGGAGCAATGACATAAAACATGGTAGTATGTAAGGCATAGATCATAATGGATCATTAATAATGATAAAATAGCATGGTAATAAAACTTTTCATTGTGGAAAAACATTAATCACATGATATTATTTTTATAGTAGCCAAGGCATTGCTGCCAAGACAATCTTTGTGGACAAAGTCCCTTACAGAATCGAGTTCACTCCTCATTCCAGTCTGGTATCACTGAACTGGATTAACTTACCGTTCCAGTCATGTCTATCTCATGAGATTTAAATCTTTACCCAATGCATTGGAGGGAGATATAGGTCCCACCCATCTCATATTGAAATCATTCTTACTTGTGCAACAACATGAACATAAATCATTCATCATTACCCAAAGAATAAAATGGGTTACATAAACATCATCCCATCATAACATAATCCATATAAAACAAATGGATATAATTTCATAATAAGAAGAGTGAAACCATGTAAATCATAGAGACATTATACTTGGAATATACACATATGAAATAATGTCATCTTAGATGGAAAATGGTTTTGATAAAACACTTGAAATAAATTCTTGAGGAAAATATACTTTCTTATTCAAAATAATTTTCTTTTCACAAAATGCCATGAAATTTTAAAAGAAATGTATTTTGTTGAAAATAGTCATAAAATCTTGTAGAGTAAACTTCATGAAAATGAGGCGTTATGAAACCTTAAAAATCCATTCACGCCGCATAAGTTAAAAATAACATTCTTCTCGTACTTTTGTCAAAAAAGTCAAAAAGTTCCCCGGGTGGTAAAAAAAAGTAAGATTCCTTTCATAACATGTGGTAACATTCAAGAATGGCTAAAAATGACTTTAAAAATACATGAAAACATTTTTATAAAACATGGTCATGGATTATAACAATAACCCCAGTAAATACTTACGAATAACAATCTCGGATAAGAACGCGATTGGAATAGTTATCCCTTACCTTAGGTTCGATATGCTTCATACATATCCAAACCTCATGTATAATGATTTAAATAATGTCATTGAATTATAACAGAATCATATTCATTTTTTTGATATCATATATGGTTCACTTATGACTTTATATTACCCGTTCTTTTGTAAATTCATGTTAAAGTAGCATTTTGGGTAAAATCGTTTCATTTATCGTCCGTGTTTTGACTTGTAATTATTAATATGATTACACAGATCATGATTAGTTAATTCCAGAATATAAATTATGTTTTATATATAATATATATTCAGAATATACATATATATAATATATCTATAAATGGATAGAAATACACCGTTTATGGAGACGGTAGGTCGTACGTATGTATGAACGTTGTTTTAGTTTCCTTATTGAATTGAAGGGAATTATGTAGATGACATACATATATATATACATAAATCTAGTAGCATTATTATGTCATATATTTCATGATTACTTATTATATATACTTTATAATCATTCTTTAATTGTTAACATGGAAAATGAATCTCATCGCGTCGTGGAGACGGTAATTTGTACATACGCACGAGCGATGATATCGTTCCCATATTTATTCAATGGAATTGGAGTGGATGATATAATATCATAGAATCAATATTATTTTATAATAACCATATATATTTATTCTTGACACCATTATTCCCATTCAAGTAAGGTGGTAGTGGAAAAACAGATTACACCACGGCGTGGAGACGGTATTCCGTACGTACGCACGCACAGTGATTTCATTTTCCATAGGATGGATAGAAGGTGAAATAGTTTTGTTTCATATTTATAATAACATATTAGTATATAAGGGATAATTATGTTATTACTTCATAATTAAACCATTAAAGAAGAGGAATTATAAGAAGAAAGAAACTTGAATGAATCGGTATAAGGTATTACCTCTTTCTTGAAGTGCCTCCTTTGAACATCCTCTTAGGGCACTAGAGTTGGTTTTTGAGAAGACCAATACCTCTATAAGGTTTCTAGGGAAGTGGGTAAGTGAAATGGGCATAGTTTGGACGATCTTAAAGGCTCAAAATGGTGTGATGAGGAGAGGGAGGAGGTTCCCTTTTATAAGGGAGGAGAGGGGCTCCTTCAGAATTATAAGAAATATTTATTTATAATAAATTCCAACCCCACTAACAAAAATCCAAAATGACTCAAATCCAAATATTAGATTATATGGGGTTGCAATCTCATCAACCAATAAAATTTAGAGAATTTTTTAAATTATTTTAAACATTATCAACAAGATTTATCTATTTAATTTTATTTATGGTAATAATATTCTAAATTTTAAATGATTGTAAATAATTACTTATGTGTTTTTAATTGTCTGTAATTGTATACTTTATTACATTTTAGGCCATATAAATTTTAATTTATAATTTTTAAATATTTTTGTGATTTTTAAATGATTTTATAATATGTAATTTTTATAAAATAACAATAGTGTCAATTTTGACACTATTCATTTATTTGAATTTAAATAAAATATACAGAAAAGATATGTTCAAAATAAAAGCTTTAATAGATTCATAACATGTCATATTTATCTAAAAAATTAGTGGATCACATTAAATAGTTCATATAATATTTATTTTAATACTGTTAAAATCATTTATTTGATAATTCTCTTAATAAAACAATTACTACATCATTTTTTTTAAATAATTTATTATACATATTAGTTGTATAATTATTAAAAATAAACTCATATGATTAATATAAATATAATACCTTTAATATAATATTTTTACTCGAATTTATCATCTTAAAATCACAATATTTAAATTTTTATATTTATTAAATTATGAAGGTGACATCTTTGACATCATTTAAAATAATATAATATAAATGTATTAATCTGTTTTATAAGTCTCAAAATGGTCCAAAAATAGACCCTTGTATGATTATGGTATATATATACTCGAAAAATTAGGTTTGGTCATGTTTCTAGTCCTTTTGATAGGTATTATTATTTTAATAAAAACTATATTATTGATTTTTCGCTAAATAAACAATTTCTGCATCACTATTGTGTCACCATTAATGATAATCATTTAATCTATAAAAATTATAAATCAATTTACATGATATAGATAATTTTATTATAATTCTGAAGACTATTAATGTTTGAAGTTTCATGAAGTTTATCACTAAATTTAAATTATTATACTTATAATATTTTAGAGAGTGACATGTTGTCACTTTCTTTTTTTTTAATAATAATTAAATTATTTTCATGGTCAAAAGTACATAAAATCAATCTAATATGACTCTTAGATGATATGGGTCTACCTTTAGTCATCCAATAGAATTTTGGCATGTTTTAGGGTAATTTTATAATCTTATTTTTACCCTTAATTAGCCGATTTACCTTTAACTGTAGTAAATAAAAATTACCGTAGTTACTAATCATAATATCAAAAAAATTATAAGTAAAATATTAACATAATCTGGACCCACTAAATTCCAATATGGAATAAATTTTTCAAAATTGAAAATACAGAAGTTGTAGTAATTAATTTAAAATTAATCATGTTGTTAAGAAAATGGGTTTTAAAAGTTAAAACATTGCAAAAGATTGAAAAGGTTTTACATATGAATTCAATGTAAAATCAATGATAATGACATACATTATATTAAATGGTAAAAATATATTCTATTTATACTTTAAAACCATAAAATATTATAATTTAACCATATAAATTATTATGATGAAAAAAGTTGTTTTTAATTAAAATATACCGTGTTTTTACTATTCATTAAAATATGAAAGTTATCAGAAAAATATCGAAACATTATCCAATGTAAATTTTTATATCCTGATTCAAAATAAGAAGTTTATTTTGAAAAATTTAACTTATAAACTTGTCAAAAATTATATTTAAAATGGGTGCACCATCAAAAGGCGACAAAACTGCATTTTTTTGAAAAATAATTATTTTACCCAAAAAATTTATTTTGTTCTCATACCATGTTATATAAAATTTATAAGATGAATTATAATGTCATAAAATTAAAAATTTATTTACTACTATTCATAAAGGGTAGTTTATAATAATATTATAACCATATATCGTTGTTTAGTGAAACCTGGTATTGCGTACAACACACGCTATCGAGGAAGGTTGTGATTGCATGTAATGCAAGCCAAGTCAGGGTTGCGTGTAGTGCAAGACTTCTTTGTTGTTGTGAATAAAAAAATCCAACCATATTTCATTTATACATTGAATATATATATATATATACACTCAATTTTTTGTAGAATCACTACTATCAAACAAACTTGAAATTGTGTGTAACACGATCCAAGATTAGTGTTGCGTATACTGCAAGCTAATATGGTGTTGCATATAGCGCAAGATAATCTTGGTGTAGTGTAAAACAGAAGATATGAAAGAAATGAAAAATAATATATCTTATAAAATCTCGGGTTGTTACATTCTACCCCCCCTTAAAATGAATTTCTCCCTCAAAATTCATCGGGGTTATAAATCGTTTACTATTCATAGAAACCCACATCGTAAAAAGGAATACTAAAACATAATTTCAAAAAACTACAGTATGAAATGTAATGATTACCCAAATTAACTCATCAATGGGTTTCTATATAGGAGAACATAAGTTAAAATATGGATATGGAAGAAAAATCTAACCATCAAGTTCTGATGGAGAGTGGTAGAGAACATGGCTATGAAAACACCAACAATCACAAATCCATACATTTTTTATGTTCTAAGGAACCATCTGATTCATCAGATATGAGGTCACTAGGACAACATTTTTGGTTTTCAAGATCATTTCCCTAATGTTGAAGAATTTTCTAATCAAAAGAAATAATTACTTGATTTTGGTACAATCTCATCGTTGTTCATGCCTTGAACAATTTCCATTTCATCTCTTAAAGAAATGAAGTTGAATTTGTCATTCATGAAGTGTTAGTAGATCATGTGATAGAATGATGAGTCATTCCATCTGTTTCAAACAAAAGGTTAGAAAAAGTTATCAAATATACATAAGTCCGTCTATGGTGTGGTTAATCTTATATGATTCCAAAAATGGACTTATACTTCATCTATCATACCTCTTAATAAAATAAAACTAGTTTCTACTAACAAGGGACTTCCTGTAGGCCAGTGGTAGGTGATAAAAGAATGTCGCACTTCGGTTGTGGGTTCGATTCCCGCAACCTTTTCCGACACGACGGGTTGTCGCCCATCCTGCAGGTTTTCCTTTTTCTAAAACTACATAATTATAACATTCCATCAATAATATCGAAAACATTTCTAGCCTTAAACAATACTAACTTATGTCCAACATAATCGATTTCAAATATTTAGGCTTATCCAAAATACTTCTGTCCAAGCTTATAGTATAAAGAAAACAATTACTAGAAATTTCATCTAATGAGCATGTGAATACCATCATTTATCCCCCATATATCATACGATATATCTTGTTGGTCCCATTCCAAACATGTGAATACCTTAATCATGAATTCTATTGAAAAATTAATACCCATTGAACCTTAGTGAAAACATGAATTCTGTCAAAATTTAACTCTTTCCACATACCAAAATCCCAAAATTTTGATATACTCAAACCATGATATCTCTTTGTCCTTATATCAGTCATGAGCTCATGAATACTATCAAACATTTCATTTTCTCCTTATCCCTTCCTTATGAACATATCATCTGCTTTCCAAAATATTTGAATCACTTTTCATGTTTACCGGTATGATATAATTATTTAAAACGACAATGGACCAATACATAGATATTCCAATATACCATAAAAGTACCTCAACAACATTATTCTTGAATACCTATACATAAACACTTCAATACATCCTCTTCAATGATTTTCATGGAACAAGTCCTTCCTTGATTAAGAATTAACCTCTTAGGTCAGGGCATTGAGTTGGGTAATGCCCATGTTCTCCACAAATAAGACATTAAACTCCATAACAGTTTGTCACTCTATGACCCTTTTCTCCACACAGATAGCATCTTCCCATCCATTTGAGGTATTCCTCAAGGTTCTTCTTCCCTTATTTAGAAATCTCAATCTTCCTTTCTCTATGATCCTCACCATGCGAACATGCATAAAATTCCATCTTCCTCTTATTTGATGACTTAGGAATACCACCAAAGTTCACCTTATTAATCATATATCGTGATGACTGATTCAGCATAATCACAATATCTTTCTATCTAGGCATTATACAATTTTGTTGATCACAGTCACCAATTTTTCCATCAGAATCAATGTTAACTGAATTCCTTCACTTTCCCTCCATTGACTAAAACCAGAAACCATAGTGTAAGAAATAGTTAAAATAACGAGGAACCACATAATCATTAAACGTCACTTTTGGTATGTATAACTTATCACACATTCTTTAATCAATGACACCTTAGGTTTACCCTAGGTTATTCATGATCATCAACATAACTCTAGGAATTTAACCTATAGTTATACTAAACCTTAGGGACATCCCTATACATACCTTAGAAATATCTATAGGGATCTCACTAAAGTTTTCGCATCCTAGTTTCCAAAGGTTAACTAATCCTTTCCTCTGATACCAAATGTTGAGACCCAAAGCTTGACGTACATGGAAATTACATTACTTTTGTGGAATACATAATACATAACAAAAACAAACACTCAAGGATCGTAATAGTTTAGTTTCTTTGGAAACTCAGAATATAATCTTCTAATCTTGTTGAAATATCTTCAACATCTCCCATAAAGATCTTCCTTTTTTCCATACCTAAAACATTTATTTATATCCAGGGGAAAAGAAAACATATAAAGTGTGATCTCAAATGCTCAGTAAGGGTAAGCATGTAGAAAATAAAACAAACCATATACATTTGAACTTCAAAACATGAACATAATATTTAAACATCAAAATCTTGAGCAATGACATAAAACATGGAAGTACGTAAGGAATAGATCATAATGGATCATCAATCATGATAAAATATCATTGGAATAAAACTTTTAATTGTGGAAAAACATTAAGCACATGATATGATTTCCATAGTAGCCAAGTCATTACTGCCAAGACCATCTTAGTGGACAAAGTCCATTACTGAATCGAGTTCACTCCTTGTTCCAGACCTGTATCAATGAACCGGATTAACTTGACGTTCCAGCCATGTCTATCTGATGAGATATAAATCTTTACCCAATGCATTAGAGGTAGATATAGGTCTCACCCATCTCATATTGAAATCATTCTTACTTGTGCCACAACATGAACATAAATCATTCATCATTTCCCAAAGAATAAAATGGGTTTCATAAGCATCATCCCATCATAACATAATCCATATAAAAAAAATGGATATCATTTCATCATAAGAAAAGTGAAACCATGTAAATCATTGAGACATTATACTTGGAACATACACATGTGAAATAATGTCATCTTAGATGGAAAATCATTTTGATAAAACACTTGAAATAAATTCTTGAGGAAAATATCCTTTCTTATTCAAAATAATTTTCTTTTCACAAAATGCCATGAAATTTTAAAATAAAAGTATTTTGTTTAAAATATTAATAAAATATTTTAGAGTAAGATTTATGAAAATTAGGCGTTATGAAACCTTAAAAATCCATTCACGCCGCATAAGTTAAAAATAACATTCTTATCGTACTTTTTTCAGAAAAGTCAAAAAGTTCCCCGTGTGGTAAAAAAAAGTAAGACTCCTTTCATAACATGTGGTAAATTTCAAAAATGGGTAAAAATGACTTTAAAAATAGATGAAAACATTTTTAGAAATCACGGGCATGGATGATAACAATAACCCCAGTAAATACTTACGAATAACAATCTTGAATAAGAACGAGATTGGAATAGTTATCCCTTACCTTAGGTCCGATATGCTTCGTACGTATCCTAACCTCCTGTATAATGATTTAAATAATGTTATTGAATTTTTACAGAATCATATTCACTGTTATGATATCATATATGGTTCACTTATGACATTATATTACCCGTTCTTTCATAAATTCATGTTAAAGTAGTGTTTTATGTAAATTCGTTTCATTTATTGTCCGTGTTTTGACTTGTAATTATTAATAAGATTACTTATATCATGATTACTTAATTCTAGAATATAAAACATGGTTTATATATAATATATATTAAGAATATACATATATATAATATATTGATAAATGGAAAGAAATATATCATTCCTGGAGACGGTAGGTCGTACGTACGCATGAACACTGTTTTCGTTTCCTTATTGAATTGAATGGAATTAAGTAGATGACATACATATATATATACATAAATCCAGTAGAATTATTATTTCATATATTTCATGATTAATATATATATACTTTATAATCATTCTTGAATTGATAACATGGAAAATGAATCTCATCGCGTCGTGGAGACGGTAATTCGTACGTACGCACGAGCGATGATATCGTTCCCATATTTATTGAATGGGATTAGAGTGGATGATATAATATCCTAGAATCAATATGATGTTATAATAACCATATATATTTATTGTTTACACTGTTATACCCATCCAAGTAAGGTGCTGATGGAAAAACATATTACACCACAGTGTGGAGACGGTATTCCGTACGTACGCACACGCGGTGATTTCATTTTTCATAGGATGGATAGAAGGTGGAATAGGGTTTTTTAATATTTATAATAACATATCTTTATATGAGGTATAATTATTTTATTACTTCATAATGAAATCATTAAAGAATATGAAGTATAAGAAGAAAGAAACTAGAATGAATCGGTAGAAGGTATTACCTCTTTCTCAAAGTTCCTCCTTTAAACTTCCTCTTAGGGCACTAGAGTTGGTCATTGGAGAAGACCAGTACCTCTATAAGGTTTCTAGGGAAGTGGGGAAGTGAAATGGGCAGAGTTTGGATGATCTTCAAGGCTAAAAATGGTGTGATGAGGAGAGGGAGGAGGTTCCCTTTTATAAGGGAGGAGAGGGGCACCTTTAGAATTATAAGAAATATTAATTTATAATAAATTCAAACCCCACTAAAAAACCTCCAAAATGACTCAAATAAGAATATTAGATGAGATAGGGTTGTAACCTCATAAAAAAATAAAATTTAAACAAGTTGGGAATTTATTTTAATCATTATCAACATGATTTATCTATTTCATTTTATTTGTGGTAATAATATTCTAAATTTTAAATCATTATAAATAATTACTTATGTGTTATAAATTGTCCATAATTGTATAATTAATTATATTATAGACCATATAAATTTTAATTTATAATTTTGAAATATTTTTTGTGATTTTTAAACGATTTTATAATATGTAAGTTTTATAAAATATCAATAGTGTCAATTTTGACACTATTCATTTATTTGAATTTAAATAAAATATACACAAAATATATGTTCTAAATAAAAGATTTAATATATTTAAAACATTTCATATTTATCTAAAAAATTATTGGAGCATATTAAATAGTTCATATAATATTTATTTTAATACTTTTAAAATCATTTATTTGATATTCCTCTTAATAAAATAATTACTACTTCATTTTTGTATAATAATTTAATATACTTATTAGTTATATAAAAATTAAAAATAAACTCTTATGATGAATATAAATATAATACCTTTCATAATAATATTTTTACTCGAATTTATCATCTTAAAATCACTATATTTAAATTGTTATATTTATTAAATTATGAAGGTGACATCTTTGACATCATTTAAAATAATATAATATAAATGTCCTAATATATTTTATAAGGCTCCAAATGGTCCAAAAAACTACCCTTTCATGTTTAGGGTATATATATACTCGACCAATGTGGTTTGGTCATGTTTCTGGTCCTTTTGATAGGTATTATTATTTTAATAAAATCTATATTATTGATTTTTCGCTTAATAAAAAATTTCTGCATCACTATTGTGTCATCGTTAATGACAATTATATAATCCCTAAAAATTATAAATAAATTTACATGATGTATATAATTTAATTATATTTTTGGAGACTATTAATGTTCGAAGTTTCATGAAGTTTATCACTAAATTAAAATTATTATACTTATAATATTTTAGAGAGTGACATGTTGTCACTTTCTTTGATTTTAATAATAATTAAATTATTTTCATGGTCAAAAGTCCATAAAATGAATCTAATCCGACACTTTGGTGATATGGGTCGACCTTTAGTCATCCAATATAATTTTTTAATGTGTTAGGGTAATTTTATAATCTTATTTTTACCCTTAATTACCCATTTTACCTTTAACTACAGTAAATAAAAATTACCGTAGTTACTATTCATAATATCAAAAAAATAAAAGTAACCTATTAACATAATTTGGACCCACTGAATTCAAATATGGAATCCATTTTTCAAAATTCAAAATTCAAAAGTTGCAGTAATTAATTTAAAATTAATCTCGTTGTTAAGAAAATGGGTTTTAAAAGTTAAAACATTGAAAAAGATTGAAATGATTTTACCTATGAATTCAATGTAAAATCAATGCTAATGACCTAAGTTATATTAAATGGTAAAAATATATTCTATTTATACTTTAAAACAATTCAATATTATAATTTAACCTTATAAATTATAACGATGAAAAAAGTTTTTTTTAATTAAAATATAGCGTGTTTTTACTATTCATTAAAATATGAAAGTTATCAGATAATATCAAAACATTATCCAATGTAAATTTTTATATACTGATTCAAAATAAGAAGCTTATTTTGTAAAATATAACTTATAAACTTGTCAAAAATTATATTTAAAATGGGTGCACCATCAAAAGGCAGCAAAACAGCATTTTTTTGAAAAATACTTATTTTACCCGAAAATTTTATTTTATTCTCATACCATGTTCTATAAAATGTGTAAGATGAATTATAATGTCATAAAATTAAAAATTTATTTACTACTATTCATAACGGCTAGTTTATAATAATGTTATAACCATATATCGTTGTTTAGTGAAACCTGGTATTGCGTACAACACACGCTATCGAGGAAGGTTGTGATTGCATGTAATGCAAGCCAAGTCAGGGTTGCGTGTAGTGTAAGACTCCTTTTTTTTACGTATAACAAAATCCAAGCATATTTTATTTATACATTGAATATATATATATATACACTCAATGTTGCGTAGAATAACTACTATCAAACAAACTTGAAATTGTGTGTAACACGATCCAAGATTAGTGTTTCGTTTACTATAAGCTAATACAGAGTTGCGTATAGCACAAGATAATCTTGGTGTAGCGTACAACAGAATATATGAAAGAAATTAAAAAGAATATATCTTATAAAATCTTGGGTTGTTACAAATACTAGTGTCATTTCTTTAAGAAAAAACCCCACACATCACCCTATTTCAAAACACATATATATTAGGCATCACTTTCTTAGGGATCACACACAAAAAGAGGATATTATTCTTCAATTTATTGGAACGGAAGATCAACTTGCTGATATTTTCACAAAATCATTACCCTCAGATAGATTTAAATACATTAAACAGAAGTTAGGAATGATAACTGTAAGGTAATCTTCCTTGTTGACATTCTATAGAAACCAATATCCATGCAATAATAAAATAATTTTCATAGGTGGTACATTTTCTAGTTAGTTTTCCAAATATTTCATAATGAAGTATTTCAAATTTTTAGTAATAAAGTTTTTTTAAAAAAAATCATAATGATATTTTTTTTAGTCAGTTTTTCAAAATTTTCCATAATCAAATTTTTAGAATCTAAAGTTCTTCAAGAAGAATTTTCCTCAATACTAATAATTTTCCTATCAATCTGATATGTATGATTCTTTCTTGAGTTTTCATAATCATCCTTTACTTACAATAATTTTCTTTTGTTTTTAAATTTTTCAAATTCTCTTTTCCTTAAATTTTAATGTTTTTTATAAAAACCTCAAAATATTGGATCTGAGATTTCCTTAAAGCTATCATCTCAATCGTCAGATCTTATCAAAATGATTGGAAGTTGTTGGATAAATTAGGGTAGTTGAACTGTCACTTCAAACACCTATATAATGGAACCCTTGTTTTTTGTCCCACATCGAACTCAAAGCTTTTGCGTCTTGATGTTCTGCCTCTCTACTTAATCCAATTCTGAACTTCTCAGAGTTTTCTCAATTCAGAATGTCTATAGAATAATCCTCTCAAAAAGATATGTCTACTATCAAGACAATTCCAGAGTGGCAGGTGTATAGAGAAAGGATAGTTAATCTGAACTTCTTCAACAAGTATGATTCTATAATCTCAAAAAACATTAAGCTGAATAGATGGGAAAGCATTTTCGTATCGAAGCCAGGTACTCAAGATTCGGTATATCTAGATTTTCTTATTGGGTTTTATGAATCAGTCAGTTTCTTTAATGAAGAAGTCAGAGAAAAGTTCTCATTTAAAAGATATGGAAAAACCTATGCTCTATCATATACTAAGGCAGAAGTCTTAGTTGGTATTCCATATGAAGTGGAAGCTGAATTCTGTTCGCAAAAGTTGTCGGATGTCAAAAGAAGCATTGTAAAGGTGAATGCTATGGAGAGCCTCGGTCTTAATGATGTCAAGACTCTGATTATTTCTCACCTCTATACAAATAATCGGATCCTTTAATTATGGGTTCAAGGATTTATCATTATGAAAAAAGGTGACAAGGACACCTTGAAGAAGAGTGATATGTATATTCTAGATTTTCTGGTGAATCTAAGGGTGATTAATTTGGTCAAGAATATTCTGATTACAATCGAGAATATCAAGAATGTAAATATAAAGGCTCAGATTATCATGTACCCGACCATTATTTCCAAGATGATTGTTTGGTGTCTTGAATCCCTTAAAATTCCTTGTAGTCTGAAGATGAGGAATTGAAAAGTCTCGCTATTCCACAATGATACCTTGAAGAGGATGAACATTGGTTTCTCTAAAGAATCAGGAGAATTTTATGACCTACCAGAAGAGGAAGATGAAGCTATTCCAAAAAAGCAATAAATGGCCAAACCATCCAAAAAGATTAAAAATAATAGGAAATTGAAGGAAGTAGAAGAAGAAGAGAAAACCCCAAAAGCTAAGGAATCTCAATCCGCACCTCCTAAACCTAAGAAGAAAAAATCATATCTGGATGAGGTTGTAGCAAAGTGGGGGGAAGATAAGAAAAACCAAAAAGAAGGGGAACCATAGTTTGTTATGGATCCTGTAGAAGAAAATTCTTTTAAAGAGAAGACATCTGATGAGCTTGAGAGACAAGATAAAGAAAAGAAGTTAAAAAAGAAGATTTTGGAAGCTGAGATAGTTCAATCCCTTCTGAGGGATACTGAGAAAGCATCTGAGATCATTCCAGTACCAGAATCTTTTTTGGTTGAGGCTTTACCTGAAACTGCAGTGAAGAAGTTTCTCACTCTTGAAAAATCCAAAGAAAGAGAAGAAGAAGTAGTAGAAAGTTTTGAAGATGAAGTTGAAAGTAGTGGTGACACCACATATTTAATTAAGGGGGTGGAAGATTCCCATGAAAAAGAAATTCCATCCAAGAAATTGTCAATTCAAACATCAGAAGCAGAATATTCAAAGATGGATAAACATGGGAAAGATGAGAAAGAGGAGGATGAGAATTATGAAAAATAATTAAATAATCTCTCTGAGGAACAAAGTTTTAATCATCATTTAATACACCCAGATGATTCTAAGGAAGGAGACTAGAAAAATAAAATAGATGAAGATATAATTGTTTAGCTGTCTGATAGTGAACATGAATCTCTGGATGAGGAAGTCATTCTGATGGTTGATAAGGGTAAAAATGTTGTTGTTGATACATCTACTAAAGTGGTTGTTAATAATAAGGAAACTGGTGAATTATCAAAGAGTAAGCTTGTTGAGCTAGAGAAAGAGCCCTCACCAAGCAATGTTTCAGATTCGGAATCTTCTTCACTTGGACATGATTTCGTGGTCCAGTCCTTGAAAAGCTTGTAGGGACCATTCCTATGTTTCTTAGTATTGACTCTAGATGTCAGATGCTTCAACACACACTAAATCAAAAAAAAATTTAGTGTCCATGGTGATGGACAAGTGTGTCAATCTGGAGGTAGACTTCAAATTTTTCTTTATCAACTATGATGCCCATAAAAGGTCATGCAAGAAGATGACTAGCTGGTAAAGAAATACTATTGAATAAATACAGATTCTTGATGAGTTCCAAGATAGTTTCAAGGAGGCTTTTGACCCCAAAGATAGTAAATTTTCGGATCTTACCAAGTCTTTTAAGGAAAATCTTACATTTTAATAGAATACTCGGATGCAAGATGTAAAATATCTAAATGGGAAGTTTTATTCTATTCATCAAAGTTGTAAAAGATAAAGTGATCTCAGGATAGATATGGAAGAGAATCTAGTGAAGTGGGAAGAAGCCTTGAAGGCTCGGGATGAAATTCTCAAGGATCAAATAGATGAAATCAAAGCTCTAGAAAAGAAAGAAGATGATCAGGATCTGATTCTTAAGCGAGCATAAGAAGATCCCAAAGAACAAAAAAAATTAAAAACTAGTCAAAAATTTGATGCCCAAGGATAAGGAAGGATGATCTTGTTTAAATCTGATATTTTGTTGTATTCCTTTCTTTGTATATATTTTTCCTACTATAATGAAATTTTTTGTTCCCAGTCTTTTGGATGTAATGTACTAATATTTTAGGTATCATAAATTCTTTTTCCCATTCCTTCAAATTCTTTTTGAAAATCACAAAGGGGGATAAACGAAAAAAGAATACTAAGTAAAGAAGAAATATCCCTAAGTAAGGAAGTACTTATCTAAGGGGGAGTTTTCATTACAAAGATTTTTGTACTCAAGATAATGAAAAATATCATTCAGTAAATCTATAATATGATCCTTAGTGTTATAAATACTAAGGGGGGGGGGTTAGTCTTATTCACCATTTCCCATATAATCAGAGGGATGAGTTTTATTTTCAAAGTCTAGAAAAATATTTTCAAAGTCCTTTTTTTATTTTATTCTTTTTCTTAAGGATCTTTGTGCTTTCCAAAAAGGGGGAGATTGTTGAGTCAATAAGGTTTTCATTATGAATTTTTCATTCCTTCATGATTGAGGATATTTTTAAGCCAATAAGGTTTCCTTATGACTTTACCATTCCTTCTTGTTTTAAAAATCACAAACACCTTATCTCAAGGTAAATTTCATTTTACCCTATGTTTTACTTCTATAAGGAAATTTTTCCTTCCCCAAGGAAATTTATCCTTATCATGTTTTTCATTGTTCATTACCTTGTATAAGTGTAAAATTGGGTTTCATATATAAAACCTCATAATCATATAATACTTAGATATAGAACATTCTGTTTTAAGGATCCGATTTCTGACTCTGAGTTCTATGAATTCAGACTTCGAACTCTTCTAAGTTCTAACTCTGAGTTCACTGAATTCTGACTCTAAACTCTTCTGAGTTCTAACTTTGAGTTCTCTAAATTCATACTCCGAACTCTTCTGATTTCTGACTCTGATTTCTCTAAATTCAGACTCCAAACTCTTCTGATTTTTGACTCCGAGTTCTCTCAATTCAGACTTTGAACTCTTTTTAGTTATGACTCCAAGTTCTCTAAATTCAGACTCCGAACTCTTATGAGTTCTGACTCCAAATCCTAATGAATTCAGACTCTAATCTTTGTAAGTTCAGACTCTGAATTCTCAAGATTTCTGAATCTGAACATTTTAATTTTAGGTTCCAAATTCTTGTGAATCTAGATACCGAATTTCCTTGAAATTCATACTCCATAATTCTATAGATTTCAGGTTCTGAATTCTATAGAAAACAGAATCGTAATATCCATGTATTATGGACACCAAAGGTGTTTTTTGTTAGACTTTTAACTCTTATTTTATTTCATTCTGAATATTTTATTTTGGTTATGTAAACATATTTTTGCTTACATTTGTTTTTCTTATAAAACGATGTCATGATTTGAGTTACTAACTTACTATTGTTTGAGTGACACATGTATAGGTCCCTCCGAAATTCAAGGAAAAATATGAGTATTGGCGGAGGGAGCTGACTATTGGTGTTGTGCCTATAAATAGGAGCTCATTTAAAAGAGAACATAACAGGATGATCAATCTAAAGATTACATGTTGCTGAAGTGATTTCTATAGAGATAGACTTTATTTCCTTGTGCGTACAGAAATTATTGTTCATATTTGATTTGTGAGACTCCTATTTTTATTGTGTATAATAGAGGGCTTACAAGGATAGGAAGGCAGATGTGTCGACTACCTTGAAGTTGGGGGCTTCCTTGCTGAGGAAAACAAAGGTGCTGACTACATTGAAGTTCAGGGCTTGCAAGGATTTCATGACAAACTCTGATCTTCGTATCGAGGGCTTACCCTGGTGTGGGTAAGACAAACATTCTTCAAAGTATAAATCAAGGGACCTTTATCCAAGGTTATTGGATACCCTTCTCTTTGGGTTAAAATATTTACTACTTGTTACTTGTTTTGTTTCAAGTTTTCCTCTGCATTTTTTTATTGTATAGGAAAGTATAGCTATCTTATACTTCCTTATACTTGTATACTCTAATTTAGTTAAATTATATATGCTTTAAGGTAGAATATTTATCTTTGTAAACTTGCATTAATATTCTTTTTCCGAAACCATCTTTTCCGGAATCACTTTCTTGAAATCATATTTCTGGAATCTAACAAGTGTGTAGAACTAGAGGTTTTGTGAATTCCCTTGTTTATCCTTGATAAACAATAGAACGGTTTCTAACCAACTTGAAAAGTTCCTAGTTTTTTTAAAGTATACAAGTAATCCCCCTCTTGTATGTTGAGAATCATACGATACTACAATCTGTATCTTCATTCATTATTTCGATCCTACAGTATTGAGGTGATCAACGCATCAGTGGGTTTCAGGAGTCAAAAATAGTCAGGGAGATGGTTGGTAGTGGTGAAAGATCCACAAAAACATACTCTATAGCTCGATGATGTTGGATAGATTGTCTAAATCATCCATGGTATTGACATGTCAGATTAAAATGGCTTGATATGTAATTTCTTGGAGGATGGTGTTATGCAGGAGCCCTCGGGCATAACTGCTTGATGGGTGCGGGAAAAAACCAGGTAAGATCTAAAGGGGTAGGCACCAAAAGTGGTACAGAGTAAGAAGAATCCACCGGAAAAGAAAATCACATTGGATGTATCAAAGGGTGTAACTTTTTCCATCTGTACCAGAAACCATGCAGTTCTGTAAGGGGAAATGCTCTCTGAGTAGGATTGCAGGTCGGGAGGCTTAAATAATCATGAAGTAACAACTGGAGAGGGGGGTTTTCATTGTGTCTGGTATTTGTTCCTTCATGTTATGTACTGTGTATTGTTCCTCTAGTCCTATTTTCTATGTAATTTTCCCCCTAAACATTGTTAAAAAATTGGATTATCTGAAAGAATATTTCTGCAATTTTTATAGGGTTATTATAAAAAAAACTAAAGAAAAATAGTAAAGGAAAACCATGGTGTTAAATAAACAATAGTTATGTAATTATTTTATCAATAATTCTATATGATAATATTAATAAAATGAATAATCCTTCCATTAGTTATTTATAATGAAACAGTATAATATTCTTTTGTTAAGGATGGTTCGTTGGGGTTGTACTTAAAAATATTATCTTATCCACCCTATTCTTCTTCCAAAAAACTATAAGTCTCCTATTAAAATTTAAAAATAAAAAAATAACAATTCTTCAAGGATTTATTCCAAATATATAGATAAAAATAAAAAATTAGATTTAATTAATGTACAATATATTTGAACATAAAAGTAATAAAATATTATAAAAAGGTATAACATTGGTTACAGTATTCATACATGAAGATAATTTAACCTATAGGGATAATACGTAAGTTTTAATAAATATATATAGATATATATATATGAGAGTAAATCTAACTCAAGATGGGGTTTCTATGAACAAATTCATAACATGGAACACATGAAGTAAAATTTACCTATCAAAATAGAATATTCGTTTTGTTCATCATACACGATAACATCCATAATATATACTTCCAAAAGATGTTAATGATGTATATTATAACTTTAATTAAACATCATTTCCAAAAATATAAAGTGTCTACATTGAATTTTGTTACAATTATATATAAACATGGTTTATCCTCTCTCTTTATAGATTAATTTTTTAATAATAGGATAATAAAAAAACATGAATAGGAAGGTGATCAGTTAGAAATTATCATATAAATTTTCGGTTTAATGTTATCAAGTCATTGGAATGTTATGGTTTAGTAAAAATATTATCAAATAATTTTTTATAGATAATAAATTTGAAATAATTTTTCATGTTAGTGTTAAATATAAATTGACCTAATAAAATGATACATAAGATAAAAAATATAGATATAAGATATGATAATTTCATCATTCTAAAATGTTTTTACATAAAGATCACATAAAAAAAAGAAAAACTCAAAATTTTATATGTTTTATATACTTCACATAAGTTTCTATCTTTTCCAATAAATAAAACATCATCAATGAAAAAATTATTTCCATGAAAATTGTCACTTTATTTAAAATTTCCACCCTCCACAATTTATACGTTCTGAAAGATTGACTTGTTTTCCAACATGTTATAAAAAAATTATCCATTTACCAAGTATTCTTGTTTTTTGTACTCAACCATTCCTCCTTATATAACCAATTATATGAGTTTCATACCCAAAATTTCTTATTTCATTCAATGTTATCATAAATGTCTTCTGAACCCCACATTTATATAACCATATGGTGTTTAATAGTTATTAGATATATTGAAATATAATCCCTAAAAGTTATGAAGGATTTAATCTAGTTAAATGAAAAATGAATCTTCAAGTGACATCTCCTTTGACACCTAATAAAAAATGGTTCAATTTTTGGAATGCAATTTATAGACTGAAAATAAATATTTTTGTGAGTAAAATCTATTCTATAAGTTTTACTCGAAGGTTTCAATTTTCATAAATTCTTTTCAAAATACTCCATTCCATAAGTAAAATTATAAATACTATTCATTACAATATTAAAATAAAACTTCAGTTTCATAACTATGTTTTAATCACTACTATATGAAATACTATTAGATTTTAAATTTTACATAGAATTATGTTTAGAAATTATATCATGAGATTTTGTTAGATCTGAATTTTTATGATCATATTACTTCTTCAACTCTTTTCTTCTTCTCTAGGAATGTCACATATCTATCCATCTATTCAAATTATATATTATCATAACTGCCATCTAAATTAAAATAAAAAACAATATCTAAAGATAAATTCATAATGTTTTCAAGAGTAACATTTCCCACGAATCTCATTTTATTCCATAGAGCCTTGGTATAAAATCCAGTTATCTCCCATATGTCATTATTATTTTATGATGAACTATCAAAAGTAAAATAATATTAATAGTGATCTAGGGGTCTATCCTTCAACACATTCATCCCGTTAATTTTTTATGGTTTTCTTGAATCTATGCCCTTCTTTTTTCAATTTTAGAATATATGGTCACATATGTTTGGGTTTCTTGAATTTTTAGTAGATACCATCCAAAAAATCATTTTAATTATATTTATTTTTTCTATATTCCTGATTACCTTTTTTAAAGTATTTATTTTCAATAATCCTATTTATATACCTTTCAAGTTTATAAAGTTAACATTCATTAATTTATGTCCAACTATAATTGGAATGGTGTTCAGAAGTTATCTTTGTAGTATTAGACTTTATGATATTAGCTCTTGAAGATGAAATTATGAAATTTGGACCAGAAATAACCTCATTCTTTCATTTATCTTTTCCATCATCCCTTTCTAATAAATTTTAATATTGTATAAATGTTTAAATAATATCCTTGATAATCATCTATGTAAAAACTTTATATTATTATTATTATTCCCATATCATCTGTAGTTGTTTTATTGGTTCACAATCTTACAAATGAAGTTCTATCATCTTTTCCACAAGATGTTCATCAATTATTTCTCACTATCCAAGATATTTCAGTCCATTAAATCTATTTTAATGAATTGATTCATTTGATCATTGATTCAACTAAAATAAAACATATATCTTGAAAATAATTTCCCAAAATAGATTTCATAGGTTCCAAAACCATAGAAGAACTAAAATCTATAATTTAAAATTTCTTCAAGAATCCATAAGAAGTCTCATAAGATGATATGTTACAATATATATTTCTCAATATATAATAAATAAAATTTTTAAGAAATAAATAATTAGCTTGATACTCAAGCTTCTCCCCATGAGTAAAAGTTGAAATTACTTAGAAATTTTTTAGTGGTTGTTCATAATCTTATAGTGACCCAAATCAGTATCATTCATAATGTTCTCTATCCAATCTCCCTAGTACTCTTAGTCTAGACCATCAAAAACACATAGATTGCTCGAATTCAAATTCATTAATGTTTTGATTGGTATTCCTATCATGGAAAAAAATATTTCAACTTTATACTTATTAATATAATAATGATATAACCATAAATATATTAGAAATTATATGTAAAAATACAATATTGGATAAAAGATTTCCCAAAAAATAAAATTATGGTAATTTCATATTTGTCAGTTGAAGCCTTAAATCAAACATACAATTTTACCACTACAAAAATAATTTATTTAGAAGTTATAATCTCAAAATATATTATAGTAATAGTAATAATAAAAATATAAAATAAGTGGCAGTTAAAATTATCATATTTTAAATAGTTAAAGTGAGAAAAAAAAATTTGAAATAAGACCAATGTAAAAAACAATACATTGGAATTTGGGATAAAAAAACTTAAACTCCATTAAAATTAATA
The DNA here is from genome assembly GCA_963277665.1 of Viscum album. Classification (NCBI taxonomy): domain Eukaryota; kingdom Viridiplantae; phylum Streptophyta; class Magnoliopsida; order Santalales; family Viscaceae; genus Viscum; species Viscum album. The sequence goes on along the minus strand of OY728121.1, from coordinate 1,506,785,265 downwards.
TAGAGGATATAATAGTTCATATTGGTGGAAAATTTTTCTTTTATACCAAATCATCTGGAAGGTTAGTACCTAAACCTAAGAGATAAAATTTTCACACCCAGAAAATTATTGATCTACCTGATCAAATATACAAGTTCTGTACAAGGAAGTTCCATAAAAAACGTATCTGTAGTGGGAATTTATATCCAAAAACTCTTATATTATTAGTCTAATTTCTATTGTGAAAAATACCAGGACATCATAAAACTCTAAATTTAAAAATATTTAGATTCCACACATAAAATATCATCGATAAAAAATAATAGATGTAATGATTAAAATAAGTAAAACATAGATTTTTTACAATAATTCCATACATAATATAAGCTCAAAGAAAAAACACTGAAATTTTTACAACCAAGAAATCTTAAAGTATTAATGTAAAACAAAAATTAATGTAATATTCTATACATTTATATTTTATTCCTAAAATCATTGATCTATTTTATTGATATATTTGTACCAAAATATATTGATTTCTTAGGGTTTGGTTTTAACAACATGGGTAACTTTCACATATCTTCCATTAACGTGGTCTTGTGTGACTTCACTGTGTTTTAGAATATAATGCATCGATTTTAACTCACTATAACATAAGAATAATAAGTTAATATTTCGTACAAATAGAAAAAATAAATCAATATATATGTATACTTTGAATATAAGTGGGTTTTGATTCATCAAAATAGTGGATCTAGAAGAATCCATTTTAGGAAAATGAATCACTACCACCTGGAAGTCCATCATAACAACTCGGTAAGTTAGAGATCCATACAAATAAATTAAGTTAATTTAAAATCATGTGAAACAAAACAAGGCATAACAACATATGTATAATTAAAAACTAACCAAAATATAAAATCCAAACCTGATTATAATAGTATAGTATAATCAATATATAATAATGAGTGAGGAAGACTTAGGAAGAATGATACATGTTACATCACAAAATAAATGATTAAGGTAATCCCCAACATCCTTCTCTTTATGAATGGTGGATGAACTTTTTATATCACCACTATAACACAAGAACCTCAATGTTATAGAATGGCAACTGCATCACAGTAGTAACCATACTAAACTTGTAAAATGATAAATGTGAGGAAAATAATACCTTGTAGGTATCCTACCCATTAATAATTCATAACCTTTAATGATAAATCAATTTTATGAAAATTTTGAAAATAATCATATAATAAATCTCTTAATTTATGTTGAAAAAAAGTATCATGGAGTCACTACATGAAATCATTTATTCCAATGTTTAAAGGTTATGAATTAAAATTTTATAAAATACTAAAAAAAATTAAATTAAAAATAAATAGATCTAAAGAAAACAAATTAAATATTACTTCATAGACTCAAATCCATGTGATGTAAGTAAATTATATGTAGATAAAAATACTTTTAAAGTCAAGGAGATAAAATAATTTTGAAAATTATATAGGTGATGAGAAACTATATATATATATATATATATCCTAAAAATTTTATAGGAATGTAAAATGAGTTAAATGTGATAATAATAATCAAGAAATAATTATGTCAAGATGTGTGGAAATAACCATAAAAAATCCATTTAATAACCAAATCAAAACCAGAATGGGAATACCCATAGGATATCTAGATAAAATCTAGTAAAAACCCATAATATAATCTATCTAATTGGTTTTTTATGTTATTTAACTTCCCAAACACTTAGTTTTACCCAACCTTTCCAAACTAAGGGGGGAACTATCCAAAGTAGGTTATCATCCTATCTTGGGGAAACTAGTCAGAGTGGAATTATAAATTTGTGTAATACTTGTGCCTAGATTTACCAACTATATACAGGTGGATTCCCATGACACAAAATGCAGGTGATAAATCGGTATGTAATTTTGAGTATACAAATAAATGATAACAATAAAAACACACAATCACCTTTCATATCCTTTCACAAAAGCATCCAATTTTCATCAAGAATAAAAATCTAATAAAATATCCTGCAAATAAGATATGTTTATAATTTTCATATAACATAAAAACCTCTTTAAATATTACCTAAACAACACAAAGGGGTCACTTCAAGGGAGTATTTACAACAATAATTCCATTTTTTAAAAAAATTCAAAATGGCCTATGGAATATTGTTATAAAAACTATGTAATATGATCCAATTTGAAAACTATAGCATGAAAATTTCATGATATAAACTCCAATAATTAATTATTCTAATACAAATTATCTAAAAGGGACAAACACCACCTATTTTGAAAATAGACCTTTAAAAAGATCCACTTAGGTATTTTAATGAAAACATGTATAACATAGTTTTTGAAAACATATTTAAAGTATTTATATATGAGAAATACAATATTATACTAAATGAAATTTTTGATAAAAAAATTACAATGATAATGATAGTTATATAAAAATATTATAATCTTGAAAAAAAATCAATACATGGATTAATGATATAAAATAACTCATGTATTTAAATTTAAAAAGATAACATTAGAGATACCACTAAAATACATTAAATCCATTAATATAGTTGTTAGTCCACCATGAAAAGGCTATAGGACCCCTTTAGATTCCCATTATAGACCCTAAATCTAGAAAATCTCACATTAAAATCAGGAAACACTAAACCCTAGGTTTCAATGGCCATTAAATGGTTAGTAAAAGATATTTTAATGGAAAAAAGGGGGAAATAAGTTGTTTATAACACTTAATAACAATGTACCATCATTAATGGTGAAATCCAATAGTGTCTCTGTAGAAAAGGATATGAACAAGTGGGAGATACCTAGATCCTAGACTTTTTGAATGATAGGAAAAATAAAATCCCAATAGGGCCACAATTTAGAATGGAAAACTAGTTAATCTTATTAATTTTAAGACATGGTCGGTCCTATTGTTTGGCCACATGATTTGGAAAGCCTAGAATTAACCATTAAACCATCATTGTAAAAAAATTGGATTTATCATATAGTTTAACATCATAGTTTACCAAGCCTTATGAAAACCATGTTAAATCAAATGCGATCATCTCTTAGCACTCATACAATTCATACATTACATAATATTACTTTTTATAGTTTCTCCTAAAAATTCCATAACCATATCCCATGAATTCAAATAAAAATTACTTATGTTAGGTTAATCTGTATGGGTTAACCTTAATCATGCATCATCCATGTGTGATTACTCATATTTTAGGTTTATCAATTTATTTACACTCTCTTGTGTGAACTATTCAATGATAATGTAGTTGTGAAAAACTCAAAAAATTCTCAAAAATACAAAACCAGACTCTTCTAAGTCTATAAAAATCAATCAATATATAAAGTAATAAAAAAACCTATAGTTGGGGTGTGATAATTATCCCAATTATATCAATTTATACCAATAAAAATTCATAGTTAAATTTTTGATCAGGGATAATATAGTATTGGACTCCATTTTACAACTTGACACACAAATTTAAACAGAGAAGGAAATTATAACTCCTTTGAGGATAAAGATATTGAATTTAATTTAGAAATATATAATAAGTACCCCTATATGACCCCAAAATAAAATTATGGGTTGAATCCAAAAACAAAATGGCTCATCATTGATACAAAATTTGAGTGTGAAATTTACACTAGAATTCTTCCTACATGGATACCCTTGAGTGAACCCAAACCAGATTACCAAGTAATATTTAAAGTTAAAAAAATATGTGGATTTCATGGAGAATATTAGAGTTGTGATTTTAAAAACCTAATCTAATAGTTGTAATTCAATGCCTTATCAAGGAAACAAATACACCCACCATTATATAACCATACTATAAGAAAAACACCATCTTTGGTGGTATCCCCACCATATTAAGGATTCCTATAATACACTTATGCTACTAAAACGTTAATTACTCAAAAGATCTAGTGAAATATAAAAAATATCAATATATGAAACTTATACATAATAATAAACATTAATACCAACAATAGGATTTCATTGTTACCATAATTAGATATCCATTGAATCTATAATTAACAATGAAAATAATATTAAATAAAATAAATATAAAATATATCTATTTAGGGGAAGATAAGATATATTAAAAAGTAATTAATACCAAATCTGATTTGCTGAGTTAAATCGAGGGATTTAAAAAAATATTTAACTCCACCTATTTTACATGAAAATCCTTTTAAAAACCCATTTTATTTGTCCAAAATAAACACCAATAAGTGGGTTTTATGATATTCGTAAGACAAGGTCTTCTTATAAAATATATTTCTACACTATTTAAAAATCAGGAACATTTTCTCAGATAAATACAGTGAGAATAAATGGGATAACCTCATAAAATGGACAAACTCCTAACCAAAAATCGTATTCTTCATATTTACATGGTTATAAAATCATAATGTGGTTTAAAATATCATTTTTATTACTAATTTTTTTTTAAATGTTCTCTTAGGAATTTTTTCTAACACATAGTATGCATAAACATTGGTTATAAAAAACATAAGAGAAATAGCCCATAAAATCCCTTTCTATGTATAGTGATGAAATCATAATACATTGGTGAACAATTTGTAGACTCACCATGGACCATAAATAAATGATTAATTTTAATGAAAACAATGTTTTCAAAAATAATTTCATAGTTTTTGTAGGAAATGAAATCACAAGGAAACACCTACCTATGATAAATATAAATGAGATTAAACCTTTGAATAATCAAATAGAGAAGTTATAGGGATAATCTAAACCACCAAATATATTTTTAACTATTAGTATAAGATACACACTCATCATGGGGTTCAATCGCTATGGCCCCTCGGAAAGAAAAAGATAAGGAATGGAAGAGGGAGATGGGTAATAGAAAGAACACAAATAAAACAATAATACTTGTAAACAAGAGTTAGAGGTGATTATTATTTATTAATTATGTAATAGGAAATGGGATATTCATAAATGGGTGTATGGGGTGGGAGGTAAGTTTATATACTAAAGTATTAATGTGTGATATGTTATTGATCTAGGATTAATGTATGATAAGATTAGATTTTCCCCCAATAGTTATCTTTATGGGAATATTAGGTACCTTCATTGGAATGTAGAATTAGTAGCTATACTATTTATGATTATGTTATTATTGTGATCATTTTATTTTAGGACAAGATACTACTTATAGAGATTTTCAATCAGTTTTTTAAGTAGGCTGGATTAATAGTCCATTTTTTAAAGACATGACAATAAGCTATATAGTGTTGTATTCCTTTAATTATATTAAATGTTGTCTCATTAGAACCTAAGGATTTCCCCCTGATATTTATATAATATGATTTTTATATCACCTTTATCACTTCATTACCTTTATTAATTTTCATTATATAGTTTATATAAACAATTTAGTAACCCTTAATTACTATTTATTATACTTCATTAGGTTAATTGTATAATTCAGAAGTATTTATTTAAATGTATAATTTTTATCATATATTTTAACCTTGGCTTATCATTAGTTACCCTTCTTTTGAATTTTTTAGTTTCATTCCATAAAATATTTTAAAAATCATTTTTCTTAAATAAGAATGATCATGATATTGTATAAGGTTAATTATATCCAAATTTAATTATAATTTTCCTATGAAATAAAGTGGTTTTTTTGTCAAGTAAAAGTGGAATTCGATTTTTTTTACTCTTAAGGAACTACTAAGTTCTATTTTATATCATTCTATTTGCTTCAAAAATGGATTTAATTTAAACTTATGAGATTATTTACAAAAATATCCCATAATTACCTTCATTATTATGTTTTAAACTATAATTCATGGAATTCATAACAAAGGGATTATGTTTAATATTATATCCATGGTAACATATTAGTTAATTTTCCTTACACCATACTTATAACACTTTGTGCTAGCATACTCAATGGACATTGTAGGTATAGGTTCAGGTTATTGATAATCAATTGTTTAAGGACTCATTCTCTATATTTTTTCATAGATCTAGTTGTAATGGTAACATTGGGTGGTGAACTTATATCCATAGGAGATCTATAGTTTGGTATTTTGGGATTAATTTTTTATTTTCCAATTATCAATACAATTTTTAGGTTATTAAATTAAGTTTAATTTGGAATTTTTACTTCTGAAGTGGGGTTTATTTTGAAAATGGGGAATTTGATTGGGAATATGGTAGCTAGAACATCTCAATGGCATGTTTTTTTATGTAATTTTAGTATTTGGTTGTATAATGAGTGCTCATGTGAGCAGAAGAGTAGGTTAGGGGTTTAAAACCCTTAGACATTATGAAATATGTTTTTTTTCAAATGAATTTAATTTCTTTGATAGCTTGCATTACACACAACATTGTGCTTTGATGAATCGCAATATAGTACAAAAATTATTATAAACATCACTATTTTTACCAGGATATTAAAATTGGTTGTATGAATAGGAAAAAAACATTTTTAAGGCTAAGTTATCACTTTTTTAGATAAAAACATATAATGAAAAAAAGTACTTAATCTTTATTAAAGCTATTATATGTTTCCAAAATACTTTTTCCAAAATAATATTTCAATTGATTTTAATGAAAAAATAATAAATTTATTTTTTTCCACTATTAGAAAAAAAATTTGATATATAAAAATAATTTTTTAAATATGGATGTCAAAGTTATCTTAGATTGTTATTTTGAGAATTTTCTGAAAATATTAATTTCCATTCGATAGTGAAAAATATTGATTTTTACTAAAATCATTATTTTCTTTTAAAAAATATATATGTTCCCTTTTATATTAATATGGATTTAAAAGAAAAATTAGCTAAATTATATAACTAATAATATAATTTAACTTATTGGAATAAAATTTATGTTAAACATTTATATAAAAACTTTGTATACATACAGAAACATTTCTTTTGAAAATCATTTTTTCATCATGTCTGTGGATTTAATTTTAAATAAAATTATTCTACATATATTAATAGAATTTTTAAAAATGGATTTCATATTTTAAATCAACATAATTAATATTATTTAATAAGTTCAGCTTAATTTTTTCTCATAATGAATTGTAAAAATAATAAAAATTAATTATTCTGGTTAAGGATAAAACATTTTTACTAAAGGTTAAACTAAAAATATATTGTTTAAACTAGTCTAACAACATGTCAAATTCCTATTTTCTAGGAATATTTCTAACTTATTTCCTCTATGGATCTATAATGATTGTTTTTCGGCCTTTTGAAATTTGTAAAATGTGGGTATAACTTTTTCTTTTCAAAAAGTCCATGTGTGTCCTCTCCCCAACTTATTAAAGTGTTCCACTTATCTTATCATCATCACAATTCTAAATCATTTTTGTTCACCTATGTCTGACCGTAATATATTACCTATAACCCTATACACATTCTATTCAAATTATTTTGATTTGGAATCCCTACTAGGAATGATTTTGGAGTGAACCGAAACAGGATTTATGAAAAATAGGTATTGTTCTTAATCGTGCTTTTTTGTTTTATTTCTTTTTCCAAATCATTCAAATTTTATTAAAGTATGATGATATAATAACATTATTATCTCCCATATAAATATTTTTTATTATGTTAATATCATAAATTATATATTTCTCTTCCTTTATAAAATAATTAAATGAAACTATTGATCATATGTATGGAAAACTACTACCACGTGAACTAATGAAGTTCGTTTTCCATCTCTACTTCTAATTAATTGATATAATGATGTATCTAAAGTATATATTTGATATTTATGACCAAAATATACTTATAGAATTATAATCATATATTAATATTGGGATATGAATTTTTTGTAAATGTAACCCATGTACTTTTGGTTTTTATTATCTCAAATAACCATTATACTTTACTAATAAATTTTTATTTAAGTGTATTCAAAGGGTTTTGTCTTATTTCAAAGTGTTTTATTCATTAATTTCATTAATTATTAATTATTGATTTTTTTTTCAGAAAATTTCCTAAGTCTTGAACAATCATCTACCAAAGGCTTTTGACTACATGTAGAAAGGACTGTGTGATAATTTGACTACGTAAATATCATATATTAAGGATTCGACTACATGAAAATCTCATATGTTGATGAGAACACCAATATTATCATTCAGCTATATAGATCAGTCTTCTATGTAAAATGTTTACATGTATTAATTGTATTTGGAAATTTTGAGAACCTAAACCATGTACTTTAGGATTTGATGATCTCAGATACCCTTTATACTTTATTGATTATTATTTATTTATGTGTGTTCAAAGGGTTTTGTCTTCTTTTAATGTTTTTAGGCCATTAATTTCATTAATTATGAACTATGGATGTTTTTTCTGAAAATTTTCAATGTCTTCAGCAGTCACCTACATGAGGATTTTGACTACATGGAAAAATAACTATGTGATAATTCAACTACATAAATCTCTTATGTGAAGTATTTAACAACATGGAAATAACCTATGTAGATGGGATCACATATGTTATAATTTGTCTATGTTGATCAATCAGCTATGTAAAATGGTTGTATGGGGTAATTGGCTATGTGAGTAGGATATGTGGTGAAATCTACTACATCATTTTAATCGTCTATAACAATTCTAGATATATGAGTAGAAATCCAACATGATTTGATTTGAATTTTTAATTCATATAAGTTATATGGATTTGAATGTGAAAATGAAATATGTGATAATCTAAAATCATCCACATCATGCTACAATTTGTATTTATTACTGTTGAAGCACATAGTTGATCTTTTTTTGGTTCCATATAATCTTTAAATTATTTATTATGTATTTATATATAAATTTATTGTAATAATATCTAATTACTGAGATACGTGAAAATTACAAGGATAATTTATTTGTCTTTATTTTTACAAATGAATTTTAATGAAAAGAGTGTTGCTCATGTCTGGGATTCAATCGATCATGTGATATGAAAATAAAAGATAAATTTTTCATGAATTTTAAAAAACCATATATGTATTCAAGATTATAGAAGATATATCCTATGAAAAATAAGAGATATATATATATATATATATATATATATATATGGAGATAAGTATATGTATACTACTCTATTTCCCAAGAAAAAGAAGATGACGCTTCATGGTCTGTAGTATTGCTATGACATACATATGTGTTTTCATTTATAAGAACATCCTCAAGCAGTATTCTTTTCATCTCATCTCTTATGGAGATTTATTTATTCTAATAGTTGTACCTTAAAACTATATTCTTAACCTATAATCACTCTATTTTATTATATTTTGTTGTAAAGGTTCATGGAAAACTAAACTGAAGGAAGTTGTTTTTGTATCCATTATAGATCTCAGTTGAAAGAATCTATGATTTTATAACATGATTTGACTGCTTGAAATAATTCATGTAGTCCCTAAAAGAAGGAGTGTAAGTCCCTAGAAAAATGGTTAATCTAGTGAAAATCATCAATCGTGGAGAAGTGGGTTAGTGGTGTGGACCATGGGACTTCTATTCCATTAACCACTTTAAATTACTATACTTGTTTATTTTCTTTCTTCTTTTATTTTCCAATGCTTCTTATGATATGAAAAGAACATAATGTTAGTTGTTACTAAAGTGGGTGGTCTTATATGTGAATAAAAGTCCATTAATAACTCAATTTACCCCCCCTCTTGATTCTTATTCAAGCCTTACTAGCCGAAAATTGGTATCATAGGTTGTGACTATTTTGTTTTCAACTATCAAATATTGAAGTCTAATGATATTTTAACAATGGTTTCTATGAATAAAAATAGGAAAGGTATGTCTATAATAACGTTTTTTTATATAAATGGTGATAATTAGGGTTGCTGGAAAGCATATATGATTTTCTATCTAAGGAACCTTTGTCTAAATATTTATCTCAAATCAATGAAACCATTTGAAATTCCAAAAAACTCAACTAGAAACTTGGGATGAAAATACTAAAGATAGTTAGGAATTAAATTCCAAAGTGATGAATTCTAAAATTTTTAGATTAGGTCAAGATGATTTAAATAGATTATCTCAATGAAAACCAACCCTAAAAAAGATGGACTAACATTTCAGTTTCTCATGAAGGTGTAGATAATGTGAGAGCCCTCAGATATGATTCTACTAAACTAGAGACTGATATTTTCATAATAGTTGAAGGATAGAGAATCACCAAGTTAAATATAAGTATTATAGAGATCTTAAATAATTTTTTAAATAATGGAACATTAATAACTAAGCTAGACAAATATTTGAAAGTGCTAATAGTTTGACAACCTAGATGTAGTGTCACTTTTTCTACTATTAGGCAATCTATAGTGGTTGATAATTTTAAAATAAAGATCAAATTGTAACCTTATGACGTATGAGGACTAGATGGAAGCTAAATATGGACATAATATTTTAGTTAATAAAAATAATGTAACATTAAAATTGTAAAATTAAAATTATTATAATAACTGTATAAAAATTCAAATAGATGAATATTCTGAGGATAGAATATCAAAATGTTAGGACTTGGACAGTGACTGTACTCAATTATATAAGAAATTTAGGAAGTTATTGTAACACCCGAGACTTTTATGTTATATAAATCATCAAAGGAATCTTTTTCTACACACAACACTTTCTTGGCTTTCTTTACACGAAATCACAACCTTCCTCGATAGCTTGGGTCGTACGCAATACTGAGTTTCACTAAACAATGATATGCTAATAAAATATTATTAAAACTAGTCGTTATGAATAGTAATAACCACTTTTTTAAATTTTATAAATTTTATTTTTCAAAATGGACTTCATTTTTGGATTCGGAATATCGAAATTATCCTAGGGTGAAATTTTGGTATTTTTCTGAAAACTTTCAATTTTTGATGAATAGTGAAACCACTAAGTGGTAGTTAAAAAACTGAATTTTTCATAAAACTTAATTTTACCGCTTCTGTGAGTGGAATTTCGAAAATCCGAGAGACACAGTTGATGTCAGTAAGTAAAATGTGGTTCAATGAGATGAAAATAATTTTTGGTGAATAGTAACTTTTTACTTTTTTTTACCACGGTTAAAAGTAAATAGGGTAATTAAGGGTAAAAATGATATTATTATTACCCTAAAACATGTCCTAATTCTATTGGAAAAGTTTAATTCGACCGAAAACAACCTTAGAAATAAAATATGACCATTTAGGCCCACTTGGATTAGATTAGGACATTTATTATTAATTTATTTAAAGAAGGGTTAAAATAGTAAAAATCAAAGTTTAATAAGTAAATCATTTTTAATATAGGGTTATACATAATATCAATTCGACTATAAATATTAATTAAAAATCTAAAAATATTTCCTACATAATGGTATTTTATTTGTAATTTTTAGAAATTAAATAATTTAATTTATTTATGACACAAAGATGATGCAGTAATTATCTTATTAATGAAATATTGACATAATTGATGTTATAAACACAAAAATAAATGTAATTTGACACTTTTTATGAATTCCACTAATTTTCTAGATTAATATTACATGTTAGTATTGATTTAATTAACTTTTTTCGAACTAATCATTCTGTTATGATTTTCACAAAAATTAATTACAAAATAGTGTCAAAATTGACATAAAATAGTTTTTAAAAAAAAATATTATATTATTAATTGTTATTTTATTCCTAAAAATCTATGGTTAGGCCAAATGACTTAGATAAGGTTATATATATTAATAATAAACAACTTGGGGTTCGTTTGGATGCTTATAGTAAGTTTATTAACCTTATAGTATAAGAACACAAGAAGACACGGTAAAAGTAAAATTATTTAACTTAATGTTAAATCTAAATGATAAGGTTAAAATAGGAACCTAAACTTGTATAAATTCAATTGGATGAGAGTATTTCGACTCATCCCCACCTCAGATTCGAAATAAATCAATTTGGATCTATTTAAAACCGAACTTGACTTTATAATAAAATAATATTTTTAGTTTTTCCAAAGGAGCCTCTCTCCTCCCTTATAAAAGGGCACCTCCTCCCCCTCTTCCTCACACCACTTTGAGCCTTCAATCTCATCCAACCCCTGACAATTTATTCTCTACACTTCCCTAGAAACATCCTAGAGGTTCTGGTCTTCTTCAAAGACCTATTTTAGTTCCCTAAAAGGAGGTCTCAAAGAAGCACTTCAAAGAAGAGGTAATGTCCGTTACCGATTCTTTCATCTTTATTTCTTCTTCCACTTCTTCTTCTTTAGTTGTTTCGTTATGAAGTAATAACATCAGTATCACTCATATACGGATATGTTATTATAAGTATGAAACAACCCAATTTCACCATCTATCCATCCTACGGAAAAAGAAATCACCGCGCGTGCGTACGTACGGAATATCGTCTCCACGCCGTGGTGTAATCTATTTTCCACCACCACATTACTTGGATGGGTATAATGGTGTAAATAATGACTATATATGACTATTATAAAGTGATACTGATTTTTAAATAGTATACATACACTCCAATACAATTCCAAGATCATAGGAACGATATCATCACTCGTGCGTACGTACGGAATACCGTCTCCACAATGTGATGCGACTCGTTCTACATGATCTTCATTTAATAATGATTATATAAATGATTTTAATGAATTAATATGATATATATTACACTAATACCATTCTGGAAATGAGGTATCTATAACCTAAAGATAAGAATAAGAATTTATTCGACAAAACACGCATAAGAACAAAAAGTTATAAACACCCGAATAACAAGTAGCAATGAAATATTACTACTAAGAAGCTAAGAATATGACCAAATTGTTGTACCCCTCTCTCTTGTATTTTAATGATCACAATCACTCTTATTTTGTTCTAACTTTTTTTCAAGTGTTTTTGTTGATAGGCAAAAGGTTGCCAAGGAGTTGGGCCAAGAAGGACTGAAAGTAGACTCTCTGAGTCTACCGGCCAACCGGTGGATTCCCACCGGCCAGCCGGTGGTCTCTGGCAGTAGCAATGGTTTCTGTCCAGAGCCACCGGTCAGCCGGTGTGAGCTCCCCGGCCAGCCGGTATTGTCACCAGCCAGCCGGTGGCTGACCACCGGCCTGCCGGTAGAACCTGGGCAGAGAGCTTGCTCTCTGTCTGGATCACCGGCCAGCCGGTGGCTCAGGACCGGCCATCCGGTGGACCACCGTCCAGCCGGTGTGCCCAGTCAAACTAGCCGTTGGGCTTTGACCAGACTTGTACTTTTGACTCCCAACGGCTCCGAAGGCCTCTCCAACGGCTTCGAAGACCCCCAACGGCCATTTGGGTGTTCCTCTCCTATAAATAGAGGACTAGGAAGCCCCGGAAAAATATAGTAGCCCACAGGAACATTTTTCGATCATTTGGCGAACCTCCGGCGCATTCCTTCAAGAATCCCCACCTGCTCCAACTCACTTCCACAACCAAGGAGAACCACCATAGAAGCTTGGGAGCGCTCTTCATCATCACCAATCAATCCATTGGCGCCCAAGACTTCTCCTCTTTACGGTTTTTATTGTTTTATCATTTTGAGAATTATTTTGAGTTTGTGCATACAAACCCTTCTTTCTCTCATCCTCCCTTTGTTTGGGTTTTCACACCACCTTCAAGGTGTGAAGAGGTTAGTCAAGCCTTCCCTGTAAAAGACTTGAGTCATAGGTGAGCTAGCCTTCACCTGTAAGAAGGCTAGTGGGTTTCTTGCTACAACCAATAAAAAGCAAGCTATAATAGGTTTCTAGGATGCCTTAAAGTCTAGTGGGTTTCTTGCTACAACCATTAAAAAGCAAGCTGTCGTATAAATCTCTCAACGGTTGAGTTGGGAGCAGAGACGTAGGCTTGGGTTTTAGGCCGAACTCCGTTATCAATTTTGTGTCTTTCCTCTTTTATTTCCGCTACGCTTTAACTTTTTCTTAAATTGTTAAACTTTTTTAAAAGGCAATTCACCCCCCCCCCCCCCCCTCTTGCCATCACTCTCTGTCCCAACACAAATATGATATCATAAAAATAAGTATGATTCTGGAATAAGTCAATAACATTATTTAAATCATTATACAGGAGGTTCGGACACGTACAAAGCATATCGGACCTAAGGTAAGGGAAATATCACAATCTCATTTTTATCCGAGATTGTTTATACTTTGGCATTTACTGGGGTGTATTTTATCATCCACATCCATGTTTCCTCAATATGTAATATTATTTCCATCCACCTACAATTGTTTAAATCCAATTTTACCCTTCGGTGAGTTTTTAGTAAAGGATATGAAAGGAATCTTTTTTCGTTTTTCGTACGAGGTGCTTTTTGACTTTTCTGACAAAAGTACGAGAAGAATGTTTTTTTAACTTATACGGCATGAATGGATTTTTAAAACATTATTTCCAAGAAGCTTCCTTTACAATTTTTCAAGTTTATTTTTAATAAACTTCTTTTAGTTTAAAATTGTATGACATGTTAAGAAAGGAAAATGTTTTCGAAGTAGAAAGGATATTTTCCTCAAGAATGGAGTTCAAGTGTTTTATCAAAATTATTTTCCATCTAAGATAATATAGGGTTCTGTTTCTATCCTTATTATTACATTTACTTGATTATGTTGTGATGGAAATATTTTTATGAATTCCTTTATCTTATATTAATTGTTTTATGATGTCATGATGTTTAAGATTCCCATTTTTATTACATGGGTTATGCAATGATGTATGATTTATGATTTTGTGGCACACATAAGAATGGTATCATTATGAGATGGGTGGGACCTATATCTCCCTCCAATGCATTGGGTAAAGATTTTATATCTCATGAGATAGACATGGCTGGAATGGTAAGTTATACAGGTTCAGTGAAACAGGACTGAAACGAGGAGTGAACTCGGTTCAGAAATGGACTTTGTCCACTAAGATAGTCTTGGAAATGATTCTTGACTAATAAGAAATGATTCTCTATGATTATGTGTGTTTGCCACAAAGTTTTATGTTTTAAGTTATGATTATTGGGATTACATTTCACTACTATGATTTATCCCATGTTATGAAATTATGATCTCTTTTGCAGGTTAAGATTTCCAAAATTTATGTTCTTATGTATATGATGTGATTTATATTTCTTTTGTTTACCCTTACTGAGCATTTGAGCTCACCCTTTTGTATGTTTTATTTCCCCAGGTCAGGAAGAAGGTTATTAAGTAGAATATGCCAAAAAGGGACTCTAGATATGATGAAATAAATGGGAGGCAAAGTAGATGCTTTATGAACCAGTTGTTTATGTTTCCCAGTTTCTAAAGACACTATACCTATACAGTCCTTTCTTGGTTTTGAAGTGTGCTTCAATTCTGAAGTAATAACAATGTATGTAAAGTATGGGTCGTTATAGTTGGTATCATAGCAAAGGTATAGTCGACCTTTGGAAACTAGGATGTGAAATCCTTAGTAAGAACCCTAAGGATAAGTCTAAGCATAGAACACAATCTTAGTGTTTTATAAATGGCCATGAATAACCTAGGATAAGACCTTAAGTGTGAAATTTTATTCTTGATTATGTGGTTTTCCTATTATAATTAGTGTTGCTCACACTATTCTTCTTGGTTTTAGTCAATGGTTGGAACCCGAAGGAACCGTGTTAATGCGGAATGTGACGGGAAATGAAATGATTGTCCCCCTGAGAAACCAAACGTTATGGGAGATGGAATGAAAAATCTTGTAGCCATGCTCACACAACTTTCTCAAGCTATGAATCATGCAGGACTTCCAAACGAGCAAAGGAATAAGCAACATTCTGTTGAATCCTTCATGAGACAGCGTCCACCTTCATTCAGCGGGTCTACTGATCCATTAGTTGCTGAAAAATGGATTAGTACTACTGAAAAGTTATTTTCAGTTCTTCAATGTTCTGAGCATGATAAAGTCATCTTAGCAGTGTATCCTTTGAAAGGTGATGCTGATCAATGGTGTAATCTTATTAAGAATACGAGGCAAAGAGATGAAATTGGGTCCATGGAATGGGACGAGTTCAAGAACATATTTTTCAATAAGTACTTTCCTCGTATTCTCCGAACAAAGATGGAGAAAGAGTTTCTTGAACTGAATAAAAAGGATGATGAATCTGTTGTTACCTATGAAGCAAATTTTACAAGACTTGCAAGGTACGCTTCTGGTATTATTATCCAACCTGAGAGTAAGATCGATCGATTCTTTAGTGGCTTAAAACAAAGTATTCGAAGGGCCTTAGCCATAAGGGACTTCAATAGCTACAAGGAAATCGTTCGACGTGCTCTCAAATTTGAGATGGAGATTGGAGTAACCCATCAGTCATATGGGTTTGATAAGAAGAGGAAAATGGAATTCAAAGGAAAATCTAAATAGCACAATGAAAAGAAGATGAGATTTCCCTTATGCTCAATGTGTGGAAAGAAACATGGAGGGAGTTGTCTTAAAGGGACAAGTAAATGTTTCAAATGTGGAAAGCAAGGTCATCGGGCATTTGAATGCCGCGATGATGGGAATAAGATGTCTAATGATGAAAAAAAAGGAAGGGATACACAGAATGAACCTACTACACTTCAATGTTTCAAGTGCAAGGAGATGGGACATTATGCCAATAAATTCCCTAATCCAAGGGTTGATGATGATGGTCGACGTCAATAAACTCTTAAGGCTAAAGACAAAGGAAAGTCACATGAAATTTCTATCAGCGATGTGGAGTACGATAATGATGTGGTGAAAGGTACACTTACCATCCAATCTAAAGTAGCAAATGTTTTATTTGATTCTGGATCCACCCACTCCTTTATTTCTGAAGAATTTTATAAGGGTATCACCGTATTACCTCAACAATTAGATGTTGAGTTAGCTGTGACAACACCTAATGGCACAACAGTCGCATCAAAAGTTTATAATTCTTCTCTGATTGAAGTTTGTGGTAAAGTGCTTCCTGCAAATCTTGTAATCCTTCCTATAGTGGAATTTGATGTGATTCTTGGCATGGATTGGCTTTCTATGCATGGAGCTCATATCAATTTCCAAATAAGGGAAGTCACATTTCATATTCTAGATCAATCTATGATCGTCTATCGATGCAAGGATGAACATAACCTTCCAGTGGAAATTTCTTCCATTTTATGGGTATTGATTCCACTAAATGAAGGTTATTTATCTGAAATGGTTGGTGAGAAACTCATGATTAAGAATATGCCCATTGTACGGGAGTTTGATGATGTCTTTCTGGAGGAATTACTGGGTCTTCCACCGAATCGTGAAGTTGAGTTTTCAATAGAACTCGTACCGGGTGCTTTGCCTATTTTAAGGACACCTTATAGAATGGACCCAATTGAGTTGTAGGAATTGAAGAAGCAACTCCAAGATAATATTGATAAGGGGTTCATATGCCCTAGTGTGTCACCTTGGGGAGCACCTGTTCTGTTTGTTATGAAGAAAGATGGATCAATGAGACTCTGCATTGATTATCGAGAACTTAACAAGATCACTATCAAGAACAAATATCCTCTCCCACGCATTGATGACCTATTTGACCAACAATGCGGAGCTCAATACTTTTCCAAGATTGATATTCTTTCAGGGTATCATCAATTAAGGGTCGAAAGGGAGGATATACCAAAGACAGCTTTCCGTACAAGGTATGGACACTATGAATTTATAGTGATGCCATTTGGTCTTACTAATTCCCCTGCTATCTTCATGTATCTAATGAATAGAGTCTTTAGAGACTATCTTGATCAGTTTGTGGTAGTCTTTATAGATGATATTCTTGTCTATTCAAAGAGAAAGTAAGAACATGAAGATCACTTGAAAATTATATTGAAGACCCTGAGAAAGGAGAAGCTTTATGCCAAATTTTACAAGTGTGAATTTTGGCTTCAAAAATTTTCATTTTTGGGTCACATAATCTCAAAAGAGGGGATATCTGTGGATCCAGCAAAAACAGAGGTTATAGAAAGATGGTCAAGACCAACAACAGTAACCGAGATCCAAATTTTTCTTGGTTTGACTGGATATTATCGGCGTTTTGTGAAAGATTTTTCACGATTATCTAATCCACTCACCAAGTTGACTCGGAAAGGAGTTAAGTTTGTTTGGACGGAGGAATGTGAAGAGAATTTCAAGGAGTTGAAAAGAAGGTTATCCAGTGCACCTGTGCTCACACTGCCTTGTAGTGGAGAAAGGATTGTGATCTACAGTGATCCATCCAAGAAGGGATTGGGGTGTGTTCTTATGCAAAATGATATGGTGATAGCTTATGCCTCACGACAGTTAAAAATACATGAGCAAAATTACCCAACTCATGATTTGGAGTTAGCTGCGGTAATCTTTGCAATAAATATTTGGAGTCATTACCTTTATGGTGAAAGGTGTGATATTTATACTGATCATAAAAGTTTAAATTATATTTTCACAAAAAAGGAGCTGAATATGCGCCAAAGAAGATGGTTGGAGCTGATTAAGGATTACGACTGCTCAATCCATGACCACCCTGGGAAAGCAAACAAGGTGGAAGATGCATTAAGTCTATAAGACCATGCTAGTTTATCCATGATGAGGATCACAAAAGATCCAATATTTATGGATTTACAAAGGATGGATCTTGGAATTATAATGAAATGGGAAAATCGTATCTTTCTCAAATGAATGTTCAACCATCTATACATGTGAAGATTAAAGAGGCACAGAAAGAAGATGTCGAGTTACAAAAGAAGGTGAGAAATGTTCCGGAATTCAACCTTGATTGTGATGGGATAATAAAGTTCAGGAATCGGGTTTGTGTTCCTCCCATACCCGAATTAAAGAAGGAGCTGCTGGATGAGGCTCATAGTTCTTCATTCTCTATTCATCATGGAAGCACAAAGATGTATAGGGACCTGAAAGAATACTTCTTGTCGGATGGCATGAAAAGAGATGTTGTTGAATATGTCTCTCGATGCTTGGTTTGTCAACAAGTTAAAGCTGAGAGACAGAAGTCTAATGGGATGTTACAACCATTACCCATACCCGAATGGAAATGGGAAAATATCACTATGGACATTGTCATAGTAATTCTTAAAACATCCAAAGGCAATAATGCTATCTGGGTCATAATTGATCATCTTACAAAGTCTTCACACTTCATTGCTATTAGAGAGGATTTCTCTCTGGATCAGCTTGCCAGGATATATATAAAGGAAGTGGTAAGATTGCATGGAGTACCACTTTCTATTATATCTAATCGGGATCCGAGATTTACCTCGAAGTTCTTGCGAAGTCTTCAGCATACTCTGGATACAGAGTTGAGTTTCAGCACTGTTTATCATCCTCAGACAGACGGTCAGTCTGAGAGAATAATTCAAACTCTAGAAGATATGTTGAGAGCTTGCTCTATGGATTTCAAAGGTGGTTGGGATCAACACCTACCTTTGGTGGAATTTTCTTATAATAATAGCTTTCACTCCAGTATTAAGATGGCTCCTTATGAAGCTCTCTATGGAAAGAAATGCAGGACTCCAACTTGCTGGGATGATGTTGGGGAAAGAAAGCTATTAAGACCCGATCTCGTTGATGAAATGGCAGAAAAGGTCAGATCTATTCAACAACACATAAGAGCAGCTCAGAGTCGACAGAAAATTTATGCCGACAACCGAAGAAAATACATAGAGTTTGAAGTGGGTGATAAAGTGTTCTTACGAATATCTCCCTGGAAGAGGGTTATGAGATTTGGAAAGAAGGGGAAGTTGAGCCCTAGATATATCGGTCCTTTCGAAATATTGGATCGTGTTGGGAAGGTAGCTTACTGATTGGCGCTTCCACCGAATCTCTCTCAAGTTCACGATGTGTTCCATGTATCTCTCCTGAGAAAGTACATACCTGATCCTTCACATTCACTCATCTCAGAAGTTGTACCGCTGGAGAAAGATCTTTCTTATGAAGAAAAACCGATAGAGATTCTGGATCGTAGCGAAAAAGTCCTATGAAACAAGACCACTCGATTGGTGAAAGTTTTATGGAGGAACCACCAATTAGAAGAAGCTACATGGGAGCTTGAGGATATGATTAGGGAGAGGTATCCTCATTTGTTTGTTACAAAGTGATGAATTTCAAGGGAGAAATTCATTTTAAGGGGGGTAGAATGTAACACCCGAGACTTTTATGTTATATAAATCATCAAAGGAATCTTTTTCTACACACAACACTTTCTTGTCTTGCTTTACACGAAATCGCAACCTTCCTCGATAGCTTGCGTCGTACACAATACCGAGTTTCACTAAACAATGATATGCTAATAAAATATTATTAAAACTAGTCATTATGAATAGTAATAACAACTTTTTGAAATTTTATAAATTTTATTTTTCAAAATGGACTTCATTTTTGGATTCAGAATATTGAAATTATCCTAGGGTGAAATTTTGGTATTTTTCTGAAAACATTCAATTTTTGATGAATAGTGAAACCACTAAGTGGTAGTTAAAAAACTGAATTTTTCATAAAACTTAATTTTACCGCTTCTGTGAGTGGAATTTCGAAAATCCTAGAGACACGGTTGATGTCAGTAAGTAAAATGTGGTTCAATGAGATGAAAATAATTTTTGGTGAATAGTAACTTTTTACTTTTTTTACCACGATTAAAAGTAAATAGGGTAATTAAGGGTAAAAATGATATTATTATTACCCTAAAACATGTCCTAATTCTATTGGACAAGTTTAATTCGACCAAAAACAACCTTAGGAATAAAATATGACCATTTAGGCCCACTTGGATTAGATTAGGACATTTATTATTAATTTATTTAAAGAAGGGTTAAAATAGTTAAAATCAAAGTTTAATAAGTAAATAATTTTTAATATGGGGTTATACATAAGATAAATTAGACTATAAATATTCATTAAAAAGATAAAAATATTTCCTACATAATAGTATTTTATTTGTAATTTTTATACATTAAATAATTTAATTTATTTATGACACAAAGATGATGCAGTAATTATCTTATTAATGAAATATTGACATAATTGATGTTATAAACACCAAAATAAATGTAATTTGACACTTTTATGAATTCCACTAATTTTATAGAATAATATGACATGTTATTATTGATTTAATTAACTTTTTTCGAACTAATAATTCTGTTATTATTTTCACAAAAATTAATTACTAAATAGTGTCAAAATTGACATAAAATAGTTTTTAAAACAAATATTATATTATTAATTGTTATTTTATTCCTAAAAATCTAAGGTTCAGAAAAATGACTTATATAAGGTTATATATATTAATAATAAACAACTTGGGGTTCGTTTGGCTTCTTATAGTAAGTTTATTAACCTTATAGTATAAGAACACAAGAAGACATGGTAAAAGTAAAATTATTTAACTTAATGTTAAATCTAAATTATATGGTTAAAATAGGAACCTAAACTTGTCTAAATTCTATTGGATGAGAGGATTTAGACCCATCCCCACCTTAGATTATAAATAAATAAATTTGGAGCTATTTAATACCGAAATTTACTTTATAATAAAATAATATTTTTAGTTTTTCCAAAGGAGCCCCTCTCCTCCCTTTAAAAGGGCACCTCCTCCCCCTCTTCCTCACACCACTTTGAGCCTTCAAGCTCGGCCAAAGCCTACCAATTTCTTCTCTCCACTTCCCTAGAAACATCCTAGAGGTTCTTTTATTCTTCAAAGACCTATTTTAGAGCCCTAAAAGGAGGTCTCAAAGAAGCACTTCAAAGAAGAGGTAATGTCTGTTACCGATTCTTTCATCTTTATTTCTTCTTCCACTTATTCTTATTTAGTTGTTTCGTTATGAAGTAATAACATCAGTATCACTCATATACGGATATGTTATTATAAGTATGAAACAACCCTATTTCACCATCTATACATCCTACGGAAAAAGAAATCACTGCGCGTGCGTACGTACGGAATACCGTCTCCACGCCGTGGTGTAATCTATTTTCCACCACCACCTTACTTGGATGGGTATAATGGTGTAAATAATGACTATATATGACTATTATAAAGTGATACTGATTCTGAAATAGTATACATACACTCCAATACAATTCCACGATCATAGGAACGATATCATCACTCGTGCGTACGTATGGAATACCGTCTCCACGATGTGATGCGACTCGTTCTACATGATCTTAATTTCATAATGATTATATAAATTAATTGAATGAATGAATATGATATATATTACACTAATACCATTCTGGAAATGAGGTATCTATAACCTAAAGAGAAGAATAAGAATTTATTCAACAAAACACGCATAAGAACAAAAAGTTATAAACACCCGAATAACAAGTAGCAATGAAATATTACTACTAAGAAGATAATAATATGACCAAATATGATATCATAAAAATAAGTATGATTCTGTAATAAGTCAATAACATTATTTAAATCATTATACAGGAGGTTCGGACACGTACAAAGAATATCGGACCTAAGGTAAGGGAAATATCACAATCTCATTTTTATCCGAGATTGTTTATACTTTGGAATTTACTGGGGTGTATTTTACCATCCACATCCATGTTTCCTCAATATTTAATATTATTTCCATCCACATACAATTGTTTAAATCCAATTTTACCTTTCGGTTAGTTTTTAGTAAATGATATGAAAGGAATCTTTTGTCGTTTTTCGTATGAGGTACTTTTTGACTTTTCCAACAAAAGTACGAGAAGAATGTTTTTTTTAACTTATACAGCATGAATGGATTTTTAAAACATTATTTCCAAGAAGATTCCTTTACAAGTTTTCAAGTTTATTTTTAATCAACTTCTTTTAGTTTAAAATTTTATGACATGTTAATAAAGGAAAATGTTTTTGAAGTAGAAAGGATATTTTCCTCAAGAATGGAGTTTAAGTGTTTTATCAAAATTATTTTCCATCTAAGATAATATAGGGTTCTGTTTCTATCCCTATTATTACATTTAATTGATTATGTTGTGATGGAAATATTTTTATGAATTCCTTTATCTTATATGAATTGTTTTATGATGTCATGATATTTAAGATTCCCATTTTTATTACATGGGTTATGCAATGATGTATGATTTATGATTTTGTGGCACACATAAGAATGGTATCATTATGAGATGGGTGGGACCTATATCTCCCTCCAATGCATTGGGTAAAGATTTTATATCTCATGAGATAGACATGGCTGGAACGGTAGGTTATACCGGTTTAGTGAAATAGCACTGAAACGAGGAGTGAACTCGGTTCAGAAATGGACTTTGTCCACTAAGATAGTCTTGGAAATGAGTCTTGACTAATAAGAAATGATTCTCGATGATTATGTGTGTATGCCAAAAATTTTCATGTTTTAAGTTATGATTATTTGGATTATATTTCACTACTATTATTTATCCCATGTTATGAAATATGATCTATTTTGCAGGTTAAGATTTCCAAAAGTTATGTGCTTATGTATATGATGTGATTGATATTTCTTTTGTTTACCCTTACTAAGCATTTGAGCTCACCCTTTTGTATGTTTTATTTCCCCAGGTCATGAAGAAGGTTATTAAGAAGAATATGCCAAAAAGGGACTCTAGATATGATGAAATAAATGGGAGGCAAAGTAGATGCTTTATGAACCAGTTGTTTATGTTTCCCAGTTTCTAAAGACACTATACCTATACGGTCCTTTCTTGGTTTTTTTATATGTTGTAATAAGTGTGCTTCAATTCTGAAGTAATAACAATGTATGTAAAGTATGGGTCATTATAGTTATACAATAAGATAAGATGTTTTAAGAAACCCTTCAATAAGTAGAAGAATTATGGTGGAAATTCTAAAGAGGTTAGATGTTATGAATACAAGAATATTGTGAAAATAAATCTATATTCTCCAAAACTAAAGAAAAAAATCATAGAAAAACTATTTCATGAAATTTGGGTACAAAAATAACGAGAATAAATCCATGAAAGAAATTTACAGTGCTTTGAGTATTCAAGTGATGCTTCATCTTTAAAATCAAAATATGGACATTCGAATCATAAGGACATCATGTACTTTACAGAATACTCTAATGTTGTAAATTCATATTATTCTTCTGAGCATGAGCCTTAATTTGAAAATTAATACTTTTCTAGGAAGAATTAAATGAATATTATACCATGATGGAAACTAAATATGATTCTTTTAAAAACAAATAAATATAATAAAAATATCAATTGTGACATGGATAATGAAAAAATATGACTTCAATAAATAAATTTTAATGATTAAATTGAAGTTTAAAAATTATGTTGCTTCATGTGTTGAACATGGTAATAAGAAAAACTATGAAAAGAAGTTTAAGACATTAATGATCTTGTCAATTTTTTTAGTAAAGGAGAAAAATATTTAAATAAATTTCATGGGAATAATAAAAAAATAATAAGAATCTGATTCCAAAAGCCCAAAATTTATAACAATTATTTGGTTCCAAGTTCAAAAAACAATAACCTCTCTACAAATACATATTTAATTATTCAATGTTGGGAAATTATGATAAAAGTTTTTTGAAAACCCCTTAATTATTTGTATTTAAAAATGATTTTCATTCAATTATTATCTCAATGATCAATGATGGATCCTCTGAAAAGAAAAAAATATATTGGGATTCCCAAATCATTAGTTTCAAACAATGTTGGACGCTAGAAACTGTGGGTTCCAAAACATTTTTTTATAGAAAAAGGTGTAAGGGGATAAATGATAAATTTTATGTGGAAATTTTATGTCCAGTAAATATATGAATGGATTTCTCTAATTTCTGGTCCTTATAAAAAGTTGATGGAGGTTGTGTCAAATTTGGAGAAAATGAAAAATAAAAACTTATGGGAGTTGGATCAATTCACAATCGAAAGTCAGCCCTCATCAATAAATTTCATTTTGTGTAAGTATTAAATAATAATATGATAAGTATTTTCATCTTTGTGATGAAGGTTATTTTGTTAATTTTTCAAATAATTTGTGTTTAGTATTTAAAGATAAAATGATAAAATTTAAGGAATATAGAACAAAAAATTTCTATAGTCTAAATTTATATTCATTCGATAATAAAAGGATAATTGTTTAAATACTGAAATAGGTGAATAATAGATATCGAATATAATATTGGGAGAGGATAATTTTATTCTTTTATTAAATTATATAAAAAATTTAGTTTCTTATTTTAATCAATGTAAATTGATTAAAAAGAAGTTTTTTGATGCTTGTTAAATGAGAAATAAACGTGATTAATAATTTAAACCATTTAAATTGGTTTCTGCATCCAGACCAAAATGAATAATTCGTATTGATTTTTTTGGTCGATCTAGATTTCAAGCATAATTTTAAAATTCTATTTTTATGTTTTGGTTTATTAATTCTCTAGATTTAATTAGTATTTCTTTTTATGTGTTTAGAGTGAATATTTTTATATTTTAATAAGTATTTACAGACTACTCTAAAAAGATAATTTTTCCAAAATAATTAATTTAAGAATTAATCATAGTTTAGATTTTGAAAACCATAGGGTCAATTCCTTTTATTAATAACTCGGTAAAAAACAAACTTTTTATTCCCCCTATATGCCTCAAAAAAATTGTTTTGTTGAGAGGATTAATAAGACTTTGTAAGATATTTCTAGCATAAAGTTATGTGAATAAAACATTCCAACCCTTTTGTGATGAACCTATAAATACAGCATGTTATATCATAAATAGGGTTCTAATAAGACCGATTACAATGAAACAACCCTATAAGCTATGGAATAATAAAAATAAAAATTTTAGATACTCTATGGTTTTTGATTCAAGGTTTAAATTGTAAACACCCACAATAATCATAGTAAATTTTATCCAAATGATGATGCGGGAATATTTCTAGGATATTCTTCTACATACAGGGCTTATAGAGTATTAAATAATAGTTCATTGATTTTTTAAGAATCAAATCATGTAAAATTTGATGAAATATAACCATTTGAAAACCAAACAACTCAAGTTAGTGAACTAAGTGATTATTTTGAAAACCTGAGACCAAAAATTCTCTGTGAAATTTAAAAAGGAAGATTAATTTGAAGATGGTTTTCCGAAACGAAATCCAATGAGGTTGGATTCCAATGAACTAGAAAGTGTGCTACCTATATAGTTTATAAGCCTTATAAATCAACACTTATAAATAGGTATAGGATGCGTAGATGATGGGATTAGGACTATAAAGAGTGTAGAAATCATTGTAGGGTTTTATGCCTTTTTATCTTATCTATAACCTAATTCTATAGAAGAAGCCATAGTATATGAGAGTTGGGTTATAGTAATGTTATAAGAATTAAACCAATTTAAGAGGAACATGGTTGAGGAATTTGTTAATAGACCCTATGACTGTCCTATTATAGGAACAAAGTTGGTGTTAGGAATGAACAGGATGAACTTAGTGTGATCACTAGGAATAAGGTTGGATGACTAGCTGAAGGTTACAATCAAGAATAAGTTATATATTATGAAAAGTTATTTTCACCTATAACTGAATTAAAATCCATTAGGATACTCATATCCTATGCATCATATATTAATATCAAGATATATCATATGAACATAAAATCTACTTTTCTAAATGGATTTCTCATGGAGGAGGTCTGTATTGAAAACCTCATGGTTTTGAAAAACCTCATTTTCAAAATTTTGTTTTCAAATTTACCAAAGCTCTCTATGACCTAAATCAAGAACCCAGACCTTGGTATGAACACTTGAGTTCTTATCTTTTATCAAATCGTTTTTCAGTATGGCGGATCTAAGATTATTTATAAAAATATCTTCTTCAAATATATTTGTTATTTCAGATATATGTTGATGACGTGATCTTGGGTTATAAAAATAAAAAATTGAACAAAAAATTTTCAAAAACCATGGAAAAATAATTTCAAACTAGCATGATGGGTGAGTTAAATTATTTTATAGGTTTTCTGATTTTTTTCAAATGACTTTTGGAATGTGCTCAATCAATGAAAATACATACTTGACTTACATACATTTTTTTGACTTCAATGTGTTAAAATACACACTACCACAAAATGGGGCAAAGGTAGTGTCTGGTTCTATCATCGTCAAAAAAAGCGCCAATAAAACGGGGGCTTTTATCAATGCCAGAAGAAAGTACTGATAAATCTTATTTTTATCAGTGGTTTTCTTAAGGAAGATAAAGGATATATTTATCAGTGCATTTTTTTGCACTGATAAATTTTTTTAATAAAAACTGTTATTAATTCATATAATATTATTATATTTATATTCAAAAATAATGTTTATTTTTATACATTAAATAAAAACCGCATGTTTATAATTAATATATAATTTTTTAATAATTCAAATATATATATAGAATGTTTTAAAAAAAGTATTTCAATGATTATAATTAAATAAATATATATATAGATAATTATATTATTATAATAAACTTTCTTAAATAATAAATATATTTGTTATATTTGTTATATTTGTTATATTTATTAGATTTATTGGATTTATATTTATTAGATTTTTTAGATTTATTATATTTATTGTATTTATTATATTTATTGTATTCATTATATTTGTTATATTTAATATATTTTATATTTTTATATTTTTTATATTTGTTATATTTATTATATTTTTATTATATTTTCTTTATTTATTTTATTTATAATTAATATATATAAATACTTTTTAAATATATGTATTTATAATTATAATTATTAAATAATTATATATGATTCCAATGAATTTCCTCAATAAATATATTGATCTTGTGTGAGTAGACATGCATATATGTTATGTATCATCATGAATGTTCATTTATACATTACACCCTCCTTATTATTCATATTGCCCTTATGTGATGGTTTTTTTATTATGTGTACTTTACTAGGTGTATGATTAATTCATGTTACCCATATGAACTATTATATATGTTCTCAAAAATAAATACAAAATTACATCAAATATATTTAAATAATAAATATATATATTAATAATTATTAAAATTTAATTATATATAAATACTTTTTAAATGTATATATTTTTAATTATAATTATAACTATATATATTTAAACAATTATAAAATTACCATAAATACATATATTTTAATTTTATAAATATTTATTTATTTATTTATTTATAGTTATAATTATTACTATAAATATATATATATATATATTATAATTATAATAAATATAGTTAAAATACATATAAAGTTATAAAAATATATAATTAAATAAATATATATATAAACATATACAAATATTAAAATATAAATAAAAACATTTATTATTATTATCTCTACATAAAAATAGATATTTTTAAATAACTAAAACATTATAATAAATATATATTAATTATATATATTTATATAAAAATATTTATAAATAAATATAAATAGTTATAATTATAATTCAAATAATTATAAATACATTTGAATAATTAAAAACTTATGATAAATATATTAATTATATATTAATAAAATTATAAATATATTTCTTATAATTTCATAATTATTGAAATATAAATATTTATAATCACAAATATGAATAAATATTTATTTATTAGTAATTTCAATTGAAAATAAATATATATTTATTTATAGTTATAAATATAAATAAATATTTATTAATTTAAATAACTATTAATTTATAAAAAAAATATTATTTTCAGGTATAATGTTAAATATAATTATATATATATATATATAGATAAATAAATACAAATATTTATATTTATATTTATAGTTGTAAATAAATAAAAATATATTTAAATAATTATAGTATTATGATAAATATATTGTTTATTTATATTAATAAAATTATAAATATTAGAAATAAAAATTTTATATAATTTTATAATTATTTTAAAAAATAAATACTTATTTATTTATAATTATAATAATTTATATAAATATATATATTCATTTAAATTATTATAATATTAGAAAAAATATAGTTATACATATCTATAATCTAATTAATATATTTAATTAATATATTTATTATATATATTTCTAAGATTATAAATATAATAAGAATATTTCATATAATTTTATAAATATTTATAATAATATAAATAAATTAATAACATTATATCTTTATCAGTTATTTTTTAATGCTAATAAAGGCCTATCTTTATTAGTGCTAAAAAAGTGTTGATAAAGGCATGTTTTATCATCACTTTGTATGTTAGCAATGCTAAAACATACCTTTATCAATGATTTTTATCTAGAGCTGATAAAAGGTTTAGCCTCTTTTATTAAGAAACTGAAACTGCCTCCTTCATTTTTGCACCCCTCAAGCTCTCACGCAAGTTGACCCCTTTGTCGTTGACCCCTCCTCGACTGTGAATGCTCCTCTGCCACAAACCCTCCTTTTTCATGAACCTACCTTCTTCACAACCCTTCCCATGTCGTTGATGCTCCTCTATCGTGGATACCCCTTGGCTGCGGACTCTCCTCAGTCAGGAAGGATCCCCCATCATGGACCCTCCCTTCGGTGCAGACCCTCCCCCACCGTGGACCTTCCCTCGACGTGAACCATTTTTCTGTCGCGAACACACCTCCATCGTGAACCCATTTCCATCGTGATCCCCCCCCCAAGCTTCCTTGAAGCCCTTACACATCAATCTGTGGTTGGTTTTCACTCTAATTCTTCCAGGGCACATCAATTAAGTCTTTTATCACTTTATTTCACCCTTGTTTTAGGGATTCCTTTCCCCCGTTATTAATTTATTATTTTCCAGTGGGTTTTTTGACATAATTTTGGTCTAATATTGTGATTTTGGGGGAAATATTCATGATTTAGTTTGGATCTTTCCTTAATATGGTCTTTTTAAGGTGTGGTTGTGGTTTAACACCAATTTCTAAAGGGCTCCAAGTGTGAGGTATGTGAATCTATGAATTTACATTATTATATGATTTTGATATTCTTTCTTGTTTTCTTATATGTGTTCCATGTATTATTCATGTGGTGTGAAACATGTTTTATAAATTGTTTGACATGTGTATGTAATGAAAGTTGGTTTTTGAAAATAAATTGGTTATATTTTTTTATCTTCTTTGTGGTGGTGTTCCTTGAGAATATTTTAAGCCTTATGTGAAAAGTGATATTTTTTTTTCAAAAGATATTTTAAGGTGGAAATCTGTTGAAAATGGATTTCTTTAGAAGTAATGAATTTTTAGTGTGTGTTGGATTCATTTTTGTGTACCTTAAATGCATCTTTTAATTGTGAATGTTATGTGTTGCATGTCATGAAATAGTGTTTATGTGAGTATGATTTTAAAAATGGGGATTTTACCATATGCTTGAATCATTTTTTAAGATCATGAAAGCACAGCTGATTGTCACCTATCGACTGGTCAAGATTCTGGTGCTCTGCTAATGTGTAAAGCAGCACTCGGGTCGAATCCTCGGAGATGATACTTTTTAATAGCCGACTATTTTTAGTTGATTGTATTCTGATTGGGGGGTTTCTTTGCAGAGCTTATGAAATTATTGATTGATTAATTTTGATTTAACAAATTGATAATGATTGGGGTGAGTTCATTATTAGGTATTTAAGGTTGTGGTATCCTTGAGCTTTGTTTTATATTGCATTTAAATTAACCCTCACTTCACAAGATAACGTTGATTGGAATTCCTAAGTGTTAATGCTTTAATACAATCCTTATCTTAACATACAGTTGTAATATCAATTAGATATTGTTTATGGTGTAGTTTATTTATGGTTCCAATAATCCATGGAAACCACAAATTAAACAAATTATGTCATTAATCCACGACATTCTAAGCTCAACATACACAATGTTAATTTAAAGAATATCCATTGAGCTAATGCTCTCAATCACTTAACATAATAAAATTTTACCTCACCTCAATGGTAGATTTACTCAGAAATTTAAATGATTAATAATCTGGTTATAATTATTATAATGATAAATTAATAAGAGAATAAAAATAAAGGGACTAGAAAAAGAGTGGTGCGTCAAACACACACACAAATGATAATTATAATTAAAAATTGACTTCTGATTGAATGAGGAAGAAAATTAAGGTAATTGATTTTAACATGATTAAAATTATTTTAAGAACATTAGTATTATACTACATAAGGTGGATGAGAAAAAGATATCTTGAAGAAGAAACTTTCATTAAAATAGAATTACAAAAACAAAGACTTACAAGATTACAACAAAGAAGAACACATAGGTAAATAAAAATAAAGAGAGGAGGAAAGGTATATCAAGTGAAAACATGAGTATGAAAGATCCTATAAAGAATTTGGTTTGGATTTGGTCATGCCAATATGTTCTCCTCTCTTCTAAAATTCCAACCCACTTGAAGGAGAGGAGGGGGGTGTATTTATAACCCAAGGAAGTGGACTATTTGCATTCTCAATCTGTCCTTCCAATTGCATCACCATTTTGATAATTCAGACAGCTGGATCTAAAGATATGATCTTCTTACAAGTTGAAGATAAATATATCCTCTTTCTACTTTGAATATTTGGCAGCCATTTGATTTAAGTAGACAATGTTATGGCCAGTTTATTAAACAATGTAAATTTGTCCATTTCACTCCATAATTTTTAGAAGGAAGAAATGTGAATAGATTTATCAATAGGAAAATGCCTTCAAATATGATTACTTTCTTCAAAAAAGTCATTCTACTATATATCCTCTTTCACACTGAAAATGATCAGCTGGATTGGATTATTACATCATGATATATATCATGAATATTGTACTGATATTATTTCTTATATAGAATGGTGGGCTGAGTTTAAATGAATCAGTTGGGCCCCTTGTATTTGGATTTGAGCCATGCAGTTTTTTTTTCAAGAATCCTTACATTATCCCCCGAATGGTTGAGGAGAATGAAGTAGTTTCCACTTCTATATAGAACCCATTAATTCAATATTTGTGGATGGTCTAGTTTCTTCACAGATTTTGTAGGCCCTCTTGTGTGGTCTATATGGGCCTTCAAATGGAAGAATTGGCCCATGATCCCATCTAATGAAATGTTTCATAATGAATTAGGAATCCTAAATAACAATAACCACACAATTTGTATTAGTAAGGGATGAGTTATAAATAAAATAGTAAACTGAATCGATTGGACTACTCCTAAAAATGCTCAAAAATTATACTTACTGTTATGAAATTAATATTTCAAACAAATTATGCACATTTCATATAAAATCGGTAAATGGAGTATATAATAATTCATGAAAATATTAATAACATCAACTCCACCACACTTAGTCTTGTTCATGTACTCATCTGCAAAAAATATAAAAACCTGACAAAAATCATTTTCACTCACCATCAAATATTAGAATTTTGTTTTCCTCAATCAGGGTGGTTTAGAAAATATTACTCATCCATATTGAATTCCACCAAAAGTTTTTACAGAAACAATGTTCAAAAAAACAATTAATTTTTTTCATGCTCAAATTTAGAAATGTAAAATGGTGGCACACAAAACTTACTCCTCTCAGGATGATAAAATTAATTTATGTAGCTTCACTCATTCACCAACCAAATATGAAAATCATTGAGTTTGAAAGAGCTCTCAGCTTCCACTCCCTATATAAAGTGCACAATAATCAAGAGGTTTTTTAATGGGTTTTCCTATGGATATGGGACGGTGGAATATAATGTCCAAGAGAGATTATAAGAGGGGTAAAACACCAAAATGGAAATTGTAATGCATGCATTTTTTTGAAATGATACATGAAAGGAAATGGAAAAACATATTTATGAGGGAATGGAAATGTGAAATAAGACACAAATTTGGAAGGAAATATAATGGTAATGAGAAGATGTAATATTTACAAAACACAAAACTTCTCCAAATGACATAATAATATAATGCAAGTGTTC
Organism: Viscum album; assembly: GCA_963277665.1. Lineage (NCBI taxonomy): Eukaryota > Viridiplantae > Streptophyta > Magnoliopsida > Santalales > Viscaceae > Viscum > Viscum album. The sequence goes on along the minus strand of OY728121.1, from coordinate 1,506,752,320 downwards.
TTTTTTTATTTTTCTTTTTCTCTTTTTTTCAAAAGTTTAACTTGAAACAGATCTCACACTCATATCCCAAGCCATGATTGATCTCATCACGACACTAATTTTAATAGTTATAAAAAGATCAAAGGATGAGAAATAGTGATTTTTTACCTAACCAAGACACAACCCAATTACTTTTTTTTATTTTTTTTTATTTTTTTCATTTTGTTTGCTTAATTTTTTTTCAACACTTGTCATTAAAATTTGAACAATATGTCATAACCATATATACATTCACAAAACCCATTGAAGTACAACCTCTCCCCGACACAAAAATGTATGATTTCCCCCAATCATATGATAACTCTTTGAAAATCAATAAAAGGGAACCCAAACAATGAAATCCATTCCCCCCACATGTAAATTTCAAAAAAAATTATGCAATTGAAATCCATGTTGATATTGATTGGGATAAGGTATTGGGCTTGTAATGTGGCTATCAAAGAAAAGGTTTTCATTGACATGAAGGGGATTTCAAAAGGATGATTAATGTATGGTTAATGGGAGCCTATTTGGATATTATAATTCTCATGAGGTTCAGAAAATGCCTCTTTCATATTAATGCACACAAAAGTAAGAAATTCAGATCAAAGGTCCAAAAACTCAATATTCACAAATGGGTGTAAAAAACACTCATTTTGAAAAGATGGCCATAGGTTTCCTTGGAATGAAACTTAATTGTGTTTCTCACGGTTTGGGAAAATCATTTTACAAATTAAAAATTGGGCATTCAAAATTGGTTGGTTTTGAAACAATATTCTTTATCCAAAATTTTGAAAAAGCCAAAAAAAATTTAGATGAAACCATGTGTTTTGACTCCCAAAATGGTTGGAAAAAATTTTAAAATTGAAAGGTGAGTAAGTATGACTCTTTATTTTTTATTTTATTATAATTTTTTTTAGTTTTTTAGGGTTATTTTAGTTTTTTATAAGACACACCCACACAAAATAGGAAGAGTAAATAAAAAAATGTGAGGAGGAAAGTGGTAAAAATTTGAGAAGGAGGTAGTAAAGAGTGGGAGAGAGAGAGAGAGAGAGATGGATTTAAAGGGAAAGAGGTGCCCCCTGGTTTGGATTTGGTGGGTTTCCATCTACATCCAGTGGTGGGTCAACTGCAGAAGTTGGGGATCCGATGTGGTTCCCAGATTGTGTGTCCTCTCATAGTGATGCTTTAACCGATTTCCATTAACAGTGAATGTCCTTTTCGAAAATGGGGCGTGGACTTTCACTGCACCAAATGGATAAATATGAGAAACAATAAAATAACCTTACCAATGAGAATTAATATTACCAGGGTGAAGTTGAAATAGAGAATTGAAAAAAATAAATTTTTCCCCTTCATGAAATACCTTTCGCATGATGTGTTTGTCATGCAGTGCCTTGGATTTTTCTTTTTACAGATTGGAATTCTCATTAGAATCAAGTCGATGCTCCTCCAGTTCATCCAATTGTAACAATCTTTCTTCACCATATTTTTCACAATCAAAATTGCAGGCTTTCACAACCCAAAAAGACTTATGTTGTATTTCAACTAGTTAATGACATGCTTTACCAAAAAAACTAGCCTAAAAGGAGACATCCCAATAGGTGTTTTATAGGAAGTTTGATAATCCCAAAGTGATTCACCAGGTCTTTCATGCTAGTATTTTCTGGTTTGTTTAACAATTCTCTCAAGCACTCTTTTCACTTCTCTATTTGAAAGTTCATTCATGCCATTTTTTTAGGGTGATATCCAGTTGAAGTTTTATGTATAACACCATTCTTTTTTAAAAAAGATTCCATGGTTCTATTACAAAAATGGGTTCCTATGTCACTTATCAAGGCATGTGGTGTGCCAAACTGGTGGAAGATGTGTGTCTTTAAGAACTCACTAACAGTATGTGAATCATCCTTTCAAGTGGGTTTGGCCACAACCCAGCTATAAAAATAATCAACCTCAAGAAGAATGTATGAGAATCCATTGGAAGGGGGAATGGTCTCATGAAATCGATTCCCCAAACATTGAAGATCTCACAGAAAATTAAAGTATTTTGGGGCATTTCATTTCTCTTTGAAATTGTGACAAACTTTTGTCAAGTGGGACAAGATTGAAGAACTCTTGTGAGTCCTTAAAGAGTGAAGGACAGAAGAATCCAAAGTCTATGACCTTAAGGGAGGTCCTTTGTGGTCCAAAATAGACACCACCAGGCATCGAGTGACAGAATTCTAAGATGGAGGAATGTTCAATTTCATCAATACATCTCTTAATTACCATGTCTGCCGTAGTTTTCCAAATTTTATTATCTTCCTAAAAATAGAATTTCGAATCACTTTTCAACTTCATATTTTGTTCTTTTGAAAAAAATTCAGGAAAAACACCAGTAACCAAGTAATTTAAAATTGGGGGATACCATGGTATTTTTGGAGTAATAGATGAAAGGTGCTCAGTTGGAAATTCTAGATCAATTATTTTATAATGAGAAGAATTATAAATTCTACTCAAGTGATCATCCATAGGGTTTTCTTTTCCTAGTCTATCTCTGATTTCAAGTTCAAACTCTGTAAGCATTAGGATCCATCTTATTAGCCTTGGTTTGGAAACCCTTTTCATAAGTAAAAACTTTATAGCAGAATGGTCTGTGAAGATGATGATTTTGGAACCTAAGAGATAGGGCCAGAATTTATCTAAGATAAAACCCACTACTAAAAGTTCATTTTCCATCACATTGTAGTGATATTGAGATTCATCCAACATTTTTGAGGCATAATAGATAACATGAGGAATTTTTTCTCTTCTGTGACCAAGAATATCCCCAATAGCTCCATAATAAGCATCACACATCGACTCAAAGGGTAAAGACCAATCTGGTGGTTGGATTATTGGAGTAGATGTAAGATCAGTTTTGAGTTCAATGAAGGCTCTCTTACCAAACTCATCGAAATGGAAAGTGACATTATTTTGGAGAAATCGAGTGAGTGGGAGGGAAATCCTACTGATTTTATGGATGAATCATCAATAGAAATTAGCATGACTGAGGAATAAATGGACGTCTCAAATAGTAGTGGGTTCAGGAAGTGATTGGATCACTTCAATTTTTGCAGGATCAACTTTAGTACCATCTTTTGAAACTATCTGTCCTAGAACAATCCCATTTTCAACCGTAAAGTGACATTTTTCTAAATTTAACACAAGGTTACACTTGACACACTTTCGAAGGACTAGAGAGAGAGAATTAAAACATGATTCAAATGAATCACCATAATTGGTAAATTAATCCATGAATACTTTCATTAAGTGTTCAATGAATTTAGAAACAATACTCATCATACGCTGCTGGAATGTTTCAGGAGCTTTTCAAAGGCCAAAATTCATTCTCCTATATGCCTATGTTCCAAATTGTAAAGTGAGATAAGTCTTTTCTTGGTCCTGATTTGCGATTGGGAATTGTAATTAGTTGGTGTATCCATCAAGAAAGAAATAGTGTGACTTTTCGGCTAATCGTTCTAGCATTTGATCAAGGGATGGAAGGGGTTTGTGTTCTTTTCATGTTTCAACATTCAATTTTCCGTAGTCTATGCACACACGCCATTTTTTCTTCACTTGAGTTGTGTTTACCTCCCCATGTTCATTTGTGACAACATTTTTCCCACCTTTCTTAGGTACAACCTGAATTGGACTAACCCATTCACCATCAGAAATTGGGTATATAATACCAGCTTGAAGAAGCTTGGTGATATATTCCATAACTACCTCAAGTATGAGTGGATTGAGTCTTCTTTGTGGTTGTATAATTGGTTTGTATGATTCCTCAAGATGTAAGTGATGCATGCAAAGAGCAGGGTTGATTCCTGGTATGTCATCTAGGGTCCAACCTATGGCCTTTTTGTTTTCCTCTAACACTTGAACAAGTTTGGACTCCTTAGTTTCAGTAAGTGAAGAAGAGATAATGACAGGATAAGAGTGATCATGGAAAAGGAATTCATATTTTAGGTGTTTTGGAAGAGGTTTTAGATAAATATCATCTTTCATTTGTGGGTAAGACAACTCAGGAATGGAGTAACGGACTTCAGGTGCTTCAGATTCATTTTCCTTAATACTGTCCAAGGTGGAGCAGTAGAGATCCGAGTTGATGTGGGATTCAAGAGAGTTTTCATGTTTTACTATATTTATGGTGTCTATGAATGAGAGGTCCACATCAACTTCACCATTTATTACTTGTTTAATCATGGTGAAGATTTCACATGATCCTTTATCATTTTAACATGAAGAACAAGATGGATTGGTGTTCTATTGAATCTTAGTAGTGTACTCAGAAGCACGGATTGAGAATGCAGATTAATCCTTATATGGGTATCTCAAGGCTTGGAAAATGTTGAGCTTAACCAGTTAGTCACCAAATTCCATGGATAAGATGCCTGAATTGACATCAATCTTAGTTCTACCAGTCATGAGGAATGATCTTCCTAGAATTAGGGGAGATCGAGAAGAGTTCATCTCACCTTCCATGTCAAGGACATAGAAATCAGCAGGGAAGATAAGATCATTCCCACAAACAAGGACATCCTCAATTATTCCCTCAGGACTGTATGTGCTTCGATTGGATAATTGAATGACAACACCTTTTGGATGTAAGGGACCTACACCAAGGTTAGAGAATATGGAATTAGGCATGACATTAATTGAGGATCCTAGGTATATGAGTGCATCATCAAAGTTGGAACATCCAATTTGGCATGGAACCGTAAAGGTCCCTGGATCTTTTCACTTTATGGGAATAGAATGTGTGGTGGAAACATTTTCAATTGTCCTAAGTTGCCTTTTATGGGTACACAACTCCTTGAGAAACATGGCATACTTAGGAATTTGTTTAATGGCATCTAAGAGGGTAGTTTTGAATTCAACATGTCTAAACATGTCGTGAATTTCCTGATCGGGTTCAAATGACTTCTTTGGCATAGAAATGGCTTGAGGAAAAGGAATTGGGTTCTTAAGTGGAATGGAAGGAGGTGAGGTAATGGATTCAGATTCCTTTTCAAGTTTCGTTTTCTTTTCATTTTCTAGGTCAATAATTAAAGGGGAGTTGGAGGACTTATCTTGAGGCATAGAAATTTTATTCCTGATCTAAGTGCAATTTCACTTGCATTACTCATGGGGATAAGTAATGGTTGATCTGGGAGTTGGGAAGAATTTGATTGTTGTTGATGGCTCAGGTGGGATGAAGGATGACCAATTTTTGTTTCAATGTATTTTAGGGTGGAACGGGTGAAGGAGGAAAGAACTTCCACTGCACTTTCCCATGGTTTCTTGGAAGAAGAGGATTTTCCTGGATTGGTATTACCATGATTTTTGTTCTTGGGAAACTTATTTTATTGGTTTTGGAATTGGGAAGGATCACTAGGATAGTGGAATCTGGAAGAAGGATTGTTCCTTTTTTATTGAGGAACAAAAGGATAAGGTTGTTGGAAGTTACCGACACCTTGACCATATTGAAACTGGTTTGGGTTTTGAGGAGGGAATTGAGGGGGATAAGAGACGGGATTACCATACCTCTGGCCTTGGTTATAAGAAGAAGAGAAGGGCTTAGAGTGAGGTTGGGTGAAGTTTCTAACGAACTGACCTGATTGTTGAGGTTTGGGGTTCTGCTGAGCATATGCTGTATTGAGCTCTATTGGTCCAAATAAATCAGATTTATCCTCTTGAAGTTGTGGACAGGTGTCTATTGGATGAGCTCGTGAGTTTCAGATTCCACAGCTTTTGATAGTTCCATGAAACATTGATTGTGGAGAAGATGAGGTTGGGGATTTGGATGCCACAGCTAGTTGTCCCACAAGACCTATAAGATCACTCATCCACTCGGTCATCTTGTTCGAATCTGTGGATTGATTGTCTTGGACTTGTTTTACTTGAGCATGTTCTCATGTATGGAATTGTTGGGTGTTTTCATACATATTTCTTATAATATCTCTTGCAGATGTAGGATTTTTATCAACAAGAGCACCACTACTTCCAGCATCAATGAGAGTTATCTCCATATCCAATACCCCCACATAGAATCATTGGATCAAGAGTTGGTTAGGGATTTAGTGTTGTGTGCAGTTTGCAACAAGATTTTTGAACCTCTCCATGTATTCATGGAGTGATTCACTTGGGAACTAACGGATACCACTTATTTCCTTTATAATAGAAGTAGTACAAGGAGGAAAAAATTTCTCTAAGAAGAGTCACTTTATGTGATTTCATATAGTTATGGAACTAGGAGGTAGTGGAGCCATAAATTATCAGTTTCATCTAGAGAGAAATAGAATGCTCGGAGTTTGATTTGTTCCTTAGAAACCTTTTGAGGCTTCATGGTAGAGAACACCACTTGGAACTCTTTAAGATGAAGATGTGGATCCTCACCAGCTATCCCGTGGAAATGAGGGAGAAGATGAATCAAACCTGATTTAAGTTCAAAGTAAACCTCTATGTTTGGATATTGAATACCAAGAGGTTGGTAATTCATGTCAGGGTTAGCAAGTTCTTTAATTGTTTGTTCCCGATGAATGGTCATATCTAATTCAATTGGTTGGACAAGGACTGGTTTTGAATTGTTTGATTATCTCTTATGTTCCTCCTATGTTGGCAAACTGTTTGCTCAATTTCAGGGTCAAAAATATCTAAGGGATTGTTTGGGATGATACGAGGAATTCGGAAATATTTTAGAAGAAATATGAAGATGAGTTTTTCTTTGTGTTTTTTCGTTTATGATTTTTATGAGAAGGCGGGATTTTCATTGTTTTTTTTTAAAAAAAAATTAAGTTTTTTTGTTTTTTTTACAATAACCAGAAACTGAAGACTGTTTAATTGCACCATCCTTGGAAACGAAACCATTTGAAAGTATAGCTTATTGTCACCTATCAACCAGTCAAGGTTCCAATTCTCTACTAATGTGTATAGAATCACTCGGGTCGAATCCTCGACGATGAAACTTTTTAATAGTCGATTGTTTTTAGTTGATTGAATTATAATTGGGGGGCTTCTTTGTAGAGATTATGAAATGATTGATTGATTAATATTGTTTTAACAAATTGGTAAATATTGGGGTGAGTTCATTATTAGGGAGTTAATCTTGTGATATCCTTTATCTTTGCTTTTTATTTCATTTAAATTAACACCCACTTCATAGGATAATGTTGATTGGAATTCCTAAGTATTAAGGATTTAATCCAAGCCTTAACATAACTGAAGGTTCTAATCTTAATTATAGCTTGTTTGTGGTAGTGTATTTATGGTTCCAATAATCCATGGAAACTACACGTTAAACAAATTATGTCATTAATCCATGGCATTCTATGTTTAACATACACAATGTTAATTTAATGAATATCCATCGATCTAATGATCTCAATCACTTGACATCCCCAAATTATAACTCAAACTAATGGTAGATTTACTCATACATTTAAATGATTAATAATATGGTTATAATTATTATAATGTTAAATTAATAAGGGAATAAAAATAAAGGGGTGATAAAAAAGATTGGTGCGTCGAACACACACACAAATGATAATTAGAATTAAAAATAGGCTTTTGATTGAATGAGGAAGAAAAATACGGGAAGGGGTTTTAACTTTATTTAAACTATTTTAATAAAATTAGTTTTATACTACATAATGTGGATGAGAAAATAGATATTGAACAAGAAACATTCATTAAAATAGAATTACAAAAACAAAGACTTACAAGATTACAACAAAGAATAACACAAAAGTAAGTGAAAAAAAAGAGAGGAGGAAAGGTATCACAAGTGAAAACATGATTATGAAAGGTCCTCCCAATACTTTTTAAAGGCTTTGGTCGTGCCAATATGTGCTCCTATCTTCTGAAATTTCATCCCCCTTGAAGGAGAGGATGGGAATGTATTTATAGCCCAAGGAAGTGGACTGTTTGCATTCCCATTCTGTCCCTCCACTTTCATTTCCATTTTGATAATTCAAAAATACGAATCTCAAGATCTGATCTTCTTACATGTTTTAGATAAATATATCCTCTATATACACTAAAACTTTTGCAGCCATTGGACTTAAGGAGTGAAAGATATTTCCGGATTATTTGACAATGTAAAACTGTTCACTTCACTCCATACTTTTTAAACGGCCAAAATGTGAATGGGTTTATCAATAGGAATATTCCTTCAAATCTGAATACTTTATTCAACAATGTCAGCCACCTATATATCCTCTTTCACACTGAAAAATTATTTCTTGATTGGATGTTTACATCATAATATGTTTCATGAATAATGTACTAATTTTATTTCCCGTTCAGAATGATGGGTTGTGTTTAAATGAATCAGTTGGGCCCATTTTATTTGGGTTTGGGACTTGAAATATTCATCCATGACTCATTATATTGTCCCCTTAATATTTGAGGTGAAGGAATGAATTTTCGCTTCTATATTGAGCCCGGTAATTCAATCTTCATATTTGGTCTAGTTTATTCATAGATTCTGTAGGCCCTCTTATGTGGTCCATATGGGCTTTTAAATTGCATAATATGCCCATGATAACTTATAATTAAATGTTGTATATTGAATTAGGAATCCTAAAAAATAAGAAACACACAATTTGTATCAGTGGGGGGAGAGTTATAAAAATATTAAATTGAATCAATTGGACTACTTCTAAAAATGCTCAAAAATTATACTTAGTATTAAAACATTAATATTTCACACAAATTATGAACATTTCATATAAAAACTGTAAAGGGAGTATATAATAAGTCCTGAAAATATTAATAACATCAGATCCCTACACAAAGGTAATAATTTGATTTCATCAGTGAGGCATACTCTGAATTTTCCCTTGTTCGGTCTTTATTTGGAGGTATTTGTAATGAATATAAAGTGGCCCATCACTGAGTGACAGTAGGTTCTAGGTCAAAGGATTTTTTACTCACCTTTTTATTCTATTCACAACCATAATCTATGTATACCATATTTTTGAGGTGGTTCCTCCTTTGACTATTCCGGAATCATACACCTTGATCCCTCCCTATACTACACATCCACCTTTAATGCTCAACATCATTGAGTCATGTCTCTATTCCCTCATGGATTCATATTCTCTTGGACACACCTTTTAATAAATTTCCTAATGCTTTCATATAATGGTTTCCCATTCTATTGAACCCCACGATTCTAGCTAATCCCAAATAAATGTTACTTTTTTACTCTCCAAAAGTTGTAAGACCATTTTCCACTAAAGTCTACATCCTCCTCCATTGAATATCAATCCAAACATTACCCAATTAAATGGAACCACCAGTTTGTTACTAGTGAAATTCCACTGAATCTTATTAAACCAATTCACTAGAGGATACTCAGTAGTCATCTAACCAACATATTCTATCATTTCTTGATAAAATAATCACCATATGTTTGATCACCCGAATTTAATACCACTTTTTGGTAACTAATAGTAGAATAAGAAAAAAGATCTGATACATCTAGTTGTATTTGGCACACATCAACAATTCTAATTTTAAACCCCTGAAACTTACACATAGAGGAAGAAATTAAATAATGTACATTACTTGGAAAAAATCCAAAAACCTGATATACAATAACATAGATGTGAAGCTACATCTAAATCACTACATAAGATCTCTACCTTCTAGTTCTATTAACCTCAAGGTTTTGAAAATACCACCCCCAAAAGAAAATGAGAAATTAAGAATAAACACATGACATAAATAGAATCTGCACACCCCATGAAAATTATGTTGCTTGGATGACAATCCTACTTAATAGGGGAATAAATTTATATTTTTATTAAGGGATAAATTTAGTTATTAAGAAAACATATCTTTTGTTATCCATTCCTATCCAAAGCTACAAGAGACACTTTCTGGACACCCAAGTCAAATATCCATAACAACGCATGTAATGAATCATTCCACTCGCAAGCACTCTATGGTTAATCCTCTCAAAGGGAAAAATTATATAATTCAAGGGATTATCAAATCATATTTTATTCTCAACATAATTTTATATCTAAATTTATAATATTTTATTTTATTAAATCTTTAACAAATTATATGAATGAATTATAAGCTATTGATATTCAATGTTATGAAGTGGTTGTGGCATTTAGGTTGATGCATCCACCAAAGGTACCTACCCTAGAGTTTCATTATGAAATTTTATTTAAAATGTTTTAGAATATTTTTGTGACATTATGTTTTGAACCTCATAAATGAGTTTTGTAGAGGGATGAATTATCTTGAGTGATATAATGATACTCACACCACTTTCATTCTAGAGGCAAATGATATGAGTTCATTTAAGGATTTTAGAATGACTATTATTTTTAATGTCATTTATAATGTATTTTTGAAGATTTTACAAAATAGACTACAGAAAATCATACCATCTATTAGTTCAATACGATAGTTATTTTCTTATTTTGACTTGAGACATGAGGTACTTAAAAGTATCGATAAAGCAACATAGTTTCTTATAGTGATGAGTGGCATAGAGAAATTATTTGTGTGAAAGTAATGAAACATTATAATTTTTTATTATGTAATGGGTGTGTTCTTATAGATTTTATTAAGTGTATTTATAAAGGAAGGAACCAATTGATTTGTTGTGAGCTAAGGTTCATTTGTATAATGCATTGTTTGTATTAAATTGAAACATGAGTGTTTCATGGTTGTGAATGTAGTCAGTGACTATGGAACATAACCGTTGGGGACTCTCGTGTTGTGGTGAAATAGAGTTGATATATCTAGAAAATGTAAGAATAGATCAGGGATATCCAATGGTGGGGAGCACAATATCAAATTCTTATTGAAATTATTATTACACCATCCTTTGGAATAATGTGATAGAATCAGACAACACTAATTGATTTGGGATGAATAAAAGTGTAACGACGCATGTATTTATATAATAAATCATTATAATATCTATTAATATTTATGAATATGATATTAATTTTATGTTAAATAGGGAACTTTTTCAGATATCATATTCAACATGCAACAACGTGTTTCTTTAACATCTTACGTTGCACACAACTTTGAGTTACACAGAAAAATAATATAATATTATTACTATTTTAAATGGTAGTAAGCACCTAGTCATTATATTGGACAATATGAAGAGAACTAAAAACAGTATGATTATACATGTTTGTTAAATGTATTTACATTTATCAAATAAATTTTAGAGGCTTAATATAAGAGTGAATCTTATTTTAAGCATGAAATACTCTAATATTTTTTTAAAGGTTGTCTTACAACCTTTTGATGGAGAACACTATTTAAATCTAGTTTTTGTCACTTTTATTTGTTATATTTGAAAAAAGAAAATTATACTTTAGAATCAGGAAATCAAAATTAACTTTGGATGAAATTTTTCGTATTTTTCTGATAAAGTTCATTTTTAATGAATAGTGAAAAATATAGCATTTTAATTCAAAACATTATTTTCATCTAATTAATTAATATAGTTAGATTGTCCTTTTAATTATATTTAAAGTATAATTGGATTATATTTTTATCATTTAATAAAATTATGGAAATTTTATTTAATTTCACATTTTAATTGGACATAAACACATGTAAATCTTTCGATAGTTATTACTTCTTAAAAACCCTCTTTTTGGTTTTGACAAGGGGAATTAATTTTAAATTCATTTCTTTCAATTATTTGTTTTTAATTTGTAAAAATGGATTCCAAATTCAGAATCAGGAGGTGAAAATATTGTAAATAGGTAACTTTTATTTTTAGACATTATGAATAGTAACTACAGTAAATATTTTATTTACCATGGTTAAAGGGAACACCTGGTAAATAAGGGTAAAAATAATATTATAATAATATTAAATTACCCTGAAACATGTTCTAAACCTATTGGATGAGATATTTCCTAACTTGGGAATCCTTGGGTCAATTTTAGGACCCCATGGAGCCACTTTTGTGAGAAAATGACATTTAATTGCCTTTAATTTAAAGTTAAGTAAAATATAACATAAACATTTATCTTTTACTAAAACATATTTTATATAGGGTTATATTACAGATATCTTAGACTATAAATAGTCATTAGAAATCTAAAAATATTTTCTACATCATGATATTTTATTTATAATTTTTAGACATTGAATAAATAAATTTAATTATGACACAATGACGATGTAGTGATTGCCTCATTAACAAAGGATTCAAATAAATGATATTTTAAATGTTAAAATAAATTTAATTTCGTTATTTTGATGTCATACCTGAATTTTTTATATGATAATAACATATTATCTATGTATTAAATAATTTTTTTCGAATTAATCAAGTTAGGTTTTTTAACAAAGTCATGATATGAATAGTGTCAAATTTTACATAATTCATACTTTTGAAATATAAAATATTTAATTAAATATTATAAAATTACAAAAAATACATGATTTAGAAAAATAGTTGTCATAAGTGTAAAATTTAATATTTACCCTTTAATTGGATATTTTTCATGTTTTGGTAGCTATTTTTATTCTCAAAGTGGTAAATTCTTGATAAAATGGTAAGAGAAAAAACAATAAATAAAAGAAATAAGGTTTAAAAATATCCAAAACAAATATAATTATTATTGGATAATTTTATTTCGTCTTATGCTCATATTATCTTTAAAAAAAATTAATTTTTACTCATTTATAATCAAAATATAAGTTATAATAAAATAATATTTCAAGATATTCCTTAAGTGCCCCTCCTCCCTCAAATAAAAGGTCACCACCCGTAACCCTTACTCAGTCCTCTCAATCCCCCATAGATCATACAAACACTGCCCAAATAAGCTCAAAACATCCAAATATTCCTCCTAGAATCCTTACATTTTTTATAAGGTAATTAAGGAAGGCGTTTTAGTTTAAATTAAAAGAACATACCTAATTTGAGGTAATGTCTTCTCTCAAGATTCGTTCATTTATTTTCCCTTATCCAACCCCATAACTCTATTTATTAAATTATTTTATAACAAAACTAGTATCTTAAATATAATAGGTTGTTTTTATGAGAATTATTGAACTTACACTCATGTAAAACTCTATATAATGGATTTATAACATACTATTTCTGTGGACGGCGAACTGCTGCCTCACAAAACGATGATTGTTCTATTATCCCATATCACCTGTTATGGTTTCCATTATGATGGAACTGAAATTATATATGATATATGTAATATTTATTTTATTTATATTCTTCTGTAATTATAATTCCGAACATAAATTTATTCTTTTCATGTTGTTTAAATATGATAATTTCATTTGAGGAAGTGCAGACTGTCGCCCCCTCAAAGTGATATGACTCATTCATTCTATGCATGGAATGTATAAAGGATGGAATTAATGAACTTATGTAACATATATAACATATATATTATATTTTAATTATAACATGCATATTTAACATTTAGTTTTCATTCATTTAAAAATGAAAAAAATGAATATAGCGTTCATTCGTACGTACAGCTTCCAGTCTCCATAAACTTTTCATTTCATTTTCTTATATCCAAATGTTATAGACAATTCAAAATACATATATACTGGATATAAATACATATATACTAGATATAAATACATATATACTATATGTATGTTATTTAAATCATAAATACAATTATGGATATTATGGACTTTCAACCACATGGACAATTTGTAATTATAACAAGTTTATTTTTGACTCAAGTACCAAACATCAACAAAATGACCGATATAAACATGAATAATTATATTACTATAATATCAAGGTATTAAGTGATATAAAAGTAATAATAGACATGAAAATGGTTCTGAAGAAAGTATAATTAACTAAATTTTATTATTTAAGGAGATAAATAATGAAGAAGATAAGACGAACACAAGGTAAGGGAACTTCATAGTCCAATTTCCATTCTTTGGGTTAAACATCGAATTCTTGATTATGTCATTATTTGATTATGTGAGAAATAAATTTTTATATCCTATATTGTATTTTTACTTTCTTTATGTGTACTTATAGGGAATACACATAACCAATCTATTTTATTTACAAAATTATATTTGTAAGGGACTTCGTCTGAATTTCCTTTCATTGAGGCATATTTTGATCTATACACGACTTTCTTTTATACGGTGTATAAACACCTTTTAATTTTATTTTCATTCCAATAGAATATTTTTTATATGAAGTTTTTTACAAAAAGAAAAAGGGAATGTTTTTTTTAATGTACACGGTGATAATGACCTTTTCGCCACCGCGATCATTATTTGATATTTGGCTTCTTTAACAAAATGTAATGTTTCTAAAAGGAAAATAAATTCCATTAACACTTTTAATGTATTTTATTATTGAAAAAATTTTTGATAATGGATTTATTATGTCAATATATTTAAACGATATATTGTTATTACATTGTGGAAATTTTATCTTTCTTTTATTCATGTGTTATATGTTATGATTAAGTTATGGTTCTTGGGCATTGTTTACATATACAGTTGGATTCGTGATAACCCTAGGGTAGGTGAGCCTGATATAGATCTCCAATGAATTGGGTAACATGATGGAGGTCAAAAATAATTTTTCTCCTAATATATTTATGGAATATATTTTGATGGGTATTCCAAATGTAACTCCCTATATAGCTGTGAAAGCTATAATGTAAGTATGATATGGATTTAACAAGATACCTTTAAAATTTATTATTACTATTTTTTATTCATAAATCATATTATTTCATGATGTATGTTAAAGAGAATATGTTTTTTATGTATTCATGGAATAATGTTTTATTTTTTAAATGTATAACCCTTACTGAGCTTTTTATGCTGATCAAATGTTTTTGAAATATCTTTCATAGGGTATAAGGAACAGTAAGAGAAAGGAAGTATTCAAGAAAATTTATATCAAGAAATTAACTACTTTTTTACTTAATGAGTTTTATTTTTATTTTATTTTTTGATAAATTTTGATAGATTTGAAGTGTCTACCTTGTAATATTGAGATATAATGTAATAGTTATGTCCTAATTCACTAAAACTCTAAACTTGAAAAGATACTCAATGTAAATTATTGAATTAACTCAAGATTATGTAAGGTTTAAGGATATAGACTTATAAAAGTTTCTTTCTATGTATCTTTTATAATGTTCCTCTATTTGGATTTATGTCTTTTTAAAAATAACTAAGATTCTCTTTTAAAATGATTCACCTATTCTAAAATGTTTCTTAAAAAATAATAATTGTTCAACATACAATTTTTTAGATTCAAATAGCATAAAAATATTTAAACACTTGGCATGTATTTAGGTTGCATGCCAAATGTTTTTCAACTCACCTTATTGGCTTTCATAAAGGGATGTGAATGTTTTATGTTTGTATTTAATGCTGGTTTCATTTTAACAAGATGAGTGTAAATATTAAAATTAAAATTTATAAAATATAGAGGATTGTTGCTGATTTTAAATGATTAAGATTGTTGGCTCATGAAGATGCATTGAATTATTTAAAAAACAGAATTGGGTTTATGTGAAAGATTCTTTGGAAGTATATAATTTATTTTAAAAAGGGTGGGTTATTTTAAAGATTAATTTGTGTAAATTTTAGATTTTTTAATGGGATTTCATGTGTGATTTTATGAATAGTTTTCAAAGGAAATAGGAAATGTAGTTTTTCGATAATATTTTAATTTTATATTTTTATAGAATTAAGAAAAACATTACATTATATCAATGTGTTTTGTATTTATGTTGTTAAATAATTATATTACTAAATCAGTTAGGATGGATATGAATAAAGAATCTATGGGTGACATCATTTGAAAAAAATAGTATGAAGATGGTGTGAAAGAGTTCATCATGTTTGCAAAAGATCATGCATATAACACTCCTCATTTTCTTTTTCCATATTTACGTTGTTTCTATTCAAGACTACTTAGTCTAGAGGAGTTGAAAAAACACTTGATAATTATGAAATATATTGAAGATATATATTTTTGAATAAACATGGGGAAAATATAATTTAAATAGTGACTGGGATAACATTACATTTTATGGACCATATAATATAATTACAAGTGTGAAAAATGAAGAAGACCTTATCAAGGATGTGATTATAGATGTAAATGATAATGATGACTATATTTAAGAAATGACAAGGAGAGTTCAAGTTGAAGTTCGTGATTTCCCAAAATTGTTTTAGAAGTTAAAGAGTTGTGGAAAGACACCATTGTATGCTAGTTTCACTAAATATACATCATTGAAAGTCGTAATGATGTTATATAATTTTAATGTAGGCAATATATGGAGTGATACCAGTTTTATAGAACTATATTCTCTCATAAAGAACATGCCTCCAGAAGATAATGAGCTCTCAAGACAAACATACAATGCCAAATGAATACTACACTTGATGGTTATGATCTCTATAATAATACATAACTTCTTAAATGACTGTATACTATTTTTCAAGGACCAAAAACCACATACCGAATTCCCAATGTATGGTTCTTCTCGATAAAATAAAGATGTATATGATCCTATAAAGGTTGTATGGTTCTTTCCAATCAATCCAATATTTAGGAACTTATTTGGAAGTGAGGATACAGTAGGTCAATTGAAATGTCATGCAGATACAAGAATTAAATATGGTAAAACAATGTCACCTAGAAAACTCTCCTCAGTGTAATAGAATTTATCATGAGTATCATGAATTAGGGAAAGTGCCAAGAAACATTTTTCTTGTGTTATCTACAGATGGATCGAATTCTTTTGGTTTTAAAAAAGCACACACAATACATGGATAGTTATGTTGGTAAATTATAACTTACTACCTTAGTAATGCATGAAATGAAAATTCATCTTGTTATATATGTTTATATCAAGACTAAAACAATAGGGTAACAATATTGATGTTTATTTAGATTCATTGATCAATAAATTCAAATTATTGTGGGATTTAGGTATTATGTTTTATGATGATTATAAAAATGAATATTTCACATTTAGTTCCATGTTGAATGGGGTGATAAATGTATTTCCTTATTAGGGAAATATTTCAGGATATATAATTAAAGGAACTCAGGGGTGTCCCACTTTTAAAAAAGATACATGGTCAATTAGGTTGAAATATTCATTATAAATTGTGTTTTTAGTACACCACATATAGCAACCCCAATTACATATTTACTGATCATGGATGACATCATTCGATGGAAGCTCAAAAGAATGTACAAAACCATATCCACTAACAAGTGATCAATATTTTTTGAGTATAAAATATGCGGACATTGGTTTTGGTAAATAATTTTCAAAAAAATTGAAATCATGTGGGAAAGATAGATCAGTTTCTTTAATTACCATACTAGAATTGTATGTATGTCATACATTTTCTTGATGTTATGCATGTTGAAAAAAAAATATGTGATAGTGTCATCAGCACATTGCTAAATGCACCCAAAAATGGATGAAATTAAGGATAGTTTGGACAGGGTTGACATGGGAATACGAGAAGAGTTGGCCCTAGTCAAGGGTGAAAAATAAACATTTCTTCCTCATGCTTCTTACACTCTTTCCATGAAGGAGAGATATCAATTTTGAATCTTCTCGAATGATGTAAAGGTTCCATAGGGGTATTCATAAAATTTCAAGAACATCGGGTCAATGAGAAATTTAATGTTAAATGGTCTAAAATCACATTACTGCCATGTATTGATGCAAGATCTAATTTCTATATATTTATGTTTCATTTTTTCAAAAAAAAATTATATCATACATTAACCAAGCTCTATTTCTTCTTCAAACCTATATGCAGCAATGTTATAGACCTAGAGGAATTGTTGACTATAGAAAGAGAAATTTCCCTCATATTATGTGAATTGAAAATGTTCATTCTGTAGAAATTCATTTATATGATGGTTCATTTGATGTTTCACATTGTGAGTGAGATTTTCCTATGTGGTTCTGTACACTATAGATGGATGTACCCCATTTAATGATATATGAAGATTTTGAAAGGGTATGTCAAAAATCGAAGGTGGTGAGAGGGTTGTATTGTGGAGAGATATATTTTTGAGGAATCTATTGAATTATATATTGAATACATGTTTTTTGTGGAAAGCATTGGTCTACCAAAATCTCATCACACTAGACAGATTGTCGATGAATGAATTTCTAGAAGAGAGGTTTTCACAATCACTATTATAGATTTAGACCAGGCCCACCTTTACATTTTTCATAACAGTTTGGAGGTTCACCCATATGTTTAATCCCAAAAAGAAAATCTTAGGAATTTGAATCCATCCAGGGATGAAAAATGGATATTAAGTACACATAATCAACTATTTATAGGATGGTTTTGAGACCATATTTTGAATGAGTCAGATGAAGATTCAGACTCTATTTCATAATGACATCGATGGCTAGAAAGAGGAACAAGTGTGTATATATTATCATAAAATGATCATGTATTAATGGTTATACATTCAATAATAATGAACATAACG
Organism: Viscum album; assembly: GCA_963277665.1. Classification (NCBI taxonomy): domain Eukaryota; kingdom Viridiplantae; phylum Streptophyta; class Magnoliopsida; order Santalales; family Viscaceae; genus Viscum; species Viscum album. Next base: position 1,506,733,785 of record OY728121.1, on the reverse strand, counting down.
AAGACAGTACCATTCAAAATAGTGAAGTTACACTTATAGCTGTAGGGATGCATTTTTGTGGTGATAATGATAGAAAACAAATTTACATGAATATTTCTTAGTTTTTCATCACCAAACAAATATGGAAGTTGGATTATATGACATTATGAGTGTTGATTTTTCAATGCTAGTGGGTTGATAACATATGTGTTGTTAAAATAGATTAATTTGGATTCATGGAAGTTAATTTTAATAAGGAAGGGTACAAAGACAAACCATTTATAATGGAATAATTGGTAATATATGTATTTTATGTTCGAGATCCCACAAATTTAAACTGGATAATTGTTTTTTTATCAACCAAAACCAATGAAGGGTGAGATGAAAATTCAACAGAGGATGACACTTTCATTGGGACGTCGAAATAATTTCCTATTGTTCCAAATATAGGGTACATTTACTTTGTCATAGGAGACCATAATGAATGGATTTGAATAGTTTATTGAGGGGTCAAATCCCTTAAACCATTAAAACATGTGATTTCAATAATCAGGTTATACTTTTTTGGTAATATAAATCATGTTATATTATGTTATTATCTATTCTCTGCTAATTTTTTATAATCTAAAATAAATATTAAACCACTTCTATAGATAATGACTTTTTCATGCGCTGATGCTCTCAATCCTGAGGCACAATAGGTCTATCAACCAGTTTTTTCTCTCATTGTAGAGGAACAAAATGTTTTATAACCTGCTAAGACTCTCAGCGCAGACATACAACAAGTTTCTCAACCTGTTTCTACTCCCAGTGTATAGGTACAACCACCATCTTCACATGCCAATGCTAGCGATCCAAAGGAACATATCAAATGATATTGAATATGATGAAATGGTAGGTAGAAAATCACCAGTGGTGCATAAAAACCATGATTATCAAAGATTAAAGGTGTTAGAAAAAATAATTAAGGTAAATATTAAAGGTAGAAAATACGAGGTCATATAGAATACGTGGGGCCAGCTTGTTAACCCCAATAATGCCATGTTTAATAGTTATATTTGAATCATCACTCAGCAATGTGTGTTAATTTATGTTTATTTATGGAACCCTATTGTTATTGGGCTTAATAAAATGAGGTGTTAAGAGATTATGGTGACATTATGATATAAATTCAACAATTTACAAAACAATAAAATAATGACACATTAACTTACTCATCATCAACCCTTGTAGAGTGCATTTATAATAGATAAATCCCAAAAGGACTATGTATTGAGGTTTTCTAGAAGGATTCATGGAGGCTTTCACACAATTTTATCCTGACATAATCTCAATGATGCTGATGGGAAAATAAACACACTCCCATATCTTATTTATGAAAACCTAATAACCCATGCATCATGGGTTTCATTTACTATCCATTATAAAGAGTAGTCTTTTCAGGTACATTGTGTATGCTGATACATTGTCTGATGATACATGTATTCATCACATTGATTGGAAGTTTTTTATTTATGAAATAGAAACTGAGTGATTAAAAAAATGAATGGGTTAAAAAACTAGTCTACCCCTACCATAAAGCAAGGATGGGGTATACTTCACTTGAAAAAAAATTGGTATCTATTTTAAATCTACCATAATAATTTTATGTGACATAAAAAACACCATATCTATGTTCCACTTTTTATATATGGAAAGATGAATCCAAACCCAAAGACACTTCCATACCACACCATGTGATACGGAAAGAGTCATGTGTAAATAATGATGGGATACTAATAAATGGAAACACATAAAACATGTGGGAAACATTTTTAAGTATGATAAAAAAATTCCTTAAATAGATATTATATAATAATTATTACTTATTTTCCTATACTTTCTATCTGAAATAGTAATAAGAACCAAAAACACCCACACCAGATGCAAACAAACTTTTGGTGGCATTAAAGTTACAATAATAGTATAACTGCATCACAAATGTGCATTTTGGGGTGACACCCCGAACATATTTTCATAAAAAAGATGATCAAAGTAAATAAATAAAAAATTTGAGAGAAAAAGTATAAATCCTTGAAGAAAAATTCATACAGAAATGATAGATTCTAAGAAATTTGATGGGGGCAGCAAAGAGATGAAACAACTTAAGAATAATCATTACATGAAGATCCTGCCCCACCCCCACTATCTTTGTAACACCTGAGACTTTTATGAGAAATATTCTGTTTTTATTTTATATAAATCATCAAAGGAATCTTTCACTACACACAACACTATCTTGGCTTGCTTTACACGCAACCGCGGCCTTCCTCGATAGCTTGCGTTGTACGTAATACCGAGTTTCACTAAACAATGACATGCTACTAAAAGATTATTAAAACTAGCTGTTATGAATAGTATTAACTAAATTTCTAATTTTATAACATTATTATTCATCTTATACATTTTCTATAACGTTTTAAGAGAACAAAATAAATTTTTCGGGTAAAATAAGTATTTTTCAAAAAATGCAGTTTTACCGCCTTTTGATGGAACACCCACATTAAATATAGTTTTTGACAAGTTTATAAGTTCAATTTGAAAAAATAAAATTCTTCTTTAGAATCAAGATATAAAAATTTACTTTGGATAAATTTTTCATATTATTCTGATAACATTCATATTTTAATGAATAGTAAAAACACGCTATATTTTAATTAAAAACAACTTTTTTTCATCGTAATAAATTATGTGGTTAAATAATAATATTTAATGGTTTAAAAGTATAAATAGAATATATTTTTACCATTTAATATAATGTATGTCATTAGCCTTGAATTTACATTGAATTCGTAGGTTAAATAAATTCAATCTTTGGCAATGTTTTAACTTTTAAAACCTGTTTGCTTAACAACGGGATTAATTTTAAATTAATTACTGCAACTTCTGTGTTTTGAATTTTGAAAAATAGATTCCATATTTGTAATCAGTGGGCCCAAATTATGTTAATAGGTTACTTTTATTTTTTTGATATTATGAATAGTAACTACGGTAATTTTTATTTACTACGGTTAAAGGTAAATAGGGTAATTCAAGGTTAAAAGAATATTATAATAATTCAAAATTACCTTGAAACTTGTCTCAACCTTATTGGATGAGTATTGTCCCACCATGGTCATCCTTGGGTCGATTTTAGGACCCCATGGAGCCACTTATGAAAGACAATGACACATTAGATTAAGTAATTTAATGTAAAGACAAAATTAGAATTAACAAATATCGTTTAGTAATTAATTTTTATAAGGGGCTATATAAATTATATTTTGGACTATAAAAATTCATTGGAAATATAAAAATAGTTCCTACATTTTGGTATTTTTTTTATAATTTTTATACATCATATAAATTAAATTATTTATGACACAATAATGATGCAGTATTTACCTCATTAATAAATAATTTAAATAAATAAGATTAAAATGATTAAAATATCATCCAAAACCTATAAAATTCCTATTGGATGATTTTATTTAGAATATGAGTCATCTTATATTCAACATTAATTTGTTTTAGACCTCTTGAAACCGAAGATAAGTTTATAATAAAATAATGTTTTCACACTTTCCTAAAGAGCCCCTCCACTCAGTTATAAAAAGAAGACCACTTCTATGAACTTCATCACACCTCTCAAGACTTTTGGATCATAAAAACTCTTCCCAACTAAGCTCCCTACATCCCACTCCTTTCCCTTGAATCCTTACATTAGTCAGAAGACTCTCCAAGAAGTCCTTTTGGTTCAAACCAAATAAAGTTACCAAAATTAAAGGTAACCGTTTCTCTTAAGTTGTTTTCTTTTATTCTACTTCTCCAACCCCTAAAATCTTTTTAATCCTTTATTTTGTTACAACACCAGTATCCTGAAAATACTAGGATGTTGTTATGAGAAGTATTAGAACTACACTTACACACACCTCCATCTAATTGATGAAGAACATAATGTTTCTGTGATGGCAAACTAACGCCTCACGAAAGGATGATTGTTCGATTTTCCCCTACCGCCTCTCATGGTGGCCATTATGATGGCACTGTATTTATATATAATATATATTATGTTTATTATTTCTTTATTCTTCTTTACTTCCCAATTATTTCAATCCTTTATGGTTTCCATAGTCGGTAAATACGATAATCTCATTTGAGGAAGTGCGGACTACCGCCCTCTCAAAGTGATGTGATTCGTTAATACCTTATGTGGGATGTATAAAGGATGTGGTTAATAATATTATATATGATATTATACTGGAATTATAATATAACTATGTATCATTATGTTTTAATTCCATTAAAATAATAAATAGAAATGAAAGTAGCGTTCATGCGTACGTACGGCTTACCGTCTCCATGAACGGTGCGTTTCATTTCTTACCTCCATATGTTATGTACTATTATAAATGCTTGTATATTCTGGATATATAATGAATTTATATGATATATAAATCATGATTTACATTTTGGAGGTATGTAAATCATGATATAAGTAATAATAACATCAAGAACAACAAGTCTAAACACGTACGATAAATAAGATGATTTTACCCAAAACACTACTTTAACATTAATTTACATAAGAATGGGTAATATAAAGTCATAAGTTAACCATATATGATATCATAACAATGAATATTATTCTTTAATAAGTCAATGACATTATTTAAATCATTATACAGGAGGTTCGGACTCTTACAAAGCAAATTGGACCTAAGGTAAGGGAAATATCACAGTCACATTTTTATCTGAGATTGTTTATACTTTGGAATTTACTGGGGTGTATTTTATCATACACATCCATGTTTACTCAATATGTAATATTGATATCCTTATACAGTAGTTTATATCCAATTTTACCCTTCGGTGAGTTTTTAGTAAAATATATGAAAGGAATCTTTTGTCATTTTTCGTACAAGGTACTTTTTGACTTTTCCGACAAAAGTACGAGAAGAATGTTTTCTTTTAACTTATATGGCATGAATGGATTTTTAAAACATTATTTCCAAGAATCTTCCCTTACAAGTTTTCAAGTTTATTTTTAATCAACTTCTTTTAGTTATAATTTTATGACATGTTAAGAAAGGAAAAGTGTTTTTGAAGTTGAAAGGATATTTTCCTCAAGAATGGAGTTCAAGTGTTTTATCAAAATTATTTTCCATCTAAGATAAAATAGGGTTCTGTTTATATCCCTATTATTACATTGATTTGATTATGTTGTGATGGAATTATTTTTATGAATTCTTTTTTCTTATATGAATTGTTTTATGATGTCACGATGTTTAAGATTCCCATTTTTATTACATGGGTTATGCCATGATGTATGGTTTATGATTTTGTGGCACACATAAGAATGGTATCATTAAGAGATGGGTGGGGCCTATATCTCCCTCCAATTCATTGGGTAAAGATTTTATATCTCATGAGATATACATGGCTGGAACGGCAGGTTAAACTGGTTCAGTGAAACAGGACTGAAACGAGGAGTGAACTCAGTTCAGAAATGGACTTTGTCCACTAAGATAGTCTTGGAAATGAGTCTTGACTAATAAGAAATGATTCTCTATTATTATGTATGTATGCCACAAAGTTTAATGTTTTAAGTTATGATTATTGTGATTTCATTTCACTACTATGATTTATCCCATGTTATGAAATTATGCTCTCTTTTGTAGGTTAAGATTTTCAAAATGTTTTGTTCTTATGAATATGATGTGATTGATATTTCTTTTGTTTACCCTTACTGAGCATTTGAGATCACCCTTTTGTATGTTTTCTTTCCCCAGGTCAAGAAGAATATTCTTAAGTAAGATATGCCAAAAGGGACTATAGATATGATGAAATAAATGGGAGACAGTGTAGACGCTTTATGAACCAGTTGTTTATGTTTCCCAGTTTCTAAAGACACTATACCTACACGGTCCTTCCATGGTTTTGTTATATGTTGTAAAAAGTATGCTTAAATTTTGAAGTAATAACAATGTATGTAAAGTATGGGTCATTATAATTGGTATCAGATGAAAGGTATAGTCAACCTTTGGAAACTAGGATGTGAAAGCCTTAGTAAGAACCCTAAGGAAAAGTCTAAGCATAGAAAACAATCTTAGTGTTTTAGAAATGACCATGAATAACCTAGGATAAGACCTTAAGTGTGAAATTTTATTCTTGATTATGTGGTTTTCCTATTATAATTAGTGTTGCTCACATTATTCTTCTTGGTTTTAGTCAATGGCTGGAACCCAAAGGAACCGTGTTAATGCGTAATGTGACGGACAATGCAATGATTGTCCCCCTGAGCAACCAAATGTTATGGGAGATGGAATGCAAAATCTTGTACCATGCTCACACAACTTTCTCAAGATATTAATCATGCAGGACTTCTAAACAAGCAAAGGAAGGAGCAACATTCTGTTGAATCCTTCATGAGGCAGCGTCCACCTTCTTTCAGCGGGTCTACTGATCCATTAGTTGCTGAACAATGGATTAGTACTACTGAAAAGATATTTTCAGTTCTTCAATGTTCTGAACATGATAAATTTATACTAGCAGTGTATCGTTTGGAAGGATATGCTGATCAATGGGGGAATCTTATTAAGAATACGAGGCAAAGGGATGAAATTTAGTCCATGGAATGGGAAGAGTTCAAGAACTTATTTTTCAATAAGTACTTCCCTCGTATTCTCCGAACAAAGATGGAGAAAGAGTTTCTTGAACTGAAGCAAAAGGATGATGAATCTGTTGGTACCTATGAAGAAAATTTTACAAGACTTGCAAGGTACGCTTCTAGTATTATTATCCAACCTGAGGGTAAGATTGATCAATTCTTTAGTGGCTTAAAACCAAGTCTTCAAAGGGAGTTATCCATAAGGGACTTCAATAGCTACGAGGAAATCGTTCGATGTGCTCTCAAAGTCGAGATGGAGATTGGAGTAACCCATCAGTCATATGGGTTTGATAATAAGAGGAAAATGGAATTCAAAGGAAAATCTAAAGAGCACACTGAAAAAAAGATGATCTTTCCCTTATGCTCAAAGTGTGGAAAGAAACATGGAGGGAGTTGTCTTAAAGGGACAAGTAAATGTTTCAAATGTGGAAAGGAAGGTCATCGGGCATTTGAATGCCGCAATGATGGTAAGAAGATGTCTAATGATGCAAACAAAGGAAGGGACACACAGAATGAACCTACTACACTTCAATGTTTCAAGTGCAAGGAGATGGGGAATTATGCCAATAAATTCCCTAATCCAAGGGTTTTTTATGATGATTGACATCAACAAAATCTTAAGGCTAAAGACAAAGGAAAGTCACATGCAATTTCTATCAGCGATGTGGAGTACGATAACGATGTGGTGAAAGGTACACTTACTATCCACTCTAAAGTAGAAAATGTTTTATTTGATTCTTGATCCACCCACTCTTTTATTTCTGAATATTTTTCTAAGGGTATCACCATATTACCTCAACAATTAGATGTTGAGTTAGCTGTGACAACACCTAATGGCACAATAGTCACATCATAAGTTTATAATTCTTCCCCGATTGAAGTTTGTGGGAAAGTGCTTCCTGCAAATCTTGTGATCCTTCCTATAGTGGAATTTTATGTGATTCTTGGCATGGATTGGCTTTCTTTATATGGATCTCATATCAATTTCCAAATAAGGGAAGTCACATTTCATATTCCAGATCAATCTATGACCGTCTATCGATGCAAGGATGAACATAACCTTCTAGTGGAAATTTCTTCCATATTATGGGTCTTGATTCCACTTAATGAAGGTTATTTATCTCAAATGGTTGGTGAGAAACTCACAATTAAGAATATTCCCATTGTACGGTAGTTTGATGATGTCTTTCCAGAGGAATTGTCGGGTCTTCCACCAAATCATGAAGTTGAGTTTTCAATAGAACTCATACCAGGTGCTTTGCCTATTTCAAAGACACCTTATAGAATGGCACCAATTGAGTTGTAGGAATTGAAGAAGAAACTCCAAGAGAATCTTGATAAGGGATTCATATGCCCTAGTGCGTCACCTTGGGGAGAACCTGTTCTGTTTTTTAAGAAGAAAGATGGATCAATGAGACTCTGCATTGATTATCGAGAACTTAACAAGATCACTATCAAGAAAAAATATCCTCTCCCACGCATTGATGACCTATTTGACCAACTACGTGGAGCTCAATAATTTTCCAAGATTGATCTTCGTTTAGGGTATCATCAATTAAGGGTCAAAAGGGAGGATATACCAAAGATGGATTTCCGTACAAGGTATGGACACTATGAATTTATAGTGATGCCATTTGGTCTTACTAATGCCCCTGCTATCTTCATGGATCTGATGAATAGAGTCTTTAGAGACTACCTTGATCAATTTGTGGTAGTCTTTATAGACGATATTCTTGTCTATTCAAAGATCAAGGAAGATCATGAAGATCACTTGAAAATTATATTGAAGACCCTAAGAAAGGAGAAGCTTTTTTCCAAATTTACCAAGTGTGAATTTTGGCTTCAAAAGGTTGCATTTTTTGGTCACATAATATCAAAAGAGGGGATATCTGTGGATCCAGCAAAAACAGAGGTTATTGAAAGATGGTCAAGACCAACAACAGTAACTGAGATCCAAAGTTTTCTTGGTTTGGCTGGATATTATCAATGTTTCGTGAAAGATTTTTTACGATTATCTAATCCACTAACTAGGTTGACTCGAAAAGGAGTTAAGTTCGTATGGACGGATGAATGTGAAGAGAATTTTAAGGAGTTGAAAAGAAGGTTATCCAGTGCACCTGTACTCACACTTCCTTGTAGTGGAGAAAGGTTTGTGATCTATAGTGATGCATCCAAGAAGGGACTGGAATGTGTTCTCATGAAAAATGATATGGTGATAGCTTATGCCTCACGACAGTTGAAAATCCATGAGCAAAATTACCCAACTCATGATTTGGAGTTAGCTGCGGTAATCTTTGCATTAAAGATTTGTAGGCATTACCTTTATGGTGAAAGGTGTGATATTTATACTGATCATAAAAGTTTAAAGTATATTTTCATACAAAAGGATCTGAATATGCATCAAAGAAGATGGTTGGAGCTGATTAAGGATTACAACTGCTCAATTCATTACCACCCTGGGAAAGAAAACAAGGTGGCAGATGCATTAAGTCGACAAGACCATGCCATTTTATCCATGATGAGGATCACAAAAGATCCAATATTTATGGATTTACAAAGGATTGATCTTGGAATTATAATGGAAGGGGGAAAATCGTATCTTTCTCAAATGAATGTTCAACCATATATACATGTGAAGATTAAATAGGAACATAAAGAATATGTAGAGTTACAAAAGAAGGTGAGAAATGTTCCTGAATTCAACCTTGATTGTGATGGGATAATAAAGTTCAGGAATCGGGTTTGTGTTCCTCCCATCCCCGAATTAAAGAAGGAGCTGCTGGATGAGGCTCATAGTTCTTCATTCTCTATTCATACTGGAAGCACGAAGATGTATAGGGACCTGAAAGAGTACTTCTAGTGGGATGGCATGAAAAGAGATGTTGCTGAATATGTCTCTCGATGCTTGGTTTCTCAGCAAGTTAAAGATGAGAGACAGAAGTCTAAGGGGATGTTACAACCGTTACCCATACCCGAATGGAAATGGGAAAACATCACTATGGACTTTGTCACAGAACTTCCTAAAACATCCAAAGGAAATAATGCTATCTGGTTCATAGTTGATCGTCTTACAAAATCTACACACTTCATTGCTATTAGAGAGGATTTCTATCTGGATCAGCTTTCCAAGATATATGTAAAGGAAGTGGTAAGATTTCATGGAGTACCACTTTCTATTATATCTGATCGGGATCCGAGATTTACCTCGAATTTATGGCGAAGTCTTCAGCATACTCTGGATACTGATTTGAGTTTCAGCACTGCTTATCATCCTCAGACAGACGGTCAGTCTGAGAGAACAATTCAAACTCTAGAAGATATGTTGAGAGCTTGCTCTATGGATTTCAAAGGTGGTTGGGATCAACACCTACCTTTGGTGGAATTTTCTTATAATAATATCTTTCACTCCAATATTCAGATGGCTCCTTATGAAGCTCTCTATGGAAAGAAATGAAGGACTCCAACTTGCTGGGATGAAGTTGGGAAAAGAAAGCTATTAGGACCTGATCTCGTTGATGAAATGGAAGAAAAGGTCAGATCTATTCAACAACACATAAGAGAATATCAGAGTCGACAGAAAAGTTATGTCGACAACTAAATAAAAGACCTAGAGTTTGAAGTGGGTGATAAAGTGTTCTGACGAATATCTCCCTGGAAGAGGGTCATGAGATTTGGAAAGAAGGGGAAGTTGAGCCCTAGATATATCGGTCCTTTCGATATACTGGATCATGTTGGGAAGGTATCTTACTGATTGGCGCTTCCACAGAATCTCTCTCAAGTACACGATGTGTTCCATGTATCTCTCCTAATAAAGTACATACCTGATCCTTCACATGTACTCAGCTCAGAAGTTGTACCGCTGGAGCAAGATCTTTCTTATGAAGAACAGCCGATAGAGATTCTGGATCATAGCGAAAAAGTCCTACGAAACAAGACCACTCGCTTGGTGAAATTTTTATGGAGGAACCACCAATTAGAAGATTCTACATGGGAGCTTTAGGATATGATGAGGGAGAGGTATCCTCATCTGTTTGTTACAAAGTGACTAATTTCAAGGGCGAAATTCATTTTAAGGGGGGTAGAATGTAACACCCGAGAATTTTATGAGAAATATTCTGTTTTTATGTTATATAAATTATCAAAGGAATCTTTCACTACACACAACACTATCTTGGCTTGCTTTACACGCAACAGCGGCCTTCCTCAATAGCGTGCGTCGTACGCAATACCGAGTTTCACTAAACAACGATATGCTATTAAAATATTATTAAAACTATCCATTATGAATAGTATTAACTAAATTTTTAAATTTATAACATTATTATTCAACTTATACATTTTCTAGAACGTGTTAAGAGAACAAAATAAATTTTTCGGGTAAAATAAGTATTTTTCAAAAAATGCAGTTTTACCGCCTTTTGATGGCGCACCCACATTAAATCTAGTTTTTGACAAGTTTATAAGTTCAATTTGACAAAATAAAATTCTTATTTAGAATCAAGATATAAAAAAATACTTTGGATAAAATTTTCATATTATTCTGATAACTTTCATATTTTAATGAATAGTAAAAACATGCTATATTTTAATTAAAAACAACTTTTTTTCATCGTAATAAATTATGTGGTTAAATAATAATATTTAATGGTTTAAAAGTATAAATAGAATATATTTTTACCATTTAATATAATTTATGTCATTAGCCTTGATTTTACATTGAATTCGTAGGTTAAATAAATTCAATCTTTGACAATGTTTTAACTTTTAAAACCTGTTTGCTTAACAACGGGATTAATTTTAAATTAATTACTGCAACTTATGCATTTTGAATTTTGAAAAATTGATTCTATATTTGGAATAATTGGGTCCAAATTATGTTAATAGGTTACTTTTATTTTTTTGATATTATGAATAGTAACTACGGTAATTTTTATTTACTACGGTTAAAGGTAAATAGGGTAATTCAAGGTTAAAAGAATATTATAATAATTCAAAATTACCATGAAACTTGTCTTAACCTTATTGGATGAGTATTGGAAGACCATGTGTATCCTTGGGTCGATTTTGGGACCCCATGGAGCCACTTATGAAAGACAATGACACATTAGATTAATTAATTTAATGTAAAGACAAAATTGGAATTAACAAATATCGTTTAGTAATTAATTTTTATAAGGGGCTATATAAATTATATTTTAGACTATAAATATTCATTATAAATATAAAAATATTTCCTACATTTTGGTATTTTTTTATAATTTTTATACATCATATAAATTAAATTATATATGACACAATAATGATGCAGTATGTACCTCATTAATAAATGATTTAAATAAATAAGATTAAAATGATTAAAATATCATCCAAAACCTGTCCAATTCCTATTGGATGATTTTATTTCGAATATGAGTCATCTTATCTTCTACATTAATTTTTTTTGGACCTCATGAAACCGAAGATAAGTTTATAATAAAATAATGTTTTCACACTTTCATAAAGAGCCCCTCCACTCCCTTATAAAAAGAGACCACTTCTATGCAATTCCTCACACCTCTCAAGCCTTTTGGCTCGTCCAAACTCTGCCCAACTAATCTCCCTACATCCCTCTACTTCCCCTTGAAGCCTTACATTAGGCATAAGACTCTCCAAGAAGTCCGTTTGGTTCAAACCAAAGAAAGTAACCAAAATTAAAGGTAACAGTTTCTCTTAAGTTGTTTTCTTTTATTCTACTTCTCCAACCCCTAAAATCTTTTTAATCCTTTATTTTGTGACAACACCAGTATCCTTAAAATACTAGTATGTTGTTATGAGAAGGATTATAACTACACTTACACACACCTCCATCTAATGGATGAAGAACATAATGTTTCTGTGATGGAAAACTAACGCCTCACGAAACGATGATTGTTCGATTTTCCCCTACCGCCTCTCATGGTGGCCATTATGATGGAACTGTATTTATATATAATATATATTATGTTTATTATTTCTTTATGCTTCTTTAATTCCCAATTATATCAAGTCTTTACGGTTTCCATAGTCGGTAAATACGATAATCTCATTTGAGGAAGTGCGGACTACCGCCCCCTCAAAGTGATGTGATTCATTAATACCTTATGCGGGATGTATAAAGGATGTGGTTAATGATATTATATATGATATTATACTGGAATTATAATATACCTATGTATCATTGTGTTTTAATTCCATTAAAATAAGAAATAGAAATGAAAGTAGCATTCATGCGTACGTACGGCTTACCGTCTCCATGAACGGTGCGTTTCATTTCTTACCTCCATATGTTATGTACTATTATAAATGCTTGTATATTATGGATATATAATGAATGTATATGATATATAAATCATGATTTACATTTTTTATTTAAGTAAATCATTATATAAGTAATAATAAAATCAAGAACAACAAGTCCAAACACGTACGATAAATAAGATGATTTTACCCAAAACACGAATTTAACATTAATTTACATAAGAATGGGTAATATAAAGTCATAATTGAACCATATATGATATCATAAAAATGAATATGATTCTGTAATAAGCCAATGACATTATTTAAATCATTATACAGGAGGTTCGGACTCTTAAAAAGCAAATTGGACCTAAGGTAAGGGAAATATCACAATCTCATTTTTATCCGAGATTGTTTATACATTGGAATTTACTGGGGTGTATTTTATCATCCACATCCATGTTTCCTCAATATGTAATATTTATATCCTTATACAATAGTTTATATCCAATTTTACCCTTCGGTGAGTTTTTATTAAAAGATATGAAAGGAATATTTTGTCGTTTTTTGTACAAGGTACTTTTTGAATTTTCCGACAAAAGTACGAAAAGAATGTTTTCTTTTAACTTATACGGCATGAATGGATTTTTAAAACATTATTTCCAATAATCTTCCCTTAAAATTTTTCAAGTTTATTTTTAATCAACTTCTTTTAGTTAGAATTTTATGACATGTTAAGAAAGGAAAAGTGTTTTTGAAGTTGAAAGGATATTTTCCTCAAGAATGGAGTTCAACTGTTTTATCAAAATTATTTTCCATCTAAGTTAAAATAGGGTTCTGTTTCTATCCCTATTATTACATTGATTTGATTATGTTGTTATGGAATTATTTTTATGAATTCTTTTGTCTTATATGAATTGTTTTATGATGTCACGATGTTTAAGATTCCCATTTTTATTACATGGGTTATGCCATGATGTATGGTTTATGATTTTGTGGCACACATAAGAATGGTATCATTAAGAGATGGGTGGGACCTATATCTCCCTATAATGCAATGGGTAAAGATTTTATATCTCATGAGATAGACATGTATGGAATGGAATTTTAAACCGGTTCTGTGAAACAGGACTGAAACGAGGAGTGAACTCGATTCAGAAGTGGAATTTGTCCACTAAGATAGTCTTGGAAATGAGTCTTGACTAATAAGAAATGATTCTCTATGATTATGTGTGTATGCCAAAAAGTTTCATGTTTTAAGTTATGATTATTGTGATTTCATTTCACTACTATGATTTATCCCATGTTATGAAATTATGCTCTCTTTTGCAGGTTAAGATTTCCAAAATGTTATGTTCTTATGAATATGATGTGATTGATATTTCTTTTGTTTACCCTTACTGAGAATTTGAGCTCACCCTTTTGTATTTTTTCTTTCCCCAGTTCAGGAAGAAGCTTATTAAGTAAGATATGCCAAAAGGGACTATAGATATGATGAAATAAATGGGAGACAGTGTAGATGCTTTATGAACCAGTTGTTTATGTTTCCCAGTTTCTAAAGACACTATACCTATAAGGTCCTTTCATGGTTTTGTTATATGTTGTAATAAGTATGCTTCAATTTTGAAGTAATAACAATGTATGTAAAGTATGGGTCGTTATAGTCTTAAGGTGATCCATTCCCATGAAAAACCAATATTATATGAGGCAATCAATGTTATAATTATTTTTCTATGAAATGATAATCTGATAGAAACTTATACCTTTCCTATTCTGATATTATATAGGGTCAAAATGACCATGATTTATATCTATCAACACCCACTCGTCACCTTGTAGTGAGGGATATAGTGTTCAATATCCAAAAGGACATGCTACACAATAAACATCTTCTTACATGGCATGTTAGAGTGTCGATTAACATAGAAAATGATATGAGTGTTGAGATACCTATTCCAATTGATGATGAAAATATTCATAAAGTCAAAAAAGTTCTTGGAACATTCATCACATGGCCATCACATCTTATAAAAACCCATGTTGATAGGGAGGTATTAATTTACAATTTATTTTTCAAGATAAACCTTTCATATTTAATGAAAAATTTTCTTAACCGATTAATTTTATTATAGAAGGACAAAGGGAAGGTGTTTAAATGAAATAACCGCTCAAAACCATCTCAAGGATCAACCTATCGATTGACACAATCTACTGAAATCAACTTAACCCTATTTGTCCTATATCCACATTTTTTATCATTATAGGCTCTTGTGGATACGAAATTGAAATATGGTCATACTCACAAAATTTATTTTCATTAAAATATGTATGGAGGGGAATATCTATAATTCATTATTGTTGAGAATGTAAGTGAAATCTTAGAATATAATTATTTAGGTGGATTAGTTGTAAATATATACATGAGCTATGTTTACATGATTTGATTTTCCAAATACTAATATACTATGTTAATTACGACTAATAAAATTTCATATTTTTTTTGAATATATATATGAAAAAAATGAATGTATTTCCCCATGAATAAAAATTTGGACACGTTTCTCCTCACATCACCTCTACAGAAAAAAAAAATAGATTCCATGAAAGTGTCTGAAATAGTGGCAGGCTTGCTCAAATCGTTGATAAGAAAAAATATTGAAGAAAGACTCTTCTTAATACCAATGATATATGGGTAAAACTATAAAATTTAATAATATAAAATATGTTTTCATTTCATTCATGACTTATTTCTTTTTTATGTAGAAATGGATGCTCATGGTGGTCAATTTGGATACTCCAATGATTTATTGCTTGTATTCAATGCATGGATATCCAACAAACTGACCACACATGATGGAATTTTTCAATTTTTAAAATACTACATCCAACTTTTTGTGAATAAACATCTAGTAATATAATTTATATTATCTTTTAATAAGGATTATGTTAAATTAGAGTGGTGCATCAATAGCTTCAACATCATGGAATGAGGCCATGGGATAAGGATGAGAAACATGACAAGTACTAAGACTATAAAAGTATTAGGATATATACATTGTGATTTCACTATCCAAACAGATATCAAAAGAATTTACTTATTCTGGTTAATGTTTCTAGAGTATCTAAAACAAATAAATGGAAAAGACTGTGGTTATTATATTTGTAAATTTATGGAAGATATCATATTTCATCAAAAAACTAGCATCCCTGAAGAGGTATTTTCAAAGATAAATACAATTTAATTTAAAATATTTATTAGTCATTTGTGTATTTATATTTTTTAGTACTATTATGGCTTTCAAAAATACTCATATTCACAAGATGATATAGATTTTTTTAGAAATGAATTGGAAGTATACCTAATGGAAGAATGTTCAAAAATAGTGTGAGGATATGATGTCCAAAGAAGTAGTTATTTGTTTCATATTTATTTTTAATTTACATGTTTTTAATATTAATCACATAAGAATTTTTTTTCTTATACATGTGAATTCATTTCTTATAGTTAGGTAGTTTGTTCGAAACAGATCATGCTCTTGATAGATTAGATTTTGAGGCTTCAACCGAGATAATTACAACAAGTAAATTGGTTTGGAATATATAACTATGAATTCCTACAACTTATGTTATACATATATGATCATTGATATCTCCTTTTTTTAAACTTATTGAGTATCTATGATCACCCTTTCATATGTTTCACATCCATAGGTTATAAATAATGGTTTTAGAAATGATTTGTATTTCTCATAATGAATAACCTAATGAGAGAATCTTATGAACTAGTTCATTATGTTCCCATGTTGTCCAAGACACTAGACCCAAACTATTCAGTCATGGATCATTATGTTATGTAAGGTATATTAATCTACTAAGATGTTTTATCAATGTATGAAATGTCTAGGTCAAAATAGTTGGTATCAGAATAACTGACCTACTGATAAAATGCATTTAGTTGTTTTCATACTTTATAGAAATGATCCTTAAGTCATTGGAAACATGTATGAATCAACCCCACCACAATATGATTCACTATCTGACCATTATGACTCAGTGTCTCTTTTTATTTAATATTGACATTATTTATTGTAAAAAGAAAAAGTGACATACTAAAAACTAAGAAAACGCATTCGGATTGTTTTGATGGTTTTGGGAAATGATACGTAAGGAAATTTTTGACATGTAGGAATCAACCAAACCTCAATCAGATACACGATGTGAATGTTATGACTTTAAGTGTGTATTAATATGTTAAATTAACAATAGAATCAGAAAAAAGAACAAGTGACATACTAAAAACTGAGAAAACACATTCATATTGTTTGGAAACTTTAAGAAAACAATCCATCAGTCATTTGTGATGTGTAGGAATCAACCACACCTCAATCTAATGAACGGTGTGACTAGTATGACTAAAGGTGTCCATTATCAGTTTAAAATTGACAATTTAGCTCCAGACATGTCACTCACTTAAAACGAAGATAACACACTTATATTTTCATCATAATTTAGTAAAATGATTCATAAGTTGTTTGTGGCATGTATGAAGCAATCTCATGTCAAATTGATGTCTGATGTTACCGGTATGACTCAAAATGCATGTTTCTAGTTTGAAATAACATTTTAGTAAAAAAACTGACTTACTAACAATTGTGAAAACACATTAGGATTGTATTGATACTTTAGGAATATAATATATAAGTCATTTTTTATATATTGGATTTAAATTAACCTCAATATGATGCACGGTGTGACTAGTTTGACTAAAATTCTACTTTTTATTTATAATTGAAATTAATTTTATTATTACCACAAATTGCATTCTAAAAACTGAGAAAACACATTCACATTATTTTGATAATTTTGGAAAATGTTACATGAGTCGTTTTTAATGTGTAGGAATCAACCCCACCTAAATAAAAATATCTATTTCACTAGTATAATTCCAAATGTGTCTTTTTATTTAAAATTGATATCATTTTATGTAAAAATAACATGTGACATATTGAAAACCAAAAACATTCATTAGTGTTGTTTTGATACTTTAGAAACTCGAGCCATGAGCTATATTTTATGTGTAAGAATCAACCCCACCTCAATCTGATGCACGGTGTGTCCAATATGACGAAAAGTGTCTATTATCAATTTGAAAATGACATTTTATCTTAAAAACATGTCACTCAATGAAAATAAATAAAACATGCTTCGATTGTCTTTATAATCAAAGATAGTGATTCTTAAGTCCTTTTAGAAAAATATGAACCAGTATCACATCAAACAGACGAACGATGCGACCGGTAGGACTCAAAATGTGTGTCACCAGTTTGGAATGATATTTTGGAAAAAAATACAACTGTTATATTGAAAATTGAGAAAACACATTTGGATTTTTTTTTATACTTTAGAAAAACGATCCCTGAGTCATCTCTAACTTGTAGAAATCTATCCCACCTGAATAAAACACACAGTGTGACCGATATAACTCCAAATGTGTTTTTTATTTAACGTAGACATTAATTTAAGTAAAAAATAACAATCAACATACTAAAAATTGAGAAAATACATTCATATTGTTTTGATAATTTAAGAAAACAATCCATGAGTCATTTTGGACGTGTATGAATCAATTGAACCTCAATAAAATTCATGGCATGACCGGCATCACTAAAGTGTTCGTTATCAGTTTTAAATTGACATTTTATCTCAAAACGTGTCACTCACTAAAAACCAAGAAAATTACCTCTGATTTTCTTCATAATTTATGATAGTGATTTGTAATTCCTTTATGAAATGTATGATGTAGCCTTAAACCAAATTGACATATGATGTGACCAATATGTCTCCAATGGCATGTTTCCATTTTGAAATGATATTTTAGTAAAAAACTACAAATGAAATACTCAAATCCATGAAAAAAAATCGGATTGTTTTTATACTTTATGGAAACAATCCATTAGTCATTTGTGATCTGTAGGAATCAACCAAAACTCAGTTCAAAAAATGTTGAAACTGTTATAAATCCAAATGATTCTTTTAAATTTGATATTAATAATGGTAATAGAAAAAGTGACATACTCAAAATCAAGAAAAACCATTCCAATTGTTTTGATATATTAGGAAAATGATCCATAACTCAATTTTCTCATGTATGAATCAACTCCACCTCAATATGACGCACGGTGTGACTGGTAGAACTCCAAATTTATCTTTCTTATTAAAAATTAACATTTTTTAATGTATAATGTCATATTAATGTTTAATTTTTTTATTTATAGTATTACTTCCATAATAGTTTTTTCTTATATAGGTGGAATATTTTTCATGAGTTAGGATGATTTTTTCGGAAACTAATTCCCTGGGTAGACATTTTTTTTAGGGGTTCACATATATCAAAATATGAAACATTATTATTTATAACTATTTTTTGATAATTATAAATGTAATCATATAAAACATTGTTTTAAATGTATATAGAAGTATTTTTTGTATATACCATGGGTGGATATTTTTGAGTTATTGATTTCAATTAAATGTATATAACATTGGTTTCCATTCCCATGTGTGTGCTACTTGATTTTTCATCATTTGGGTCATGTATGTGTTTATTTTGTTTTTCTTTATTCCTATCTCACATTTATTATAATATTTATCATTTTTTAGAGTGAAACAATGTGGGATTTTCACTGGCTTAGATTTTTGTATATTCCACTATTTTGTGATGGTTTTTTCTTGGTGTTCTATTCTATAAACAGTAAATCTCAGGCAGTTAGGCCTTTATCATTACCATTTCAAGCACTGATAAAGTGGTCTTTTATCATCGCTCAAAATATCATTGATAAAGTGGTTCCTTTATCAGTGATAAAATAGCACTGATAAAGGGGGTCCTTTATCATTTCTTCTTTATCATGGATAAAGGACCCCCTTTATCATATCTTTTTTAACACTCATAAAGGGGACCCCCCCCCCTTAAATTTGCTGAGGTTAACAGCTCTTTTTAGCATTGTTCAAAACTATTTATAGTGCTTTTAAAAGTGCTATCTATAGTAGTTTCATACAAATCATATGAGTTATAATGAAAAAATTAACATGGACAAAGCTGAGAAACTACTAAGCAACAAGTTTTATTGGGGAATAACTATAATTTTATTTTATTTAACTGCTAGGAGACCATAAATTATATCTTCATCAAGTCAATGCGCTGTATTTTAGGAAAATATTAGAGAATCTTATTTAAAAGCAGACAAAATACTTTTAAGATATTTAAAAGAAACAATTTCTCTTTCCTTACTCAATCCAAAAATATCTTATTTTAATTTAAATTCTCATTTAGATGATGACTTTGGTGATTATAGACTAGATAAGAGTAGTACCTAAGAAACCTACCATTTTTTAAGAAAATACCCGGTATCATGGTCTAGTACGAAATAACACATTGTTTCATTCTCTACTACTGAATTAGAATATATTGATGCTGGTAGTTATTTTGAATAGGTATTATAGGTGGAGAATGCCTTGAAGGAATTTAGAATTAACTATTATCAAGTTTCAGTTAAATGATAGAACACTAGTGTTATCAACATTTATAAGAACTTGATAATTCATTCAGGAACAAAGAATATTGACTTAAGGAATCATTTCTTGACATATTGCATTCCAAATGGTGATATTACTCAAGAGATTATCTTGAATGAGTATCATTTGATAAATATTTTTACTAAACCCATTTCATGTGATCCTTTTCATTTGATTAAAATAAAATTGGGTTTGTTCAAATTTAATTGAGTTTAATTTTTTATATTTCATTGATATTATTTTTTTCATTTATTTTTTAATTTTCTTATCTTTTTCACATTTAATAAATAAAATTTCTTTCTTTTATATTTTATTTTATTTATTTAATATGTGGTATATACCCTAAAACCCATTTTGGTTTGTAATCATCTAGAAATTTGGGTCCATTAGGTAATACATAAGAGCAACTCATCTTATTCTCCATTCATATAAATATTTTCTTCCAAAATTCAGAACATCCCTATGAACCTTGAATCCTTTGATTCATCTTCCTCTCTCTATGAACCTTTAACTAACCCGGTTAACTATGGTAAATTCAATGTATCACAATGAAGGATATTTTGGATCTTTTATGAAATCGAAAAGTGGTTCACTATGCAAAGTCCATGCCCTAAAATCTATTGATATGGCATGGATAAAATTGAACAAGATGTTTCTAAATAAATTGATTTAGTATCAAGGATAGTATATTTCGTTTTGTTAAAATAAATATGGAATTTTATTAGAGGGATAAGTTCTTCAGTTTATGTGTAAGGTGAAGTTTCAGTTTAATAAAACAGATTATATAGTGTCTCCAAATTTAAATGGGAAACTCGTAATGGTTTTGTCTTTCCAAATGGATAAGATATTCCATTTTCACCTTGAGTGATTTCTTTTTCAATAAAATTCTTGTTGGAATTGGCTCAGTTGAACCTATATTGGATTTTATGTTTTTGTTCGGATCCTCTCTGTAGATACCCAAAGCTTGACGTACATGGACATTACATTACTTTTGTGGAATACTTAATACATAACAAAAATAGACACACAAGGACTGTAATAGTTTAGTGTCTTTAGAAACTCGGAATAAAATCTTCTAATCGTGGTGAAAAATCTTCAACATCTCCCAATAAAGATATTCCCCTTTTTTTCTTACCTAAAACCTTTCTTTATATCCTGGGGAAAAGAAAACATAAAAGGGGTGAGCTCAAATTCCCAGTAAGGGTAAACATAGATAACATAAAACAATCCATAAACATTTGAATGAAAAAACTTGAACATAAAATCTAAACATCAAAATCTTGAGAAAAGACGTGAATCTTGGAAGTACGTAAGGCATATATCATAAGGGAACATCAATAATGATAAAATAGCATGGGAATAAAACATGTAATTGTGACAACCATTAAGCACATGATATGATTTCCATAGTGGCCAAGGCATTGCTGCCAAGACCATCTTAGTGGACAAAGTCCCTTTCTGAATCGAGTTCACTCCTCGTTCCAGTCCTGTATTACTGAACCGGTTTAACTTTCCGTTCCAGCCATGTCTATCTCATGAGATATAAATCTTTATCCAATGCATTGGATGGAGATATAGGTCCCACCCTTCTCATAATGAAATCATGCTTAATTGTTCCACAAAATAAACATACATCATTCATAATAACCCAATAAATAAAATGTGTTTCATAAAAATCATCCCATCATCACATAATCCATATAAAAGAAATGGATATCATTTTATAATAAGAAAAGTGAAACCATGTAAATCATAGAGACAAGATACTTGAAACATACACATCTGAAATAATGTCATCTTAGATGAAAATGGTTTTGATAAAACACTTGAAATGAATTCTTGAGGAAAATATCCTTTTTTCTTCAAAATCATTTTCTTTTCACAAAATGTCATGCAATTTTAGAATAAAAGGTTTTTGTTGAAAAGATTCATGAAATCTTTTGGAGGAATCTTCATGAAAATAAGGCTTTATAAAACCATAAAAATCCGTTCACGCCACATAAGTTAAAAATAACATTCTCCTCGTACTTTTGTCAGAAAAGTCAAAAAAGTACCTCGTAACGTAAACAAAAGAAAGATTCCTTAAATACCATATAGTAAAAGTCAAAAATGAGTAAAAATGACTTTAAACATACATGAAAAAACTTTTATAAAACATGGACATGGATGATAGAAATAACCCCGGTAAATACTTACAAATAAACAATCTCTGATAAAAATGAGATTGGAAAAGTTATCCCTTACCTTAGGTCTGATATGCTTCGTATGGTTCCGAACCTCTGGTATAATGATTTAAATAATGTCATTGACTTATTACATAATCATATTCATTGTTATTATATCATATATGTTTCACTTATGACTTTATATTACCCGTTCTTTTGTAAATTCCATGTTAAAGTAGCGTTTTGGGTAAAATCATTTCATTTATCGTATGTGTTTCGACTTGTCATTTATTGATATTATTACTTATATACTGATTTAAATAATTCCATAATTTAAAACATGATTTATATATAATATATATATTCATAATATACATATATATTATAGATCGATAAAAGGAATGAAATACATCGTTCATGGAGACGGTAGGCCGAACGTACACATGAACGCTGTTTTCGTTTCCTTATTCAATTGAATGGAACTAAATAGATGACATAAATATATATATACATAAATCCAGTAGCATTATTATTTCATATATTTCATTATTATTCATTATATAAACTTCATGATCATTCATGTATGGTTAATCATGGAGAATGAATCTCATCGCGTCGTGGAGACGGTAGTCCGTACGTACGCACGAGCGATGATATCGTTCCCATAATTATAGAATTGGAGTTGATGGTATAATATATCAGAATCAGTATGATGTTATAATAACCATATATAGTTATTCTTTACACCATTATACCCATCCATGTAAGGTGTTGGTGGAAAAACAGATTACACCACGGCGTGGAGACGGTATTCTGTACGTACGCACGCGCGGTGATTTTGTTTTCCGTAGGATGGATAGAAGGTGAAATGGGTTTGTTTCATATTTATAATAACATATCAGTATATGAGGTATATGTATGTTATTACTTCATAATGAAACAACTAAATAAGAAGAAGTTGAAAAAGAAAGAAAATTGAAAGAATCGGTAACGGATATTACCTCTTCTTTGACACGCCTCTTTGAATCCTCCTCTTAGGGTACTAAAATTGGTCTTTGAAGAAGACTGGGACCTCTAGGATGTTTCTAGGGAAGTTGAGAAGGTAAATGGTCAGGGTTTTGCAGAGCTCAAAATCTCAAATTGGTGTGAGGAAGAGAGGGAGGAGGTTCCCTTTTATAAGGGAGGAGAGGGAACCTTTGGAAATCTTAAAAATATTAATTTATAATAAATCTATCCCCACTTAAAAACCTCCAAAAATGACTCATATTCGAATATTATATGAGATAGGGTTTTAATCTCATCAACAAATAAAATTTAGACATGTTATGAATTTATTTTCAACATTATCAACTTGATTTATCCTTATTTAATCAATTTAATTTTATTTGTGGTAATAACATTCTAAATTTTAAATTATAAAAAATAATTATTTGTTTGTTTTTAATTGTCCATAATTGGATAATTTATAAACTTTTATAACATTTAAATTTAAATTTATAATTTTTAAATATTTTTGTGATTTTTAAACAATTTTATAATATGTTATTTTTATAAAATAACAATAGTGTCAATTTTGACACTATTCATTTATTTGAATTTAAATAAACTATATACAGAAGATATGTTAAAACTAAAAGCTTTAATAGATTCATAAAAGGTCATATGTATCTATAAAATTAGTGGATCACATTAAATATTTCATATAATATTTATTTTATTATTTTTAAAACCATTTATTTGGTTTACCTCTTAATAAAATAATTACTACATCATTTTTGTATAATTATTTAATATACTTATTTGTTGCATAAAAATTAAAAATAAAATCCTATGATGAAGATAAATCTATTAAATTTCACAATAATAATTTTAATCTAATTTATAATCTTAAAATCACAATATTTAAATTGTTATATTTATTAAATTATGAAGGTGACAACTTTGGCATCATTTAAAATAAAATAATATAAGTGTCATAATCGCTTTTATAAGGCTCCAAATGGTCAAATACTAGACCATTGGATTATTATGGTTTAAAGTTACATGACCAATAAGTTTTGGTCAGGGTTTTGTGCCTTTTATGGTCACTATTAGTTTAATAAAGACTATATTCTAGATTTTTCACTAGATAAACAATTTCTACATCACTATTGTGTCACAATTAATGATAATTATTTAATCCCTAAAAATTATAAATAAATTCATATGATGTAGATAATTTCATTATATTTCTGGATACTATTCATGTTCGAAGTTTCATGAAGTTTATCACTAAATTAAAATTAATATACTTATAAGATTTAAGAGAGTGACATGTTGTCACTTTCTTTGGTTTTAATAATAATTTAGTTATTTTCATAGACAAAAGTCCATTAAATGATTCTAATCCGACCCTTAGGTGATATGGGTCGACTTTTAGTCATCCAATAGGATTTTGGCAGGTGTTAGGCTAATTTTACAATCTTATATTTACCCTTAATTGCCCGATTTACCTTTAACTATGGTAAATAAAATTTACTGTAGTTACTATTCATAATGCCCAAAAATAAAAAGTATTCTATTAATATAATTTGGACCCAGTTATTCCAAATATGGAATCCATTTTTCCAAATTTAGTACATAGAAGTTGCAGAAATTAAATTAAAATTAATCCCGTTGTCGAAAGAAAACAGGTTTTTGTTTAAAACATTACAAAAGATTGAATTGATTTAACCTACGAATTCAAGGTAAAATCAATGCTAATGACATAAATTATATTAAATGGTAAAAATATATTCTATTTATACTCTAAAACCATTCAATTTTATAATTTAACCACATAAATTATTACGACGAAAAAAGTTGTTTTTAGTTAAAATATAGCGTGTTTCTACTATTCATTTAAATATGAAAGTTATCAGAATAACATGAAAATTTTATCCAAGGTAAAATTTTATATCCTTATTCCAAAGAATAATTTTATTTTGTAAAATTGAACTTATAAACATGTCAAAAATTAGATTTAAAGTGGGTGCGCCATCAAAAGGTGGCAAAACTGCATTTTTTGAAAAATACTTATTTTACCCGAAAAATTTATTTTGTTCACATAAAATGTTTTAGAAAATATATAAGATGAATAATAATGTTATAAAATTCAAAATGTGGTTAATTCTATTCATAACGTCTAGTTCTTGATAATATTATAACCATATATCGTTGTTTAGTGAAACCAGGTATTGTGTACAACACACGCTATCGAGGAAGGTTGCGATTGCGTGTAATGAAAGCCAAGTCAGGGTTGCGTATAGTGCAAGACTCCTTTGTTGTTGCATATAACAAAATACAACCATATTTCATTTATAAATTTAATATATATATATATACACTCAATATTGCGTAGAATAACTAATATCAAACAAACTTGAAATTGTGTGTAACACGATCCAAGATTAGTGTTGTGTATACTGCCAGCTAATACAGTGTTGCGTATAGTGCAGGATAATCTTGTTGTATCGTACAATAGAAGATATGAATGAAATTAAAAATAATGTATCTTATAAAATCTCAGGTTGTTACATTCTACCCCCCTTAAAATGAATTTCTCCCTCAAAATTCGTCGGGGTTATAAATCGTTTACTATTTATAAAAACCCACATCGTAAAAAGGAATACTAAAACTTGATTTTAAAAACTAAAGTATGAAACATAATGATTACCCAAAGTAACTCATCACTGGGTTTCCATATAGGATAACATAGGTGAAAATGTGGATATGGAAGAAAAATCTAACCATCAAGTTCTGATGGAGAGTGGTAGAGAACATGGCTATGAAAAAGCCATCAATCACAAAGCCATAAATTTGTGATGATCTAAGGTACCATCTGATTCATTGGATATAAGAGCACTAGGACAACATTTTTGGTTTTCAATATCATTTCCCTAAAGTTGAAAATTTTGAATTAGAAGAAATACTTGCTTGATTTTGGTACAATCTCACTGTTGTTCATTCTTTGAACAATTTCCACTTCATCTCTTAAAGAAATGAAGTTGAATTTGTTATTTGTGAAGTGTTAACAGGTCATGTGATAGTGATGGGTAATTCCATCTGTTTCAAACAAAAGGTTTTCAAAAGTTATCAAATATACATAAGTCCATCTATGGTGAGGTTAATCATATAC
Organism: Viscum album; assembly: GCA_963277665.1. NCBI lineage: Eukaryota > Viridiplantae > Streptophyta > Magnoliopsida > Santalales > Viscaceae > Viscum > Viscum album. The sequence goes on along the minus strand of OY728121.1, from coordinate 1,506,706,967 downwards.
GATTCCAAAAATGAACTTATACTTTATATATCATATCACTTAATAAAATAAAACTAGTTTCTATTAAACAGGGACTTCCTGTAGGCCATTGGTATGTGATAAAGGTCAGTCGCACTTCAATTGTGGGTTCGATTCCCACAGCCTTGTCTGATGCGATGGGTTGTCACCCGTCCTGCAGGTTGTCCTTTTTCTAAAACTACATTACTATAACATCCCATCAATAATATCGAAAAAAGTTCTATCCTTAAACTATACTAACTTATGTTCAATATAATCCATTCCAATCTTTAGGCTTATCTGAAATACATCGGTCAAAGCTCATAGTATAAAGAAAATGATTACTTGAAATGTCACATAACAATCACGTGAATGTCATCATTTATCCACCATATATCATAAGATATATTTTGTTGGTAAAATTATAAACATGTGAATACCTTAATCATGTATTCTCTTGAAGAATGAATACCCATCGAACCTTAGTGAAAACATGAATGCAGTTATAAGTTAACACTTTCCACATTCCAAAATCCTAAAAATTATATATACTCAATCCATGATATCACTTAGTCCTTATATCAATCATGAGCTCATGAATACAATCAAACATATCATTATCTTCTTATCCCTTCATTATGCGCATATCATCTGCTTTCCAAAATATTTGAATCACTTTTCATGGTTACCGGTACCATAAAATTATTGAAAACCACAATAGACTAATACTAAAATATTATAATAAACCATAAAAGTACCTCAACAACATTATTCATGAATACCAATACATAAACACTTCAATCCATCCTCTTCAATGATTGTCCTGGAATAATTCCTTCCTTGATTTAGAAGTAACTTTTTATGTCAGGGCATTGAGTTGGGTAATGCCCATGTTCTCCACAAATAAGACATTGAACTTCATAACAGTCTGTCACTCTATGACCCTTTTCTCCACAAAGATAACATATGTCCCTCCATTTGAGGTATTATTCAAGGTTCTTCTTCCCTTCTTTAGAAATCTCAATCTTCCTTTATTTATGCTCCTAAACATGTGAACATGCATAAAAGTCAATCTTCCTCTTATTTTATGAATTAGGAATACCACTAAATTTCACCTTGTTAATCATATATCGCGATGACTGATTCGGCATAATCAAAATATCTTTCTCTCTAGGAATTACACAATTTTGTTGCTCATAGTCACCAATTTTTCCATTGGATTCAATGTTAATCGAATTCCTTTTGGTTCCCTCCATTGACTTAAAACACAAAAAGAATTCTGTGAGAGGCAAAAATCATGCTAGAGAAAACAACATAGTAAAGTGGGAGTACCCTCAATATCTAACATCTTAGGTTAAATTATAAGATCATTACCATATTTTTAGGACTATATTCTATACGTATACTTATCCTTATGGACATCCCTAGACATAACTTAGAAATATCTCTAGGGATCTCACTAACGTTTTCACATCCTAGTTTCCAAAGGTTGACTAAACCTTTCCTATGATACCAAATGTAGAGACCCAAATCTTGACGTACATGGACATTACATTACTTTTGTGGAATGCTTAATACATAACAAAAACAGACACACAAGGACCGTAATAGTTTAGTGTCTTTGGAAACTTGGAATAAAATCTTCTAATCGTGGTGAAAAATCTTCAACATCTCCCAATAAAGATCTTCCACTTTTTTTCTTACCTAAAACCTTTCTTTATATCCTTGGGAAAATAAAATATAAAAGGGGTAAGCTCAAATGCCCAGTAAGGGTAAACATAGAGAACATAAAACAATCCATAAACATTTGAATGCAAAAACTTGAACATAAAATCTAAACATCAAAATCTTGAGCAAAGACGTGAATCTTGGAAGTACGTAAGGCATATATCATAAGGGAACATGAATCCTGATAAAATAGCATGGGAATAAAACATGTAATTGTGGAAACCATTAAGCACATGATATGATTTCCATAGTAGCCAAGGAATTCCTCCCAAGACCATCTTAGTGGACAAAGTCCCTTTCTGAATCGAGTTCACTCCTCATTCCAGTCCTGTATTACTGAACCAGTTTAACTTTCCGTTCCAGCCATGTCTATCTCATGAGATATAAATATTTACCCAATGCATTGGAGGGAGATATAGGTCCCACCCATCTCATAATGAAATCATTCTTACTTGTGCCACAAAATAAACATACATCATTCATAATAACCCAATAAATAAAATGGGTTTCATAAACATCATCCCATCATCACATAATCCATATAAAAGAAATGGATATCATTTTATAAAAAGAAAAGTGAAACCACGTAAATCATAGAGACATGATACTTGAAACATACACATGTGAAATAATGTTATCTTAGATGAAAATGGTTTTGATAAAACACTTGAAATGAATTCTTGAAGAAAATATCCTTTTTTCTTCAAAATCATTTTCTTTTCACAAAATTTCATGCAATTTTAGAAGAAAAGGTTTTTGTTGAAAATATTCATGAAATATTTTGGAGGAAGCTTCATGAAAATAAGGCTTTATAAAACCATAAAAATCCGTTCACGCCGTATAAGTTAAAAATAACATTCTCCTCGTACTTTTGTTGGAAAAGTCAAAAAAGTACCTCGTAACGTAAACAAAAGAAAGATTCCTTACATACCATGTAGTAAAAGTCAAAAATGGATGAAAATTAATTTAAAAATATATGAAAAAACTTTTATAAAACATGGACATGGATGATAGAAATAACCCCAGTAAATACTTATGAATAAACAATCTAGGATAAAAACTTGATTGGAAAAGTTATCCCTTACCTTAGGTCCGATATGCTTTGTATGGTTCTGAACCTCATGTATAATGATTTAAATAATTTCATTGACTTATTACATAATCATATTCATTGTTATGATATCATATATGTTTCACTTATGACTTTATATTACCCGTTCTTTTGTAAATTCCATGTTAAAGTAGCATTTTGGGTAAAATCATTTCATTTATCGTATGTGTTTCGACTTGTTTTTTATTGATATTATTACTTATATCCTGATTTACATAATTCCAGAATTTAAAACATAATTAATATATAATATATATTCATCATATACATATATATTATAGATTGATAAAAGGAATTAAATACACCGTTCATGGAGACGGTAGGTTGTACGTACGCATGAACGTTGTTTTCGTTTCCTTATTGAATTGAATGAAACTAAATAGATGACATACTTATATATATACATAAATCCAGTAGCATTATTATTTCATATATTTCATTATTATTCATTATATAAACTTTATGATCATTCATGTATGGTTAATCATGGAGAATGAATCTCATCGCGTCGTGGAGACGGTGGTCCGTACGTACGCACGAGCGATGATATCGTTCCCATAATTATAGAATTTGAGTGGATGGTATAATATATCAGAATCAGTATGATGTTATAATAACCATATATAGTTATTCTTTACACCATTATACCCATCCATGTAAGGTGTTGGTGGAAAAACAGATTACACCACGGCGTGGAGACGGTATTCCGTATGTACGCACGCGCGGTGATTTTGTTTTCCGTAGGATGGATAGAAGGTGAAATAGGGTTGTTTCATATTTATAATAACATATCATTATATGAGGGATAATGATGTTATTACTTAATAATGAAACAACTAAATAAGAACATGTTGAAAAAGAAAGAAAATTGAAAGAATCGGTAACGAATATTACCTCTTCTTTGACACACCCCTTTGAATCCTCCTCTTAGGGTACTAAAATTGGTCTTTGTAGAAGACCAGGACCTCTAGGATGTTTCTAGGGATGTTGATAATGGAAATGGTCATGGTTTGGCCGAGCTTAAAATCTCAAATTGGTGTGAGGAAAAGAGGTAGGAGGTGCCCTTTTATAAGGGAGGAGAGGGGCACCTTTGGAAATCTTAAGAATATTAATTTATAATAAATCTAACCCCACTTAAAAACCACCAAAAATGACTCATATTCAAATATTAGATGAGATAGGGTTTTAATCTCATCAAAAAATAAAATTTAGACATGTTAGGAATTTATTTTCAACATTATCAACTTGATTTATCCTTATTTAATCAATTTAATTTTATTTGTGGTAATAACATTCTAAATTTTAAATTATAATAAATAATTACTTATTTGTTGTGAATTGTCCATAATTGGATAATTTATAATATTTTATACCATATAAATTTAAATTTATAATTTTTAAATATTTTTGTGATTTTTAAACAATTTTATAATATGTTATTTTTATAAAATAACAATAGTGTCAATTTTGACACTATTCATTTATTTGAATTTAAATAAAATTTATACAGAAGATATGTTTGAAATAAAAGCTTTAATAGATTCATAAAAGGTCATATGTATCTATAAAATTATTGGATCGAATTAAATAGTTTATATAATATTTATTTTATTATTTTTAAAACCATTTATTTGGTTTATCTCTTAATAAAATAAATACTACATATTTTTTGTATAATTATTTAATATAATTATTTGTTGCATAAAAATTAAAAATAAAATCCTATGACGAAGATAAATATATTACCTTTCACAATAATACTTTTACTCGAATTTATAATCTTAAAATCACAATATTTAAATTGTTATATTTATTAAATTATGAAGGTGACAACTTTGGCATCATTTAAAATAAAATAATATAAGTGTCATAATCGCTTTTATAAGGATAAAAATGGTCAAATATTATACCATTGGATTATTATGGTTTAAATTTACATGACCAATAAGTTTTGGTCAGGGTTTTGTGCCTTTTATGGTCACTATTAGTTTAATAAAAACTATATTCTTGATTTTTCACTAGATAAACAATTTCTGCATCACTATTGTGTCACAATTAATGATAATTATTTAATCCCTAAAAATTATAAATAAATTCATATGATGTAGATAATTTCATTATATTTCTGGAAACTATTCATGTTCGAAGTTTCATGAAGTTTATCATTGAATTAAAATTAATATACTTATAAGATTTAAGAGAGTGACATGTTGTCACTTTCTTTGGTTTTAATAATAATTTAGTTATTTTTATGGAAAAAAGTCCATTAAATGATTCTAATCCGACCCTTAGGTGATATGGGTCGACTTTTAGTCATCCAATAGGATTTTGGCAGGTGTTAGGGTAATTTTATAATCTTATATTTACCCTTAATTACCCGATTTACCGTTAACTATAGTAAATAAAATTTACCGTAGTTACTATTCATAATACCCAAAAATAAAAAGTAGTCTATTAATATAATTTGGACCCACTGATTCCAAATATGGAATCCATTTTTCCAAATTCAGTACACAGAAGTTGCAGAAATTAAATTAAAATTAATCCTGTTGTCGAAAGAAAATGGGTTTTTGTTTAAAACATTACAAAAGATTGAATTGATTTAACCTATGAATTCAAGGTAAAATAAATGTTAATGAAATACATTATATTAAATGGTAAAAATATATTCTATTTATACTCTAAAACCATTAAATATTATAATTTAACCACATAAATTACTACGATGAAAAAAGTTGTTTTTAGTTAAAATATAGCGTGTTTTTACTATTCATTAAAATATAAAAGTTATCAGAATAACATGAAAATTTTATCCAATGTAAAATTTTATATCCTTATTCCAAAGAATAATTTTATTTTGTAAAATTGAACTTATAAACATGTCAAAAACTGGATTTAAAGTGGGTGCGCCATCAAAAGGCGGCAAAACTGCATTTTTTGAAAAATACTTATTTTACCCAAAAAATTTATTTTGTTCACATAAAATGTTTTAGAAAATTTATAAGATGAATAATAATGTTATAAAAATAAAAATGTGGTTAATTATATTCATAACGGCTAGTTCGTGATAATATTATAACCATATATCATTGTTTATTGAAACCATGCATTGCGTACAACACACGCTATCGAGGAAGGTTGTGATTGCGTGTAATGAAAGCCAAGTCAGGGTTTCTTATAGTGAAAGACTCATTTGTTGTTGCGTATAACAAAATAAAACCATATTTCATTTATAAATTTAATATATATATATATATACACACTCAATGTTGCATAGAATAACTAATATTAAACAAACTTGAAATTGTGTGTAACACGATCCAAGATTAGTGTTGTGTATACTGCAAGCTATTACGGTGTTGCGTATAGTGCAAGATAATATTGGTGTATCGTACAACAGAATATATGAATGAAATTAAAAAGAATGTATCTTATAAAATCTCGTGTTGTTACACTCTCCTTTTGAAAAGAAACCACGTGAATGATTTGTAATATGAATGGAAGGTGTTTTGTAAGTTTTTTCTAGTGGAATAGCTAAGTGATCTAGTGATATGTAGAAAATTCCATTTACGGATTTTTATTTTTTTTAAATTATTATATATAACCTAAATTTGAATCTACTAAGATATATGATTAATTTTATATAGAATGTTTTCAGAGGAAAGGATAATATTAATTTCAACTCTTTTTGAATATTGGTTTCTTTAGTATTGAATAGAAATTCAGTGGGTCGCAATAAAGGGGATCAAATGAAGTTTACCAAAGTAGCAATTTATCTATTATCTTGTTCAATACCATTGGTTATTTCTGATTATCTATTTTTAATTCCTTGAATCTAGTTTTTCAGGAATGTCTGGAATATGGGGATCCATCTCAAACCTCACTACCTATAGATAAACCACATTCCATGATGCTTTAGGCTCGAATAGTCTAGGATTGAGTACCACCTAGAATAGAACATTTATTTATCGAAGTATGTCTGCGTGTGGTTGAGCCTATTAAAATTCAAGAAGAGGTTGTTCAGAGAAATGAGGTTATAGTTTTTGAGTATGCGAAAGAAGTTCATCATAAGGAACCTGTTGTTGAGATAATTATCTCTATTCTTGAGGAAAATAATGTTAAATCTATGCTTGTTGTTTCTAATGTTCATGGAAGGACTACGGAGAATTTATAAGCTCAGACAATGGATTTGATTCATCTAGGGTAAAACTTGTTAGAGAAATCATAGATGATGTGTTTGTGGGATCTAATAAGCATTCTCATACACCTCCTTCACTATCACCACCTCCAGTTGATCGTAAGAATGTGACATTTCATAGTAATAGCTCAGATAGCTTAGGAAATCACTTTATTTCTACTTCTATAATGTATTAGTTTGATAATATTATATTATATTATTATGAATTTAAGGTGGACCTTGAATCTTACTGAGAAGTAATTAGATTACTCCAAGATTCCCCAGTTTATAAGTGTGATTTTAATAATCTAGTTGAATTTTTAGCTCCCCAGACAAAACTAATAAACAATATGGAAAGTTCTCATATTTATCCTACTACTAGATATAAATATTTCACTAAGGAACTAGAATATATGAAATAGTTGGTGAAAGTATTAAAGATGGTTTGTCCTAACAATTCTGATTTTATGAGCATGGTACTTTGGTTTCATCTCAGAGATATGCATTCCTGAATTTTCCTTTTGTATAGCCAGTTCTACCTCAAGAAATTCGGGATAAATTAATTTCATTTAGGAATGAGATGAATGAAACCACTCACACTTTATGAAGTGTGGTGATAAAAAATAAGATATATAAAAAAATAACTAGATTTTTGTGGTTGTTTCTCTCTAAAAATCATTATAAGATCCTGATTTTCAAAGTGTATTTGATCAGTATATTTTAGAGTTTTAATTTATTTCCTCTCAAATATAGTGTCTTTTGTGATATCAAATTTCTCCTGGAATGTTGAAATGGTTAAAGAAATATCTTTCTGATGAATCCCATGACACTAACTAAGATTTTATGAAGCTTTGGGTCAGGATTAATATGTACATGAATGATCATGTTGGTCAACTCAAGGAATTAAATGGATAAATGGTAGAATAAAACCTTGGAGTCTCTATAAAAACAAGAGATATAATTTCCTACTCTATTAAACCAATAAATAAATACACTCAAATATTTTTCAAGTGGCTGATTTAAATATTTTTAGTGGTGCAGATCTGTATTTGGATTCATCAAAAGAAGAATCAAGTTCAGGATTAAAAAATATATATATAAATTCATGTTTCAGTTACTGAAAAGGAGTTGGTGGTTTATATACTACCAAGGATAGATCCTTTTGTAGAATCAGTTTCACCAACTATTGTTTTATTTGTTCAAGTTAAACTTGAGCCTTCAAATATTTGTGTTTAAGTTTCTAAATATTTTATTAGCTTCCAAAAATAATTTTCTTAAAGTTTGATAGAGAAAGTGAAGAGAATTGAAATAATGTTTCAATCAATGAATTATAGAATGATTGACATGGAGAGTTTAGTAGAGTGGATTTTCAGAAATATTTTAGTTGAAATTCCATTATCCCTCTCTACTGTAGACATTTATCCCTTGATCAGACCTCAAGTTGTTAGTTATCATTCATGTTTCACATCATGATAACTTGAATCATTTAAAGGGACTCATCTAATAGTTTTTTCTTCAATTACTCAGATGCACAAGCAAGACTCTATCATTCTTCTGGAATTCTAAAAGTCAGATATTATTCTTAGAACTAACATGTGTGATGAAGATTTGTTTCAAATGAGAATAAAGAGACCTCTAGTTTTTAAACCTCCTCAATCTCATCAATTTACAAGATACATAATACATTTCATTTATGATACATCATAAATCTATCTAAAAGAATATGCATAGAATGATGTTTCTATAGCTACTAACCATTCTCAGGGATAACCATGTTCTTCTTTTGAACCATTTACGAAATTCCATTTTAGGTTGTTGGAACCTATATCTTCATTCTTGGTCAAGTTCATCTAGAAAAAATTCTTAGGGAACCTGTTTAGTGTAATAATTGAAATTTTTTAAATGATATTTGATTCCTAAATAAATTTTTATTATATAGAATATTATACGTAAAAAATATATATAAACTGAAAAAAAAAATTCATTAATAATTATCACTATATATTTTTTCTATAAAACAAATTAATATTCCAAACATTACAAGTCAACAACAAATTATAAAATATAATAGAGAAAATATAAAAGTATGGATCACCCCATTTTTTAGATTAATCACCCCCACTATAAATTCAATAAAAATTTAGAAAAATATTAGTAAACCAATCAATATCTTATGGAAATGGAAATTAAAAATTATGTGGAATTTTTGTTATTTTTTAGGGAAAGAATGAAGTTCTCTTTATAGGGTATAATGGGATGCGTTACCATTTAGATTCACTAGTTATATAATTGATTGTCAATACGGCCATTGGTCATTATGAACATTGGAAACAATACCCTTGGTTTATAATTTTACCATTTTAATTAGTGTTAATAAATAGTAATGACAAAGGATAATTGATTAAGAAATGAGAATCGATAGCCTCAACCAGTAGAGTCGTATTGTTTGAATCACATTTGACCAAACATGGAAAGGATGTATCATCATTAGGGTTCTCCCTCAACTTATCCCAAGTATAGCTTCAAAAAGTTATTATTGAAGGAAATCTCCAATAATATATGTTCATGTTAGGGGAGACTACCACTGAGTCTATGTTATTGTAGCCACCCCATGAAACTCTGACCATCGCACACCTTATTATTAGGGAGTACGTGGGTTTAATAAGAGGTTACATGTCCAAGACTTAGTCACAAAAAGTGTAATTTCTTATTGCATAACTAAAATTTTAATTCCATCAATTTCATATAAGAATATTTTTTATTAATAAAATAAAATTTTTAATGAGTTGACTTTTATAATTTTATTTTTAGATATAAATAAAACCTAATTTTTTTTCTAGAAAATATATACAGTTTTATATTAAATTAAATTTATTTGAATAATATTTTTTAGTCAAATTATATTTTAAAACACTCTTATCAAAATATAAATGATAAAATAATTTTAGAATGGCCCTAGAAACTTTTTATAAGTGTTAGAAATTTGACACTTCCTTAAAAGCAACAATTTTTATATAAATAAGGATTTTTATATTTAAAATTTAAATTTCTCATATCTAAAGAATTATTATGGAAAAATAAATATTATATTTTAAATCATCACATCTAAATTAGTTTGGGGTGAATTTTTGATAATTTTCTAAAATACATTATTTTTTCATGAATAGTAAAAATTACAGTTTTGGGTTTTTGATATGTTTAATGTTTTCATATTTATTTCATAATTATGTAATAATTAATTTAACAAAATATATGCCCCCAAATATGTTATATTATTAATATTATGTATTTTAATATATTTAAATCAATTTTTAAAACTATAAATGACATTATAAAGTCTAAAAAGGATAATTTTTTTAAAAAAAATTACTTTGTGGAAAATTTAATTTTCCCTGGAAAAAAGAAGTGTTCAGTTGTGTTGGATTAAAATAACATAAAACTAGACCCAAATTTATAAAACCATGATCAAAAACTATGGTGAAGCTATTGGTTTTTCATTTTTGACAACCTAGTTTTCCAAGGCCTATATTTGGATATTATTAAGAAATTCCTCCACTTTTTCAATAAATACCCATCCATTTCTCCATTTACATTCTATAACAATCCATAATCCTTGTTTTTATGGTGATTTGACCTCCCATGTATTCCAAAAAGGTTTCCTTAAGCCCCCCATGGTTCCATCCTCATGTTTTAGGAACAACTCTTCAATGTAATTGAAATATCGACTTCAATTTTCCATTCAAGTTCCCTTTTCATATGGAATGTCTTATAATTCCAAAAAAAGTTCTTTTATCCATTTTATATTATCCCATTACAATGATAATTATCTTTTATAAATTGGAATTCCATTTCCTATATTAATTTACCCTTTTCTAAATTCCTATTTTCTACTCGTCATGTTGTGGAATTTACTTCTAAAAATTTCTCTATTCAGGTAAATAAATTATCATTTATTTTCATTGTGTGAATACCCAAACGTTTTTATTTTTCCTAGGTATCCACCTAGATGTAAATAATATTTATTTTATTTAGTTATTTAGACATAATAAACCCACATTCCCTTTTCATGGCCTAAAAATGATCTGATGATATCGTATTTAAGCCCATTTGCAACACCCTAATTTTGATAATAAACTACTTCCTTATTCTCAATGGGTTGTTAATTTAATTTATTATTTTTATATATGTGGATAATTATAATTAATACATATTAAGGTTGTTCCCATATTGTGATTTAATGCATTGGGTAAAGAATTTACTCTCTTAGATGACATGTTTTATGATACCTTGGTGAATAACATTGGTAATTTTCATTTATGACACCTTGGTGATATTATTATGAATGTTTCATTTAAATTTTGTATCCAAATTTTCATTTTATTATTCATGCTCTTATTATTGTGACATACCTATTTTTCATACCTTTTTTATGCCTTGTGTTGTTTTTAATATATCCCATGATTGCATTCTATAAGTCTCTCGTTATTTTTCCCCATATTATTCATGCTCACCCATTTCCTTTTTTGTGTGTCCCCAAGATATGAGATTCAGTAAAAGTAAAATAGGGTGAACCCATGGAGTGTTATTCAGTAGGACTCAGAATAATGTTTTCAGTTTTTATTTATTATGTACCTTAATTCTATGAAACTAAACATTAAAATATCCTATGTTTGTACAATTTAATGAATTGTTAAGTAATAAAAATATGGGATTTCATAGTTAGTATCAATGGAACCATTAGTTATTTTTTGGAAATTGGGACTTAAAAACTTTAGGAAGAACCCTATGTATAAGACTATATATAAGAAAATATCCTGGTATTTTGGTAAAAATTATGTATGTTGTTTCCAAACAAATATATCCCTATCTTGATATAACATGTGTATATGGATCCAAAACAGATATAACTTGTGCTAACTCCAAAAAATACATCTTTTATCAATACTCAAATAGGAACTACTGCAAGACAACATGTCTTTCTGCACACCTAGTTTGACACTCCCATATGATATTTTTAGTTAATCACCAGCTATTTATGAACCAGTATTATGAATATATATAAAATTTAATTTTAATTATTATAAATTAATAACATTTTAATAATTATTTTTTATGACCTAATTACATAAGAGATTATAATATTCCTAAAAGAAAAATGTGTCTATCTATGTTTTCCAACATTTATAAAATTGGGGGGATAGTAGGAATCTATTAAATTATGAGTGCAATGGATGATGGACTGAAAAAATTCTGATAAAAATTATAATGGGAGACATTATGTTGATGAGGAATCAACTAACTCTGTTTGTGAATAATAACCTGAATCATGTCGAGAGAGAAGATTCACCTTGAATGGAACAAATTTATATTGAGTCCTTCTTTATTTAACAAACACCTTCTTTCATTGGATCTACTGACCCATTGATTACTCAACAATGGATACTCTCTATATAAATGATATTTTCTATACTCTATTTTTTTGGAGAAAGAGAAAGACTCCCTGGAAGTATACTTCTTAGAAGGATAATCGTATTAGTGGTGGAAACTAATTAACAACATGAATCAAATAAGGTAGATCGGTTTCATGGAGTGTGAAGAGTATAGAGGAATATTTTTCAATAAATATTTCCCCTATTCAATGTGAAAAAATGGATAAGGAATTCCTAGTTCTCATATAGAAGGAAAATGAATCGGAGAGAAGCTATGAGATTATCCTTAAGAGACATTCTCTATACACATTTATCATTGTTATGGCTCCTAAGGGAAATGTGGGTTGATTATTAGGTGGACTAAGACCCCATCTACAGAGGAATATATAAAGTCAAGACTATGAAATCTATGATAATATAGTGTGTAGTGCTATGAAGGTTTAATTAGAGTTTGTATGTATTTATTTTTCACATCGATATAATTAAAAGAAGACATCAATAAATCTAGACTTCGGGAGGAACTTTGATCACGGAAGATGAGGAAAGAAATTGAAACATTCCACATCCAACAAATTTTGGAAGAATCATTCAGGGAACTGATTATATGGGAGTGTAATTTTATGAAAATGAAGAAGATATGGGCATATAGATTAGAATTGTCATGGTGAGTTGAATCCACAACTTCACAAGACTAATGGAAAAGGGAATATAATATTAGCCCAACTATATGTTCAGTGCTTCATGTGTGGACATCTTGGTCACATTTATAATTAGTGTCTAAATTATAATATAATGGAGGAGAACCACCTTCTTCCTTGTCATATTCCAGAGATAAAGATCTAGCATTTTATATCATAGAGGCTGAAGTAGAGGATCTGAATGATATGGTGGTCGGTACACTCATTGTTCTCTCAAAGAAATCATGTTCTTTGTTTTATTTAGGTTCATCGCATTCCTTTATTTCATTGATGTCTCCAGACAATATATAATGAATCCCTAAGTTTCTATAATTATAGATATCATTCCAAAATACAAGAGGAATTATCCTAGAATCAATAGTGTAAAGATTCTCTAGTATTAACTTTGGTGAGTAAAATATCATCATAAATCTAGTATTTGTCCCCATGTTTAAATTTGACATTATAAGGGGGATCTAATGGCTCTCAATGTATAATGATAATATCAACTACATAAGAAAGTAAAATTATCAGTCTTGAATTGGAAACCTATAGTAATTTTCAAAGGACATATATCTCTGATGGAGATTTGTATAAAAGCACCTCCCATATCCTTCTTTATGGAGATGATCAGTGAAGAGGGAGAAGTAAATGAAAGTATAACGATCGATAATGTCTCTATTTTTAAGGAATACATTGATTTATTTCTTGAAGATTTAGCTATACCACCCTCAAATATTGAGGTAGATTTCTCCATTTAACTCATACCTAGATACAATTTGATATTAAAGGCCCTGTATAGAATAGAAAATATGGACTTAGAGTAATTAAATTAATAACATAAAGATCTTTTAGTGATGGATATATCTGACCAAATGTGTCTCCTTATGGATAACATGTTTTTTTTTAATAAGAATTATGGATAAATGTGTTTATTCAATGATTATAGAGAACATAATGGGAGCACAGTGAAGAACAAGAGATCTCTCCTAAGGATTGGTGATTTATTTGACCAACATTATGGGGATCAATTCTTCACTAAGATTGATCGTTGATATGGGTATCATCAATTGAGGGTGAAGAAAGAAGATATTCCAAATAGTGTGTTAAAAACAATATATGGGCATTAGGTGTTTTTTGTTATACCCTTCGGCTTGACTAATTCCCCTAGTATATTTATGGATTTTATGAATATAGTCCTTAAGAACTACCTTAATAAAATTTTGGTAGTTTTTATTGATGATATTCTAATATATTCCAAAATTAATGAAGAGGAAATGATCATGAAAGGGTTATATATGGAACTATGAAGATGGATAATCTATTTGGAAAATTCAGAAAATCTGAATTATGGTTACAACAAGATTAATTCTTGGGAACATTGTAACCAATGAAGGAATCTCAATTGACCATATGAAGAGAAATATTATATAAGAGTGGCCTCGTCCTATAATAGTAAACGAGATTGATAGTATCCTTAGTTCAGTAGGAAATTATAGGTGGTTTGTGGAAAACATTTCATGACTTTATAATCCACTCACCATGTTAACTCAAAAGGGAATAAGTTTATCTGGTCAAAGGAGTTTAAAGAATGATTCCACGAATTAAAGAAGATATTAGTTACTACATAACTATTAAATCTTCCCTATTTTAAGGAAGGATTCATTATTTATATCGATTCATCTATGAAAGGTCTTGAGTGAGTACTCATATAAAATGACAAGGTGATTCGTTGTGTATCTAGATAGTTAAACTCTTATGAGTAGAATTATCCTACACATGTCTTGAATCTAGTTGTGGTTATTTTTCTTTGAAAATATGGAGGCAGTATCTTTATGGGGAGAAATGTGACAAATACATAGACCACGAAAGTTTTAAGTATATTTTTATATAAAAGGAATTGAACATGTAACAAAAGAGATGATTATGGATTCTTATAGACTATTATAGCTCAATTAATTATCACCATAGAAGAGAAATCAAAGTTAGAAATGAATTATGTATGAAATACCATGTTGTTCTTGCGATGAGGATGATTCTCGGGGATACTCTAATCACATGACAATTAAAATTGGACATGGAAATCATAAATTAAGGAACATTATAAATAATATCCAAAATTATTTATCAACCATCATTACCAAATAAGAAGAAGAAACCTCAAAGATAAGATCCTTTGTTACAAAAAAAGATATACGCTGTGAATAATGGGATGTTTCCTCAGTTAAATATTGATCCATAAGGTTTACTAAAATTTAATACAAGGTAATGTGATCCATATATCCGAGAGATAAAGAAGAATTTGATGGATGATGCTCAAAGCTCTGGGTTCTCTAAACATATGGGAAGCACAAAAATCATAGGGGCCTTTATGATAATTATTAGTGGGACAATATGAAAAGAGAGATTTCTGAATATACTGTAAGGTTCTTGGTATGTCAGAAAGTTAAGGAAGAGAGACAACTTCTTAAAGGGGTATTGTAACCCCTACCCATACCAAAATGGATGTGGGACAATATCTCTATGGACTTCATCACTGGTCTCCCAATAATATCCAATGGAAACAATGTGATATGGGTTATAGGGGATCGTCTCACCAATAATTCCCATTTTATAACTGTTTGGGAAGATTTATATTTTGACAAACCTTCCATGATATACGCAATGAAAGTGGTGTGGTTGTGTGGGGTGAAACTTCCAATCATTTCTAATCATGATCCAAGGTTTGCATCTAAATTATGGAGAAGTCCTCAACATGATATAAATACTTAATTGAATTCCAATATGTCCTATCACCTCTAACTAGATGGATAACAAGAAAGAAGAACTCAAACACTTGAGGAAATACTATGAGCATACTCAATGGAATTTAAAAGTGGATCTGATCAGCACCACCCATTAGTTGAGTTATCATACAACAACGGTTTCCACTCAAGTATTCAAATTCCACCATATAATTTTATATATGGGAAGTGATATGTAAATCATACTTTTTGGTATATAGTTGGTGATAGGAAATTGCATGTTCCTGATCTTGTTCAAGAGGTGAAAAAAAGGTTCATTCGATCCAGAAACATCTAAAGGCTGATCAGAGTCGGTAGAAAAAATTTGTTTTTAATAGTTGAAGGGACTTCGTGTTTGATGTTGGAGACAAAGTTATCCATTGGATATCACCATGAAAAATATTCATACGATTTGGAATTAAAGGTAAGATTTTCCCTAGGAACATTGGCCCTTTTAAATCCTTGATAGAAACAGAGAAGTGGCCAATCGATTAGCACTTAAACCAAATACTTCTCAGGTTTATGAATTATTCTATATATCTCTCATGAAGAAATAAATTCATTATACCTCACATTTACTGAATATATAGGTGGTACATATGGAACATGACCAACCTCACGATGATCAACTTGTGGATATCTTAGACCACATAGATAAGGTTTTATTAAAAAACACTACCCACATCGGCAAAGTGTTGTAGAGGAACCATAAATAATAAGATGTGATGTAGGAACTAGAGGATACAATGAGATAGAATTACCCCAACATTTTTCAGAAATGAAAAAATGAGTTGAAATTTTAGGGATGAAAATTATTAAGGGGGGAAGAATTTAATAACCCAAACTTTTTAAATGACATTTTTTTCCTTGAATAAATGTGTGCTATACATAATGTAACATGTTAAAAATAAAAAAATAGAAAGAATTTTGATTTCATTAATAATGATGATTACATTAGTCTCCTATAAAACCAATTAAAATTCCAAAAAATTATAACTAGAAACCAAATATAAAATAGAATATTTAAAATTGGAATGTATAGATCACCCCAATCTACAAGAATCATCATCCCCTCAAAAAATTCTACAGAACACAAAAAATTGTAAACCAATAAACATCTTTTGAAAATGAAAATATTTCATTATTTGGAATTGTAATAAATTTTCAGTGAAAGAATGAAGTGGTTTTTATAGGGTATAAATGGATATATGGCCATTGGGATTTGACCATTATATTATTTTTGGTTAATATGACCATTGGTCACTATGACCATTGGAAACTATACCATTTTTTGAAAATATTACAATTATAATTAGTGTTTATAAGTGGTAATGACAAAGTATAATTGATATAGAAACAAGAATCCATGACTCAACTAGTAGATTAATGTAGTTGGAAACCCATTTTTCTGAACATGGTAGGTATGTAGCATCACTGGGGTTCACCCTTGAACTATCCTAAGCTAATATTCAACAACTAAGGATTGAATGAAATCACCAAGGAGGATTTCATGTTAGTTGTGATTACCACTCAATCGATGTTAGTCAAGGCACTCCATGGAACTATAACCATCGCACACCATAATCATAGGGTGTATGAGGGTATAATAAGGTTTTATGTGTCCAAGACTTAGTAAAAAATTGTCTAATTTACTATTGAATAAATTAAAGGATTAATCCATCATTTACTTTTAAGAATATTATTTGTTAATAAAATATAAGTTTAATTGAGATGAATTTCATAATTTTATTTTTCGATTCAAATGAAACATAATTATATTTACAAATAAAATATATATAATTTTTTAATAAAATAAATAATTTTCAATAATATCTATTTAAATAAAATAGTATTTAAAAACAATATTATAAAAATATAAAGGATAAAATAATTTTTTAATGTCCAATGAAATTATTTATTTGTCAAAATTTGATTATGCCGTAAAAAATATTTTTATATATAGAAGGATTTTAAAATTGAAAAGTTAAAATAATCATATTTGGAGATATATTATAGAAAAATAATAATTAAATTTGAAACAAGCACATCATAATTAGAATAGAGTGTATTTATAATAATTTTCTAAAATACATTATTTTTTCATGAATAATAAAAAGTATAGTTTTGGATTTTTGGTATGATTAATGAATTAATATTTATTTTATAATGATTTAATAATTAATTTAACACAATATACGACCTAAAATGTTTTATTTTATTAATATTAAGCATTTTAATATATTTTAATCAATTTTTAAAATTATATGTGACTTTCTAAAATCTAAAAAGGAAAAGTTGATTTTTAAAAATCATTGGTGGAATATTTAATTTTCCATGTAAAAAAAATATTTTTCAGTTCATGTGGATTAAAATAACATAAAAAATGACCTAAATTTAAATAACAATGATAAAAACTCTTGGGTAATCCAATCATTTTTCATTTTCTATAACATAGTTTTCCAAGACCTATATTGGTAGATTATTAAACATTTCCACTATTTTTTATATAAATACCCACCCAATTATCCATTTCATTCCACTAAAAATCCAAAATCCACAAATTTATGTTGATTTTACCTCCCATGTAGTCCCCCCAATGTGTCCTCGATCCCCCAAGGTTTCATCCTCACGTTTTAGGAACAACTCTTCATGGTAAGAAAAATCTCTACTTCTCTTGTCCATTCATGTTCCTTTTTTGCATGGTTTGTCTTCTAATTTCCAAATAAGTTCTTATATCTACTTTATATTATTTCATTAAATTAATAATATTATTTTATTATTGGGATACCATTTTCCTCCTTCAATTAACCCTTTTCTATATTCACTTTTTATACCCATCATGCTGCTAAATTTACTTCTCAAAATTCCTCTCTTGTACTTAAGAATTTATCATTTATTTTATTTGTGTAGATACCCAATCCTTTTTCATTTACTTTTATATCAAACAAGATATAAAAATGATTTATTTTATTCATTTGTTTACACATAAGAAACCCACAATCCCTTTTTGTGGTCTAAAAATGATGTGATGGTCATATCTGTAAGCACTTTTCAAATGCCATTATTTTGATAAGAATTCCATTCATTATTATTTTTGGTTTATTAATGAAATGTTTTATTATAAAATATGTGGATCATATTAACAAATACATATGAATGTTTAACCCTAATATCACTCCAATTAATTGGGTGTAAAATTTAATCTCTTGAGATGACATGTTTTATGACACCTTAGTGAATAACCATGGTAATTTTAATTTATGACACCTTAGTGATAAACCGTAGTGATATACTTATGAATGTCCCATTAAAATGCTTTATCAACATTTACATGTTATGATTCAAGATCTTAATATTATTATATACCTATTTTTGATTCCTTATTATTATGTCTCATGTGTTTTTTTGATATGTCCCATGATCACATGCTATATGTATCTATTTCTTTTTTCCCCTTACCAGGATTTAGGATCACCCCTTTTATTTGATAAAAGTCCCTAGGATATGAGATATTGTGAAAGTAACTTAGGTTTAACCCATGAAGGTGTCTTCAATTGGACTTAGAATAGTCATTTATGTTTTCATGTATTATGTACCTTATTTTTAAAAAAGTACACATTAAAAGATCCTATGTTTGTACCATGTAATGAAAAGTTATGAGATAAAAAGTCTCGATGCCCTATTTAGTGAAATCATGTAAAAGTTCTTATTGGATAATGAATTGGAGCTATTTTTTTCAGTGGATAAGGAAAAAAACATTGTTAGTAATTCCTAATTCAACTACCTCTGAAACCAAACCTATTATCTTGCTACCTCTATAAAAACCACTATCCTAGTTGGAACCCATTCATAAACTAGGATAGACTAAATAATCTATTGTATTTATATTTTTTATTGTTTAATGGATGTATATTTGAACCACATAACATTTAATGAAATAATTATTTACTTATTTATTATATTTCTCATAGAATTATTTTTTCATTTAATGACTACTATATTTATTTGTTTCACTAAATTACATTCCTTACATAATTTACTATTTAGTTTAATCATAATAATTAAATGGTTCATTACTCAAAATGTGCTACATTAAATATATTTTTTCTCTTTTTGTTCTTTATTTTTAATAACACAAAAGGGGGAGAATTTATTTATCTTTACACTATATTTAATCAAAGGTGGAGAAGTTTTATTTAAAATGGGATAAGTGTCAAATTAATAGGTGGAAATGAAGGATAATAAATAATTTTTAATAATGAAATATATTATATATATTGTTTTTGGGGAAATCATGATTAAATCATTTCAAATTTTGTGTTTAATTTTAAATGAGTTTTGTGATCAACAAAAATGGGGAGATATTTGGACTACAAATTTTGGGCCACAATAGCTCTTATACTTTAGGTTTTGATGATATCAAATAGCCTCTATACAATACATATTACGTGGTCTTTAAGTGTTTCCATTAGGTTTTATCTTATTTATAGGTTTTATGACACTTAATTTCATCATGTATACATTCTGGATGTTTTTGCTAAAAAATTTCTGTCTAGAACAATCAACTATGTGAGGGTTTCTGATATGTGGAGAAATGATTATATGACCATTATGATATGTAAGTATCCTATGTATGGGATTCACCTACATGGAAACCACCTATATCAATGAGACTACCTCCTTGAGAATTTGGCTACATAGATCAATCATCTTCGTAAAATGGTTACATGGAGTAATCAGTTGTGTTAATTGGATACATACTGAAATTGAATATGTCATTCCATTCGACTATGTCAATTTCAACTGTGTGAGTAGAAAGCCTGTATGATTCAATTTTTCTATGTAATTCAAATAAGTTACGTGGATTCAAAATTGATAATTTTTTATGTGATAATTTTCAATTAGTTACATCATGTTGCATGGAATATTTATTACCATTGAAGTAAACAATAATCTTTTAATGCTTTCATATGATATTAAAATTATATATTATATCATTATTGTTAAATTTTTTATAATAATATCCATGTACCAAGAAAAGATCCATGTAAAAGGATAATTTATTTATCTTTACTAGTTATAAGGTATTTTAATGAAAAGGACATGTCTCGGATATAGGATTAAATGAATCGTGTGATATGAAAATAAATGATAGGTTTTTCATGAATTTTAAACAGTCATTAATGTTTTCTAGAGTAAATTATTTATCTCGTGTGAAAAATATTAGATATATAAATAATAAGATAATCTCCTATACTCTGCAATTTTTTCATGAAAAATAAGAAGAAGTTTCATATTCAATAGTTTTTCTACAACATCCATCAATGTTTTAATTTAAAAGACTCTCTTCAATCTACATCCTTTTATTAACATATCTTCTATAAATTTCATTATTATTTTATTTGTATCATAAAACTATTCTCTACACCTATAATCACTATATTTTCTTACCTTTAATTCTAAAATTTCATAGTAAAATATCTTGAAGACTTTTGTTTGTAATGAATTACTAGAGCCCATTTGAAAGCTTCTATACTTCTATAATAATTTTTTACTACTTGACCTCAATCATGAAATCCTTGTATAAGGGACTATTAGTCCCTGAAAAAAGGCATGGTCTACTGAAAATCATCAAAATCACTGATAATAGGGTTGGTGGAGTAGACTATGGGACTTTTATTCCACAGAAAAATATAAATTTATATGTGTGTTTGTATTCCTAGATCATTTATTTCTCACTACTTATTATGATAAGGGAAGATTAGAATGTTTTTTTTGCTAAATAGGGTGGTTTTATAAGTGAAATAAAATTATTTACGAACTCAATTTACCCCCCTTATTGAGTTATTTTTAGTCCTTATAGGAAAATAATGAATTCATACCTTTTAACCCATCAAAAAACAATAATTTCACTTATTTTAATGGTGGAAAACCACCTCATGAATCGATGTGAGGTTTTTTTAGTTTCTATTTTTCATGGATGTTAATAAGAATATATTTATAGATTATATATGATATACATGATAAAATAAGGACTCTATAAGGGTGACTTCTTATTTACCTTTATTTAATTCCATCCATTAAAAAGTTGAAATAGCATTCATGTGTACGTACAGCCTACCATCGCCATGAATGGTTTAATCCATTTTTATCTCTATCCTTTATGCGTAAATATATGTAAAATACCATCCTAGACCATTGGTTCCAAGATGAAAGGTCACATTACCTCATGTATGCCTCCCCATACACAAGAGGGTGTCGAATATCAGTTAGGGTCTGAGTCCATTACTAGGGAGAATATACCATTAGTATCCTTTCATATGATCAGTAATGAACACTAAACAATATAATATATAATAATACCAAAAATTTGGAAATATAAATATGGAATAAATGATATAAAAATAAATTAACTTCCAATGCGGAAAGAAAAACCTATGTAATAAGAAGTTGAAAAAGGTAATAAATAAATATTGGGTCCTTTGAAATTTTTCCTGATCTGCTACTAGTTTCATGCTCCTATACTCAATTTTCCACCATAGAGCCCTTTCCCTTCGTCCAATACCTTATGAGATCTATAAGTGCATAAAAATTACAAAGTAGTGTGTGAGTACAAAAATCAGTTGGACATCACCATTTCATCCTAAACCTATTGTTCTAATGTATAATATTATACACCATAATAATAATCAATGTGTTCGAGAATATTCATAAAATCCAAAATTGAGAGGTCATGCACTAACCAAGCTACCAAAATCCCTCAATCATACCTGATTCATCATAGTGATTGAAAAACATCAGAACAATCATGGATGTGTCTCAATTTCATAGTCATCCTCAAGCTTCATGATAACCATACAGGCCCCATGCCTCCAGGTCAGGCCACACTATTCCATTATTCCCTAGTTCTATCTCCAGGTCGGGTCACATGGACTATCATGCACCATTGTTTCCACAGAAGTCTAATCACTCAGGATTTTTATTCTCCATAGTCATCAAATATGGATCTGATCACTCATGATCATTATACCCCCAGGTCAGGACACACTAGGCCATCATGACCAATTTTCTGTCTCGGTCTCTTCATAAAGTCACATGTTGTATCTGAAAATAATCCCCATAAAGGGATACCAAGCCATGATTGGTCTAACAATCTCATGGGTACCATGTAGAATCAATTGCAGTACAACATATACCAAAAATTTGTCAAGGAAACTGTGACATTATATCAAGTCCAAATATCAAGGTACACATCATGAGAAAATATATCATCATCATAAATACAACATGTGAATCCAAAATCAACGTGGAATCATGTTATGTCAATAATTCTCATAGAGAAAGGTCATACAGTGTTAAAATCTGCACACACCCACAAACAATAAAAATTCAAGAAAGGATGTTAAATTTTCCAATTTTATAAGAATACCATAGAAACTTGTATAAAAATATCCCAATATGGTTAATAACTTACTTAATGTTTTCAATGTTAAATGCAAGGATAACTAACCTAATGTGTTTTATATATGATGTAGAAATCTCAAAGGTCATGAATACCTCCTCACAAACATATTATCATAAACATAAACATGTCAAATCTCATGGTTTTTCAAGGGTTCCTAGAACTAAACAGGTTATTTTATTTCTGAAAGAAATAAAATATCACATGTGATGACTCATTCTACCTCCTGGATATTTTTTAAATTATCATTCTAGTCCAGTGCATGCACTCACAATATTCTCCATAAGAATAATTTTCTTTTGATAATTTTTCATCTATAATACATTTATAATAATCACTTGATAATTTATCATAAATTATTATTTTATAATTCGCTCTAATAATTTAACCTAAATTATCCTTTATAATTATCTTCTAATAATTTATTATCAATTACCCTTTATATTTATCTTTTGAAAATATATCCAATATTATCCTTTTATAATTAAATTTTGATAATTTATTGTAAATTATATATATAATTATCTTTTGGTAATAAATTACCCTTTGATAAATTTTATTTTAAAAATTATCCATTAATGATCTAGAGAATATAATAATAATTTTAATAATTATTCTTGGTATCCTTATAACTATCATTTGATAATTTAAAAATTATCCTTTAATGAAATAAAAATTATAATTTTTTAATTTTAATAATTAACATTTCTTAATTCAAGGTAATTATAATTTGGGAAATTATATAATTTCACTCTTGATAAATCCATGTGATTATCAGTTGATAATTTTTATTCTTTAAATTATCCTTTGATAATCTAGCAATTATCATTTGATAATCTTAATATTTATCTTTTGATAATTTTAGGAAATTATTATTTGATAATTTTTCACAATTATCTTTTGATACTTTCATGTAATTATCCATTCATAAGTTTTATAAATAATACATTGATAATTCTAGTAAATTATAATTTTATAATTTTTAATAGATTATACTTTTTAAATTAGAAATTATCCTTGATAATTTATGGGAAATATCACATGATAATTTGTGAAAATACATTGTAAAAAAGGTTTTATCATTTTAATTTATTTAAACCATTCATTCACAATTGATAGTTAAACAAAAATGAAAGAAACTAAATGAATAAAAAAATAAAAAAAATACAAACTTGGTACCATATACGCAATTCCTATAGGAATTAAATGGATCCACATGCATGAAAATTGATCAACTATAACCTCAAAAAATGACCCTCATGCAGTCTTGGGGTCATCTAGAATTAGTGGAATTTAATATAATTGAACCCAAATTGATTCAACTAATTAAAAACCCCAAAATCACTAAAATTCAAATGCAATTTTTAAACAACAATTTAATATTATGTTTCACCCAAATTTGATGGTGGAATCATTAGTTTGTCCCATTAATCCATATTTAATTTTAAACAATCAAAACGGATGTGAAAAAAAGTTTTTTTTTTTGAAACCTCATACATTATAAATGGTGGTGCTGAATATCTTTGGGAAAGAAGATGAATAATAACAATTTTAATAATTAAATTAATAATATTATTATAATAAAGGTATTAAATAAATTAACAATAATAATTATCTGATCAAATTCCAGGAGTGGATAGATATTATTTCCCGCCTACGATAAACACCATATCCTGGGCCTAATAGTTTTATTGGATTTATCATACCATGAACCATTTGAGTGATATTAAATTATTTTCAAAAAAATAATATTAAATAATGTATTCTTTCATGTGATCTTACCAAATTCATGATGTACATATCTGTTATGTCATGAAGAGGGTAAAACCCATGTCTCAGACCGAACGATGGTCTCAGATTTGTCATATGATGCACCATTTGGGAGATATTCAATTATTTTGGATAAATAATGCATGTGTAATATAATATAGTTAATAATTTAATTCCCTATGTGTTGATGATCTATGAGCATAAAAATTACACTCTAACTCAGTGTCTAACTCCAAAAATATTCCACCAAATATTCCAAGGTGATATCTAGGATTTTACTCTTTCACAAGGCCTCTAAATCATATATTAAGTGATTTTTATTGAAAATTTAAATTTAAATATAAAATTAACAATAAATTATTATTAGTGATGGTTTTTATTGTCATTTTGAATTTAGGATGTTACAATTCTCTCCCTCTATCTACTTCTCATCCCTGAGAAGTATCCCTAGTAGTATTTCTCAAACAACTCAATCCAACGAGCTGGAACATCAGACTCATGCCCCCACATTTCCTCTTGGATCCATCCATGATTCCACCTAATCCAAACTAGTGGTATAATATTTCCATTAGAGAACTTCCCCAATATTGTTTTTAATTCACTCTGGTCACTCCTCCTAAGATGCATCAGGTTCAAACTCATCCTCATAGTTTATAACATGCATAGGATCGAGCATGTACCTCTAATTCTGAGAAATGTGGAATACATCATGAATCCTCAATAAAATGGGGTAAGGTCCAAACTGTACACCACTATCCACATTTTTTTGATGATATCAAATGGTCTCACAATACATGGTGCTATCTTTCTCTATATCCTCTTAAGTATGTTCCCCAATCGAGGAGTCACATAAAAGAAAAACCCGATCGCCCATAGTGAACTCTAAAGGTATCCTCCTACAATAAATATGAGTTCACTATATAATTTGAGTATTGATAAACCACTACTCAATTATATACACTCTCTAAGAGGATTCCTAAACCAAAATGAGACCACAACCACTGCCTCACCTTCCATGTGCCAACAGATTGGTGAGTGAAACAGCTTCCCATAATGATCCTCATAAGGTTTCATCTGAATCAAATTGTGATTTTTGTTGTTTTATGTGAACTCAATCAAGGCTATTTGATCATCTTACACTCCAATAAAGTCGATCATCTAATATCAAATCCTATACTCCAATATAAATATAGACTACTTGCACTGTCAGTCAGTTTGAGGATCATATGTTTTGCCTAATATCAGTTGAGTCCCTAGGGATTTCTACAAGATCTTCCTAAAGGGTGATGTAAAATGAGCATCACTTTCCAAAACAGTTCTTTGCAGAACTCTATAAAAGATTTCGATCTCTCAGAAAAAGATCCTTCATATCTCCTCCCCTGGGTGAGTCTCTTTAATTGGTAAGAGGTGAGAATATTTTGTTAGTCGATCGAAAATCATCCAAACATTATCATGAATCCTTAGGGTTCTGGGTTACCCCATCAAAAATTTAATCATGATGTTATTCCACTCCACATAGGTATTAAGATTGGTTGAAAAATACACCAAGAAAGTGGTGGTCAACCTTCACCCTCTGATAGATAAGGCATCGGGAAACGATCCCAATGATGTCCCTCGTCATCCCTAGAGACCAGAACTATTACCTGAAGTCATAGTACATATTTGTCGCACTAGTATATTCCACACATATTTAGGTATGTAAGTATCTCATAAAATACCCTAGAATTTAATTAATAACTACTAACCTCCCATGTACCATGATCACATCATCATTGTCCATCAAACATTGAGGTATCTGGTCTCCTCCTGTGGTTTTTACCATCATCATAGTGAACTAAGTGTCTGTCTCCTGACCAGTCTTCACTAAGTTCATAATTTATGATGTCACCACCAAAAGGGAACAACTACTTGATCTCTAATCCTCAAAATCATCCATATGTCGGTTATCCAATAGTCCCATCAAGTGCCTATACTCCTCTAAATTCCTCTCACCAAGCTCCATCCCTATATGCATTGTAAGGCTAAGAGAATCCACAATGACATTACATGTCCATGGTGTATGCTCCATATAAATTTCAAAAATATATATATATGTAACCTAGAAAATATATCTCAGATTTAGGTCCATCAATGTGATGATATGGTGAAGGGTATTTTGGTCCATGTAGATAACAAATATCTCCATAAAGAGGTAATGTATCAAATATGCCAGAGCATGAACCATAGCTACCTGCTTCAATTCATCTAGTTATACCTTGAGATCCTTCATCTGGATTGGTACTGTATGATATGTGGGTATCGAATTGGATGTGCACCATAAAATAGATTTATGTCTGGTTAAATTTTTATCCATTAGAGTCTCTACTATTTAAATAATTACCTCAATGATTTAAATCCATTCCTCGGTATTTTTTAGGGCCTCTCATGCCCAGGTAGGATATAGAATGTAGTAATTGAATGTTACAACATGTTTGAACTAACCACTAAACTCCAATTCCATGGTCAAAAACCAAGAAAAACACTTCTAATTGAAGTGAACCTACTTACATAACCACATAATAGGTGTGGGATAAATCACAACTATATTCTACTAGACATCCACTTGTATGGTTGAAACCTCATATTGGATAAGTATATTGGCCTTCTTCCCAATTAGTTCCATAAAAATATATCAAGGTGACATCCCTTATAATGTAATGAAAACACTTAAAAAGAAAAAGAGTCATTATGATAAACCATAATCAGTTTGTGGGATCACAAAAAGGATCCCCATGGAGACTACCCTAAATCTAAGGTATTTATATCCTAGAACTAACCCCTTGTATCCAACCATGCACATTATTCACAATAATCATAAATATACTAACACGATATAATAATTAGTTCAACTAATTAATGCCAATAATGATATATCACAGAGAATTTCAATAGATATATCACACAAGGAAACTATCCCGAATAGAATTTTCCAAATATGGAATTTAATTAAATGTATATTATGTAGAAAAACAGTAGTATTGATATGGAATGTGAACCTGCGTGCCTCATCAATATGTAAGAAGCAACCTAAAATCTAATAAATTTCATACAAATATCATGTGTATCACCTAAAGTGATTTTAATCAACAGTAATAGAAAAAACATAATTTTATATTAATGGAAACTTGGAGTTACATTATACAGTGTCGGACTAAAGCTATCATAGTACCCCTGCCCAAGTCCCACCCATCTAATATTCTATCTATAGAATCCCACCGCAAGACAAATAGAATAAAAAGTTAGGGAATCTTTCCTCTAATATAATTTTTTAATATCCAGAAACGAACCAATGGGTATTATCTCAAAGGTCATATAACACCATGCTCGCCTCCCCATATACAAGAGGTTTTTGAATGGAAATGAGGGTCTGATTCTATCATTGGGTAAACTATACCCTCAGTATCATTTCATATGAACGATAATGAACAATAAACAATATAATAAATAATCAGAGTAAAACATAATGAAGGATAAATATGGAATAAATGTCATACAAATAAATAATATGCCATATTGGAATGAAAAAATAGAGTAATAAGAATTTGAAACGGTAAATAAACAATCATTGAGTCTCCTAATGTTTTTCCTGGTCTACTACTTTCTCCACGCTCTGCTGCTTATTTTTCCACCATAGGGACCTTTCCCTTCAATGGATCCCTCGGGAAATCTACAAGGGCATCAAAACTTTTGAGTAGGGTGTGATTACAAGACTCAGTAGGAGACCAATAATGTGTCATTAACTAGATGTGCTCAAGTATAATAGTGTATTCCATAATAATTGTCAATGCATAATAAGAATAAACATACAATACACAACCGAGTTTTCGTTCACTAACCAAGCTACCAAAAACCCCCAAACTTTACCTATTCCTTATCAATTCCATAAAAACAATGGAATAATCATGAAAATATATTAATGTTTAACCCATCTGGAAGCTTCTTAATAGATTTACATTCCTAGGCCTCCAGGTTAGGCCACACTCAGAAATCATGCCCCATTTCTATCTCCAGGTCAGTTAACATAGACCCTCATGACCCACTATTTCCATGCATGTCTGGTCACTCATGATCATCATTCCCCAAGGTTATTCCACACTAGAAAATCATTCCCTATCATCCATCTCAGTATCATCATGAATTCACTTGTATCTTCTGAACATTCTCCCCCTCTAGGGCTACCAATCAATGATTTTTCGACTTTTCTCATAGGTACCATGCACAAGAAACAATAGCACAACATATACAAGAAATATCTCAAGGAAACAGTTACATCATATCAAGGACACATATCAAGGAACACATCATGAGGAAATATAACATCGTCATAAATACAACATGTGAATCAAACATCAACACAGAATCTAGATATCTCAAAATTTCTCATGGAGAAAGGTCATACAATTTCACATGATACATAGTTTTGAACCATCATGAAGGGTCCCATTTCATGACTCCCCAAGCCCATACCCAATTTTTCAGGGGCTGGTAGCTAGCACTGAGTAGGCATATAACTAACATGGGAGTCCTTAGCCTATTTATTTTTACACATGCACAAATATCCAAGCCTATAAAATGATGAAATGTAAATAAAACTAAACAACCATGCATGAATACATATAAATCTCACAACCAGATTACGATATGAAGTAGTGTAATGTAAATAGATACAAACAAAATCCCACAACAAAGAGTCTGCAAACA
Source organism: Viscum album (assembly GCA_963277665.1). Taxonomy (NCBI): domain Eukaryota; kingdom Viridiplantae; phylum Streptophyta; class Magnoliopsida; order Santalales; family Viscaceae; genus Viscum; species Viscum album. The sequence continues at coordinate 1,506,677,093 of OY728121.1, read as the reverse complement.
AGTACAACCTAAAATAAATATTGGAGACTGTTATCATGATACTTTAAGAACACTCTACATTCTGTCTAATCTCACTAAACACCATTTAGTCTTGGTCTTTCTAGGACTCTATCAAATGGTCAATCATTTTCATAAGACATGACATGTGCAAGAAAAGCTTGTGTAGGGGTGATTATAATAAAACCCAGTAGGACACCCTGAAACCAAAAAGAATACAACAAAGGAATAAATATCATCTCTACATAGGTATATTTCTACAACACATATAACAGGAATATCCAAAAGTACTTTACAAAGACACACAGTCTAAAGGTAATTCACAACTATAATACCATCTTTGGATTCCAGGTCGAAGTTTCCATATAGAACTTATCTTGTAGAACACACTCTTTAGTATAAAAGAACTATTTATGTCCATTAAAGAAGTAATTCTCATCTTGTATCATCATTATAAGTAGATGCTAATATGTCTGAAGAGTTACAATACATTGACGAGGATCACTCCCAAGGCCATGGGGTATACCAACAACTCAATACAGATTAACCCAATAATTATATGATCAGAACCAGCATATTTTTGGTCATGATGACACCAATAACTCTACCTAGGGCATGAAGATGAATAAAACATCTCACTATAGGCCTCATGGAGGGATTTCGACAACTCTATCCCAAAAGTCCTTTTGGATGGATCACTGCCATACGTGTAGGATAAGATTCAATACTAACCCTAGAGATATGGATATAGGAAACATACCCAAACAAATATTTTCTGATATACATAAGACAAGGTAATAAAGCCATCTTTTTAGGAATACACGGCGTGTTGTAGGGTTACGCACAGTGTCCCTTTGACCTTAGGTCGTTCCCGTGTAAATAACCCATGTCCATGTACTTGTCCATGTTACAGTACACATCTTGTGTCTAACCAAGTACTCTTCCCTTCTACCAATACATGGGAATTATGGTGTACGCCTGGTCATGCCATGTCCATGTGGGAGAACATGGAGTGTCCATTCCCGTGAACTCCAACCCATGTCAATGTACCCTCTAAGGTACACGTTGAGCCACTAGGGAGAGGTCACACACTATTGGAAAGGGTTACACACTCTGTTATCCTTACCTTTATATCAAAACTCATATTCCACTATCAGGGACCCAAATTCCCTATAATACAATATTATATATTGTGTGGATTGGTTTTTTCAATAAACCCTCATTCTTCTTCATGCATGCGCCCGCACTGCCGCTACTTGGAAATTTGGCCTCGTTCATTTCCTAAATCAAGGATACGCTTTTAATTAACTTCCCCATATCCATTTTCCATATTCCATCCCTTTGATCCCTTCATAAATTGGACCCATTCATTGTAATTCATTTAATGAATAGGAACACAAAATAGGGTATTCAAAACCGTCTGAATTAATTTTTTCTTCAATGATTCTGCCATAGTCATTTTTGACCAATTCTTTGTTTCCCTTTACATAAATCATTTTAAAGGGGGTATTTCATAATCAGTATATGTGTTTCGAGAATAATTTGGGTGTTTCATTTCCATCTTGTTTCTTGGTTCCACTTCATGTGGGGTTCAGAGCATGAGGTCGTCACTTCAACAAGACACTTGGAGTGGAAGACTAAGAGGGTATGGCTTTGTCATTGGCTCTGTGCCCATTCATCTTTACGCAGGACTGTATGTCGAGTGATCATGATTTAGTGGAGGGCCATCACTTGTTTTAACTGCTGGGGAGAGGTGGAACCAGTTTTTTTTATTTTGTTTTTCTATGCTTTTTATGTTGACTATTTTGATGGATCTGGTGGTTTCTCACTTGCTCCTTAAAATTGATTTTATAATTGAATAAAAAATAATTTCCAGTTAGTCACATCACCTTCATATTATTCTGATCTAAGATATACAATATCAAATTGTTGTTCTAATAAATGGGTGCTCAATGAATCATTTCTGAATGAATTTCAAACATCAGGTCAACAAAGGATACCTAGGATGAATGAATAAATCTTTGGGAAAAGCATAAGAACAATCATGAGAAATATACCACTATCAATGTTTTTTTTAACCTCAATTTGTTGTGGATAGAATGACTATTGAAGATATTACAATTAAATCAAAAATAAATTCTCCCAATAAAATCACCACAATAATTCCATCATGTGATACGCACAATAAAAGTATCAAATTTTTTGTTGATTGACATATGTTCATTGAAGGAATTAATAACGCAAAAAGAAACCAATCAAATAAATATCCTACCTTGAGATGGATAAATCGTTAATGAAGAATGATCTTGCATCATTGTAGTCAATGAGATCTTGAATCTCGTTTCATGTTAATTTATAGTCTATGATCTGATTATGGTTCCTCTGAGTCAGATCATCCAATGATCTCTCCAACATCCCCCAAAAGGCTCCACGGTTATATGAAAAAAACTATAATTTCATCATAATAGTCTACTAAAAGACCTTGTATTATCTAAATCAACAAAATAGAATCAAAAATTTTATTTAATTATTTTTTTCATTAAACAACCATGAAACCTTTTGCAAAAAAATATCTTGCACCAACAAAGGTTATATCGTGCATGGGGTAAAACCCATCTTCTGAACTCAACAGTGCCCTTATATTTCTAATTTGGGGTCCCATTTAGGAGTTATTACAATTTTATAAAAACTTTGCATGTGTGGTATTTCATATATTTAATATAATTAAAACATTTATTCCAAGAACACTGGGCCTCGGAATCACATTACATCTAAGCACCTAGTCTCAAAAATAATTCATAAAATATCCAAAAATAACACATGGAATATCTGATTCATTAAATTTTCCCTATCTTGGGGATTTTCATCCTCTAAAATCTAAAACAAGGGGCATGAAAAGTGATTTGCGTGTTGAGCATGAATCAAATCCCCCAACTCCCATGTTCTTTCCTAGATATTCATCTACTCGCACCATGCATGCACTAAATGAATCACTCACCCAAGGAGGATCCTCTCCTACTGATCCTAGATCTCTACTAGTTACTCATAAAAGGTATCTCCATCCTTGATGTACAACTCACACTAGTCAATAATAAGAAAAATGGAATTAATTTACCTTCTCATATGTGACACATGGAAGACATCGTGTAACCGATCTAACTATGGAGGTAGATCAATGCGGTATACCCGCTCGCCAACTCTAAGTAGTATCTAGAAAGAACCAATTATTCATGGAGACAGATTTTCACCTCTAAAAAATCTCTATAATCCACATTGAGGGGAAACCTATAAGAACACATGGTCTCCTCCTAGAACTTCAAAGGCTAGGATTGTCATCCCTCATAAGACTTCTAACGGCTCTATGATGTCTTTATCTACTCCTGCATGATCATCACCTTCTCTGTTATTTCTCTAACCAAATATGGGCCCATAAGTGACAACTCTCCTATGTATGTACAGTAATGTGGTGACGTGCAATATAGCCCATACAGAGACTTGAATGGTTTCATAATGTTGGTGGAATTGTACTTGTTATTGAATGTAAACTCCAACAGTGCAAGGTGATCCTTCTGACTATGGCCAAAGTCCAACATAAAAGCTCGCAGCATATCCTCCAGAACTGGAATGGTCCACTCTGTTTGGCCATCATTTTTGTTAGTGAAATGATGTGCTCAAGCATAACTAAGTCCTAAAAATCCTCCTACAATCCCATACAAAATTAGGATGTGAAGGTAGAATCACAATTAGAAATTATCATCGATGTAACTCCATGGGATTGGACTATCTCCTATATGTAGAGGTATCACAAGATCTCTATTGAACCCTACTCCCAAATAGATAGAAAGTGGAATTATTTGGTGAGGCAGTCTATAATCACCGAAATGGTGTCATGTCCCCTAGATGTATGTGGTAATACTATCATGAAGTGCATGGATATCCCATCCCACGTCCACTCGGGCACCATAAGGGGTTGAGATAAACCTATTATGACATGGTGCATAGCCTTCACTTGCTGACAAGTAAGGCATCAAGAGACAAACATTGAAAATTATTTCTTCATACCTGGCCACCAAAAATGATGTTGGATGTCCTTGTATATATTTTACACACCTATATTTACCTAAAAAGTTCATATATGAAACTATCTAAGAACCTCCTCTCACAATGTCACAGGTACCACGAGGCTACCTCTAAAAAGAATGAAGTGATCCCCAACATCAAAAACCCTTCAAGGGAATGTTTAGTGGATATATGAGTATGTGGGATCTCATACTTATCATCCCTAAGTTATGCCTCCCTGACTCGCTACAAGAGAATAGGGGTGACAGCCATCGGTTGGAGGTAAGATGGTTCATCTCCATCCACAAAAGAAAACTGTAACAAGGCCAGCATCTTGGTTGAATCATTCAGTAACTATGAAAAAGATCTCCTTCTAAGATAATATGCTTCTATGTTCCCCTTCCATAGAATATATACAATTTATATGTCATAATCCTAGATTAACCCTAGAAAACACCTCTGTCTCATGCTAATATCCTTCTAAGAGAAGATATATTTGAGACTCTTTTGATTAGAATAGATTACAAAATGTTCACCCATCAGGCTGTTTCACCATGTTTTTAGTGAAAATACTACAACTGCTAACTCAAGATCATGGGTCTTGTAGTTCTTCTCGTGTTCTCTTAACTGATGGGAACCATGGAAACATTACATGCCTCTCTATAATAACATAAACAGTCTTGTTTCCTGATGCATCACAGAACACTACATACTTGACACCCTCCTTTAGTAATATGAAGATGGTATAACTCATCAATCTCTGCCTCAACTATCAAAAATCTTATTGGCACCTCTATTTCCACATGAATTTCTACCTCTTCTGGTTCAAAGCTTTCATGGCTTCTTATATCCTAGACAAATCATGTATGAATATCTGATAATATCATGCCAACCCTTGGAAGCTATATACTGCAATCATTCTCTTGCTTGGATCCCAATCTAACACTGCATCAACTATGGCTGGGTCCACTACCGCTCCATCAGCTAAGATAACGTGCCTGAGAAAGTGGAATTCCTGAATCCAGAAGTAAATCTTTGAGAGATTCACATAAAACGGGTTCTCTTTGAGTACATATCAAACCATCCTCAAGTGTCTCATATTCTCCTCCTCATATGTCGAGTACATAAAGATATCATTGATGTAGACTATCATGAATTGGTCTATGAAATTATGAAATATTTGGCTCATGAATCCTATGAACACAGTATGGTTGCTTGTCCCAATATTATGGCATCACCAAGTACTCATAGTGAGAGTATTGAGATATGGATTCCATCATTGGTATATCCCCATCAAGTACTCACAACTCTTGATATCCTGACCTAAGTTTATCTTTTGAGAACCATTGTACCCCTCTCAACTAATAAAAGGGGTAATTGATCCTTGGTACTGGATAATTTTTCTTAAATTTCACTTGATTCAAGTGTCAGGGTTCCAAACACATCCTCAAGCTCAGGTACACCGTCTGGGAAAACAAAACTGAAGATGACCAAGTTGAAACACTAGACCTAACAAATCCCTTCATTGGAAATTCCTCCAGCTACACCCTCATATCATGGAGCTCTATGGTAACCATCTAATATTCTAGAGTCGATATTGGTTCCTTACAAGGGTGTATATCAATACAAAAGTCTATATTTTAGTGGGGATGTAAATGTGGGACATCCTCAGGGAAGACGTATCCATACTATGACACAAATATAGTAAATTTAGATCTCATAACATCCATTGCACCAAGGTTAATGATATCCAACTCATGAGTAATCGGCTACAAACTCCTCTACATGAATCTATCTTTCATTACCTAGGTTTTCTATTCCCTAATAATGGAGAAACAATTCCTATAATCACAGACACAACACATCCTCTATATAAAATACTCATTATTGGAATTAATTTTTGATAACTAGTGCATACCAATTATAATTTCATAGGGCCTCATCATTTCCACAAATATATCCTAAAAGAAAATCTTTCCTCCTAGATTTGGGTCACGTTGTAGGAATTAGTGTGTGATTGTTGATCCATCAACAGTAAGAGTCTCCATACATAAGGGTCGAGCCAAGGGATCAAATAGAATCTATATGTATCCTAAAAAATATGTGCAAATAAAGGAAGGAATAGAACCTATGTCTATCAATACTATAGGTAAGGTAGATAAGACAAATATTGTACCTCAAATCATTCCTAGAGACTCCACATCATAAGCTTATACCACATATAGATGTCCCTTCCCCTTTCCTCAAGCTCCTAAGCCTGACATTTAGCACCTATGGGTTTTGGTGGTAATGTGTAAATGTGTCTAACAACTCCTTCTATGTTCCCTTATCCTCTTCCAAATCTCCCACCCCGTAGACCTATCAACTCATATAGATGCCTCTACTTGAGCAGTCCATCCACAGTTTCTCTGTCACCTGTAAGGAGGGGTGGAAAATCTTGTTAAATATGCCCCCTATCATCAGATTAGTAGCATTGTCTCTCTGTAGGATAACTAGACCTATCCAGAGAGCCCTGAACTACAAACCCTCTATCATGGGACCTCCTCCTAAAATTTTTAACATGTCTTGGTTTCTGTGACTGATGTCATCTCCCTTTTGTTGAGGTCTCTGCTCCTACTTTCCCATTATTGATAATCATTGGATGTGTCTTCTCATACAAGAAACTCTCAACTACAAAAGCTCTCTCTATCACCCCAACATATGTAAGAATTCATATAGGGATGACACTAGCTTAGATATCTCTACACATCCCTCACTCAAAGGTCCAAGACCGGAATTACTGATCAAAAACCCTATCCATCAAGTTTTGGGAAAGGTTAGTAAACCTCAATGAATACTCAACTACAGTCATGTTTTCATAAAAAATATAAAAAAAATCCAAGAAACGTACAACCCTCGGTGTATATAGAGATAAATCTTCACTAAAAGGGAATTCAAACTCTAACCATGACAGATTCTCCTCATCGATAGACTAGGTCACAAATATAACAACCCAAGCATAATGTACATAGAAATTACATCATTGTTGTGGAATACATAATACATTACTTAAATAGATTCCTAAATACTGTATTATTTTTGTTCCTTTGGAAACTTGAAGTAAAAAAACTTCAAAATCTATAAAATATATTCATTGTTTTCCACAAAAATACCCCCTAGTAATTCTACTTAAAACCATTATTCAAAACCTGGGGAAATGAATCCTAAGAAAGGGGTGAGTTAGAATGGTCAATAAGGGTAAATAAAAGAAATATGTCATCATAACATGAACATAAGGGTATGACTACATGATCATGACATTAAAATATCATACCCTATATATCAAAGATTATAACAATGATACATGGTATAAATTTTGTTAGTTCTAAGTCATGAATAATAATATAATCAAGAACATGAACCATGTGAGCATATCATAGGCATAAGAAATATAATTTCTAGAAAATACATAAACATGTAATATCATTCCCTATAAGTCAATTCTCATTTCCAGAAACTTATCAAGGCACTTCATAGGGACTACACAAACTTGGTGGGACACACCACCATCCTCAGTCGAAGTCCGTTCCTCTACGGGATCGATTTTCCCCATCTTCCCATAGTTGATTGGGTTTCCCCATCATTCTACAGTGGATCAGGTTTCCCTATATTTCTATAGTGAATTCGGTTTCCCCATCTTCCCATAGTGGAATGGGTTTCCTCATATTCCCATAGTGGATCTAGTTTCTCCGTTTTCCCATATAATATCATGCTTGTCGACTTGATTCCCATCATTTTCTCATGAGATATAAATCTTGACCCAATAATTGGAGGGGTATATAGGTCCCAACCATCACATAATAAAATCACACATACATGTGACACAAGATAATAAAACATGCATTATATCATGACCCATAAAAAGATATGGGTTTTATAAACATCATATCATAACACATTAAATTAAATGGGTATCATAAACATTTAATCGTATCATAACGAATGGAAAAAATATAGGATTTATACTAATTTCATCCTAGAATAACCTTGGAAATGAATCAGGTTACATAGGAATTTATCATGGTATAATGCGTTGAAGATAAACCAGTTTCATAATCATTTATCATTGTATATACTATTAAAGATAAATGGGTTTTATAATAATTTATACAAGAATCATCCATTAAAGAGAAATGATTTCCATAAACATTATTCCATAAAAACATAAACCATTCAAATAAGTAATATGAATTGTATCCAAGGATTATATCCCTAGTAAACAAAAAACTATAACCAAAGATTTCATATTAGATAGGGAAGGATTTTGAAAGATCACATGAAAAAATCTTTTCATTGAAAATCAATTTTTAAAACATATAACATTTTCAAAATTCTTTTCCTTAAAAATCATTGAAAACATAAAAATGAATCACAAAAAAAATTAAAACATATATTAAGTAAAATATCATTTATTCTTTCAAATAAAACACTTTTAAAATTTTAAAACATTTTAATGACCATTTTCCTTGAAAATAACCTTGAAAACTTATAAAAAATCTTCTAAATAATTTTTGAATCATTTTAAAATACTCTGAAATCTTATAAATGAATATTTTAAATCATTGAAATCCTTTTCATTGGAAAAATGCCTTTTTAAAACATATAAAGGAATATTTTAAAATCATTTAAAAAAATTAAACATAAAACCTTTTTTAAAACCGTTTTCTTTGAAAAACATTTTAAGAAGATAAATTTTACATGATAATAGGAAAAATAATTCATTAAAAAGTAACACTGTAAAATTAAAAATGAAGCTTTTAGAAAATTATGGTCATGATGGTGGGTATGTCTATACATTCCAAACATTCTTTTGTACCTTAAAAGTTTAGAAAAGTGCCATTATTGGAAAACAATAAGAATATTCCTTGAAAAAAAATTCAAAAAAAAAGAAATAAATGGGAAAAAATTTCCTTTAAACATCCTAGGATGATAGTAAAAAAATGAAAACTTTTCTAGAAGACATTGTATTTAAAGAATACATATTTCTGACCGAATGGATAAACAAAGTCATATTTTTATAAAAATATTTTCTTAATTGTCTTAAATACCAAAGAGTGTAAAAATGGTATCATTTCTTGGATATAAAATACATATCAATATTGTATGAAAATTCATCAGAGTTATTGAGATATTGATCATAGAATCTCATCAATGGAAGCATAATCATAAACAATATCGATAAATGATGATATTAAATCTACAAACCGTTACCAATTTGGTAACATTAAATCATAATAAAATAGAAATAATAACAATACATAAAGCTTGAACTATCATGAAAATAAGTAAAATCATGAAATTACATGATAAAAGGAAATATATACACCTCATAGATTTATATTAGTGCATAACATGGCATGTGTATCAAAGAAGGAAAATTTAGACAAAATTACATTACCAATTTGCTAAAATTTGAAACATATCCCCCATGAAAAAAAGATCATCAAATGAATATGTAAGTACCAATAAATTTAAGTATGTGAATCCTAGAATATATCCTTGGGATGTATATAAACCAAAAAATGAAATGAGTGGTGAATAAGTAATTTATCTCACAGAAATAAAAAGTGAGATTAAATTCTTTTACCTTAAGTCTTGACTTTCATTATACATGTTCAAACATCCTCTTCTTTGGGTAACTCTTTTTTCTTTTCTCAAAATGGCTTCCATGGTTGGATTTATTCCCAAATGGATAATTCAAGGAGGAAGTTAGGGATGTTGGGTGGTTATTTTATCAGATATTGGGTGAGCCAAAGGGCTTGAGATGATTTAATAATTTGGAGTGTTTAGATCCTTTTTATAGTGGAGGAGGAGTGACATTCTTGTAAATTTTTTAAAAGGGAATTACACTATCATTTTTAAATGAAAATTAGATAAAGTAATGGACCAAATTCAATACAATGGAGGATAAGGACTATATATTACTATCCAATGGATTTTGGACATGTTTCTAGGTCATTTTGGACCTTGTGTTTAAGGTTTAGTCTCTGGCTAAACAAATTTTCCTCTTAATCATTGTAATTAATTTTAATTACATTCTGTAATATATTTTTAAAAAAACTAAGTTGATATTATCTGAAATTATAAATTATGATGATTCTGAATGTGGAATCCATTTTTCCAAAATACAATAATAGAAGTGGAATTAATTAATTCTAATTTATTCAAACATAAGGGACAACAAAGAAGGGTTTTAAAGTAAAAATGTTCAAATGTTTGGTAATTTTTTATATCTAATTTCATAGTGAGATTGATTACAATGAAAAAAAAATGGATTAATATATATACAATTTATCTAATTAACCTTTAAAATTAATTAATAATTTAATTTAACCATATTAATAAATTATATGAAATGTATTTTTGAATTAAAATCCAGTATTTTTCATTGTGCACTAAAAATTGAAACATCATAGAAAAATACTAAAAATTCACCATAAGATAATTTTTTAGTTCATATTTAAAACATGAAGTTTATTTTTACATAAAAAATCAATAAAATTTCCATGTATTGGATTTAAAATGAATTTTCCATTAAAAGGTGGTAAAATTATGTTTTAGAAGAATATATCATTGTATTCATAAAATTGGATTTATTTTATCTTATACAAATAAGATCTATTGTATAAGTGTAAAAAATATTGACTGGATATATTATATATAAATTTTAATGAAATAATTAATCAAAATTGGTTTGTTTAATGTATTGAGATATGATTTTCTTTGTACATAAAAAATAGTTTTTCATAGAAAAAGAATTTTTTAATTTTCAAATAGTTCTTACATTTTATTCTACTTATTGAAAACATAAGGATTCGTTTTATATAAATGTGTAAATAATATTTTCACAATTTATATATTTATAATACTAATATCCACTCCAATGGATAGGTGGTAGCTCAAATGATATTTTAATAATGTTATCAATAGTCAATAAAAAATAATTAGCTTTTTTCACATGGGTATATCTGTTGGTAAAAGTGAATTTTATGTTGGTAAAATGTTTTACCAACAAAAATTGTTATGTCACTAAATTGTTGGTAAAAACTCTATCGCTAAATGTTATTGCGACAAATAAAATGGTTTGATTACTATTATAACAATACCAACAAATAATATATATGTTTGTAAATGTGTTTTGAAATAGATTTATATGTCACATATATCTGTTGGTATTAATATTTCAAACATATATTATCTATTTAAAAATAAAATTTAAATAAAATTTTAAATTTATATTTCTATTAAAATTGTATCTTATATTTATTAATTTATCATAAATAATACACTTGTTTTAATTATGATGATTTTCAAACATGTTTAAACTTAGAAAAAAATTAATTATATTAATAGTAGGATTAAAAACAAAATGAATCAATACATAGATGACGTTGATTTATAAGACCATAAAAACACAAAAAAACCATGATCTATCTATTCAGTTGCTCCCACCGCACTCACACCTCCCATGTCATCTCTTGACAGCAATCCTCTGATATGAGTCCTCTCATTAATGCAATCCTACAACACCCATCATGGTAGAATAATAGTTACTTTCACCAACTATCTTTCATCATCATCAAGTAGGACACTAGAAGAAACAAAATAAGTCAACTCCAGTACCATTAAAGAACCTCATGTTAATGTTATGTCACATTCTTCAACTCCAAAATCTACCCCAGACACAATCAAAAAGCATACCCACAAATTAGAGAAAATTATATGCATGAATTGAAACCAAAAATAATAATAACGTACAAAAAATGAAAGCCACATATTTAATAAATTAAGAATGAAAAAAAGGGTACATAAAAAAATACCTCCCCTAAAAAGTGTAGCTTTTTCCTCCTACTTGAGTTAGCATCAAATTTAGCACAAAGAAATCTATAAAGTTCAAATGCAGTAATTGAGAAATGAATCTACAAATAGTATTGCATGTTATAATTACAACTAATGAGTATACCCAACAAGCATGGATTCATCGTTCAAGAAATTCTATTTACTATATAGATCACATTAAATCATCCTGTGATGGTGCTCTAAAAGTATGCAGGCTGGTATTTCAGTGTACGTGATTTTAACAAATAAATATTCAATCTGATTTTCAACAATCCATGAAAAATACATGTCAAAATGACACCAACGTGCCTTTAGACTCAACACCCAGCATGTTTTACATGCAACCAAGTAATGTTGTAGTAACCAAGTTGTACAGAACCATCATATCAAAGGGGGTTTCAATAGGTAAAAAAATGAATGAGAAGTTCGATTAAAAATAAAATAAAATGAATAAAGTACTAACTTATAATGAGAGGGAGATATTCTATAGACAATGATGAAACATCTATCCTTCTCTTATTATGTTGCACTCAACCTGATTTTTCTCATTGATGTACCTACAAAAGAAACAAAATCAAAATCAGATTCAATCATTTTAGTTCAAGAAGGATAAAACCATGTAAGAAGTGAGAAAGTACATTCATCATCCCGGTTGACATTTCAACAAATCTAGTCCCTAGGTGGCTGATAACCCTTAAGAAATCCTATTTTCCGCCATCCCCAATGCTACTAATCAAGAAGAAATAGAGGAGGAAGCTACTAATTCACAGTATAGTGAAAACAATTGGAGTCAAGATTGCCTCTTCATGTAATCATTGAATGGAATCTATTGGAATCTGTTGAATGTATCAACCACATATTAGTTTTTTGTACATTTACATGAAGGTTCTGGTAGAATATATAGGATATATTTGGATAAAAACTATAGATAGATAGCATTGAAGGAATTCTGGCATCCATCGTTGGAGCTGGAAAAAGTGAATAGGTTTAAGGGATTGTGATTGTTGCAGATGCTTTTGTTATTGAGTATTCTTGGAGGGATCAATATGGGCTGGCATTTGAGAAATAATCACCTTCCATTCATTTAAGAACTATAGAAATTCATAGGGATGTAATCACTACTTCAATGTTCCATAACATTTTACATGAATAATGATATTTCTGGTTATATTTTCATGAGAATATTTGGTGTTTCTGATCTTATTGTCTTCAAAAATATTTATATAAAATTATTCAAGACTTTGGGAATTTACGCAAGTTTGTGCATACATGTGTTTTATGTGTTTGTGAATAAGCAAAAAATAATATTAACAGCACCAGAAAAATACCCTCATACATTTTTTGAGTGTATAATAATTAATATCACCAAGCAACCAATGAAAATATCCATCTAAATTAATGTAATCATGTGGAAATAACAATAAATCCAGAACTTACAGAAAATCTCAATGCATGACGACCTCATCTAAGAATTCCATGTTCCCTAGGAATCCATTCTTTTCAAGTAGCCAATCAGAAACATCCTGAAATATAGTTATAGAAGAATCATAATAAAAATATTGAAGAATGTAAAAACACTGAAGGAAAGTGCATTTTTTAAGGATTTATCCTGACAACTCTTGAAGAGAGTGACCAAAAGCAAAGAAAAAGACCATGTTTTAAATTTCCCTCACATAAATTCAATAAAACTAGCATGAACACCCATCCTGAATTATAGTAAATACTATCCCATAACCCTAAAAAACACTAACAAAAAAAGGTAACTTGACAACAACCATGAATTTGACACAAACATATATGTAAATTTATGCCCACTTAATGTTTAATATAACATCACATCATTGTTAACACTTTTTTCAAGCTTACTGTTTAAAGTTATACACATTTAACAACATAAAATTCATATTGTCTTTGCACTTATAACAACATACAAATTATATTGCAATACTTTTTATAATAAAATATTTTTCATGTTGTCACAATTTTATATCGTTTTATAACTTGCATCAATAAAAATAATATTTATGTAAATGAGTAGGTCATGACATTAAAAAAGATACTAGACAAAAAAGTTTCATTTGAATAGATAATTTATGAATAGATCTACTTCAATAATCATATATTTACATGGCTTGAAAAAAAAATAAAGGAAAAAAATTACGGATTCATTTACTAAACCACAATACTCTTATATAGTTTTTAAATCTTCTAAACTAAAATTATGAAAAGATGTGTCCACAATAGAGGACCACTGCTATCTTTTCATATTCAATTTAGCACTCAATACCAATTTGGACAACCTATTATATTGAAAAATCATACAACTATAAAATTTTCTACAAATGGAATTAAAAATGATTCCCATGTGATTGTAGTTAAAAAATAATTTAAAGCAGATAAAAAAACAAACTTTTCCTTTGGCTAAAAATCATGGCCCTACTTTGATATGGAGTGCTCTTCATCAGCTTCAAAAAGAATAATCTCATGTTTCCCTACAAGACATTAAATAGACATCAAGAAGCACAAACAATCATAACAAAACCAAAGAAAATGAATAAAAATGAACAAAACATATTTTTTCAACACAAGGGGCCTGAGGACTTACATTGGTGCTCGAATGGCGAGGTTGGGTCCATTTAAGAGTCTTCATGAACTGTTTTAAGCACAATAATCTGAAGTAGTTGATGTACAGTGGGCAGAGCTTTGTGGCCCATAGATCAAATATCTGGATCATATAGGCTCTGTTGTTGGCTTGGTACCAAATGTACAAGGACATGGAGGGGATGAATATTTAGAGGAGTGTGTGGTGAACCATCAAGAAGAAGTATGAAAGCAGTTGAGGGAAAATAAGTAGAAGTCATGTCTTGTGAAAGTGAATGAAATGAGAAAACTAAAACAAATTCCACATTCCACATTTCAGGCAAGTCATGTGTGCAATCTAAGTAGATGTCAAGGCGTGTGTTCAATCTAAGTGGAGCACTAAGAGACCCAGATGAGACCGTGTGATCAATCTATGTGGAACAGTAAGAAACCCTGATGAGAAATAGGTGAGGGGACAGATTGCACAGATTCCACACATTCCAGATTTCATAGATTCTATATTTCACACACAATACATAGATTCAATATGTCACACAAAATACATATATTCCAAATTTTATATAGTAAGAAACTTGTCTAGATTCTACTTAGAAACCAACCTAGCCTCTACTTAGATTTCACACACGGATGAGGCATCAATCTATATGACTGAGAACACTAAAAAAATCCAGATTTCAAACCATGGCATGAGAAAGATGAGAAGTGAGAAAGATATTACTGAGAACACTAAAACAATGATAAAGCATCAATATATTACCTTAAACATGCAGTCTTGGTTGCTCCACATCCTCCATAACCAATTACGGATTAAGAAACACATCCCAGTTATTCCTGATAAACATTATCAATGCATCAGCGGAATACTATATGTCATTGTCATCATTATCGATAATTTCTACCTTATCTACAAAAGGTATAGGAATCTACATGCTAAAACACAAGTAAAAACATCATCATTATTGTACTATTATTATCATCACTGGACACAATGAAAAGAGGTTTAATAAAGCCATCATTTTTTTTCCATGTCAATTCATTAATAATTCACATTTTTTGGTAAATTTTAAATTGAATTCAAAGTGATCTTTCCTTTTTGATTTTGTTGGTGCGTCCATCCAAAGGCTTCGTTTGAAATAGAAATCTGAGCCTAGCTAGTCAACAATTGCGGATAAGGTCATTCTTCTGGATTTCTGGTTCAGCATGTCCGTTGTATGGGTTCGAATGACACTCACTCTGAAGGGGATCAATTATAAGTACAAGGAAGAGAAATTGGACAACAAAAGCTCTTATTGACAACAGATGAACCCCATATATAATAAGATCATAGACCTCATCCATAATGGAAGTATGGTCTATAAATCCCTCATCATTGACTAGTACATCGATGAGGTCTGGCATGAAAGCACTCTGTTATTTCCCTCCAATCTATACTAGTAAGTACAGACTAAGATCTGGGTTGATTGGGTGGATCAGAAGATATACATGAAGGGGAGGAAATAGTTGATGAGAAAAGGAAAGGAACAGAAGAGGAAAAAATAACAGTAGATTGAATATAATTAAAATGATAAAGATATGATACTATATTCAATTGTCAATAACTGCATAAAGAAAATGGTGAAAATTAATCCCAAGAAAAGTACAATTTGTAATGTCAGTGCTAAAGTAATGAAACTAATATAGTGTACAAGATAAATTCAATATGTTTAATAAACCACAAAGGAACCCTATGTTACTTATCTCAAGCCATGTATAATAATTATAATGAATGAAATTAATATTAATGTGCACCAGTAAAGATATTCAAAATTTATAATCATATAAATGAAAAAAGAGGGGTGGTGATTAAACCAAATAAAAATTAGGGAATACCTCGCATGGGGATGACAGGGTGGGGTAGGTTGGAGATGTGTGGGGAGGGGGGTCAAACAAGGAAGATCAAGAATGGAGTGGGATGAGTGAGGAAAGCTAGGGAGGGTGGGGGTCATCCGGTGGGGATGGTACGACGGTCGTTGAAAGGGTATAGTGGGTGTGGAAGGTCATAGTGGAGGAGGCCGGTGGTGTTGGCAGAGGTTCGTGGAGGAGGTGGTGGGAGTTTCCAAGGAGGTGGGTGAGAAGCTAACATAAACATTCATGAGTCAATAATACCCCACAAAAGCAAATTCTAAATTTCAAATTTCAATTTGAAATCCATTATCATTGGGGCCACCTACCGCCCTGCCTCATGCACCCTGACACAAGGCATACCCATATTCATCGGAGATACCATCCATCGGAATCCATCACAATCATAGAAAATCAAAACAAATCACCACAAACTATCAAAACCTAAATATTGAAGCTAGTCTACAATCCATCACAAAGATCATGCCCTTTAAGAGCAGAGAGATAGAGATGAAGCCACCACAGAGTAACGCTTCCTGAAACACTATCGGCTGCTCAAAATTCACATCCCGAAACTCTTTGAGAACCACAGTGCAAATTCGATTTCAAGAAGATTGGTGGAAACCAGGAGCAAGGGTAGAGTAACGAGCAGACAAAGGCCTCAACATCGAAATGCGACCACTAGACCCTACCTTCTGAGCCATCACCAGGAAAAGCAGACCAAGAAACCAACGAACGTCACAGAATAACACTGAATAGAACTATTCAAAACCATGAATAGTAGGACACCAACAAAAAAAGAAGATGACACCAGAACGAGGAAACACCGGGAGACATCAGTCAGCACTATAGGACTGCAGGGAGGTCAAACAACTCCAGATCATGTTAGTGAACACACCACTGAAGTAACCCCATCTATCAGAGAAACAAAACCAAAGGAACTAGAAACAATAATCTCCACCCATGGGTCATATCTCACCAAATATCGCCCTGAGGCTCCGCTGCCGGTGAGAACCACAGCCCGCCGAAGACTGAAATACTGCCAATGATCTTCAACAAGGATTCCACAACCCCAGGTTACAACTGGACCACCATCGAAGCCAAAACCAGACCATCACTGACCAACGAAGTAGGGATAAAATCACTAGCACTGAAAATAGGGGAGGAAACTCGGAGGAAGGAGATCTGAGGGAGAAGCCTCAAAATAATGAAGGGGCCTCAGTGGAAAAACCCTAGCAGCCAGGAGGCGGCATCGGCGTTAGCGGAGGCGGGGGCGGCATCGGCGTGAGTGGAGGTGGTTTGAGCGGAGGCATTGGCGTGAGTGGAGGCGTCGGTGTTAGCAGAGGCGGAGGCGTCAGCGTTAGCAGAGGTAGAGGTGGCGTCGCGGGTCACCGGATGCGATGGAAGGAAGGTTGGGGTATGCGATGGTGTGTGAATTAGTGTTGGGATTATTTTCTAAAAGATAAATAAAATTAATAAAATATCAAATTTCATTCAGTTTCTTTAATTAATGATATAATAAATATATATATGAATGGTGTAAATTTTAATAAAAATTATTAATTTTCTTTGAATATAAAATAAAATTTCAATACAGGAATATAAATTATTATTAAAAAATATTAATCAATTGATTGTTATGTTCTTCATTTATTAAATATAAATTATCAATTTTTTGAATTTATTTTGAATATTTTATTATTTTTATTAATTTTAAATATGAATATTAAATTTCCATGTAGAGAATATCAAACATATATGTAAATATATCAAATAACATAATGATTTAAATTTCATTTTATAAAAATTATTTAAAGGATTATTAAATGAACAATATTAACAAATATAAACAGTATTGATATTTAGAGAAAATTGAAAATTAAAATATGTTAATGAGATATTTTTAATAAGACCTCAAAAATGGATATTGACTTTAGTCGTAAAAATAGTAATATATATTAAAATTGGGTTCACTTAATTTGTTACTAATAAAAATTTTGTTATTATAAAATGGTTAATTGTAATAATTTTTATTGATGGTAAAAGATATGTTGTTAATAGTTATCATTACTAACAAATTCACTTAATAATAATAAAAAATGTTTGTATTAGTATGATAAAGCAATAGATTTAACTGAGGGTAAAATAATTGTTGGTATTGAATGGTCAATATCGATAGATATATCCTTTGGTAAAAATAAGTGTTGTTATTAAAAATTAATACCAATAAAACTTAATATCTGTTGTAAATACTCATTTTTACCAATAGATATATTATCTGTCAATAAATTTATGTTAGTATAATCCATTTTTTTGTAGTGAGTATACTGAAGTTTGGTAAAAACTCAATCATGCATGTTATGCAAGACACCGAAGGAACTATTCATTATGTATAACACACGACAAAACAAGTGTGGTTTGTTCCACAATATAATCTATTTCTTTTGTGGAGTTTATGTATGAAAAACTTACTTCTTTAATAAAAAAAATTATATTCAGTGTCGCATGAAATGTAAAATATCAAAAATATTAAATTAATTTGAAAATTTATTTTTCTAAAACTCTTGTGATGTTATATTCTACCCCCATAAAATGAATTTCACCCTCTAAATTCTTATAGGTTGTCAAAGGACTAATACATGAAAGTTCCATTCATATAAAACCTCCTCGTAAAACTGAATAATAAAACTTACTTTTAAAAAATAATGTTGGAAGTAGAACGGTTACCCAACGTAACATGTAACTAGGTTTCCACATTAGAGAACATGGGTGGGAAGTGAGAAGATATACTTGGAGGATAAGATTAAGTATTTGAGGTGAAAAATTGAGGTCATCAACCACAAATAAGAGAATGAATAATGGAATGTTAAAGGCCTCAAAGTCATAAATCATTTATGATTTAAAAGTCCCTCAGTTTAACAAAAATTATGGTTTTAGGACAACATTTTATTTCTATATCATTTTCCTAAAGTTTAATAATTTTCATGAAATGATATACTTATATGATTTCAGGAAAGTCATACCCTTTGATGTGCCTTCATTAACTTACACTTTATCTCACATTCCCAAAAATTAAGGATAATTTTTCATTCTTGAAGCATTAACATATCATGATATCCATGAATAGAATGACAAGTCATTCCATATATTTTTATCACAACAAAAGGTTATCACACATTATCCAATACGCATAGATACTCGTATGGTGAGATAATATGTTAATCTCTAAAATCATATCTAAACTTTAACATAAACCATTCCATAAATGGTTAAATTTTTAACTCTAATAGAAGAATAATCTCCAAAACTCTAGAAATAAGGTCACTTAATTTATCATAAACATCTTATCATTGATCCCCCATATATCATAATGTATATCTTGGTTTTTGTATACATAACATGTGAATACCTTTTTCATGTATTCCCTTGAAACAAGTTAATAATTTGAATTAATACAATTTCTTATTGAAAACGTGCATGTTTCCTTATTCCAAAGTATATTGGATATATTCCTTAAAATTTTAAATGTTGTAAAATTCACCCATGATAGCATAACCACTCATCAACAAGTCCTTAGTTAATTCCAATGTAATCAATACAATCCAATTCACTTATTCATATCCCGCATATCTTTATCCAAACAACATTATCTTAACAAAAGGAACGTATTAATGGTTAACTTCCCTTAGTCAAAATTTTACATTTACATTAAATTAATTTTCCAGTCCATCAGAAAAATTCAACATAAACTTGTAAATCCTGACTGAAACACAAAAATTTAATAACCCTTGAATATTTCACCATTAATATAACATAATTATTGAATCCAAATACATTAAATGATTTATTATCCCACATTATCCAAAATTCATAATAATGTCACCTCATCCTATTACTTAATACCTCTTTCCTTTCATATTTCATTTGTAGTCTCATAATCATCAGCAAAATAACCATTACTCATACCACATTACTAATTCTCTTATTGTGTATTCCACTTGGGAAATCTATTTTCATAATGATCATTCATTCCACACATATAGAAATTAACCTTTGATTATTTCTTAGGGAGTCCAATATTTCCATCCATTTTGTTAACTAAACCCTTCATTTTTCCTTTGTAGTTACATGCTTTGTGTCCTTATTTTTCCACAGTCGAAATATCTTCTTGTTCCTCTAAGGCATTCACTGAGGTGATTCTTTCCCCATTACTGGCACAAAGGAAACTAAGTCATCTTTCCCCCATGGTATTCTTTACCCGATCTCTTAACAAACATTTTCCATATATTCATTGATGATTCTTAGTGTTTGTTAAGGTCACTACTGGAAACCTGACTTTTCCCAACGCTTCTATACCAACGGTTTGTGAAAACCGTTGGTATAGGTCCTTTTTACCAACAGTTTGGTCAAACCGTTGGGAAATCCCACTTTTTTGCCACTTTTCCCAACGGTTTTCCAAAACCGTTAGGAAAGGGTATACTTATCCCAACGGTTTGGCCAAACCGTTGGGATATGTTCACTTTGTGGCCACCTTTCCCAACGGTTTTGGCAAACAGTTGGGAAAAGTCCACTTTGTGGACACATTTCCCAACGGTTTGTCCAAACCGTTGGGAAAGGGTATACCTATCCCAACGTTTTGCCAAAACCGTTGGGAAAGCTCCCCTGGAAATCAACCTTCAGCCCAAAATAAATTCCAGAATCAAGAACTATACCAACGGTTGTCAAAACTGTTGGTATAGGTCCTGAGAATTTTTATCATATCTTCTTACCGAGAACATTATATAAATCAAAATTTAAAATAATTATGACAATACATATATATATATTTATGTAATTATGTTCACAAAAGTCATTTTAGGTTAGTGGTTAAGTCGTTCAATGATAAACTAGGGGTCCTGGGATCAAATCCCAGCGAATGTTTTTTTTGAAATACATATACCAACGGTTCTATAACCGTTGGTATATCATTTCATATTACTTATACCAACGGTTTCCAAAACTGTTGGTATAGGTCTATACCAACGGTTTCCAAAACCGTTGGTATAGGTCTATACCAATGGTTTTCACAAAACCGTTGGTATAGACCTATCCCAACGGCTTACTTGGCTACGGTTCTCCAAACCGTTGGTATAGGCTATACCAACGGTTTGGAGGCCTATACCAATGGTTCCAAACCGTTGGTATATGTTAGTTTTCCAGTAGTGGGTAAAAATTGTCAATCATCTTCCATGAAAACTGACTAGGCATGATTGCAACACCCTTCACCCCAGTGACCATCCCATTTGAATGATCATTAGAAAATTTTCCATCACATTCAACATTAACCCTGTTCCTTGTGGTTCCCTCCATTTATTAAAAGAACAACTCATTGAGTAAGAAATAATTATCATAGTGAGTAACTTCATAATCAGGAAGAACAACTTAGAAGATGTATAAATTATGGTTTCTTCTTTAATCTATGACACATTAGTTTTTTCTTTGGTTTATTATATCCAAATTCCACATAAATTCTTCATTATGGTTCTTGAAGAGTTTTTAATTTCCAAATCATTCCCCATGTGACTGTCAAACTAGGTGTGCAGCAAGGCATGTTGTCGTGTACCAAGTTCTGCTCGAGTCAGGCCTAATGAACCTAGTCAGAGTTGTTAACCCTAGATACATCTATTCTAGATCCACATCCACTTGTAGTATCCAGATAGGGATATAACTGTAGGAAACCACTCACTTCATCCTTCACCAAAATTCCCAGATATTTTCCTAAACATTAACTCATCCTTAGACATATACTTAGAGAAACCCCTAGATATATCCTTATAAATATCATCAGGGATCTCACTAAAGTTTCCTTATCCTAGTTTCCAATGGTTTACAAAGCATTACCTATGATATCAACTATAACAACCCTAACTTATCATACATATACATTACATAATTTTTGTGAAATACTTATTACATTATAAAAACAAGTCCCCAGACACCGTATTAGTTTGCTTCTATTGGAAACTTTAAAAAATTATTTAACTCACTAAAAGATCTTAAATGTTTTCCCCAAATATCTCCCCCTTACTAATTCTACTTAAAACCATTCTTCATATCCTAGGGAAAGGAAACATATTAAATGGGTGAGCTCAAATTTTCAATAAAGGTAAATAAAAGAAATCCGTAAGAATAACATGAACATGATGTTATTAGAACATGATCATAACATTAAAATATCATACCCTATATATCAAAGATCAAAAACATGAGAAATGGAATCAATATTGGTAGTTTATAAGACTCGAATCATAAGATAATCAAGTATGTTAACCATGTGATCATGTCATATCCATAAGACATAGAATCTATGGAAAATACATAAACATGTAATATCATTCCCAATATGTCAAGGATCATTTCCAAAAAGTTATCACGACACTTCATCGGAACTACACCTACTGGTCAAAACACACCACCTTCTCCATTTGAAGTCCTTTCCTTGTATGGGATTAGGTTTCCCCATCTTCAAAGAGTGGATCAGGTTTCCCCATCTTCCCATAGTGGATTGGGTTTCCCCATTTTCTCATATTGGATAGAGTTCCACATTTTCCTATAGTGGATTGGGTTTCTCCATCTTAACAAAGTGGATCAGGTTTCCCCATCCACCCATAGTGTATCAAGTCCGTCGACTTGATTCCCACCATTATATCGTGAGATATAAATCATTACCCAATGAATTGGAGGAATATATAGGTCCCACCCATCACATTACAAAATCATGCATACATGTTCCACAATATAAGAAAACTTTCATCATATCACAGCCGATAAAAAGAGATGAGTTTCATAAACATCTTGTCATAACCCATGAATGAAATTGGTATCACAAACAATTAATCATATAATAACCTATAGAAGATATATAAGGTTCCTTATCATTTAATCCTTGAATAACCTGTAATGTGAAGAAAGTTTCATAATAACTTATCATGGTATAAACAATTTAGAAGAAATAGGCTTCTTAATCATTTATATTGGTATAACCTAGTGAAGAGAATTGAGTTTTATAAGAATTTTTCATGGTATAACCCATTCAAATGAAATGGGTTTCATAAAAATAAAGATATAAAACCATAGACCATTCATAGAAATAATATAAATGGGGTCCTTTGATCATGTCCCAAGTAAATAATAAACCATAACAAATGATTTCATCTTATATGGAGATGAATTTTGAAATATCACTTTGAACGTAACTTTTCTATGATTTTTTTAAACATTTAATATTTTCAAAAACCTTTTCCTTGAAAACACTTTTAAAACATATAATGGAATCATGGGAAAAAAGATTCAAAAATATTTCACGATTTAAATATAATTTAATCTCTAGAAAAAAAAATTTAAAACATAAAACATTTTGAGTAAAATTTCCATTGAAAATAACCTCAAAATTTTATAAAGAAGCTTGAATTTTTTTTAATTTTTTTTAAACAATTTTAAAAAAGATAAAATAATCATTGAAATATTTGAAATAAATTTCATTTAAAACTAATTTTTGAAAACATATTAAGGAATCTTTGAAAATCATTTAAAATAAATTTTAAACATAAAACTATTTTTTCAAAACCCTTTTCCTTGTACTGCATTTTAAAATAAAAAAGTCAATAATAATAGATAAAAATTAAATTAAAAAATAACCTTGTAAACGTACAAATAAATTATAAAGGATTTTATTGGGGGTATGTTCATATATAATGAATATTCCTTTTGTACGTTAAAATTTAAAAGTGTGTCTGGATCGAAAAATGACAAGAAGATTCCTTTTAAAACTATATTGTAACAAGGTAATACATGGGTAATAATGTCTTTTAAACATAATAGGATAATATTAAAACATTTTAGAATGCATTTTTAGAAAACAAGTTTTTTGAGAGAACACATATTTCTGACCCAATGGAAAAATAAAGTCGTATTTTCATACAAAACACTTTCTTAATTATCTTAATTAAGATACAGTGGGTAATGGTACAATTATGTGTATATGACATACATATCTAGAGGGTAATAAAATTCATGAGAATTCATGATATATGGATCATAATATTTAATCAATGGAATCATAATCATAAAAAATCATGAAAAATTGTAACGCCCTGGCCCTAGTTACCCAGAGTCGGTGCATTGTTACATAACATTGGAAAGATCACAATGAATCATGTCCCAAAGGACCGATCAATTTAGGAGTCTTGAAATATAGATTACACACATGAACGTTACATTACATTATAAAATAAAATACAACAACATTGTCTCTATTGACCACATTCATATCTCTTAGACTATCCATGTAGGTCAGTCATAATATACTCCTTCACATCCTAGGAAAAATAAAACATTGAAAGTGGTGAGCTCAAATGCCCAGTAAGGATAACAATATAGTGGAAACTTTCGTAAATAAGAATAAACATTTAATTCAATGTATAAGACATACACAAAATCCTTTTAAACTTAAACTTCAGCATAATATGGTAAAGATAAATCAAATAATTCCATTAACTTATTCACATGGATATTCTACTAGTCGAATAATCACATATAATATCAATATTCAATTACATAATGATGGAATTCATAATACTAGACTTGATAACCATATAATCAAGGCCTCGTTCCAAGACTATAAATAAGATTTTTTCAAGGCCTTGTGCCAAGACACTATTTTGTCTCATTAGACCTACTGATGCATCGAGAAGCTATAGCAGGCTCCACCCGTCACTTACTATGTCCAATGCATTCCTCATATGAAAAGGATGAAACATAACATAAACATTCATATTAAAACTAGCATACAAAATTTTAATACGTTAACCATAAACCATGAATGGTATAAAAATAGAACATCCACAATAAAAAATATCATAACTCATTTAATACAATATGGAAGATTTTGTTATAATAAATCAACCATGATAAATAATAATATATTGTAAAATATGTTGACATTGTTGAAAATGATGAGCAAAAAACTTTGAGAGAAATATCCATTTTTCATGAAATCATTTAAAAGTACCACACTTTATAAAGGATGTCATTTAAAAGATAGTTTTGAATCAAATTATCTCATACCACATTGAAAATTTTGAAAGGAGTTAAAAAAATTTAAACATTCATGTCCATATAAATAAATCCTTAAAACTGTTTTGAAAACATGGACATTAATGAGAAAGGTTTAAAAGAATAAATCTTTAAAAAAATTTAAATGATGTTTTAATAAAATATTCCTTTAAAATTAATCAATTTGAAACTCTTTTATGAAACATGGACATGGATAATAAATATTTCCCAGTAAAAACATACCCATAAACAATCTCAAATAATAATGAGATTGAGGAATTAACCCTTACCTTGCACTTTCCTTAGGTCGAGGGTACGTTTAACCTCTAGTACAATGACAAAAGTATGTTATTAAATTATAAAATAACCATATTCATATTTATTATATCATACATGATTCATTTATGACTTTATACTACCTATTTAATAATTATTTCCATGTTAAATTAACATTTTGGATAATAATCGCTTTCTTTATCGTACACGTTTTAACTTGTTATTCTTAATCGTATCATTTAGATTATGATTTAAGTAATTCCAAAATATAAACCTTGATTTATATATCATATATATTTAAAATATAAATATCTATAATCGATAGATATATGAAATGGAAGGCAGTGTTTATGGAGACGGTAGGCCTTACGTACAAATAAACGTTGTTTCCGTTTTCATATCCAATTGAATGAAAGTAAGTGAATAAGATATATGTAAGTACATACATACATACATACATACATACATACATATATATATCCACTAGTATTATTATGTAATATATTATATACTTATTACTAATATATATTTTTATAATCATCGTTGAGTGATGAACGTGGGAATGAATCTCATCGCGTCATGGAGACGGTAATCCATATGTACGCACGAGCAAAAATATCATTATATTGATGGTGAAATAGTAAGTAATTGGATGGTATAGAATATATACAGAATAATTAACCTATTATATTTATTATTTACATCAGTTAGACTCATTATTATACCCATCCAAATTATGAAGTGTTTGAATAACAAACGACACCACGACGTGGAGACGACAAGTCGTACGTACATACGTATAGTGAATTTGTAATTTATATGATAGATAGAATAATTAATATGGTTATACCATATTTATAATAACATCACCATATTTAGGGGGTACTGGATTTATTATTTTGGTGTGGAAACAACAAAGAAAGAAGAAGTGGAAGTAGAAATGAACTCGAAAGAGGGCGGTGAAATTATTACCTCTTCTTCGGGTGTTTCCTTTTGAGTTGATCAAAAGGGATCCATAGGTTGGCTTTCTGATCCAAGTAAGAACTCTTGGATTATGTGATGGAAGTTGGGAGTATATTTGGTAAGGTATTGTCCAAGCCAAATGGATTTGGAGGTGTGATTTTGAGAGATGGGGTAGTACCCTTTTATAAGAGAGGTGAGGGTAGCATTAGGAAAAGCATGAAATATTATTTTATAATTAAATCATTTTCGGTTTCTAATGGCTCCAAAATGATTTATTTCTATTCTAAGGTGGGGATGGGTCGAAAAACTCTCAACCAATAGGTTTTATAAAGGTTTATGTCAACATATTAACCTTATCTTTTAGATTTAACTCTTAGTTAAATAGTTTGACTTTTACCATGTCTCTTTGTATTTTTATATTATATGGTTAATAAACATACTATAAACTTACAAGAATACCCCAAGTGGTTCATTATTGATATATCTAACCTTATATAATTCCTTTGGCAGAACATTATATTTTTAGGAAAATTATATCAATTAATAATGTCGTATTTTTTTTAAAAAACTCAATTATTTCAATTTTGACACTATTTAGTATTTGATTTTTATGAAATCCATAAAAACTCTATCACTTCGAATAAAATTTATTTAATCAACCCTAAAATGTCATAGTAACCTGTAAAATTAGTTTAATTAATTATAAGTCTAAATTTACATTTATTTGGATATTTATAATATCAATTATTTTAATATTTCATTAATAAGGTAATTACTGCATCATCATTGTGTCATAAATAAATTAAATTATTAAATGTATAAAAATTATAAATAAAATACCATTATGTAGTAAATATTTTTATCTTTCTAATTAATATTTATAGTCTAATTTATATTGTGTGTAACCCTATATTAAAAATGGTTTGGTTATTAAACTTTAAATTTAACAATTTTAACTCTTCTTTAAATAAAATAATAATAAATGTCCTAATCTTATCCAAGTGGACCTAAAGGATCATATTTTATATTTAAGGTTTTTTTTGTAGAATTTCATTTATCCAATAGAAATAGTACATTTTTTAGGGTAATTATAATATCATTTTTACCTTTAATTACCCTATTTACTTTTAACCGTGGTAAATAAAAGTTAAAGGTTACTATTCACCAAAAATTATTTTAATCTTATTGAATCAAATTTTACTTACTGATTTCAATCGTGTCTCTCAAATTTTTGAAATTCAAATCCGAGAAGTGGTAAAATTATGTTTTATGAAAATTTTCACATGCTCCTAGAAGGTGAGAAAAAGACAGTAAAAAAGTTTAATAAAATTTTATATATCTAAACTTATTATAAAATGAATCCAATTAATTAAATTTAACATATATCAATATTATATATATATTTTTATCTAAAATAAATTAAAATAAAATAACTAATTACTTAAATAAAAAGTAGGTTTTAAACAATACGTAGTGTTTTTCACTATTCATCAAAACTTGAATGTTTTCATTAAAATACCAAAAATTAACCCTAAGCTAATTTTGATAATCTAAATCCAAAAATGATGTCCATTTTGAAAAATAAAATTTATAAAATTTCAAAAAGTGGGTATTTCTATTCAAAACGGCCATTTGATTGGTCGTGGTGTATTAAAACACCAAGTTGCGTACAATGTATGCTACTGCATTATTCAAACGGAAATGTATTGTGGATGCATAGGGTGTTACCTTCTACTCTCATTAAAATAATTTTTTCCTTGAAATTTATACAATATTATTTCATAAAAATATTTGGGTCATTAATCAACATAATTTCCTCTGGTTCCTATGTTGACTCTTCCATCTTATGGTTTCTCTAGAGAACTTTTACCAGACGAGTCGTCCGGTTTCTCCGAACTTGTTCTCTAGTATCAATAATTTTGGCTGGAACTTCACAATAAGACAGATCAGGTTCTAATTCAATTTCCTCCTAGGTGAGTACATGCATTGGGTCAGACATTTATTTTCTCAGTAGTGATATGTGGAACACATCATGAACTTTGAACAGACTTGGAGGCATTGCCAAATGATAAGCTACAACTCCAATTTGTTCTAGAATTTTGAAAGGTCTGATGCACCCGATAATCAATTTACCCTTCTTATAGAAACATATAACACCCTTACATGGAGATACCTTCAAGAAAACATGGTCTCAGACATGAAATTCCAAATCCTTCCTTCATTTATCGGTATAGCTCTTTTGCCTACTTTAGGCTGCTTTGATGTGGGTTTGGATAATCTTCAATTTTTCCATTGTTTCCTCAATAAGTTTTGGGCCTACAAGTTTTATTTCACCAACATCATCCCAAAAATTTGGGTTGCCACATCTCTTTCCTTATAACGCTTCATATGGTGCCATCTGAATACTTTACTGGAAGCTATTGTTATAGGAAAATTCTACCAGAGGTAAATATTGATCCCACGTACCTAGAAAGTCAAGTGAGAAAGATTTACACATGTATTTTAAGGTTTGAATATTTCCTTCTGATTGTCCATTGGTTTGAGGGTGGTAGGCAGTGCTCAAATGAATTTCAGTATCCAAGGCCTTCAAAAGACTTTTCTATAATCTTGATGTAAAACAGGGATCATGATCAGAAACAATCGATAAGGGTACTCCATGAAGTCTTAAAACATCATTAATATATAGTCTTTCTAAAAGTCCATGTGGTAAATCTTCTCCTATAGAAAGAAAATGTGATGACATGGTAAGTTGATCAACAATGACCCATACTTCATCATTCCTTATAGGAGTCTTTAGAATAATGTGCATGTGATTTTCATGATCTTCGTAGCTTTTGGAGTATACCAAGATATCATCAATAAATACCAATACAAATTCATCAAGATATTCCTTTAAAACTCTATTAATTAGATCCATGAAGACATAGGTTGATTTAGTCAATCCAAAAGGCATTATTATAAACTCATAATGCCCATACCTGGTTCAAAATGTTGTCTTCAGAATGTCTTCCTTCTTCACGCACAACTGATGGTATCTAGATCGAAGTTAAATCTTTGAAAAAAATTGATCTCCATGAAGTTGGTCGAATAAATCTTCAATGCAAGGTAGGGGATACTTGTTCTTTATTGTTATAGCATTGATCTCCATGTAGTCAATGCACAACCTCATAGATCCATATTTTTCTTCTTAACAAAAAGAACAGGGGCTCCCCATGGAGAAACACTAGGGTGAATAAATCCCTTATTACTCAATTCCTCTAGTTGTTTCTTTAGTTCCACTAATTCCACAGTGGGCATTCTTTAAGTGGTCTTCGATATGGGCCTTGAATCATGAATTAAATCAATGGAAAACTCAATTTATCATTCTAGGGGATGTCCAGGTAAATCCTCTGGAAACACATCAACATATTTTTTCACAATAGGTATGTCCTCTATTCGAACATTCTTTTCCTCTCCTATAGTTATTTCATTCACCTTCTCCCCAATAATTAAATTTAGTAGAGCTACTGGGGGTGGATCTAGATAAGAATCAGTTGGTGAAGTTTCTATTCTAAAGATAATGTACTCCTTATCATCATCAAAAATTGTAACCTCCTTCTTCATACAATAAATTTTCACATCATGTCCTGGAATACAATTCATTCTAAGGATTATATCAAATTCAATCATGGGTATGAAGATGAGATCAGAAGATAAAGAACATTTATATGTCCTAATGGGAACTGATTCACAATACTTTTTTGTGATTATACATACCTTAGGTGTTTTGAATGATAACTCCCTTGTTAAGTCAAATTGAAAATATCTAATTTTCTTAGAAAACTGGGAAGATATAAAACAATGCGATGATCCGGAATCAAAGAAAGCATTAGCTAAACTTGAGGAAACCATTAAATTACCTGCCACCACATCTTTCATAGATTTAACCTCAGTAGTATTGATCGCATAAGCTTGGCCTTTCTCCCTTGGCCTTTTCTGAGGTAAGTTACCTTGGTGCTTAGGACATTAATTTCTATAATTCCCATTTTATCTACAATTTTAGCATTCAACATTGACATCCTCTTGCTTCCCCGTGCGATCACGAGCTTGGTGGCCTTTTTCACCACACTTGTAATAGACTCCAATTCCCTTCAAGGAAAAAATGGGGTGGTTATTCCCACATTTACCATAGTATAGATATTTATCATTTCCCTTCTTCCCCTAATTTCCATTTCTAGAGTGTTGAGTAGATCTATTTTTCACTTTATTTGATTTATAGTCACAAGACATAGAGAATTCCTTTTCTATCTTGATAGTGCATGAGACAATATCTTCATACGATGAGAAGGATTGTGAGACTAATGCCTGATAGAGAAATGGTTTTAACCCATCAAAGAATCGATCAATACTACTCCTTGGGTTATGTATATAATCTACTATATGCCTTGATAACCTTGTAAAGTTATCATCATACTTTGTGACATTATCATCATCCTTTTTCCTCAGACTCAGAAATTGTCTTTCCATATCTGCTCGATGGTCATGAGGAAATTAATTTTCTAAAAAAATATCTTTAAACTATCTCCATTCCATGTTTGATACTTACTCATCTTCCTTTGTGTTTTGGATTAATGACCACCATTGATCTGCATCTTCCATGAGGCGATAAAATGCCATGAAAACTTTTTCACTTTCACTACTCCCCAAAGCATGAAATATTTTCTCTAAGGAACTTATCCATTTCTCAGCTACTAATGGATTTGTAATCCCATTTAATGTTGGTGGTTGTTTCCTTATAAAGTGTTCTAACATTGATCCTTTGCGTTGTGGATTAGGGTGCTCCATACAGGTAAGGTTATTATTCATAACCTAAGTGAGTTTTCCCAGTATGGTGATAAGCTGATCAGCACCGGTTTCATCACTAGATCCACTATAATAATCTTGAGTAGTAGGTAAATCCCTACATGGATTACGTGCGTTGAATTTTTTTTTATTCCTTCCACTAGGAGCCATTTCTAGAAAATGCCATACACTATATTAGTTTATGAATCGCAATGCATAATTCCAATCTTGTAAAACACTTAACATAAATTGAACTATTTATAGATATAATACATAATCATAAAAATGTTTTCTTTGAGAAATTATACACTCATAAACCCTTCATAATGGTTTGTAAAGAAAATGATAATTATCCTAAGAATACCCCCTAGGAGTGTCATAACCAAGAGTGCAGCAAGACTCGTTGTCCCGCACCAGTTCCCATTCAATTCTAGCTCAAAGCGGTATTTTCAAGTTTTACCCCTAGGTATATTTGTGCCAAAGCCACCCCTACCTACTTGTATCTGGACAAGGATTTATTGCTTGGAAAACTCACAAAAATCTACATTACCAAAATTCTAGAAAGTTCTTCTATACTAATCCTCAGATTCTATTTTAGGGTATTGTTCTCTAATCAGAGTTTTCCTAAATATAGCTTATGAGGTTTGAACTAAAATTCCTATGATACCAATTGTAACGCCCCGACCCCAGTTACCTAGAGTCGGTGCATTATTACATAACATTGGCACGATCACAAGGAATCAAGTCCCGAAGGACCGGTCAGTTTAGCAGTCTTGGAAAATATATTACATACATGAACATTACATTACATTAAAAAATAAAAAACAACAACAAAATTATCTCCATTGACCACATTCATATCCCTTAGAATATCCCTGAAGTTCAGTCATAATAAACATTTTCGCATCCTGGAAAAAATAAAACATTGAAAGGGGTGAGGTCAGATTCTCAATAAGGATAAAAATATAGCAGAAACTTTCATAAAAAGACTAAACATTTAAGGCAGTTTATAAGACTAAAACAATAGATTTTAAACTTAAACATCAACATAATATGGTAATGATAAATCAAATAATGACATTTACTTATTCACATGGATATTATACTATTCGAATAATCACATGTAATATCTATATCCAATTTCATAATGATGGAATACATAATGCCAGACTTCGTAACAACATTGTCAACATCTTGTTCCAAGACTACAAATAAGATTTTTTCAAAGCACTGTTCCAAGACACTAGTTTGTCTCATGAGACCTACCGATACATCGAGGAGCTATAAAAGGATCCACCCATCACTTACTAAGTCCAAAGCATTCCTCATATGAAATGGACGAAACATAACAAAAATATTTGTATTAAAACTAGAATAGGAAATGTTAATACATTAACCATAAACCATGAATGGTATAAAAATATAACATCCATAATAAAACATATCATAACTCATTAAATATAATATTAAAGATTTTATTATAATAAATCAACCTCGATCAAGAATAATATCTCATAAAGGATGTTGACATAGTTGAAAATGATCAGTAAAAATCATTGAGAGAAATATCCATTTTTCATGAAATCATTTAAAAGTCATGCAATTTATAAAGTAATTCATTTAAAAGATATTTTAGAATCAAATTTTCACATACCACCTTTAAACATTTGAAAGGAATCAACATTCTTAAATATTCATGTCCATATATATAAATCCTTAAAACCATTTTGAAAACATGAACATTAATGAGAAAGGTTTAGAAGAATAAAACTTTTAAACATTTAAAATGATATTTTAATAAAATATTCCCTTAAAATGAATCCCTTTTTAAAATAGTTTTATGAAACATGGAAATGGATAATAAATATTTCCCAGTAAAAACTTGCCCATAAACAATCTCGAATAATAATAAGATTGAGGAATTAACCCTTAACTTGAACTTTCCTTTGGCCAAGGGTACGTTTAACCTCATGTATAATGACCATAGTATGTTATTAAATTATACCACAACCATATTAATATTTATTAATCATACATGCTTCATTTATGACTCTATACTTCCCATTTAATATTGATTTCCATGTTAAATGATCATTTTGGGTAATAATCCCTTTCTTTATCGTACACGTTTTATCTTGTTATTCTTGATCATATTATTTAGATAATGATTTAAATACATCCAGAATATAAAAATTTATTTATATATCATATATATTTAGAATATAAATATTTATAATAGATAGATATATGAAATGGAAGGCACCATTTATGGAGAAGGTAGGTCGTACGTACGCATAAATGTTGTTTCCGTTTTCATATCGTATTGAACGGAGGTAAGTGAATAATAGAAATGTAAATAAATACAGATATATATATCTATAGTAGAATTATTATGTTATATATTACATACTTATTAATAATATATATTTTTATAATCATTGTTGACTGGTGAACGTGGTAATGAATCTCATCGCGTCGTGGAGACGGTAATCCGTATGTATGCACGAGCAACAATATCATTATATTGATGGTGAAATAGTATGTAATTGGATATTATATCATATATACAGAATCATTAAAATGTTATATTTATTATTTACATCAGTTATACTCATTATTATACCCATCCAAATTACGAAGTGTTTGAATAACAAACGACACTATGACGTGGAGACGAAAAGAAGTACGCACACACGTATTATGAATTTTTCATTTATAGGATGGATAGAATAATTAATATGGTTGTACCATATTTATAATAAAATCATATTATGTTGGGGGTATTTCAGTTATTATGTTGGTATGGAAACAACAAAGAAAGAGGAAGTGGAAGAAGAAAATAACTTGAAAGAGGGTGGTGAAATTATTACCTCTTCTTCGTGTGTTTCCTTTTGAGTTGATTCAAAGGGCTACATAGGTTAGATTTATGATCAAAGTAAGGACTCAAGGTTGTTTTGAGTGAAGTTGGGAGGAGTTTTTGGTAGTTTTGGGCCAATACAAATGGATTTGGAAGTGTGATTTTTAGAGAAGGAGAAGAACCCTTTTATAAGAGAGGTGAGAGTGACTTTAGGAATAGCATGAAATATTATTTTATAATAAAATCATTTTCAGTTTCTAGTGGCTCCAAAATTATTTATTTCGATGATAAGATGGGGATGGTTCGAAAACCTGTCAACCAATAGATTTTAGACAGGTTTATGTCTACATATTAACCTTATCATTTAGATTTAACTCTTAGGTAAATAGTTTGACATTTACCATGTCTCTTTCTATTTTTATATTATATTGTTAATAAACTTACTATAAACTACCAAGCATACCCCAAGTGGTTCATTATTGATATATCTAACCTTATCTAAGTATTTTGGACTAACCTTAGATTTTTAGGAATATTATATCAATTAATAATATTGTTTTTGTTTTAAAAACTCAATTATTTCAATTTTGACACTATTTAGTATTTGATTTTTTTTGAAAGCCATACAAACTTTATCACTTAAAATAAAATTTATTTAATCAACCCTAACATGTCATATTAACCTATAAAATTAGTTTAATTTATCATAAGTCTCAATTTACATTTATTTGGATATTTATTATATCAAATATTTTAATATTTCATTAATAAGGTAATTATTGCATCATCATTGTGTCATAAATAAATTAAATTATTTATGTCTAAAAATTATAAATAAAATACCATTATGTTGGAAATATTTTTATCTTTCTAATGAATATTTATAGTTGAATTTATATTTTCTGTAACCCTATACTAAAAATGGTTTGGTTTTTAAACATTGAATTTAACACTTTTATCTCTTTTTTAAATAAAATAATAATAAATGTCCTAATGTAATCCAAGTGGACCTAAAGGATAATATTATATTCCTAAGGTTTTTTGTGTTTGAATTACTTTTATCAAAGAGAATTAGGACATGTGTTAGGGTAATTATAATATCATTTTTATTTTTAATTACCCTATTTACTTTTAACCTTGGTAAATAAAAGTCAAAGGTTACTATTCACCAAAAAATATTTTCATCTTATTGAATCACATTTTACTTACTGATGTCAACCATGTCTCTTGTATTTTTGAAATTAAACTCACAGAAGTGGTAAAATTAAGTTTTATGCAAATTTTCAAATGCTCCTATAAGGTGGGTAAAAGACGGTAAAAAGTTCAATAAAATTTTATATATCTAAACTTATTATAAAAAGAATCCAATGAATTAAATTGAACATATATAGGTATTATGTATCTATTTTTACTTAAAATAAATTAAAACAAAATACCTAATTACTTAAATAAAAACACGATTTTAAACAATAACGCAGTGTTTTTCACTATTCATCCAAAATTGAAAGTTTCTAGAAAAATACCAAAAATTCTCCCTAAGATAATTTTGATATTCCGAATCCAAAAATGAAGTCTATTTTAAAAAATAAAATTTAAAAAAATTTCAAAAAGTGGGTATGACTATTCATAATGGCTACTTTGATTAGTTGTGGTGTGTTAAAACTCCAAGTTGGGTACAACATAAGCTATTGAATTATTTAAAAGGAATCATATTGGGGAATCTTGGGGTGTTACACAAATTATTAGATTGAATCTATAAACCTTTAACACTTTGGAAACATTAAATCATACACAAATGGAAACAATTAAGTTACAAGAAGCTTAACTTATCACAAAAAGAATGAAAATTAATGATATAGCATTTAAGAAGGTAGTATATACACCTCATATAAAAATATTGGTGCATAACATGGAATGTGTCTTAAAGAAGGAAAATTGAGACCAAATTACTTTACCGATTTGGTAACTTTTCAAACATAACCCCCATGAAAGAATGATCGTTAAATGGATATGTAAATACCCATAAATTTGAGTGTAAGAATCATAGAATAAATACATGTTAATTATAAACACCAAAAAAACTAAATGAGTGTTGAATAAGTCATGTGACTCATAGAAATAAAAGGTGAGATGAAATTTCCATACCTTTAGTCTTGACTTTTTTCGTACATGGTCTAACCTCCACTTCTTTGGGTAACTCGTTTTTCTTTTCACAAAAGGGATTTCATTGTTGGATTTCATACAATAGGGATGCTTCAAGGAGTAATGGAGAGATGTTTGGATCTTATTTGGGCATAGATTGGGCGATCCAAAGGGATTGAATGATGTGAATAAGTGGTAGGGGTGAGTGCCTTTTATAAGGAATGAGGAGTGGAATTCTTGTCAATTTTTGAAAATGGAATTCCACCCACATTTTTCTTATGAAACCTGGATCCCATAAAGGACCAAATTTCCCATAATCTAATATAGGGTTGAAATATGGTCATATAATGAATTTGGGACTAGTTTCTAGGTCATTATAGACCTAAAGTTAAAGGTTTAGTCCCTGGTTAGGCTAATTTTCCTCTTAATCATTCTAATTAATTTTAATTACATTCACTAATATTTTTTTCAAAAATTTAATTAAACTGTTTTGAGATTATATATTATTAATATTATAAATATAGAATCCATTTTTCTAAATTCCAATAATATAATAACATAAATTAACTCAAAATTTAA
This sequence comes from Viscum album, assembly GCA_963277665.1. Classification (NCBI taxonomy): domain Eukaryota; kingdom Viridiplantae; phylum Streptophyta; class Magnoliopsida; order Santalales; family Viscaceae; genus Viscum; species Viscum album. The sequence continues at coordinate 1,506,639,946 of OY728121.1, read as the reverse complement.
TCCTACAGATGGGTTGACAAAGAGGGGTTTTAATGAAAAATGGCCAAAACATTGTTTAGTTTTTATGTCTAATTTCAAAGTGAAATTGATTGAAATAACCTAAATTGTATTAATTTATGTAAATTTTTCTAATTATACTTTAAAACCAATTAAAAATATAATTTATAGATATAAATAAATTAAATTAAAAAGTAATTTTGAATTAAAATCCAGTATTTTTCACTATTCATCAAAAAATGAAACATTATAGAAAATTTAAAAAAATTCACCAAAAGATAATTTTTAAGTTTATCTTTTAAATATGAATTTTATTTTTACATATAACATAAATAAATGTTACAAAAAGTATATCTAAAATTGGTTTTCTATTAAAAGAGGGTAAATTTATTTTTCAGAAGAATATATTTTTTTGTTCATAAAATTTTATTTATTTTTATCTTATACCAATAAAATATATTTGATAAGTATCATAAATATTGATTTAATATATTATATATAAATTTTATTTTATATATTAATCAAAAGTGGTTTGTTTAACATATTGGGACAAAATTTTGTTTGAATATAGAAAAATAATTTTCTTAGAAAGGTAATTTCATTATTTTCAAATAGCTCTTACATTTACTTATACTAATTGATAACAAAATGATTAAATTTATATACATTTTTAAATCATATTTTTACAATTTATTTAATCATATTTGTGACTTCCATTCCAATGGCTAGGTGGTAGCTATAATAATATTTTAATAATATTTTTAATAGTATATTATACTTCAGTAAAAATTTGGCTTTTCATGTTACACAACGTATCGAAGGATCTCTGAATTATGAGTAACATAATCCAAATATTTTTTTTGTTATACCTAAATCTAATCAAGGTATTTTGTGTAGTGAACATAGTTAAAATGTAGAGATTTAATTAAAAAACTATATTCAGTGTTGCATGAAATGCAAAATACCAAAATGATTAAATTAATTTGAAAAAAAAAACAAAATTATGGGCAATTAAAACCAAACCCTAACATAATTCTAGTGATCCATGAAGAAGGATCACCGCCTAGACCCCCATTTGATATACTGGTTTCCGAACTATATGGAAAATTGTGGTCACTACCTCAGGCCAGTCCTCAGCCGCATGTGGGTCAGGCTTGCCTCAGATCTTGAGGGGTCTCGGTAGCTGAAACTCGTCAAGTGTACTTGGCCTATACACCATATCTTATTGTACTACATGTACCATATTCTACTCCACGGATGGTGGTATATTTGGTGCACCACCTAGAGGTAACTCCTTTGGAACTGGTCTCTATATCGATTCCTCATCACTGAGGGAATCATCCTCAGGATCTTGATGCTTAATCATTAATGGCATATATTGCATGGGAGTCCTGAAATTAAATAAGATGTACCAAAGTAAAGGGGCGTATCTATAGATATGACTTAAGAAGGTAATGACAACCATAACCCATTCATATATGATTCATGTACCATTGTTTTCCCTACAAATATTGTTTTCATGTAAAAATTCAAAAATCATGTTATTATAGTTCTTGTGTATGGATACATTAGCCGCTCCACCAACATTGGAGTCCTTGGACTAAAATCCAATCTCAAAAAACCTAACACTATTCCACCTAACCAATCTCCCAGACTCTAGTCTTAATATAGAACTAATTGGATTTGATACCACTCTATCATGACCCATCCCAAAGGGGCCCATGCCCTGACTCCCCAAGCCCGCCTTCAATAGGCTAGGGGCTGGTGACTAGTGCCGATTAGGCATATCAATAACATGGGAGGCCTTTCCCAAAGTACATGTACACATGCTCACAAATCTAAGCCTATAAAATGATGAAATGTAAAAATAACTAAACAAACATGCATGCATACATCTAAATCCTATAACCACAGTACCATAAGAAGTAAATAAAAATAAACTTGACCAAATAAAAAACCACAAAAAATAGTCTGAAAACTAGTCCATCCTGAATGTAATACTAGGGATGATGTCAATATATTGTAGGACCCCACCTCATTATTTTTTGTCTCACTAAGCACTGTCTAGTACTAGTTCTTCTAGGACTCTGTCAAAAGTTTGATCATATTCACAATACACAACACATTTGGAAAAAGCCTATATAGGTGTGAGTATAACAACACCCAATAGAACACCCTGAAACCAAAAAACATACAAAAAAAGAATAATCATCATCTCTATACAGGTATATGTCTACAAAAAATATAATAAGAATATCCAGATATACTCAATAAAGAAAATTAGTTAAAAGGTAAGTCACAACTGTAATACTAGCTAAGGATTGCAGCCCAAAGGTTCCACATAGCCCTCATATTGTACAAAACACTCATGATTTTCAAATAACTAATGATGTCTACTCAAGAGGTAATGTTCATCAGTTCTCATGATTAGAAGTACAATCTAATAAGTTCGAAGAGATAATATACATAGATGAGTATCACTCCCATGTTAATGGGGTATAACAACAAAACAATCTAGATTAACCCTCTAAGTATAGGATTAGAGCCCACATAGTGTTGGTCATTAAGATAGGAATAACTCCACCTTGGGCATGAAGATGAATAGATTATCTCACTATGATCCTTACAAAGGGATTCCAACAACTCTACCTAAGAAGTCCTACTAAAGGGATCAATGTCCTATATTTAATATGTGATTTCATGTTAACCCATAAGGATTAGATATGGGGAACATACCCTAATGAATCTTGTCCAGGATATAGAGTACTAGGGCTTCAAGATACCTTTTTAGGATTACATGGCATGTAGTAGGGTTACACATGGTGTCCCTTCAACCCTACATCCTTCTCATGTAAATGGAACATTTCCTTGTCCTTGTCCGTGTAACAATACACAACATGTGTCTGTCCATGTACTCTACTTGTGTACCTGAACACGGGTATTCCATTGTACGCCAGGCCAAGTAGTCTCCATGTCAGAGTACAAAGTGTGCTCATTCACATGCACTCTAGCCCAGGTTTTTGTCCCTCCTAGGTACATGTTGAACCACCAGGGAGAGGTCACACACCATATGACTTAGTCACACACCGTGTGATCCTTCACTCTCGCTTGAAACACTATTCATCAAATGGAGGGTCCCACATTGTGAGTAATCCCAAATAACATGTTGTATGAGTCAGGTTTTTTAGAAACCCTATTTCATCCTTTTACATGGCCCCACAATGTCGCCTCCTAAAAATCCATCCTCATTTTTGTTAGAAATCAAGGATCTATTTTCTGCTAAACCTCACCATGGTTGTTTTCAAGATTATGGCCCTTCGATCCATTATGAAATCGACCATGTTCTTTGTTCATTGTTTCCCGTTGAAGAACATGAAATCATGTATCCAAAACTATCTAATATGTCTCCACTTCCATCATCACATCACATTCTTGTCATGTTGAACCCATATATATAATATCATATTATTTCTCCATGAAACAGGTTTGCAACAATTGATTTCTCAATGGATTTCAAACCGCGGGTCAATGAAGAATACCCATGATGAACAAAGAAATATTGGAGAAAAGAACAAGAAAAGTCATAAGGAATAGACCTTGTTTGATTTCCATGTGGACCACAATTCATTTCCATTAGAATGAATAATGAAGAGATAATAATTAAATCACAAATATAATCTCCCAATAAAATCCTTACAGAAATACCATCTCAAAATAGGCATGATCCATGGATCAATATGTTGGTTGACTAACCCAAGTTCATCATAGGAAATATGAATGGGAAAATAAACCAATAAAAATAATGTCATACCTCAAGATAGATCAATCACTAAAAAATAACTATCCCCTATATTTATCGTTGGAAGGATCCTGAATCCTATTGTTTATTGATCGTTGATCTATGATCTAGTTGTCATTTGTCTGAGGGAGATCCTCTAATTCACTCTCAAATGTATCTCCTTTTGCTCCAGGGTTATGAATATAACCCTATAATTTCATCATAATAGTATACTAAATGACTCCACAATAACTATGTCAATAGAATAAAATAATATAATTTCTTTAATTATTTTACTCATTCCACGTCCATGATAAATTTACCACAAATGGACCTCACTAACAAGGGTTATGTCATGCCTAGGGTAAAATTCACATTCTGAACTCAATGGTCCCCTCATATTTCTGATCCAACCCACTATTTAAAATTTATTAAACTTTTTTAGGAAAACTACACAAGTTTGTTATTTTATATATTTAATATACTTAAAATATTTATTCTGGGCACATTGGGCCTTGGAATCACACATTGTCTCATCACCTAGTCTCAAAAATAATCCATAGAATATCTAAAAATAATACATGGAAAATCCATGTCATTACACACACACCCCCAAAAGTAATCACCTGTCATGCGTGTACTTCAAATATAACAATATGATAATCATACCATAGAAACATGTATAATGGGAACCCATGTAGGTAGGTAACTTCTTACCTCAAAGTCATCGATGTTGAAGGAAAGGGTGAACCACTCTTTTTGGGTTATATATGGAGTGTAAACCTTAAAATTCTAGAACACCTCTTCATACCCCCATTATCATAAACGTCAAAATGTTGATTATCAAGGGTTTTAAGAATAAAAACCAATTATTTTATTTCAACGTGAAATAAAATATCACATGTGATGATTCAATCTCTCTCCTGGATAATATTCAAATGATTGTTCTAGACCAGCTCATGTGCTCACAATATTCTCCATAAGAATAATTATCTTCTGATAATTTCTCATAAACTAAAATTTTATAATAATAAATTGATAATTTAACTTAAATTATCATTTTATAATTATCTCTAATAAATAATACTAAATTATCCTTTATAATTATATTTGGAGAATTTATTATAAATTATCCATTATAATTATCCTTTGATATTTTATCCTAAATTATCCTTTCATAATTATTCTATGATAATTTATTATAAATTATGTTTTTATAATTATCTTTTGATAATTTCTCATAAATAATCCTTTATAATTATCTTTTGATAATAAATTATCCTTTCATAATTTTTATTTTTTAAATTATCCTTTGATAATCTAGAGACCATCAATTAATAATTTTAATAATTATTCTTGAAAGTTTCACAACTATAATTTCATAATATAATAATTATCCTTTTATAATCTTGTAATTATCATTTGATAAATTTAATAATTAACAGTCGATAATTCAAGGCAATTTTCATCTGGAAAATTCTATAATTTTTCTCTTGATAAATTCATGTGATTATCTTTTCATAATTATTATTCAATAAATTATCCTTTGATAATATATAAATTATAGTTTGATAATTTGAATATTTAACTTTTGATAGGTTAATGAAATTTTCATTCGATAATTTTTCATACTCGTCGTTTGAAAATATCACATAATTATCGATTGATAATTTTTATAAAATTTCTATTGATAATTCTAGTAAATTATCCTTTGATAATTTTATTATATTATCCTTAATAAATCAGAAATTATACTCTATAATTTATTGTAAATATCACTAGGTAATTTGTATAAATAGTATTGTAAAATAGGTTGTTTCATTTTTTCATCCAAATATTTCACAATAGATAGGGGAATAAAAAACTAATAGACTAAATGAATAAAAAAATTTAAAAAAATATTGAAACCATGTACCCATTGCCTATAGGAAGGAGGAGGAGTCTCACACATGTATATTGATCAACTATGGCTTCACCAAATACAAAAAATGGGGTCTTGGGGCCATATGGACTCAACAGATTCAACCAAAATTGAACTCGAAAGGATTTGGAAATTTAAAACTATAAAATTTTTGGAATTAAAACCACAATTTTAAACACCCAATTTAATATTCTATTTCACCTAAATTTTATGGAATATTCCTTACTTTATCTCATTAATGAGTTTGTAATTTTTAAATAGTCAAAATGGGTAAGAAGTCATGTTCGTTTGGAAGCTATGATGTTAGAAATGGTTGTGCGGTATTTTTTTGGGGAAAGAGATGAATAATATCAAATTTTATCATTAAATTAATAATAATAATATAATAAAAGTATTAAATAACTTAACATTAATAGTGACCTGAGAAAATTCCCGATGTAGATAAAAGTAATACCCCATCTAAGGTAAAACTCACATCCTAGACCTAAAGGTGGTCTCAGATATCTCCTAAGATGCACCATCTAAGATATAATAAATTATTTTTAAAAAAATAATAAAAATATTAAATAACTTATTCTCACGATTGATCTCACCAAACACATGATGCACAAAAAAAATTATGTCCCTTCTAGGGTAAAACCAACATCTAAGACTTAACGGTTGTCTCAGATTTCTCATATGTTTCATTGTTTGTGTGATATTGAATTATTTTGGATAACTCAAGGAAAAGTATTATAATATGTTTAATATTTTTATTCTAGATGTGATGATTCTCTACACTCCTCATAATCTCTCTCTAACTTGGTGCCTAACTCCCAAAATATTCCATAAAATATTCCAAGTTGTTATCTAGGATTTTGAACATGTAAAAAGAACCTAAATCATATATATATATATATATATCATTTTTGAAATTTATGTTGTTATGTAACAATGAAAAAAGTATAAGGGTCAAATATTCTAAATCAAAACATACCTGAAAAATGAAGTAGTTATCACCTGAAATAGTGATTTTAATACAGAATTGTTAATAAAATGGGGCTAAAAAAGTTATAACTAAATAATATATGGTTTGATACATATAATTATGGTTATATAATATATATATATATATATTAAATAAATATTTATTAAATATGAGTTTTTAATGTGTATGAAGAAATTTGAGACTTAAGGTAAAGAATTTTCATCTCATTATTATTTCTATGAGGCACATGTCATATTCACCACTTGTTTCTTTTTTGTGGTATACATACTAACCATAATTAATTTTCTGATTCTTATCATTAAAATTATGTGAAATTCATATTTTTCTATGTTTATTTATCTAATGGGGCATATAATTCAATGGTTACCAATGTGGTAAGGGTTTTATGTTACAATCTCATTGTTTATAGGGATTGTTTATAATAAATCATCAAATGATGTAATATTGTGATATACCTCTCATGAAACTCATGAATTTTATTCTCCTATGGTTATTTATATTGAATAAATAGTTTCCATTAATTTTCACCTCTTTATTAACTAAAGAGATAAAAATAGTGTTTTTAAGGAAAATTAACTTTATCTATTTCTTTAGTCAAAAATAATTTTACTTCCATGTCAATGTTTTCTAAAAAAATTGAAGAATGTTTTTAATTTTCTAATTTTTTTTTCTAAATTTATTCTTAATCTTTTTTACTTTTAAAAAAATGTTTTATAATTAATCTTCTGGTCTTTTTTTTCAAATTAGGTATGTTTTAATTTTTACCAAAAATGTGATAGGAATATTTATTTTAATGTGTATGTCATGAATGTAATTTTCTGCCAACAAAATAGATCAATGACTTAATGATTCCCTTACAAGTTTTAGAGGTTATTTCATAATAAAATATTTGGTTTAATAGTTGTAAAATTTTATATTTTAAAGAAGTGATTTCAAAATGGAAAGAATATTTTCCTCTAGAATGTTTTAATGATATTTTCATGGAATTTTTATGCATCAATGACAAAAATATTTGGGGATGCTTATGTTTTTATAAGGATATTATAAAATGGTACAATTCATATTAATTCGATGGATGGTTTATGATTATGATTATGAAATAGTTTTGAAACCAATTTATTCCCATGGGTTATGATGTGATGAATTGATGAATTTTTTATGAAAATTTTTTCCCTTTCATGGGTTATGATTTGATGATAGGGTGAATGTTTAATGATCTTATGGAACATATATGTATGTTTTCCATTATGTGATGGGTGGTTCCATTATAAATCAAGTAAGTTTGTTATGTTATAACAATGGATGGGTGGTTATGTTATAAATCATGGGTGGTTCAATATGTAAAAAAACATGGATGGTGGTTATGTTATAAACCAAGGACGGGTTGTTATGTTATAAACCAAAGATGATGACTATGTTATATATATATATATTGTATTGGGTAAAGATGTATAACTCATGAGGTTAATATGTTATGAGCTAACCTGATTGCAGGTTCACAATTTCATGCATGTACAATGTTTACATGTATATAATATGAAAAATAAACCTTTTTTCATGCCCATATGTTTATGTGTGGGTTTGATTTCATGGACATAACCTAATTAGTGAACCTATTCCTATTTAAACATGTTCATAATGTAATGAGTTTATTTTTTCATATTCCTATAACTATTTTATATTCTCATGGATAGTTTTCATTCATTTCATTTATGATTAATTCCTTATAAACTGCTAGTATTTATGTCGTGAATCATGTATATGATTTTTGAAAAATTATTTATGATCTTTGTAATGTTATGGTCATGATCTCATTTTTTATTCTTATTTATTTTTTAATATGTTTATCTATTTATATCACCCATGTTTACCTTTACTGATCATATGATCTCACCTTCTCTTATGTTTTCTTTCCACATGCCATGAAAAAAAAATTAAAGTATGATATATCTATCAACAGTACTAAATGGATAGATTGTTGTGGGAAATGTTAAATGTATTTCTTGAAATAATATAATTTTTATATAGTTTGAAATGAAACTAAACCATTATGGTCTTCATTTGTATTTTTTTTGAAATATATTGAATATTCATCTTTAAAATGTAATATTTATGTTTCAAAATCTTGGTTCAATATAATCGGTATTAAGGAAAAATTTATATAGCTATTTGAAATAATGAGGAAAAAACTTTACCAAAAACCCTTATGATAATCCTAAAAATAAGAGAACATTGTATGTAGTGGTAAAGAAAGGAGCGTGTATTTCCTATCAAAAAATACTTATCTAGATACTAAAAGTTGATTAGGATATAGAATAGTTGTACCAAGGTGTAATAACTCCAAAAAAGGTTCATTAGGACTACACTTGATCATTAACTTGTTGATGAAAATGACCCTTGATGCACACATAGTTTGACACTCCGAGGGGATATTCTTAGGTTAATTAAAATTTTCATTATAGACCATTTTCATGTATATGAATAAATCATAACCATGGATAACCTTGGTTAAACCTAAGGTATCATCGTTTGAAAATTAGGTGTCTTGATTTAGATATCCTATAAGTGGTTTTTATTTGCTATGTGGTTTCCCACTATGATTAGTGTTTATCACTCTATGATAGTTGGTTTTAGTAAATGGATGGACATAGAAGGAACCATTTTAATACTGAATTTGATGGATGATTCAATTATTTTACACATAACATCCCTGAATCAATACTCTTAGATCCAGTGCTAAAAACATAATCATTACATTTTTGGATTGATATGGATAAATGTGATCTAATTTTTTGTCATCAAAAAATTATAAAAAAATGAAATATTTGATAAATTACATACCTAAGGAATTATTAAGTTTAGTTTTTTAGAGAATTATGGAAAAATCTTACATAAATAATAGACATGTCTTTATGATAGGATTTTTTCCACTATACCCATTTTATCATATTACATATTAGGTCATCATCATTATCCATATGAAACCCTTATAAAAATAAATCGTTTAAATAGATTATTTATTACATGGGGAAAATGAAACGTAAGAAGGGTGATCTAAAATACTCATTAAGGGTAAACATAATAATTAACACTTGAATATCATTAAGAAGAAAAATATGTGAATAAGGGTATAATAACATAATAAAATTCCATGAGCATAACATAAGATAAATTATACCCATCAATCCTGAATCAAAAAAACATGTGGCATGATATAATGCTTTAACAACGTCAAGATTCATATGAATCAATAATCATTATCCATGTAATTTAAATTCTGTTTAAAGGAATCATTAAAACCCCATTGAAAGCATAAATAAAGTGTGTTAATATCATGGAAAATTATCTTTATGACCCATTTTAAACTTGTGTCAGAAATAACTAGATCCTAGTTAAATCCTATGAGAAATCATATATTAACTCCATTATTCTTGCCTCAAAAGAAAATGAATATTACATAATGATGTGGAGAGCTACAATGGGGCTCACACATCATACCATGAGCTATAATGGGTCTCATCCTATCATATAGTAAGTTATAATGATGATAAAGTAATCATATAATGAGCTGTAATGGGGATCAACCCATCGTGTAAGTTGTATCGGGCTCACCTGTTATAAATTTTAGGGTTTAACCCTTCCTATCATTAGCAATAATGGGGATCAACCCATCATATCAATTGTATCAGGCTAACCTATGAGTATTATTGAGGCTCAACCCTACATATAAGATATATTTGTCTAATTTTTTAGATATAATGGGGATCAACCCCTCATCATAAATAATTTCCAATTATTGTTCATGAATAAAACATTTAGAATATTTGACTTTTCTATATAATAATAGTCATTGTTATTTCATTTCTTGATTCCCCTAAAGACAAAAATAGGTTTCGAATCAATCTCTTAATCCATCCCTAGAAATAATGGGTATGGAATAGTTAAAAAACTCCATAGTGCAGTATAAGTATCATCAAGGGTTATTGGCTTTAATGAATGGAAATACAATTAAAAGATCATTAAAAAAATTCTTGAGGAAAATATCCATTTCAAATTGAAAAATCAAATCTAAAAAACTAATAATTCATAAAATATTTTGAAAATAATTTTGTTTGAAAATAAATTTTAAAAATAATAAATTAATATTAAAAACAAATTATAGTGATTATGGTAGGAAAATCCATTCATGATGTAAATGTTAAAAATAAACATTCTTTTCAAATATTTCTTAATGGGAGTAAAAAGTAACCCATTAGAAAAAAGATTAATAAATTTCATTTTAAAAACATTAAAATTATGGTAAAAGGTAATGTAAAATAGATATAATAAGTCATTTATTTTTAGAAAAAAATATTTTTGAAAAAAATTTAGAAAACATGGATATGGGAAAGAAATATCCATAATTTAAAAGAAGGTACAAGATCAATGTCACATATATAAAACATTATTGGTGTTTACTTAATATATAAAGGAGTAAATGGTAACAAAATAATTACACAAAATTAATAACCAAATTTTAATAAAAAAGATGAAATTTTAGAAAATAATATCACATTATTACCTATAAAAGAACATTTAATATAAAAATCCTAAAAATAAAGGATATTTTAACATAAAGCCTTTGAAACTTTTGTAACTTTAAAATAATAAACCCTAATAAATAATAACATAAAATGAAATTTAAAAAAACAACATAAATAGATTCATGATTTTAAATGTCAAAGGGCTAGTATATAAACTGAATAAAATAAGATATTCTCATATCATTAAACACATGTCCATAAGAAAGAGAATTTGAGATGAATTATCCTTAAAAAGATCATATCAACGAATTAAGAATCAATAAATGAATTTATTATGTGTAAAAAATATAAATACACAAAAAAAGTTTAAATAAATAATAAAAACAATTCAGGGTATTAATTCACACATGATCATGACATAACAATGTCAAAAATAAGAGTTATAACCCAAAGAAAGGAAATATATTCAATAACCACTTTAACACATGGTAACATTTAATCCAAATAAATTTGCGTAAAATAATTCAAATTATAACGTAAAATATCATTAATTATGTATATTTTGTGATATATAATGTAAAATGGTAGTATAAACAACATATAAATTAAAATTAGTAGTATAACAGTAAAATATGCCCTATTGTTTAGGAAATAAGACGAAATCACATACAGATTTGGTAATATCTACATCAAAGCCCCGTGAAAGCGAGAAACAAATACGGATTTTTAAAAACAGATAATTTTCATGAAAATAATCTTCATATTCATTCATGTGTAGTATTTACACCACACAATATAAATATGTGGTAAATATGGAATATGTCTCAAAGAAATAAAAGTGAGAAGGGAACCCCTTACCTCGAATACATACTTTCCATGTATGTACTTAAACTCATTTATAATAATATTATATAAATTTTTTGATTTATAAAAAAAATTTAAGTTTAATACCATATACATAAATCATTTCTTTTATTCATTTTATTTACATATTTAAATATGTAATCAGTTATGTCTATGTTTGGTATTTTGAGGAAGTCTATTTCATATTTTTAAAACAGCTTTGGTATGTTAACTATGGTAAAAGGTATTGTTTTTTCATAATATATAGAATAATATTCATGATATAATAAAAAAAAATTACATAAATTATAATTTTATGTAGACCATGAATTATGGTTCTGAAAAATAAACTGTGTTACAATCAGGAAGATGGTAGGTTGAACGTACGAATGAGCAATGTTTCCATTTTTCAACTATCGTTATGTAATAAGGGTAAGTATTATTATATATTTATAGATTTATCATAATATCATTAATATCATATTTTTTTGAATATATTTATATATTCCATCCATGTGATGTGGTGATGAAAAGATAATAACGTCACTTTTTGGAGATAGTAGTCACACATATTCATGAACAAAGTTATCTTATATCAATGAAAGGAAAGGTAAGAAAATATATGATATATTATGTTTTCAGAATTATAAATTTTTCATTAATATAATATATAAATATTAAATCCATAATCTTGAATATTCATGAGAGGTAAAAATGGAAAATGAATTACATCGGTTCGTGAGGCGGTAGTCTGCCATACCGAAGAACGATTGATTCATTTCCCATTTTATAGAAGATGATGTGGATTTAAGTTATGAAATTAAAATAATAAAATAAATTTATATATTAGAATATGATTTTATTATATCATCTTGGTTGAAGAAAAATTTAATGAGGTTTAATAAGAAATAATACATAATTTTTAATTAAGAATGTTACCTCTTCTTTGGGCGGCCTCTTTAGGTTTACACCAAAATCCTTCCTTAGAGGGTTTTTCAATCAAACCATGGATTCTAGGATGTGATGGGGGAATGATGAATGTTTTTTATAGATATTTTCAGAACAAAAAGGCTTTTAATATGTGGATAATAGAGGATAGGTGGTGGCCTTTTATAAGTGGCATAAAGGACACACATGGAATTTTTGAAAATAAAAATTTATACCCACATTTTACACACCAAGAAAGGCTCCAAAAATGAAACATTTTTGAGTATTAGATGTTATAGTGTTGAAATATGGACATATAATATAATTTATTAATTTTATAAGGTCATTTTAACCATTAACTTTTTTAACCCCCTAGTAAGCCTTTTTTATCCTTAACTCCAATAAAATATTTTTACTAATTTCACTATTCGTTAAGACCAAAAAATAAGTTGACCTTATTATCTTTTATAAATTTTTATGATTTAAAATATAGAATCCATTTTTCCATATTCAATTAAAATATGTGGATAAATTTAATTTAAAATAAAACCCAAAGATGTAAGGGAAAAGCAGGTTTTCAAGAAATGTATTTTTCAATTTTAGGATAATATTATATTAACTCTCCAAATAGTATCATTATTATATTATTTTAAGTTAATATTTTGAAATATATAATATAAAAAAGTTATTTAAATCATTTCCCATTAATAATTACATTAATTAATTAAAAACTATAAATATTATAATGTTTAAAATAGTTTTCAGAAAAAACAAATTGGAATTTTAATCCAAAAAATATATACTAAATTATGATATAAAGATGATTTAAAAGTAATTAATTAGATTAAATATAAATAAATAAAATATATGTTTCTCTAAATTAAATTCAAAGAATAATGTTACTTTTAAATTATATCATTTATTGAAAATAAATGCTAGATGTACAAAAAACGGTATCATTAACTATTCACTAAAAATGGATATTTTCTGAAAAATCTAAATATTTCACCCTATAATAATTTTTATATTATTATTTAAAAAATTAAGATCATTTTACCATATATATTTTCTTAAATCAATATAAATTATTTATAATATTTTCTCCCCAAAACCAATAAAAATTATTTTTTAAGAAAACATATTTTTTATAAATAAAATCACATTACTAAAAATTTAGTTATTATATACTAAATATTCTTCAAGAAATTATATTTATTAGGAAATATATATATATATATAATAATAATTTATTTAATGATATTTATATCTTCTAATTTAATGGCTAGGTTATACCAGTCATATATTTAATGGTCCGTTTAAGCTCAGTGATGTATGTCATATACGATATCAAATATAATGTAATTATTTAAAAATATCAGGTTGTTACAATATACCTAAGAATATTTATTCTATGGAAAAAAGGATGAAAAATCTTTTTTTCATTCTCACTCAACTATATCAATCCAGTAATCCTGTTATGCTTCCACATGATCAAATAAGGGAACAACATATTATAGAGTCTTTTATAAGGAAACATCGACCTTTTTTAGTGGATCTTATTATCCAATAGTTATTGAAAGATAGATAAGAATAATCGTGAAAACATTTTATATTCTCTAGTTATTGGAAAATGGAATATTCATCCTAGTTGATTATTATTTGGAAGGTGAAGCTAGACAATGGTGGAACCTTATTACGAATAAAAGTTAAGAGAAAAAAATTACTCTGTGGAATGGGATGAGTTTAAGAGGATATTTTTAGAATGTACATCCCACATATTCCATATAAAAGGATAGAGAAGGAATTTATTGATCTAAAGATGAATGATTAGAAATATATATACCTATGAATATTATTTTATAAGACATGTGATGTACTATTATAGTTTAATCATCAACCATGAAAGAGAAAACAATCAATTCTATAGTGTCATAAAACCAAATCTACAAAAGGAGTTATCTTTAAGAGACATTAGTAGCTATGAAGTAATAATTTGATGTTCACTCAAGGTATAAATGAAAATTTTAGATTCCCAACACTCCCATGGTTTTTATATGAAAATGAAGAGGGAGTCTCATAGGAACTCGAATAAATCACATTGATGGAAAGAAATCCCAGTCACATAAAAACCAAAAATGTGGTAAGAAACATCATAATAGTTTTTTTGAGTGGAATTGGGAATTCATTTAAATGTGTTAAGGTTTTACATAGAGCTATAAAATTTCAAAAGATGGTGAAGATACTAGCTGATGAAATGGAGTGAATAAACATTCCAACCAATTCACCATTTACACACCAATGATTCAAATGAAAGGAGTGTAGGAATTATGCCAACCAGTGATCAAATCCAATGGTTTTTATTGTCATTATCAATTTCCTCTTAATCATAAAGGCAATGGGAAATATCATGTGATCACAACTATTGAAGTGGGTTTCGATAATGATTTGGTGAAAGGTGTACTTATCATCCACTCTAGAATAGTTAATTTCTTATTTGATTATATCTCTACACCATATTTTACATCTATATAATATGATATTTTTATTAAATCAATACCTCAAAGATTAAATATTGAGTTAGAGGTGAGATCTTTTAATGGTAAATTGTTCGGATATCACGTCTGAATTTTCTCAACAATTGAATTTTGTGGGGAACTACTTCCTATTAATCTTGTTATTCTCATTATAGTTGAATTTATTTGATCCTAGGCATGTATTGGATTACTTATAATGACTCAATGTCAATTTATGTGGGAGGTATGTTATAATTAATATTCCAAATGAACCCAATCTCATTTATTGTTTTGAGAATAATTACAAAATTCCAATAATAATTGAATCCATTTAATTGTTCTTTATTATTATTCAAAAGTACTGATTATCAAAGATGGTTGGGGGGGAACACAACATCGATGAAATTCCTACTGTTCAGGATCTTATTGATGTCTTTCTTGAATATTTTCCTAATCTCCCATCGAATTAATTGGTTGAGTTCTTAATAGAACTCATACATGGTGTTAAAACTATTTCAAATACACTCTATATAATAGAACAGATTGAGTTATTGTAATTGAGGAAGAAAATCCAAGATAATCTATAAAAAATATTTATTCTTCCATGGGTGTTAGCTTTGGGCACACCAATTCATTTTTTTAATAATAAATATGGATCGATATGACTCAATATTGATTATAAGGAACTGAAAAAGAATATGGTCAAGAAGAAGTCCCATCTACCACGTATTGATGATTTGTTTGATCAACTTCATAGATCTAAATACTTCTCCAAGATATAACTTCATTCTAGAGATCATCAATTGAGGGTTAATAGGAAGGATATAACCAAGATAGAATTAAATGCATGGTATGAACACTATGAATAATATAGTGATTCTATTCAGTCTTACTAATTCCTCCACTATATTCATGGATTTAATGAATAGACTCTTTAGATATTACATTGATCGGTTTGTGGTAGTCTTTATAGTTTATATTATTATCCAATTAATGATAAAGTAAGAGAATGATGGTTACATGATAATGAAATGGAAGACCCTGATGAGGGGGGATTTGTATTAAAAATCTATCAAGTATAAAACTTGGAAATAAAAGGTTTCATTTTGGGGTGATATAATCCCAATATAGGGTATATATGTGGATCCATTCAAGATAAAAGTAATTAATCATTGATCAAAACCAACCATGGTGACTGAGATCGATAGATATCTTTTTTAGATATATATTATCATTTCTATGGGGATAATTTCTCATAAATATCCATCCACTTGCTAAGTTATCTCATAATGGATCCATGTTACCTTAGACAGATAAATATGTGGAAAATATCCATGAACTGAAGAGAAGGTTAATCAGTGTACCAGTTCTTACATTAGCATTAAATAAAGAAGGGTTTTTAGTCTATAGTAATCCATCAAATAATGGATTGGGAAGCCATCTCATGCAGAATGATATGTCCCTAGATTATGCCTCATTATAATTGAAGGTTAGTGAGAAAAATAAACCAAACCCATAATTTGGAGTCGTATATGTTAATTTTTTAATTAAAATATGGATTAATTACCTTTATGGATAAAGGTTTCATATATATATAGATAATAATAGTTTAATGTATATTTTCACAAATAAGGATTTGAATATGTGCCTAAGAAAATGGTTGATCTTGACTAAAGATGGTTATTGCTTAGTACATTACCACACTGGGAAAGGGAATAATGTGGTTTTTGATTTGAGTCAAAAGGATCATACTAGATTATCCATGTTTAGGATTACAAAAGATCCAATATTTTTGGATTTGCAATGGATGGGTCTAGAAATATTTAAATAAGTGGAGAAATATTTTCTTTCTCAAATGAGTGTTCAACCATCTATTCAAGTTATTATTAATGAGGTATATAAAGAATATGTAGATATATAGAATAAGGTTAGAAATTTTCCTTAGTTTAGTATCGATTATTATTGAATGATAATATTTAAGAACTATGTATATTTT
Organism: Viscum album; assembly: GCA_963277665.1. NCBI lineage: Eukaryota > Viridiplantae > Streptophyta > Magnoliopsida > Santalales > Viscaceae > Viscum > Viscum album. Next base: position 1,506,622,460 of record OY728121.1, on the reverse strand, counting down.
TATCTATACCTGATATGAAGAATGAGTTATTAAGGGGGTCTCATTATATTCCATGCTCTATTTATCCCAGGAACACAAAGCTGCATAGAGTTTTCAAAGAGTATTTTTTATGGGACAACATAAAGAGATATATTTCAACATTTGTATCTTAGTACATGGTATGTTATCATTTTAAGGATGAGAGAAAAAAGTCTATGGGGATGTTACAACCCTTAAACAAACTATAATGGAAATGGAAAAACATCATAATGGATTTTTTTTGTCGGAATCTTGAAGACATATAAAGGGAAAAACGCTCTATGGTTGTATTAGATAACCTTTTGAAATTAAAAAACATCATTTATATCAAAATGGATTGTTATCTTTATTAGATTCCTATAATATAAATTAGGAAAGTGATAATTTTTCATGGAGTAACATATTCTAGTGTATATAATCAGGATTCATGGATTACCATGTAGTTTTGGAATTGTAATTAACAATAACTTGATACAGAGTTGAGTTCTAGTGTGGTGTTTCATCCACATAAATATGGTATGTATCATAGAACCACTTAAACCCTAGAGGATATACTCAGATCTTGTTCTATGAATTTAAAAGGTGTTTTGGATAATCCCCTTCCTCTAGTTGAGTTTTCGTGCTATAATAGCTTTCACTCAAATATTCTGATGGCTCCTTATAAAGGCTTTTATGGAAAGAAGTGTAGAACTCTAATGTGTTGGGTTGAAGTTAGAGAAAGAAATTTATTGGGACCTAATATAGCTTCTAAAATGGTAGAGATACTTAGGACCATTCAAAAGTCATATCAAGGAAATTTGGAGTTGATATAAATGTTATACTAATAATTTTCAATGTGATAAGGAATTTGAAGTTGGTGAGAAGGTTTTTTAATAATTTTCACCATGTAATAAGGTTTTTTTATTTAGTAAGAGATTAAATCTATGATATTGTTATATTATCCCATTTTTATATTATTGATTACCTAGGTATGGTTTTTTATCACTTTTTCTTCCATATAACCTCCCTCATGTCCATAATTAATTTCATGAATTTCTCTAGAGAATGTACATACCTGGTCTTTCACATGTACTATGCTTGGAGGTCATATGACTAGATCATGATCTTTCCTATGAAGAACAACTTGTGATTATTATGTATCATAGATAGAAAGTTCTAGGAAACAAGACCACTAACCTTGTCAAAGTTTTCTGGTGAAACCACCAACATAATGAAGGTATATCGGAACCTAAAGATATGATGAGACAAAAGTATCCTCAATTTTTTGTATAAAAGTAAAGTAATTTCGATGAAAAAAATCATTTTAAGTATGATATAATGTCACACGCTATTATTTTATGAAATATTTTTTTTAAAATGAATTTAATTTCTTCGGTAACATGGTTTACACACAACACTGAGTTTTAAAGAACAAAAATATATTGTAAATATTATTAATTAAGCATGGTCATTATAACATATCCATTAAACATGAAGGTATAAATATGTATAAAATTATTTTTAAAATCATTTATAATATTTTTAGATGAATAAAATATATTTATAGAAAGTACTTATTTCTTAGTAAATTTTTTATACACTTGGAAAATACATTTTTCTCAAAAAATGTCTTTATTTATTTTTGTGACCAAATAAAAAATTTAATTTTTACACTTTTAGAAAATTTATTTGTTAAAATTAACTTCATTTTTTAAATCAATATGTAAAATTTATCTAAAATTTAATTTTTTATAATTTTCTGGAATGATTAATTTTTCAATGAGTAGTGAAAATAGTGATTTTTATTACAAAAACCCTTTTTATTTAAAGAATTTACAAGTTTAATTTTGTTTTAATATGTTTTTAACATAAATTTAGTCTAGTTATATTATTATTAATCCAATTAAGGAATTTAATTCAATTTTATGTTAAAATTTCATTTTATGAACTTTTAAAACTTATGGAAAACAATTTGTTGGAAAACTATTTTTTCATCATGTCTGCAAATTTAGTTTTAAATTAAATTATTACACATCTATTAATTGAATTAATAAAAATTTATTCCATAATTTTAATCTGAATAATTAATATTATTTAATAATTTCAACTTATTTTTTCCACAATGAATAGTAAAATTTATAAAAATAAATTATCATGGTTAAGGTTAAAATTAGTTTACCAGTGGTTAAACTAATAAATTAATGGTTAAAATGACCAAAAAGAGGTCCAATTACTATTTTATGGACATATTTATAGCTTATATCATATAATTATTTATAATTATCTATTTTGGATACATTTTAAATGTGTAAAATATGGTTGTAACTTTTTTATTTTTAGAAATTCTAAATGTGTCCTCTCCTCTAGATTATAAAATCCCCTCTTCCTCTCCTCTCTTATTCATGGTTAAAGATCATTTTGGTTCTCAAAATAACTAAAATATACCTTAATTAGTTACCTCCCCCTGTATTATTGGCCATATTTTTATTATAAATCCCTCCTAAGAAGGCTTTTGGTGAAAACCTAAGGAGGTTGTCCGAAAAAAAGGTATCATTCTTAACCAAGACTTTTTGTATTATTTCATCTTCCGCCACCATAAAATACTCATAAAATATAATGATATAATTATATAAGTAAATAAAACACACTGATATGTTATTATGTTAAAATCATAACCTATTTTTATATCCTCTTCCATCAAATGTGAATCAAAATTATCGATCGTGTGTACGGTGGAGTACCACCTCATGAACCTATGTAGTTTTTTTCCATAACCGCTTCTCAGGGATTGATATAGTGATGGATATAAAGTATATATATTATATTTTTTAACCATCTATAATTTTTTAATAATAATATAATACCTAACTTATTACCTTATAACCTGTGGGAAAACAATAACATTTCTCGTGTGTACGGCGAACTACAATCTCACAAACCGATGTGTGTTGTTTTTCATTTTTATTTTACTTGGATGGTAATAAGGATTAAATTATAGATTAAATAATATATAAATTATATAATAATTATTCTATAATATTTAATTATTATTTACCTTTCATTTTTTATCCATTAGAAAAATTGAAAATGTGTTCATGCGTACATGCAGTCTGTCATTTCCATGAACAGTGTAATCCATTTTCCAATGTCCAATATTTTAGGGTGATAGTAAATATGTATATATTGAATATATATGATATTTATATCACTTTTTAAATTATATAGGTTATGTAACATTGAAAATTAGAGGTACCAAATCTACTGAACCAAAACATACATGAAAAACGAAGCAGTTATCACCTTGAATAGTGATTTTTAAAAAGAATTATTAATAACTTGGTGATAATGGGTTGTAATTAAATAATATATGGTATGATATATATAATTATGTTTATATAATATATTTATATTATATCTATATTATTATACATTAGTTTTGAGCATGTATTAAGAATGTTAATACTTAAGGTGAGGGATTTTCATCTCAATTTTATTTCTATGGGAAACAAGTCATATTCACCACTTGTTTCTTTTTTGGGGTGTATATACTACCTAGTAATGTATTTTACTATTATTATCATGAAAATTTTGAGATATTTAAATCCATATAATTTTCTTTTTTAATGGTTATTATGATTAAAAAGTTAAAAAAGTGGTAAGGGTTTTATGTTACAATCTCATTCTTTATCAGGATTGTTTATTATTATGATTCCAATTTAAAAAACATATAATATAACACTAAATAAACTTATGAATTTTATTATACAATGTTTATTTATCAATAATAAATTTTTCCTTTAAATTTTCTCTCTTTATGAACTAAAGATACCAAAATATCATTTTTAAGAAAAAAATTATCTCTCCCTTTGATCAGAAATCATTTCTCTTCCATGCCCATATTCTCTAAAAAAAATTCATGAATGATATTACTATTTTGAAAATATTATTTCAATTAATTTTTAAACTATTTATCTTTTTAAAAATTATTTTATAATGATTCTTATTTTCTTGTTCTAAAATGAGGTAATTTTTAGTTTTCTCCAAAAATGTGATGGGAATATCTATTTTGACATGTAAAAAAAGAAATGTATTTTTCATCATCATGATAAGTAAATTATTTAACTATTAAATTACATATTTCCAATGGTTTTTAAAAATAAAATACTTTCTTTAATATTTGGGAAATTTTTTGATGTTAAAGAAGTGGCTTCAGAATGGAAAGGATATTTTCCTCAAGAATGTTTTAATGATATTTTTATGAAATTTGTATTAATCAATAAAAACAAAATTATTTATTTTTAATGGGTATATGATAAAATTGTACCATCATTATTCTTTTTATGTATAGATTATGATTGTGATGATGAAATGTTAATGAAAACCATTTATTCTCATGGTTTACACTATGAAAAATTGGTGAAATGATTGTGAAACTTGTTACCATTACACAGGTTATGATGTGAAGATATGATTTATGTTTCATGATCTTTTGGAACACATATATATGGTTTTTGTTATGTGATGGGTGGTTCATATATAAATCATAGATGGTTCTTTCTTTATATCCATGGGTGGGTGGTAATTTTATAAACCAATTACTATTTTTTATGTCATAAACAAAGGTTGGGTGGTTATGTTATAAAATAATGAAAAGTTATTATGTTATAAACTAGGGAAGGGTGAGCATGTTATATCTCTCAAATATATTGGGTAAATATATATAACTTTTGAGGTAAATACGTTATGTGTGAACCTAGTTTCATTTTCACAATTTTATGAGTAGATCTGGTTTATTTGTCCATAAGGATAAGTGTTTACCCAGTTTTCATGTCCATACATTTATTAGAGTTCCTGATTTCATGTTCTTAACCTAATGATTGAACCTGTTTCTATTTATACATGTTTACAATGTTATGTTCTTATTTTTTTACTATATTCTAATGTCTATGTTATGATCTCTTGGATCATATTCCTTGATGTCATGTATGATTCATGTCTTATAGACTTCCATGATTTATTCCATGACATCGGTATATGATCTTTGATAGAATGGGTATGAACTTTGTAATATTATCTTCATAATATCATACCATTTTTTTCATCTAATTCTTTCATTTGATCATTGATTGATATCTCCCATTTTTTACCCTTAATGTGCATCTAAGATCACCCTTTATTGTGTTTCTATCCCTAGGCCATGAAGAAAGGTTTTATGTAGGGTATGTCTATGAAGATTAATAAATGGGTGTATTTGTGGGATACGTTGAATATTATTCCTGAAATTAGAATATATTGTATCTAGTCTCCAAATACACTAAACATGTATGGTCCTTAGGCATGTATTTTTTGAAATGTATTGAATATTCATAAAATATATGTAATATTTATGTATGAGAATCATTGTTTGTTAAAAAGGGGCCTTCCTAAAATTAGTAACCTATATACAATCACACCATAACCCATAGGTTGTGCTAAGTTTGAAAGTATATGATATTCCTTGAGCAAGGGGTGTTGTTTCCATTTTGTTAGATGGAGTTTTAGGAATCATGTCATGAGATAGGAGGGTTTCACCATGGTTGTGTTGGTCAAGGATGTATCATCTTGGATCTGGATACCACACAATGGTGACCCATGCCTAGTTGGCCACATGGCCTCAAGCGCATTTTCTCAAACACTAGAGGCTTCCGACTAGTAGATAGGGCCTTGGTTTGATAGTGGAAAAACTATTCCCTCATTGGCATAGTGTAACATGGCAGAAACAATAACAAAACAATAGCAGAATAAGTAATACCATGCAAGAAAAGTAAATAGTGGAAGATTGAAAATATAATAACTGTTGTCATAAAATACAAAGGATGATGTTTTATGTCACATGTTCTATGAAAATAGGAAAAATAGGTCACAAATAATTAATACATAATATAAGTACCAAAAGAACAAATAGAAAAAACATACTCAGAATCATCGCAAGCCTTGGCTTGGTCTCATGATCTCCTTCACCTAGGCAACATATCAAGTACCTCGAGAAGGGAACTTTACCTTATCGACACCGGAAACCATGAAATCTGTTTTGACCCAAAAGCATGACCCAAATTGGGTGTGATACTAAATCCGAGTAGGAAACCACCCAAGATCTGTTCTAATCTATCAGTGAATATATATGACAGGTAGTGTGAAATAGTGAAAGTAGTAAGCTTTGAAGTAGTAAAAAGTAAATAATCCTACAAGCACTGGTTTCCATTTACAATCATTTCATGTTCTTCAATAGTACAATTACATTGAATTATATATGTCTCAGGATCTAGCCTAAGCCCGAAAACCCCTATATATATGTAATTACAACTAATACCTCATAAGGATATCTAAATAATTAACTTGAAGACTGAATCTCAGCTTCTTCTTGGTCTTGGTGGACACATCAAAAGTTATTCTGTATAGTTATTCTAATTAAATTGGTGTTTTTTCTGGACATTCTTATGTTGGAATTCAATTATTACTCCAAATGTAAAACCACCTACATCATACAAGAATGTTCATATGATTCTCTCAAGAACCTGGTCTCACTCTAGGTGTGGTGTGATTATATGTCAACTTGGTCATCCTTGGATCCTATAAATAAGATCCAAGTATCCCTCTATACATATAAAAATTACCCACAAAACTCATCCATGGTATACCTCATTCCGTGAATTATTTGGCCTTTAAACATAGTCTCCATGAGCTTGACCACTACATATGTGACTCGCACATGACATAACAAAACATTACCCTCTTTGAGTCCATCCGTGGAATCCCTTAATGGATCAATGATTCACCCAATTCATAAGGTACAACAGTCACATAAACCCATTCATGGCATTCCAATCGGAATCGATAATTCACCCATTTTTATTTACAATTTTAACATTTAATATTCAATTAAACATTTCATTAGTCATGCAAAGGTCAAACCAAAAGCATCCAATGTAAATGAAAGTAGGGACCAACCTCATAAGGCTTGTACTTTTAATTAATCACATGGTCACAATTCAAATAACAAGAAACACATGTAAATTAAACTATTACATGGATTTCGAATTTATAAACTGACATGGGAACTTATTGTATATCAAGAAACAAATGTAAATTAAACTATTGCATGGTTCAACATTAAACAACTAATGTGGGGAAATAATTCATTTAACCTATTTCATTTTAAACAACCATGAAGGAAATAAATGTCATGCGCCATAGGCATGTTAGGCCAAATGGCCATAAACTGTCATCCAAGGGAAGCACACCAATGGGGTGGCCCGTAATCAAGGTAAAAACCACTAAACATGCTTCAAAATACTTAATCAATTACTTAAACAAAAATAGACAATGAAAATAGAAAAAAATTTATTCAAGGAGACAACCCAAAAATGGGTGCACGACACTCTGGCACATAAAATCATCTTGACAATTAGAAAAAGTCACAAGACCACCTACCTCATACTCATACAACTCTCCTTATCCAGAGTTAGCCTCTAAATAAGCCTAGAATGGTGTGATCTACAAAATGAGATTAAAAATTCAACCCTTGATAATTTATTTGATATAATAAATCGGGAAGAACGGCTCAAGAGGAATTGAGGACTCACCGATGGGGCTCCAACGCATTTGATGGTGTTTTAATCAGAGTTCAGATGGAAAATTAGGAGCCAAAACATCACCCGACACTACAGGTTTCTGATACCCAGGTGAGCTTCTATCTAGAAATGATAAAATGAGGCTACTATCCATTTTAACCAAAAAAACACAAAATACACAACATGTACTTGAATATACATGCCGTGTATATGCTTGTTTTCCCATTTTTGCAGATAAGCCTCCCACATCATAAAAAGGTTATGACGACATCCATACACGTTGTGTACTTGGATTACATGGCATCTAACCCCACTTTAGGTCATGTAACATGTTTGCAATCAGCACTTGGCCACCATTCCTCCTCTTTCTTAAGTATAAACTGAAAAAAATGATTTGTACCTCAAAATAAGAACGAAGTTCTTACAAATTTTCCCCCTTAAAGAAAACCATCCTTGAATTTCCCTTCTAAGGGTGATGAAGAAATATATGAGAATAAATCCAGCCACTGTGATCATACATCATCCTCCCTCTCTGAAGTTTCATCATGTGCTCGGTCATACTACCATATCACCCATACCAAAGGAGCTGGCCAACCACAGAGAAAATTACTTCTATGATCAAAAATTCATATAGGATGCTCCTCAAATGATGTATATACCTATAAATCAACCTCCTTGGGATGAAAAACATGAGACGTATTTGAAAAGTGACATCAAAAATGAGAAATATGGAAGATTTCATGTGTATCCTGATACCTCTGAGGTAACTAAAACCGATAGGCAACTAGCCCAACACTCTCTAGAATCTTGAATAGCCTGATGTATCTCAGCAAAATCTTACAATGTCTATTTATCCTCTTGGGTCCCAACCATGGTGAAACACATATGAAAACACGATCCCCAACCTCCAATTCTAGAGGTCATATTCAATGATTGACATAATATTTCTGATGAGACTGTGCAGTACCCTTCCACTTCCAAATCAACCGCACTTTTTCAATGGTCTCTTGGATAGGATGAGGTCCCAACATATCTATATATCCTACATCCATCCAACTCAGGGGTGATTGGAAAGGCCTACTATACAAAGCCTCATATGGATCCATCTAAATAGTATCTTGAAAACTATTTTTATAGGTGTACTCAAGCAGGGGTTTGAGTATCTCCCAAGAACCCCTGAAATCCAGGATGCATCCCAGAAGCATGTCCTCCACCACAGGAATTGTGTTCTCTGACTGGACATCTTTCTGGGGGTGGTATGTTATGCTCAAAATCACTTATGTACCCATTGATCGTTGTGTCCCTTTCCAGAAACGAGAAGTGAAATGGGATTCCCTATCTAAAATTATAGAATGTGGAATCCTGTATAGTCGTACAATCTAACAAATGTATAACCTCCTAATCTCATCAACACTGAAGGTTTACCTGATCAACATGAAATGAGAATACCTCATGAGCCCATCAAAAACAACACATATGGAATCATTACCTTGAGGAGACCTCGGTAATCCCTTCATTGATTTTAGACTCTATAATGGGTAGCTATTGTAGATGTCCATCTAGTCATTGGTGTTCTGCCTTCATCTACTGATAGGTGGATCACCTAATGAAAAAATCAGTTACATCACCTTTCATACTTGGCCACAAATAATGATGATGTAAATCCCAATACAACTTGGTGACACCAGGATGAACTTCCCATACCGAGGTATGAAAATCCTGCATTATCTCCTCACACATGTCTACTGAAACCCATATGGGACTATGTAAATGTAGATCCTCATACTCACCTATGGTACATCCATTAGGAGGATCCTCAACTGCCATACTCTCCTATAGAACTAGGCCTTTGGAATCAAACAGATGACTCATCCTCACATTTACCAGTAGGTTTGAGGTAACAGATAAAGAAGAAATAAACGTCTGTACTTGACTGTTAGGCACCTCCAAATGCATCTCAGAGAACTAATACAAATGTTTTCACTCTCTACTGGTATGCTACACTACATGTAACTGAGTCCTCTTATTCAGTGTGTCATCCACTACATTTCTTTTACCTGGTGTGTATTAACTCTTGAATTCAAAAGACTGAAGTTGTTCCACCCACCTTCACTACCTCAGAGTCAAATAGCATTGAGTGAAAATCTAATTGAGGATTTTGTGGTCTGTTTACACCACAAAATGATCTCCCAGAAATTAATGTCTCTAATAACATAAATCATGAACAACCGTAGCCAACTCAAGATCATGTGTCAGGTAATTCATCTCATGTGGCCTAAAATCCCAAGACCCGTATTCAATGACTCAATCTCCTTGCATAAGAAACAGTACCATCCTGATACCTAATGTGTCGTATATCACAATTTAACTCCCGCCAAGCTCTGGAAAAATCAGTATCGGCACTAAAGTCAATCTCCCTTTCATCTCCTGATAGGCCATCTCACAGGAATCTGTCCACACATACTTCACACCCTTTTTGGTCAAGCCCATTAATAGAACTTCTATATGTGAGAGGTCATGTATGATACACCTATAGTAACTATCCATCCTTAGAAAAATCCACACCTCAAAAATTTTCTTGGGTAGATCCCATGAAACTATTGGTCTCACCTTATGTGGGTACACTAATACTCATGTATCCCAAATGATGTGACCTAGGAAGTGGATCTAATCTATCCAGAAGTGGCACTTTATGAGCTTATCATATAATTGATTCTCTCTTAGTGAACTCAAAGTGATTTCAAGATGTGTGTCATGGTCATGTCGATTGTGTGAATAAACCAAGATATCATTCATGAAAACCACAATGAATGAGTAAAGATAAGGATGGAACATTGGGTTCTTCAGTGCCATAAAAACAACACAAGCATTCATGAGACCGAATGACATGACCAAATAGTCATATAGACCATACCTACTATGAAATAATGTTTGAGTTATGTCAAATGATCTAACACGCACCTGGTGATAGCCAGATCTCAAATCAATCTTTGAGAAAACTCGAGCTCCTCGGATCTGGTCGAAGTGGTCATATATCATTGGAAGAGGATACCAATTCTTAACCATCAACTGTTTCAATTTCTGATAATCCACACATAGCCTGAGGGTACCATCCACATTATTTACAAAAAGGATTGGAAAACCCCAAGGATAAGTACTAGGTCAGATGAAACTCATTGCCTCTAAATCTTATAGTTGTCTATTGAGATCTTGAAACTCCTTTGTAGCCATCTTGTAATGAGGAATGGATACCGTTGTAGCTACGAGAACTAGCTCGATAGAGAAATCTACCTCTCTCACTAGAGGAAAACCTGGAAAGTCATCTGGGAAGATGCCCTTGAAAATATCGACTACTAGAGGGAAATCCATATGATATATTCAATGTTCATTCAGATATAAACTCGCAATATGGTTTTTCATCCCATCCAACCCACGATGCTCGGGTCCAGCTCAGCTTTCCTGGACATTCCATTCACCCTTGTGTAGAAACAATCCACTCTTTGGCGACATAAAAAAAACCCTATGGTGACAAGAATCAATAAAGGATTTAATGGAGACTAACTAGTCCATTCCAAGGATGACATCAAAGCATTTCATATCTAAGAAATAGAGGTCCCATACAAAGTGACACCCATAAACCTCAAGGGGTATCTCTTTACACTGATGCACACCTGCCTTTCTAGTCCATAATGGGGTGTCTAGAATTATAACATCATCAGATTTAAAAGCAAAGATCCCAATGCTCTCCATAATGGGAACATATATGAAACTATGTGAAGCCCCTATATCAAAAAGTGAAGAAGCTAAAACGGAGGTGACTATAATAGTACCTCTAATAGTAGAGGGTTTAAGATCCTTATCTTGTTTGTTCCGTTGCACTAAATAAGTCTGACTTGTACTACAGCCCTGTGACACTATCTGGCTAGCCTAAGCGGGTCCACCCTACAGTCACTGATAACCCGGGGTCTATATACCTTTTCCATGACCTCCACCTCAGCCTGAGTGGCTTGACGCATTCTAGTTCCCTGACTGGTAAGAAGCTTTTTACCATGATCCTGAATGTGGAGTCGTTGTAAACCCTCAATCACTAGATGATGGTGGAAACGTCCAATAGAAGAGATGTAAATAAACCATCTTACCACAATATCCACACTCAACTGGGTACTATGAACATTGTGGACTCATATTCATTGGCATACCACATTGTTAGCACCTCACTTGGCTACCTAAAGATAATTTTTGATTGCTACTGCCACTACATAAAAGATCCATACAACGCTTCTTAATACTGGTCGAGACAACACTATATATCGGTGTTGAACTACCCTATCCCACACCTCTGAATTCCCTTAGATTATGCTCAGTAATCTGTGCCCGATACACTATAGTAGATACAATAGTCAACTTGAATACATTTACCTATGATCGGATGTCGAACCTAAGACCATCCTCGAATTTCCTAGCCTTCATTACATAATCACCCAACAGAATAGGTGTGAATTAATAAATCTCAGTAAAACAGGAAAAATAGTGCATAACTGATATTGTTCCCTGGTCCAAATGCATGAACTATTGGGCTCAATCGGCCCTCAACATCTCAGGAAAATAGTAATAATAGAATACTGTATGAAAATATCCCCATGACATATCTAGATAATGCTCTAACTGAGTGATAAAATCCCACCATATCTTATTGGAATCACACATAATATACTTCATGAGATTTACCCTTTTCCGAGGATGTGTCTCTAAGTGCTCGAAGATCAAAATCATGGACTCCAGCCATGACTCTGCAGCTTATGATCTGCCATCGCCTGAAATCGTGGGCAGATGCTACTGCTGGAACACCCGCGTCAACTCTTCCATAGAAGTGGAAGGTATTGGTATTCACTAAAAGGTTTTTATGAACCTCATAATGCCTTCATGAAATAATACATCATCACCTACATCCAGTATAACAACTAGTGTCGCAACTTTCATGACTGGAGGATCCACTGGTGACCCATGTCCTACCACATCTAGGGTATGATCATCGCCACACTACTAGCATACTAAAAGAAGTCATCGTGGAGGAATGACTCTATAAGATCAAGTGCACACCTTAGTTCAAGATCATTTTCATTCTTCACGTTTCTATATCACAATAACTAAATAGGAGAAAAAACCATCAAAGGTACCAAAAATGCAGTAAAAGGCATGTATAAACCATAAACGGTGTGTACCCTCGAGCTCTCACATAGGTGTGAACTTCCACCAGCCTAGGCGTCGAAACACCCATCGTACATGGCGTGATAGTCTAGTATATGAAATTTTCTCAAGTCTCCCCTCCTGGTCATGAACTTTTACATGGACAGAGCCACATGGGGTTTACCTGTGTAAAACTAAATGGTGTGTATCTAAAGTACACAACATGAATTTTCCAAACCCCATTATTATATATTATATCTCACATGGCTGGAAACATAATCAAAAACCACACTGTGTGTACATGCAGCACACAATATGTACTAGGGAAACATCTTTCTTCACAAACAAAGGAACACAAGGTGTGTGTTCATAGAATCACACGCTGTGTAGTCTGTGTTTCTAAATAGTAACTACATAGAGCTTCCCAATAACCTCCATTTTTGAAAAGTAAACCAAGGGTATGCCAAATTCGGATTCGTGGGGGCCCATACTCCCCACAAGTCAATGCTTGGCATCCTCCTATAGCATATCCTGACACAATTCAATGAAGGAAAAAACTTGATCCACTAAATTTCAATCCAAGAGGTACCATACACCTCATGGACCAACATTTGGAATCCATCAAATTTGAACCATAGAAAGAACCAATAAATAATTCACAACATCAGTCATATCTATCATCATACCTATTACAACAACATGCATATCTAGCACAACAACTATCACAATAGCATGTAATTAGTAATTCTCTCTAAATAAAATGGAAAGAATGCATTGAATTTTATTTCTAATAAGTGCCTATATAATGCATGATATGGAATACACTCATCTCATTAGGTTTCAAAAAAAATAGAACTACAATAATATCAATAATAACCTCATAATACATGTGTGTGACCCAATAGTGAAATCGAATCAACTGTAATAGCTCAAAATACAAAATTCACAACTCCATCAAGGTAGTTTGGTTTTTCCCTTTATGTTGGGAAGCTACACCCTGGATAAATTTATTACCAAACTATATTTCCATCCTATCCCTTTCTAATATATACCAATAGTAAGAAAAACTATAAAAGACTCCTCTGATATTGTTTTGTAATGTCCTGGATCCGGATTCCACTCAAAGGTTCCCTATACCCGATGAGCCACATGGCCTCAAGCGCATTTACACAAATGATAGAGGATGTCGACTAGTAGAGAGGGAATAGGTGTGATTTTGAGGAAACTATTCCCTCATTGGAAGAGTGTAACATGGTAGAAATAATAACAAAACAATAGAAAAAGCTGTAATACCATACAACAGAAGTAAATAATATAAGACTGACAATATAATAACCAGATGTCATAGCATAAAAATAATGATGTTTCATGTCACATGTTATAGGAAAACATCAAAAATATCTCACAATTTAGTAATTCATAACACAAGAATAAAAAATATAAACATAAGAAAGAAACTTAGAAGCATTGTAAGCCTCAGCTTGGTTCCATGCTCTCCTTCTCCTAACCATCATATCGAGTACCTGAAGAAGGGAATTTTCCCTTATCGACACCATCAACCATATAATCTATTTGGGACCAAAATCATGACCCAAAAAGGGTGTGAGACTAAATACTTATAGGTAACCACCCAATATCTGTTCCAATCTTTCAGTGAATATATATAACATGAAGTGTATAATAGTGAAAGTAATAAGCTAGAAAGTACTCAAAAGTAAACAGTCTTACAAGTAACGGTTTCCATTTTCAATCATTTCATGTTCTTCAATAGTTAAATTAAAATTAATTATAAGTTTCTATATTCTAACTAATCCCAACAATCCTCGTGTAATTTTAAGCATAACAGATACCTCAAAAGGCTATCTAAACAAGTAAAGTGAAGACCAAATCCAAGCTTGTTCTTTTTCTTTACAGACACAATATAAGTAATTCCATTTAATTATTTAAATTAAATATGAGTCCTTCCTTGACCTTCTTCTATAGTAATTCATGTATTACTCCTGGTGTAAAACCACCTACATCCTCCAATCCCTTCCATACGATCCTCTTAGGAACCCGGTCACACTCTACGTGTGATGTGAGTATATGTAAACTGGTTCATCCTTAGATCATATAAATAAGACCCAAGTATCCCCAATACATATAAAAACTTCCAATAAAACCCATTCATGGTATCCCTCATTCCATGAATCATTTTGACTTTAAATATAATCTCAATGAGCCCGACCACTACATTTGTGGATCACTCATGACTTAACATAACAATACCCTCTTTGTGTCAATTTTTCACATCCCTCAATTGATCCATGATTCACACAAGAAATAAGGTACAATAGTCACAAGGACCCATTCATGGAATTAAAAACTTAATCCGTGATTCAACCATTTCTATTTACCATTTTATCATTGAATATTTAATTAATAATTTCATTAGGCATTCAAAGGTTAAACCAAAAGAATATAAATGCAAGCATGGACCAACCTCATAAGGCTTTTCTTTTCAATTACTCTCATGGGAAAAATTATCACAACAAGAAACACATGAAAATTAAACTATTACTGATATTTAGCATTTATAGACTCATGTGGGAACTTATCATATATCAAGAAACACATGTAAATTAAACTATTGCATGGTTCAACATTAAATAACTCACATGGGAAAATAATTCATTTAACCAATTTCATTTTAAACAACCCGGGAAAGAAAAAAGGCATTCTTTATAAGCATCCTAGGCCAAGTGGCCATAAACTATCATCCAAGAGAAATAAACCCATGAGGTGGCCAATAATCATGGTAAACAACCCTAAACATTATTCAAAACACATAATTAATTACCAAAATAACAATAGTCAATGAAAATAGGGAAAATTAATTAAAGGTTACACCCTAAATATGGGTGTGTGACACTCTGACACATATACTCAAATTTAGAATTACTGAAAGTCACATGAACACCTACCTCATACTCGTACGACTCTCCTCAACTAGTATCATCCTCTAATTTGACCTTAAATGGAGTAGATGCAAAAAACAAGAATAAATACTCAACCCATGATAATTTTTTCAAGATAGTAAATCACGAAGAATAGCTCAGGATCAATTGAGAACTCCCCAATGGGGTTCCAACACATCTGACGGTGTTCGAATCAGAGTACGGATGGACAATCAAGATCCAAAACATCATTTGGCGTTGTAGGTTCGTGATACCCAGGTGATCTTTTGTCCAGAAATGGGAAAACGAGGCAGATACACATTTTAACAAAAAAAAACACAAAATAAATCATTTTTAATTGAATATACACACTGTGTATAAGCTTGTTTTCCCATTTTTTCCGATAAGCCTCACACATCATAAAAAGGTCCCGCCAACATGCATACACGGTGTGTACTTGAATTACACAGAATGTAACCCCATGAAATGTCATGTAACATATTTTTAGTCAGAACTTGTAATTTTTTCCTCCTATTTCTTAATTACAAACCGAAAAGGAAATATTCATACCCCAAAACATGAACTTGGTTCTTACAAAATACATGGTTGTCTACCTAGGGTGTTCATTATGACAACTCTATTTATTCTATGTTATTATCGAGTATAGAAGCTCGTTGTGTCTTAACACATATGTTCATGTGGTGGAATAGCTGGGGTTCCTTCTTTATCATGGAGAATTCCATCATTTGGGTCAGGGTAAACTCATTGTCTAGTGAATGGGGGTAATACATGAATGTTATTTCGGTCAGCACTCCCCCCACCATTTTTCCTCTTTTGACCCCCAAGGATAGTGGTGTTTCTAGGCATTCATTGATGTTAATTTGAGGAAATATCATTCATTAGAGTTTATGCAATATTTATATAATATCATACTATAAATAACTTAATATTATGGGTCTTTTAATCAACATGGCTATAGGAAATCCTGAGAGAAGGAACTCATGTTGTTGGATTCTATTTAGTTGTAGGTAAATGGTCGTTTGATGTTTGGGGGGGGGATTAGGATTAAATATTACTATGTTAATGGTTAATAGGGTGTCATGTAATTCATATTATACTCTGGATGGTCTCCAAAGAGTGTTATAGACCTTATGTGGATGTCTAGTCATGTTCATATTGTGACGAGGTTCTCATGTGAGTTTTTTAGAATTTTTTCATAATTGAATTTAATTTTTAATTGTATTTTAATTGTTAAAATTTATTTGAATAGTTAATTATGAGTTTTTATAATTAATTTGTTGAAATTCTATCTTGATTTGAGACCTTTTTATGTAACGTGGGTCTGGTAAAATCTTGGGAAAGAGCAATTTGGATGTGATTTAAATAAAATGGAATGATAGAGGTAGGTGGTCCCTTGAACATAATCCTTGGTAAATGGTTTATTTTATTTATATATGACATTTGAAATGTATCCTTTCCACTTTGGTGGATCAATACATTTTATTTTAAATAATTTTATTATTTAATACTTAATACCTATTAATATAATGAACACTATCTCAAGGGACATAATTTTTCCTCAAAAAGCGACTTGATGCCTCAACTTCAGATGGTTGATGGTGTGATTATAGATGTGTTCCTTGAGATATACGGACAATGTATGGAATAATTAGGTAAAATTAAATGAATGAGATATATCAGAGAAATAATAAGTGATATTCATGACCAATATGTAGATGTTAGTGATGAATTTAGAAGGATTACCTAGGGATTGTCTTTATGGGGAATGTGAGAAACATTTTTTTCATTAGGTTAGTTAATTAGGGAGTAAGTTGATTGCTCTTTTCCCTTTATCATGCAAGAATATAATTGGGGGACTCAAATAATATCATAGTTAGGTTTATAGTAATAGGACTATCCTAGGACAACTTTGGATGTGATATGGGAATTATTCCATCCTTATAGAATTGGGTTGATGGGGATTATCTGATCAAACCACCAAGGTCACGGTATACTTATGAGTACATCAAGGGATGTCATGCCATCTAAGTGATGGGATTGTCCCAAGAGATGAGATATGAATTAAGTAACACATATAGGGTGTATAGGTTATGATGTGGACTATTGGGGATTAGTTATTTCCCTAATGTTATATGAACCCATGAGAGGTTCAATGTGAGAATGGGTAGAAAGGATGGTAGGTGTCACCTTAAAACATTGATAGCTAACATGATCTTGTTTTTTTTAGTAGATTGTGAACATAAAGTATGGAATATATGAAGGGATTTAGGTTCTTCACTTTTGAGGCCATCCTAAGATATATGGTATTGGTTCAGGCATGTATCCAACTCAAGTAGTTGACTTGAGGTTCTAAAGAGGATGTACATCATGTTGATGTTTTTTATTTTTATATGGTTATAATAAGTGTGTATGCCCCATTTATGTTCATTTATATATAAAATTGTGATATAATAAGGTTACAGTGTGGGATATCATGGTTGAATGTGATATTTCATTCTGGGTATAGTATTTTACCCTCATAATTGAATGATATTTCTCATGTATCTAGGATAGGATGGGTTCACACTTTTTAGATATTTTCATGTTCTCAAGTGGGATGCCCCTAGGGTAGGATAATGGTTTTGTGTGAGATAACACCCCAAGTGGATAATAGTTCTATCCATGGATATATTTCCCCAAGGTGTCATCTCATGTCCTGAGGATGGGTATATTTCCCTCAGGTGGAATCTTACTTACTTGGAATGGGTATATTTCCCCAAAATGGTTATCTATGGTCAGATACACTCTTGAGTAGGTCAAATATGGTACATTCAATCCTAAGTGTCACATTAAATCATGAGGATAGATTGTTTTATTTTTGTATGATCTTGTGAGTTTTTTTTATTTTGATCATATAATATTGTGTATGAATTGCATTTATAGGTCATTATTTGGACCATGTTAGTGGTTTCCAAATGAGTTATACTCACACCCTAATCTGGTGACCATTGTGCTTGGTTACCTGAGTATCCTTCACATCAAAGGTCCATGTTGTAAAATGTTCTCGTTTTTCATGATTGAGCGGGATGGCTCAGAAAGAGTTAGATATTGGGTTTAAGGTATAACTTGGTATTAGTATAGACTTTAGGGATTTAATTAATTTTTTTTTATAATATAGTGATAATCTCAATTGGTGATCAGTCATTGCCTTTTTGAATCACTATGAGTTTGTGTGTAGTATTCAGTATTATTATAGAATACTCATCTTCTCATTATTATGAACACTCTGGTTATTATTATATATGTTTCTTGTTTATTTCTATTATTGGATGAAATATTATATGTGGGTATAGTATCCCCATGGTAACATCCTAGACCCTCACTATTAGTAAATATTCTTTAGAATGTGGAGAGGTAAACTTGAGGTCATGTAATGATTTCTGATCTTGACACTTTTGAGTGGTTCTGGGAAGGGAGACCTTAAAATTTGGTATTAGAGAATTATGTGGCTGATATCATAAGTTGTATCAAAGATAGTTTGTTTTGTATTAATATTTAAATACATGGTAAATAGGGACTAGGAATGTTCCAGATCTTGTGATGGAACTCAGACTGGTATATTGTGAATACCTTTTCCAATGGAAATTCTAAGTTACCTATGCATTGGGATTGTTATTCTTGTTTTTCACTTTTATATTTTTATGATTTTACATATTTTAATTCAAATTATTTTTTTGATCTTGGGCCATTGGTAGGAGTCTTGTAGATATGAATCATATTTGGAATGTAGGACTCACATCACATTCATGGGCTTGTATGTGACTGATATCACAAAAAATAAAGTGCTTACCTACTAAAAGTGTACAAAAACTTATATAGTGTTTTCTCATATAATTTTTTTTGTAATTATACTCAACTAAACCATGATATATTTATCTATAATAACAAATCATTTGGATACATTGAAGTGATGCTCCTTAACTGTGACTATATAGTCCTTCGGTGTAAGGGATGTATAGTGACCCTTAGTGGGCCAATATATGTATTTATTTATTTAGTTCCAGTTATGGACAGAAAAATAGTTTTTTTGTTTAAATTGTCAATAAAAACCTAAATGTTTTTTCCTATATATATTCTTAGAGTATTTCTTCTTAACCGAATGATATAGTTATGGTCTCTTTGACATAGACCATTAGGTAATAATGAAATTATTTATATTTTTACATGTACATAGATGAGTTTTTGATCCTAGAGGGGGTAGTCCCATATGTTAATACCTAGTGAAGGGTTGGTAATCTAGAGGGGTGTTGGTTAAATAAGTGAGGCTCGTTTTATATGTATGTGAGAACTCTAGAATGGGTGATTTAGAATTTGATTGTTTTGTAACCTTTGAGATAAGAATAGATAGGGATTTCTCATGAGTTAGGACCTATATGAGATATATTTTATGGGATGGGTGGGGAAGCCTAAATCATTTAATTTTTCCTCATTATATATGTGATTTGGGTATTACATATGAGGGTAACCTAATAGAGAGGGGGTTATCTTAGGAATGTGAGTTCCTTATAAATGAGAATCATGAGTAAATGATTAATGTTATGATATTGGATAAAGGGAGGTACTATTAGGTTTTTGTTATAGGCTTTGAGATTCCATATGTTTGTGATATAAAACAATTGAGGTGTTTTAGTATCAATGTTGGTTTCCTTTGGTAGGATAAGTATGATACATGACCATGTTGATTTTGGTAATGTTTTTAGATAAGACTATGGGTTTTTATCCAAAATGGTTAGATATAGGATTGGTAATAGAATGGGTAGATTATTTTAGTTTAGTGATGATTCCCATGTTGGACAGTGATAAGGTGTTTGGACATTATTTGAGTGTCATTCCTTAATCTTATTAGAAAAAAGTTCAAAGGTGATTTAGGATAGTTGAGATTGACATGAAGTGTGGAATGGTTAGTTGCTTAGTTATATGATCCTATATACAATGATGTTAGACTCCTAGGAGAATGAATCTGATTCTAATATAGGGTGTTACATGATCATACATCTTTTGGTTCTAGATGAAATTGAGATAGATCAAGGACTGATCATGTGTAGCCCAAGGACTGATGGTTTTGATAGAACAATTATGGGATTGGTATTCAAAGGTTTATTTGAAATATATAGGTTCTTCCTATGTGATGATTATTATATCATGGGTTAAATGACGTTAGATTTTATGATATGGTTAGTATGGATCATATGTATTGACATTCATGGGTTTATGAAACTTTTTGAGTTTGTTCTAGATGAGAAGTATAAGGGAATGCATATATTAGGGAGTTCGCCAGTGGATGTTGGGAGGTGTGACCATCATTATGCATGAAATTTCAGTGGTTTTAAGGATGATGTTCTTGGTTGGTTTATAATGGGTGGTGTTTAATATTTTGTGTTGTAAATTAGGTATCAGTGAGGTTTTCATGTATAATAATTAAGAGTAGTAATTTATAGAGCATGAGTAGTAGAGGAATGGCCCCCATTTCAAGAGGTTTATGGATGTAGGACCCAAAAACACACTGAGAGGAGTGGGGTGAATTAGGGTGTCAAATTTTTCTTCAAAAGTGATAGATCTTGTCCCCACATTGGTATAATCTTTCTAAACATGTATGTTGGTAATGTGTAGTAATTTAAACATTCACATGTTGAGAGACAACACATCAATTTTACTTAGTTTCCACTAAGGGATAGTCCAAGAAGAATATTCCAATAATATGTCGGTCATACCTAAATCCACTAAACATCAATATATGTGGAATAAAAAATTTCATACACAGTCACTTTGTTCCAGGCACACTAAATTTATGGGATTTTATGGATAGATCATTGCATTCCATGGAACACTTATATTGACTCCCCCTAGCTCACTGCTTTTGGAGAATTCTTACTATGTTTATCAACTTGAATGTCTCTTAAATAAATAGGTATAGAATTCTTTTTCTTTTAAAATCATGAGACTTTTCTTTAAGCATAGTCTTGAATCTATTCACTTGAAGCACATATCAAATATGTTGGATATTGAAACCCCAAAAAAAGCTCAACACTACACTTACGTGTAACACATGTTCCTTCACAACAGTTTTGTTCTTTTTTCTCAATATTTCTTTCACTAAACTCATATCTTTCACACAACCACACCATGATATTCACTTGCTCTGAATGGACTCAAGGATTTTTTTTTCATGTAAGTTTTGTTGTGCATAATTTTTTTTCCCATAAGTCTTTCATGAAGAATAAATACTAAATCTTCATTAGAAATAGTTCTAAGTCTTGAGTGGGTTAGACACATATTTATAGACCTCTATTCCCATATGTGTAAGATTATGACATTTCTTCCTATGATATTATAAGATTTCCCCTATGTGTGTAAAGAAATATTTGACATCGCATTGGGTGCGTAATTCTCTTCCATTTATCCTCATATTCCACACACATTTTAAATATTTTCCACGCTTTTTTCCTTTAAAATATTTTTTATGTGATGATCCGAAATCATTCCTTGAACAAAAAATTCCAAACCACCTTCAAACTTGTATGAAACTTCCTTTATCCATTCTCCAATATTTAGACCCAAAAAATTAGAAAACCCTGGAAAATGACACCACCTTTAATATTGTTGTCTTCTTGAACTGTAAGATCCGTCTCCTTGAAAACTATCAGATCTTACATGTGAGTATTGAAAACAAACCCAAACCAAACTCTATTTACAGTAAATCATTGTTTCTAACAATGGATACCTGAGTCTGATCGATGGTCGGTTGTGATGGTAATGGAATTTCAATTGGTGGGTGATGTTTGGTTTTATATAGATCTATATAGAATCAAAAAATTTAGATTTATATGGTATACTGTATGGAGTTCATTCATTTTCATTACAATCATGATGGTCTTGATGTGATATGACGTTGTGTTAGGTAAATTATTCTAAAAGTAGGAAGTACCATAGCTAGGAATATTCCATTATGAGAAGATATTTATGGTGGGGATCACTATAATCATAGAGATTAATTGATCAATAACACCTTGGTGTATTGGGGTACACAAGATTCGATAAGATTCATCTCTGTGATTTAGTTATAATGATGAGTGGTATATATGTATTTTTGTATAGTGAACCTCGTGTTTAGAGTTAAACCATGGAATATCATTCATAATTCTAGGATAGAATATGTGGAATTGAGCATGAGTTTGTGATTGAGAATATAGAGATTACTAGATGGTGGACCACTGAGAATTCTCCAAGATGAGAAGTTCTATGCTGGGGATTTGGTAAATCCCAATTTTTGTTCCATATTATGAATTTTAGGGAAAGTGTGAATTTTTTATTCTTTTGAGGTGGTTGTTTTGAGAAAAAAAATCAAATAGGGAACTTGAGTGTTGTAAAAACTAATGGAGGTTTATTAAATGTGTTTTGAGGCTCCAGGGTTTTAATGGTTTCTCAAGTGAGAAATGAATTACGTTTAGGGGCCTTGATAAAATTCCACACATGTTTCCAATTGTTCCAATATGGAATATAAATGGGATTCATTTCATTAGGGGTATGAGATCTATGTTAAAAGATAAGGGATAGGGCATCATGTTGCGATTTTGGAGGGATGTGTCATAGAGGTTTGGTTGAGGACCAATTCCTCTTCCTTCGGTGTTTGTGACATAGCCCCTAGTAACACCATGGTACTTTTGGGTGAGATATCTCTTCATTTCCTAAACCCTATGGTAATTTTATAGATTATCCTAGGTGTCTCCTTTAGCAGAGTAAATTATTACTTTTTGGTTCATGGTTTCCTTAGGTTTTATGTGAAAGAAGTTATGCATAAAGGCTATTTTAGTCATTTCTCTCCTCCCTTCCCCTCTGTTAACAACCTAAGGTTTAGGATATTTCCACATTAATTTTAATGGATATTTGAGGTAATATAATGTGTTTATTTTCATATAATTTTCACTTGTTTATGTCCACTGATTTTATTATGGTTTGGGTTAGGTTGTATTGAAGTTTTTATTAGAGAATAGTGTAAATCAACCAATATGACGGTGATTTTTCTCATTGTAGCTTGTGGGAATCTTGGGATAATGATCACACATTGTTTTGTGGTATTTTGTAGGATGTACATCAACGTATGAATTTTACAGATGGAGTTGTATTAAAATAATGCTTAATAAGGTGTTTTATGATATGTATTTTTATTGGGATGGTATCAGTAGGATGACACATACCTTCTATAACTGGTAGGTTGTGGTCTTAGTGAAACATGGTCTTCAAATGAGTTTTTAGTATTTTTAACTAATTTAATTAAATTATTAATTGTTTTTGAATTGTTAAAACTGATTTAAATTTTTAATTATAAGTTTTTATAATTAATTATTGTGTATTTTTATTAATTTAATACCATGGTAAGTGACATGAGTCTTGGAAAATATTTGGTGATAGATTTCAGGATGTTCTTTATTGGAAATGACATAAGGGGGGTAGGTGGTTCATCCAAAAAAACCCTTGGTAAATGATTTCATTTATTTGTATATATCATGTGATATGTGGCCTTGCTAGTTTTGGTGATTAGACCATTCAATTTAAATTAATTTTTTCGTTTAAAATTAAATTCCTATTAATCGAATGAAAAAATTTCCAAAGGGCACAATTGTGCCTTGTGTACTAACTTGATGTATTGGTTGTTGGTAGTTAAGTGTGTGATTATATATGTGTTCTTACAGATTCATAGACTATACTATTCATTATTATATGGAATTAAATCAAAGAGATGTAGTGTAACTAGGATAGGCCCTCTTCATAACCTCTAGATAGAGGTGAGTGATTAATTGAGAATGATGGCCTAAGGATTAGAATTTTGTGGCCCTTGAGATTCGTTATAGAAAATGGGATGGTTGATTAGGGAGTGAAGAAAGTGAACCATTCTGTCTAGAATATGAGTGTTTAAGTTGGGAGACTCTAGGTATATCATTGATAAGTTTTGTGAGTGAGTACCAACCTAGGAAAACTTATGATATAAGATGGGAATTGCAGTATCCTTATAGAATGATTTTAGTGGGAATTATCTATTGAGGTTAGTGAGTTTGTGGAATTATTATGAGTGTGTTGAGGGATTCTATATCGTATGACTAATGGGTTTGCCCTGATAAATGAGGTGTGAATTAAGGAACAAATATTGTGTGTTTGAGATATGATGTGACCTAGGTGACCTAGGTGGGTTCGCTAGTGTTCTGTTAAAACATGATAGGTTCAATTTTTCAGTGCATAGAAATGATTATAGGTGTCACCTTAGTACCAATATCACTAAATTTGGAATGTTTCTATTATGATGATGGTGATTTTCTAGTGTGTATACTCTAATGGGCTCTAGCCTATACAATTGGGAGGCCGACATGGGAGATATGAGATGGGTTCACTTAAGTTGTTGACCCAAGTAGTTGACTTGAGGTTTCGGGGAGGATGTACCCTAAGATTATGTGTGGAATTTTCATGAGGCTTTGGGAATATATTTTTCCCTTGGGGAGTTCATTTATATATAAAATTTTTATATACTAATGTTTTGGGTGGGATACTGTGGGTTTATATAATACCTGGTTTCATGTAGGGGATGTGACCCACTTAGTTGTATGATATTTATCATGTTTCTTAGACTGGGTGGGATCCCACGAGGTAAATATATTCATATTCTAGGGTGGGATTACCCCTAGTTAGGATGATATTTCTAGGTGTTCTATGGCCCCCATGTGGATTATAGTTTTGGGGACTGGTATATTTCCCTAGATTTATTATCATGTTCTGGGAAGAATATTTCCCATTGGTGGATTCTTACATTTCTAGGATAGTTGTATTTCCTTCGAGAGGCTATCTATTGTTGGGAAAAATCCCTCAAGTTAACATTATAGTATTTTTGTGTTGATTGTGTTTATTGAAAATGAATGTTTCCTTTATTATTTTTTGATTTCAGATATATCATTGAGATGGTATATTGACAAATATCCAAGACGGATGAATGAATACCAAGTGGTATAGAAATTTGTTTACACAAGGTGATGTTGTTTCCTACGGTTTTCCAAACTTTTAGGGTCCAGAATATGGATTTTGAATTTCATCCCAAAATTTGGATATTATTTAAGGTCATATGAAGATATGGTAAAGACATTAATTTTAAAAATTTGGGCTTTATGAAGACTATTTCTCAAAGGATCAAATAATTCTTATGGTGATCTTCCTGACTAAGACGAGCATCGCGAATGAAGAAGGTGATGAGCATCGCTAATGGATAATCGTGGTGCCATGACGGTTTTTGACTAAATGATCTAGGATTATGAAAATCATCATGAATGATAAATTTCCATCGACCTTTTCAAAATAAGGAGCATCATGAAGGAAATAAAGGAGCTTTATGTAATGGTGTTGATGTGTCTAGAAGGTTCTGTAATTGGTGGAATTGCATATAAATAGGCCTCTACCCCTTTCATAATATTGATCAAGAATCAATGGGAATTATATGTCTATGGGTTTGTAAAGGTGGTTTGTGAAGTTGGTTTTGGTGAGAAACCTCACTAAGTCTATTACAGTAAACCAAATGGTTTGATCATTGTGAAAGAAAGGAATTCATGAAGGAAACCAAAATCCGACCAAAACTTGTGATATTCATGAAGGATATTTGAGCTTCGTTAAATAAGTGATCTTCACGAATGAAAGAGATTTGAAAAGGATATGTAAGCTTCACAAAATGATGGAGCTTCGTGAAGGCTAGTTGAGATTTGAGAAAGAGGTGTGCATCACGAAGGCTATGAGATCCTCGTGAAAGGTAGGAGCTTTCTGAAAGGCTATCTGAGCTTCACGAAAGAGGATATTCATAAAGGACGTGAGCATCATGTAAGTTATTCAAAAGGCATTTCCCATTATAGTTGTGGTGAAGTGGTATTCATATATTGGATGAAACTGGACCTTCAACAGATAATCCATATACAACATTGGATGTATTAATTAGATGTAATGAAGGAACCTACATGTCTATAAACTATTTGTGAATCCCTTCAAAGAGTAGTGAGAAAACGAAGAGGAATACAATGATCCTTTCCATGAGAAGGGAGCCAAATAATGAGACACAGGGAGTGACACTTGGAAATGAAGTGAGAATACCCAAAATATTATAAATGAAATGAGCCTGGGAATATAAGTAATCTAGCCCAAACCTTATAATTGGATGTGAGCTTTAGTGTATTTGGTACATCAGCACATCATCATTATATGATCCTTGGATTTAGCCTAGTGAGGGTGAACCATGGAAAATAATTATGCTATGTGAATGATTTATTTTCTATTCATACATTTCTATTGGAGAAAAAGATATGTGTGTTTTTTTAATGATAAAACAAGATCTTAAGGGGTAGTAATTTTAATCTTCTATACACTAATTCACCCCCCATCAGGGTATTTTATCTAGTGTACCTAACATTAGGTATAATAGGAATGTTTAAAAGCCAATAGTTCTCTATCTGTAGAATAAATAGAGGTGGTAAATCACAAAGGAATTTAAATATTCTACAGATACAATTTTCAATTATGGATGAACCATATGCATAACTACTTATAGTCTTTGTTAATGGTTGTCCTTATAGCAGTGATGCATGGTATTTAATCTATTATTGACTGTGGGTCTTTATCAAAAGTTTAAATTAGGTAATTCGATGTTGATGAAAAAAAGGTTCAATGATTTAGGGAAATCCCTATCAAATTAAATTTATACAAAGTTTATGTGATGTAAATCACCACATGCTATGTGGAATAAGTTGATGAATAATTTTGAGGGTGACTCAAAAGTTAGAGATGCAAAGATGTAGGTTTAATGGAATAAATATGAGGATCTCAGAATAAACCCTAACGAGTTTATTAATATATTCTTAGATTGGGTAAATTTGGTTGTGAAAGACGTGGGTGGTCTTGGAGAATTCATTGAACATATAAATATTTTGAAGCATATCTTGAGGAAATATCCAACTTGGTTCAATCTAAAAGTTTTAGTATTAGGAGATAAAGATCCAAAAGAGCTGACATTGGATAACTTTTATAGTACCCTTGTTGAATATGAAATGTGAAATGATGATAATAATGTTGTGGAAAAGTGTAAATCCAAAGAGGTGGCATTTAATTCCATGAAGAATATCTCTATTGAATATGGCCAAGAAGATGAAGAGACAGATGAGGTGATGTCATTTCATTCCTCAAATCTCTAAAGAGGAAAAGGAAAGTTCATAGGTAAACATCCAATTGCATAATTTCTATGTGGGATGGTTTTAAATCATGCATCAAGGTTCCCAAAGAAGTTTTAATATAATGAATAGGATGAAGTTGAAATTCCCATGAAGAATTCTTCAGCCTACGTGAAAGGAAAGAAAAAACATTAATAGAAATTTCTTCAAAAAAAGAATCCCTTTTAAAGAGAAGATGAAAGTTCATGATAATCTAAGGAAAAAAGAATTGAATGATTTTAAGGATAATGAAGTTGATTCTATGGTGAAAGTTGATGGAAATTATATAATAAAAGAAAAAAGTGATAATGAATAGGGTGATGTTGAAGGAAGAGTTGAACTTCAAGATGAAATTGAAGCTTATATTGGAGAAATATAAGTGTGGGGAGACAAAATGAAGAAATATTGGAAATTTATTTTTGATTCAAAAAATTAAATGAAACTGTAGGAAGAAGATAAGTCTTAGATAAATTAAAAAATTGAAAAACTGAAGTCTTTAATTCCATAAAGTTCTAACATGGTTATTGAGTACAAGCTCAAAATTCAAGAACAGTAAAGAGAATTTGATAGTTTGAAAAAAACTAGAAAATAATATTTTGTTATATCAATCTCACAGTTGAATTTAGATTGGTGTACACTGAAAAATATTAGCAAGAGTTATTGAGATATATAGATGTAGATTTAGCCGGATCAGCAGATGACATAAAATCAACGTCCGGGGGTTCTTTTTATCTTGGTGGATTGTGTATTTATTGTCTGTGAATGAAAAAATATTTTATTTCCTTAAGAACTAAAAAATCATAGTATATAATGGATACTCAAGTGTTCATGAAATTATTGTGGATGAAGCATCATCATGATGATATAGGCGGGAAAGTGAAGTCTCTGATTGGAATCCATTGTGATAATTAAATTGTTATAAATCTTATAAAAAATAAATTCAATCACAAAATGACAAAGCACATTGAAATAAAGTATCATTTTATTAAGGAGAAGGTGGAACAAGGTATTGTGAAGTTGGATTATGTGCCTATAGAATAATTGGTTTTAGACATTCTGATAAAGGCCTTACCTAAAGAATCATTAGAATAGTGTATAGTAGCTTTGGGAGTTCAGTTGACTCCCCACACAAGATTTTTTTTGGATATGGGACCCTCCCCCCTCCCTGAGGTATGGTGTGTTTCTTCCAAATGTATTGATCTGTGTTCTTTTCCATATTGTGGACTATAATGACTTTACCTTCAGGTTCATTGATGAAGTGGCCATCGGGTTCATTGAAAAGGGGGGAGAAATTGTGGATATAAAATGGAGAACGTGTCTTTGTTAAGACACGGGGAGAAGCTAACAGGTGGAGCAGTGAGATAGTGGGAGCAACAATATAGGGGGAGTTTTAAATCTGGAAATGCTGAAGGTGATCGATAAAATTATATATATGATGATAGATGGAGTTTGTGACGAAATTAGTTTTAGAGGTTTTGGAATTAATTTTTTCATTGATGAACTTTTCATGCTACTCTTGTTTCTCACATCAAGCATAGCTCATGTGGGATTAGAGTATGTTTTGATTAAATATTTGATCGATATCTCAAACACATTAAGGTAATTTTTGAAGAATATGTAAAAAGATTCAAAGGAGTATCAAAATGTGAAGAATTGTCAACAAACCCAAATGGGGATATTGATGGGAAAAAATCTCAATGTAACATTGTAGTATTTTTGGGATGATTGTGTGTGTTTAAAATGTGGGTTTCCATGATCAATTGTGGAGTTCAGAGATATTTTTGACACGGTATGATGACAAAGATCCAAGATGAAGGAATGAGTACCATGGAAATGCACAGAAATTTTCATACACATGTTGACACCATTTCCCAGTGTTTTCCAAATTTTTGGGGTCCAAAAATTGGTGTTTTTATTGCGCCAAGAATGTTTTATATTCTTTAAGTCCATATGAAAATATGATAAAGTCACGAATTTTGTTAATATGGGCCTAATTAAGAGTGTTTCGCTAAGGATCAATGAATTCTAAAGGATAATCTTCATGAATATGAAGAGCATCGCGAATGGGGAAGGTGAGGAGCATCGAAAATGGAGCATTGTGGTGCTACAATGGTTTCTAACGTAACCCTCCAGGATTATGATAAGCATTGCGAACCGGAAAATTCGATTGAACTTCATGAAATAGGGAGCACTATGAAGGAAATGAGGGACCTCTGTGAAATGGTGCTAACATGGCTGGAATGTTCTATAATAGGTGGAATTGCCTATAAATAGGCCTCTACCCCCTTCAAAAGAATGATCGAGACTAAACTAGAATTCTAAGTCTTCTGGTTCATGAAGGTGGTTCTGGCGAGAAACTTCATGAAGGATATTATAGACAATTTAATGTTTTGAGCATCACAAAATTAAGGAATTTGTGAAGTAAATTAAAAGCCGACTGAAAATTTTATGCTTCATTAAGGCTAGTGGAGCTTCATGAATGAAGTAAGATTCACAAAAGAATGATCTTCATAAAAGAAGGAGCTTCATGAAATCTAATAAATCTCTTAGAATGGAAGGAGAATCGTAAAGTTTAGTTTATCTTTGAAAAAGAGGTGTGATTCGTGAAGGTTAAGAGAGCCTCATGAAAGATAGGAGCTTCATGAAAGGATATTTGAGCTTTACAAAAGAGTAGGTTCGTGAAGGAAGTGAGCATCATGAAAGTCATTCAAATGGTATTACCTAGTACATCCATACTAAAGTGGTATTCATATATTGGATTCAAGTGGAACTTCAATAGAGAATCCATATAAAATAGAGGATGTATTCATTATAGATAATGAAGTGGCCTACAAGTCCATAAACTATGTTATAATCCATTCCAAGATAAGTGAGTAAAGGAATACGAATACAGTTGATCCTTTCCACTGACAATGAGCCAATGAAAGAGACATAGGGAGTGACCCTTGGGAATGCGGTGAACAGACCCTAAATCTTGTAAAAGCAGTGATATTGGGAATAGAAGTGATCTAGGCCAAACCTTGTAATTGACAGTGAAATTTAGTGGATTTGGTACATCGGGACACCCCCCATGGTATTTGACTTAGTGGACCTAACAATTGTTATCAGAGGAATGTTTGAAAGTTGGTAGTTCTCTCTCAATAGAAGAAAAAGATGTGGTCAATAATAAAGTAATTATGATCTTTGATAAAAACAATCTTTCATTATAGAATAATCATATGTATCACTACATCTAATCTTTAGGAATGAATGTCTTTATAGTAGCGATGCATGGTATTTCAGCTAGAATTGACAGTGGCGCTTTATCAGTAGCTAAAAGGAGGGAATTAGATGCTGATTACATAGGGATCAATGATTTAGTGGGAGAACTATAAAATGAAATTTATATGAAGATGATTTAATTTAATTCATCACATGCTATGTGGAATAATTTGATGAATATTTATGAGGGTGACACAAAAGTCAGAGAAAAAAATCTTCAGTTTCTATGGAATAAGTACTAGGATCTCATAATGAACCCTAATAAGTCTATTGATACATTATTTGACCAGGTAAATGTGGTTATGGAATACATGTGTGGTCTTGGAGAAGTCATTTAAGATATAAAGATTGTGAATCATATCTTGAGGAAGCTTCCACCGTGGTTCAATTCAAATTTTTCAGTATTGGAAGGTAAATATCCAAAAGAGATGACATTGGATAACATGCATAGTACCCTTATTACATATGAAATAAGAAATTATAATAACGATGTTGTGGAAAAGGGTAAATCTAAATTGGTGGAATTTAAGGCTATAAAAATCTCTCCATTGAATATGGAAAAGAATATGAAGTGATAGATGAGGTGATGTCATTTCTTTACTCAAATCTCCAAAGAGGAAAAGGAATGTTCAAAGGGAAACATCCAAATGCATGCTTTTGATGCGGGAAGGTTGGAAATCTTGCATCAAGGTGCCCGAAGATGTTTCAAGAAGATGAAGAGGATGAATTTTAAATTCCCATGAAGAAGTTCTCATCCTTTATGAAAGGAAATAAAAACATTATGATAAATTTCTTCAAAAAGAAGAATCTCCTTTCAAGAGAAGATGACAGTTCCGAATAATATAAGGTAGAATAATTGGAGTACTATACAGATTATGAAGCTTATACTATGGTTTCATTTGTTTCAAATTCTGTAATAAAAGAAGAAAGCAAGAATGAATAAGTTAAATTAGAAGGAACAGTTAACCTTTGGGTTGAACTTGAAACTGCTCTTGAGGAAATATATTTTTGGAGATCCAAAATGAAGAAAGACAATAATGTGGTTCATAATTCCAAACATTATATGAAATAGTAGTAATTAGAGAAGTATGATCTAAATGAATAAATAGATAAACTTAAGCCTTCAATTCCAGAATGTTCAAATATAGTTATTCAGTTAAATCTCAAAATTATAGAAGAGAAAATAGAAATCAATAGTTTAACTGAAACTAGAAAAGAATAATTCGGTATATCAAGGGAATAGTTTACTTCAGTTTGATGTACACTGAAAAATATCATCATGATTTATTGGGATATACATATACAAATTATCTCGGGTCAAAAGATGATAGAAAATCTACATCAAGAGGAGATTTCTATATTAGTGGATTGTTTATTTCTTGGATAAGTAAGAAACAAGATTTCACATCATTGAATTTTTTTGAAACTAGGTATATTGTGGCTACTCATGTTTCCACATAGTTATTGTGGATAAAGTAGTAGCCTGGTGATATGTGAGTGGAAGTGAAGTCTTGTATTGGAACCCATTGTGATAATTCATGTGCTATAAATCTTAGAATAAATCTAGTCCATCTCTCAAGGAAAAGTCACATTGAAATAAATTATTATTTTATTACTGAGAAGATGGAGAAAGGTCATGTGATGTTTGAGTGTATTCCTATAAAACAACAGTTTTGTGGACATTCAGATAAAGGCCTTACCCAAAGAAACATTTTAACGGCATAAACTAGCTCTGGGGGTTCAGTCGACTCCCCGCACTTGAAAAACTATGTATGTGGGACCCCCTCCTCCCCCCCCGAGGTATGGTGTTTTTTCTAATGTACTGATATGTGTTATTTACTCTATTACATACCATAAGGATGTGACCTTTGGTTTATTGATGAAGTTACCTTTTGATTCTTTGATAAAGGGAGGTAAATTGTGGCTACAAAACAGATAAATATCGTAGTCAAGACATGGGGAAAAGATGACATGTGGATAAGCGAGATATGGGAAGCAATGAGATAGTGGTAGTTCTAAATCTGATGATTCTAAAGGTGATCAATCGAAGTATATATATCATGATAGATGGAGTTAGTGATGAAATTAGTTGAGATTTTTTTTAATGAAGTGATTAATTGATGAACATATCATGTTACTCTTGTTTCTCATGTCGATAATGGATCATGTGGGCTTGGAGTATGTGTTGAGTAAATATGTGATCATTATATCAATTGCATGGAGTGAGTATTGGTAGATTATGGAAGAAACTTCAATGGAGTATTAAAATGTGAAGAATTATCAAAAAACACAAAATGGGAGATTGTTGGGAAAAAATCCTTCAAGGTATCATTGTAGTGTTTTTGGGTTGATTGTGAATTTTGAAAAATTGGGTATCCATGATCATTTGTGGAGTTCCAAGAGATTATCCACTTGGTATGTTAACAAAGATACTAGATTAAGGAATGAATACCCTAGAATCAGTATTGAAATTTTTGTACACTAGGTGATGCTATTTCATAGTGTTTGCCAAATTTTTGGGGTCCAAAATTTGGAGTTTGGATTGCATTGTGAAATTTGGATTTTCTTGAAGTCCATATGAAAATATGGTAAAGGCATGAATTTTGTGAACTTGGGATTCATGAATAGTGTTTTTAAAGGATGAAATAATTATGATTGTAATCTCCGCATCTATGATGAGAATCATGAATGACGAAGGTTAGGAGAATCACAAATGGGGCATCGCGTCACCGCAAATGTGTTTGATGGAATGCTCTATGATTAAAAAAAGCATCACGAATGGGAAATTTCTATGGAGCTTCACAAAACTGGGAACACCGTGAAGGAAATGAGGGAGCTCTATGAAATGGTGTTGATGTAGATGGAAGGTTCTGGAATAAGTGGAATCGCCTATAAATATTCTTTTACCCCCTTCAGAAGATTGATCGAGAATCAATGAGACTTGTATGTCACTAGGTTCATAAAGGTGGATCACAAAGGTGGTTCTAGCAAGAAACATCGTAAAGTCTATTATTTCCAACCAAATTTTTTGAGCATCACAAAATCAAGGAATTTGAAAAGGTAATGAAAAGCCAACTAAAACATCTGAGCATCATAAAGGCTAGTTGAGCTTCGCGAATGAAGTGAGATTCGCGAAAGAAGGATCTTCATGAAGGCTAAGTTAGTTTCTCAAAATTAAGGACCTTCATGAAGGATATTTGATATTCACAAAAGAGGTGTGCTTCGTAAAGGATAAGAGAGCTTCGCAAATGGTAGGATCTTCATGAAACTCTATTCTACTTTCTTGAAAGAGGATATCCATGAAGGTAGTGAGAATCATGATAGTTGTTCAAAAGGAATTTTCTAGTACAACTATGGTAAAGTGGTATTCATCTATTGGATGAAAGTGGATCTCCAACAGAGAATCCATATATAATAGAGGATGTATTCCTTATAGATAATAAAGGGACAGACAAGTCCATAAACTATTTTTGAATACCTTCCATGATTAGGGAGAAATGTAAGAGGAAGACAGTGATCCTTTCCACTGGTAGTGATCCACATAAAGATAAATAATGACTGAACCTTGGGAATGAAGTGATCAGAACCTAAATCTTGTAAAGGCAGTGAGCCTCAGCATTGAAGTGATATCACCTAAACCTTCTGATTGGTAGTGAGATTTAGTGGCTTTGTTACATTGGCACATCACTATTGTATGCTACTTGGTCATAGCCTAGTGAGGATGAACCAAGTAAAATAGTTGTGTCATGTGAATGATTTCATTTCTATTCATAAATTACTACATGAGAAAGATATAAGTGTGTTTTTTATCAATGAAATAAGATCTGAAGGGGTAGTAATTTTAATCTTTCATATCCTAATTCACCCCCTCCCCCTCAGGGTATTTGACCTAGTGGACCTAAAATCTATTCTAAGAGACACTTCGACATTATCTAAAGTAAGTACAGTCAATATTTGGTGTCGTATTCAAACATGAGGATTGATGGTGTTATTTTATTCTTCTTCCACAAAGTTTATTTTGATTATGATCATATCATATATCGTATGCACTAAATTTAATGGTCATGTTAGGGACCATATTAGTGCTGGACTAATGAATATTACTAACACCCTTCTCAAGTGTCCATAAAATTCTAGTACTCGAGAAACCTTCACTTGTTTGTAGGTTAAGGTTAGCCATTGTCTTAATGTTTCATTATCAAGTAGGATAGTTTGGATAGACTGGGAGACTTAGTTTGAGTTATATCTTCGTATTAGTAAATCCATTATGAATTTTATTAATTTATTTTTGTATTATAGTGATCATCTTAGTGGGTGATCAGTTTTACCATTCTATCATGACCTTGAGTCTATATTCTATATTCTATATTCTTATAGTATTCCCATGTTCTCTTTATTATTCACACTCTAGTTATTATTATAGATGTTTCTGGATTATTTCCATTGTTTCATACACTCTAAAATAAGGGCATAGTCTCCTCACAGTAGCACCATAGATTATCATTGTTAGTCAATATCCTCTGGCATATGGGGTGTTATTCATGAGTTCATATAGTGACTACCTGTCTTGGAACTGTCCAGATGTACAGGGTGGGGGACATTACAAATTTTTACCATGTATGTGATGGGAACTTTAAATTTTCTTGTATTTTTTTATCATTGTTTTAGTCTTATTATATGATTTCATAATTTATAATGTGAAAATTTGGGTTGGATATTTATTTTAGTTAAACCTTATTTGGTTTTTTTATTTAAAACTGCTAATTTAATTTCTCATAGAATTAAAACTTATGGTTGTACCATACTGAATTCTCAACAAACCTATATTGTTTATTTATTTATGACAGTGGGTGAAATAATTCCCATTGGTATTTATTTTGATGGACAAGCACTAGTTTTAAACTCATGGTGATCAATAATGTTCTTCATTCCCAATCCCAATTCGACTCATGTATTGGATCAAGATAAGTTGGGTTGGTTCAAGACATGACCCGAGCTACAATGTCCCCACCTGGGTCAGAGGTAAATTGAGTGTTGAAACCTTTACCTACCTCAAATAGGCCAAGGTCTAGTCATGAACACCCTAAAGACATAACACATACATGTAAGGCCTTATAATATATAAGTTTTCAAATATATACATCACCATCCAACCACAATATCCACAACCATACATTGAATACATAATTAACTAAAATAAACCATGCATGCAGTATTTTTTGAATATCACAACAAAAATACGATGCTAATATAAAATATAAATGTTGAAAATAAATCACACAATATCCTAAAACATAAGTAAACCATGATATATTGAGAATGAAGGTCATCATGTCATTCCAATACCAACTTGAGCACT
The DNA here is from genome assembly GCA_963277665.1 of Viscum album. Lineage (NCBI taxonomy): Eukaryota > Viridiplantae > Streptophyta > Magnoliopsida > Santalales > Viscaceae > Viscum > Viscum album. Next base: position 1,506,585,826 of record OY728121.1, on the reverse strand, counting down.
ACCTATAATTACACCATGACCCTCCCATATGCATTGGGTCAACAAGTTCCATGCTCACCTAAATCACCACCAACTGGTGAACCATATACACAAATAGAACATGTGTGTAAATAAATCCCATAAAGGGTTGAGTATAAAAACCCCAATAGGATGCCCCTGAAAACATAAAGGGAAAAGTGCGTCATGTAAACTCACAATCAAGGTATAAATTGTATAGCCACCTGACTCAATCCAAGAGGGGAAGAACCTAAGACAATGGATTAAAATGTTAATAAACCCATAAATAAAGTCTTAAAAGGAGAAAAAACATACACTTATGGTATAATCAATGCACAGAATGAATAAACTACAAATAAATTCCATTCCTCTTAGGAAATACTTCACCTCCCAACTCGTCCTCAAAAAGAAAGATCAATCCACATTTAGTCCAAAAAAGGGGACTAAAATCTAGATCTCTACCTCATACTAGGGGAATCTAACTAAATATTTTCCCATACTAAGTAGATTTCCATTACACCATATGCTAAACCACATATTCCATCATCATCACACACCTCACATGTTGGGTGAATAAGTGGACTCACTAGTGTATCATTTTTCCCATAAAAATACCTCATGCCATAGAAATACCATCTAAATATCAAAATATCAAAATCCAAGATCAGGATCCTAATCATTGTGGGGGGTACGCACCTCACTATAGAGAATACATATATGTCGAGGGATTTTTTAAAATCAGATATGGGTAACTTTCCCCTTATCCTATGTTGGATTCCCCTTCCGCATATCACAAGTTGTAAAAAATTACTCCTCATCCATGATATGATCAAAACTGAAGTATTCATTTTATAATATTCTATATATAGGAAATTAACAAATGGTTAGGTGTGTCCCCGCACACCCAAATCAAATCCACTATAGACGCATAGTAAACAGGATACTTGAGAACTCTGTGCATCTCAAATCCCCATGCATATGTACTATCCATGCTACATAAATACCCCAACCATAGTACGAACATTACATAATTTTAATGGGGTTCCTGCCTCATTATAATGTGTAATTTTTATGAGGTAGTTTCCAAACACTATGAAGTACCTCAGACCTAACTGAGGGCTAGATAGATTAATGAGAGTATTGTCTCTTCCCCCATAAGGGTCATCCCACACCTTAAAGTGGTATTTGAGAAAATATTACTAGTTTAGAGAACCTACACTATACATATCTAAGGGAGTACTAAACCAATCACTGTAATAGATTACATACACCTTAGTAATGATAATATTGCTTAGGGAGTTCCAAAATCATATCTCTATAATGATATCACCTCATAATCATTAGAACTAAGAGTCTGATGAAAGGGCCACTGTGAATTCTTTGAAATTGTTACTCAATTCCTAGTGTCACTCATGCGATGGTACATGGGAGATATGATACTGAAAAATAAAATCATAAATAGTCCATGAGGAGTATATTGTAATAGGATTTAACAAAAAACTATCATCATATTAACTAAACCACATGAATAAACTCCAACTATGGAGTGAATGGGGAGAAGGGAATATCCATGACTTCCTTATTGATCTATAATTACAATTCCACAAACTTGAAACCATGATGGAACCATAGACGACCCAGCTAAACTCATCAATTCTTGATTCATCCATCCACTGAAAAATTATCTACAACTAGAAATGCATACCTAGAGAATACCAAAATCTATATTTCATTCATGGATCCCAAGACATTGTCTTTAAATATTTTCATGGGCTCACCATCCCTACGCTCACTCTAATGCATGAACATAGAGATAAGATTCTCAAATAGCTCTAAAAATATTTTCAATGGACTATAATCATAAATACAACCCCATAATCATAATCTATGTGGAAACATACTTATAATGGATTACATTCTTGTCCAAACCAGACACCTCGATGGAAGAATACAAAAAAACTCCATGAAGGAGGAGGTACACATCATATACCTATGTATAAAAGGATTGTACACCGAAAAACATCCATCTAGGCATATACCATCATTATCTCATCATATAATCCCAAATTATATGGTGTGTTCAAAGTAATTCATGGTGTGTAAGCCACATGATACCTCGAGTCATGCATTCTATTACTACATGACATGTATTGTTGGACACATAGAGTGTATTACCCATGGAATTCATGTTTTATGTTCCTAGGATAATTTATTATCATGTATCTTAATATGTAGTACACTAATACACACCATCACATAGGGTGGTGGACTATGTAAAATGACACCCCATGATTCATGGGCCCAATGCAACACATGTTGTGTGTGTGTGTGTGAACTATACACCATGTGATACACTTATTCATCCCTCGATATATTGAACAACTACATGGTGTGTGTTCTTATCACTAAACTCCATATGATCATAAATTCTATATGTATACACCCTGTGAACTAGCTAGATCTAATTTTTTTTACTAGAAATTGTCCCCCAATAATCCTTTATCCATCTAGAAATAGTGAAAATCACCAAAAAAAAACAAAAAACAAAAAACAAAAAACAAGGGCAGGGAAAAATAAAAATAGTTGTTCCTACATAACAATGAATTAAAAAATATTCAAGGTTCACACACCAATGATTCATGCTCTATCATCAATGCCTTTAGATATACACTTGGTCAGTCTCCTCAGGCAAGGATCATCCCTCTCTACCTTCTCCCTCTGGGCCCATAGTAACAATCAGGGGAGTCTCCCCCTAAACATAAACATGATGGGAATTAAATAAATGATAGAAATAAAATAAAATTAAAATTAAAATAATTATACATTAAAGAGTTGGATTAGGACCCATGATATTATAGAGACCCAAACTTTTCATGCATATATATTTAATCTTTATTGATAAATATTCATTACATTACATTTCAATCCATGCTGGAATAATTTAGGTCTTGTATCTTTGTAAACTATAAAACATAAACAATTAGTTCATAAATTATCTAAATCATATTAAATTTATTTTATCATAACTATAACTCTTATTAGATATATCATACTTTAAACCTTTCTTCATAACCCAGGGAAAGGAAACATAAGAAAATGATGAGCTCAGATTCTCAAAAATGGTAAAAAATTGAGATATCAATGATCATTTAAGAATGACATGAGAATAATGGTATAATAACATGAAATTAACATTTTGTAACCACAAACTATGTATCAATGATCATTATTTTAATTCATGAAATAAATCATGGAAATTCATAAGACATGAATCACAAGGGAATCAAATAACATAAACCATAAAAGCTTCACATAGGTATAAGAAATTGATTTTTTTGTATACACATAAGCATAGAAAATAATTTCATTAGTAGTCAAGTATTATTTCCAAGTATATCATAGTGGAATGGGTTCACTCCCCAAATGATCATATTACTCAATTTTTTCTCCTAAGAATATCACAGTGGGCATAGTCCCTTACTGAACTTTGTGTACTCCCCAATTCAGTCCTTTTTATATCATGATATATCAATTTTTACTCAAATTGGAGGTATATATATGTCCCACCCATCACATTATTAAAATCATACATATGTTTACTAAAATTTCATAAATTATTCATTATATCAAGAATGGTTTTCCCAAAAATTTCATTTAGTCATAGAATACCTCATGGAAAATGAGAAAGTTTCATACAAATATTTTCATACCAAAAACAATCAATCTAGAAAATTAATAAGGACTCTATAATCATATAATATCCCCAGTAAATATTTAGTGAAATCAAGGGTTTTTTTCATTGATGAAGAAAAATACCATTAATCATTGTTAATAAAAATATCCACTCGCTTCTTCAAAAAAACATTGAACTTATAAAGGAAAAAATTTAATTCAAACATACCTTGTAAACTTGTAGATAAGGATTCAATGAAAATATTATTTAGAATGGTGGTAAAATTCATTCATTCATTATAACCTAAAAAACATTACTTCTATATTTTTATTTTAAAGGTCACAAAGTACCCCATTTGGAAAAAAACATATTACATTAAAAACATTTTTAAAAAAGAAAAACATGGGAAAAATTAATTTAAAAAATCATAGTGGAATAGTATAAACCTTATTTAAAATAGTTTTTTAAAATATAGATATGGAAGAAAAAGTTTATTCAACGGAGATAGAAAATTATTGATTTTACTTAAAAAAATATTTTCTGTGTTATGAGTGATAAAGATGATGGAATTTAAAGAAAAAAATTATCTAAAAAAATAATAATAGTAGAATAAAATTAATCAGTTTTATTGAGTGGTAGATTATAATATTTCATCATCATAACATAATAATAAACAAAACTGATAAACAATGAGATTGTAACTTAAAACCCCTTACCTCAGGTTTGACTTCCTTTATACTTTTTCAATACTCCTATATAATAAATATAGTTTTATTATATATATTATCAAATAACCATAATCATATATATCAATCAATATATGATTTAATTTTAAACTTTTATCATAAGTTTATTTACAATTCTTTATTAAAATCACTATTCTCAGTGATAATTGTTTATTTATCTTGTATGTTTTGTTTTTGTAGTTTCAATACACTTACATTAATCATAGTTCCAAAATATATAAAATATTAATCAAGATAAAAATATCATAACTATTCATTATATACATATTTAAAGTTATCCATAAAATTTAGATATATAAAAATATATTTCCCCATTTATGGAGACAGTAGGTCGTATGTACGCATGAACATTATTTTCAATTTTTGAAGGATAGAAAAAAAAGAAATATTAATAATATTTGACATTTCCAAGATCATTATTATATTTTATATATCATATATATTCATAAAATACATCCTAATTACCATCTATATAAAATATAAATTAAAAATTAATCACATCACTTAATGGAGGTCATAATCCACATATGCGTATAAAGGACATTATGATTTACCAAAGGATTAGATGGTAAGTAGGTATAAGTGATATTATAGTTTCAGAAATATAATCATGTCATAAATATCATATATAAACATTAAACCCATCATAATATCCATCCATAAAATATGGTGAAGAAAAATGAATTTTATCACTATGTGGAGATGGTAAGATGTATGTACACATGAGCGATACTTTCACTTCTCATTTGATGGGAAATACGGTGTATAATGGTGATTTAATAATCATAATAAAATTTAAGAATATTTTTTATAATTAATTTATTATCTTATGAAAAATATCATTGATTTATTGGAGGTAATTAAGAGTATAAAATAATTTGATCGGTTAATGTGATTACCCCTTCATTGAAACGATTCCTTCAGATATACTCTAAAGGGATTTCAGGTTGGAATTTTGGAAAAAACCACTATAATGTTTCTTTTGGAGCTTAGAAGAGATTATTTTAGTTTTTTGTCAATATAGAAGGCACAAACTGGAGTAAATAAGTGAGGTAGGAGGTTCCCGTTTATAATTGAATTGAGGGGCACTTTTGGAATTTCTCAAAAATATTAAATTATAATAAATTAATTATCAAACCAAATGCCATAAAATATATAGGGATTATAAGTTAATATATAATAAGTTTTTAATATAATCAACTAATATAATTTATTCATTCTTCGGTCTCATTTTAAACATTATCATTTTGATTAACCCTTAGTTAACCAAATTTAATTTTAATTGTAGTTACAAATTTTTCAATATTAAGGGGTTGTAATTTTTTCTTATAAGGTAAAAATTGTCTGGTAAATGGAAAATTTATGACCTTATATACCCTACCATATCCAAATTATATTATTTCAATATTTTTATGGTTTTTATGAAATTTAATAAAATATTATTTTGATAAAATGTCATTATTATCAATTTAGACACTATTCATCTAATTTGACTTAAAATAAAATAATAAAAAGTTTTAATTTTAATATAATATTATAAAACAATAATAATATTTCATATTGACCTAAAAAATTAATTTTACACTATAAATTGCTCATATTATATCACTTATAATATTTTCAAAATCATTTATTCCAATTTTTCATTAATTGAATAAATATTGTTTTGGCATTGGGTATAAGGTAACTATATAATACCTAAAATTTATAAATAGATAACCATAATGAATATAATTTCATTATTCAAAAAATTAATATTAATATTCATTAATAACTTTTTCCCCTATGTGAACACATAAAAATATTTAAAACTAAGAGAGTGATATTTTGCAACATTATTTGATTTAAATAATATATAAATCATTTCTATGGTACAAATTCCATTAAAATAATATATTTTGAGCCTAATTTTATAATTATTGAATTACCTTTATCCAATAAGAATTGTTATGGAAAATTATACCCATTTACTTATTTTTAATCAAGATTAACTTGATTTACCCTTTATAGGGGTGACAATTTTTACCATGATTACTATTCATATTGACCATAAATATAAGAGGCCTATTTACCAAATTTTAACCACCTAATTTTAAATATTTAACTTATTTTATATAATTTAATATGTATAAATTGTATATATTTATTTTAATGTTACTGAACAAAATGCGACCAAAACTACTTTTATAAAAAATACATTTTAGGCCTAAAACTAGATTTATTCTTATCCTATTCATAGAAAAAAATTGACTGATTAAAACATTTTATTAAGTAAATAATATAAATATAATTAAAATATTTCACCAATAGTGATTAGAAAATAAATCATATGGACAAAAATATTATTCAGAAAAAACATCAATATTATTTTCAAATAATTTTTGTTTTTAATTCTAATCATTCGATGAAAAATGAATTCATTTTATAAATGTGTAGATGATTTATTTTTTATAATTTAGTTATTAATATTCATACCTTCCAATCTAATGTCTAGTAGATAATTCTCACATAATATTTTATTAATGTTTCATGGTTCATCTAAACCTATTGTTGTGTGCAACATAAGAAATAAAATAAATAAAAAAACTAATTTGATATTTTTTAAAAAATAAATGTGGGTATTACATTATACCACCATTAAAATTAATTTATCCTTTAAAATTTATCACTCAGATAAAAATATATGATGATACATCTTCCTCATCACATTCTGTAAGAACCCGGGTTTTTGGAACGGGTCAAAATCCCGACCCTGTTTGAATTTTTGACTGGTTTCTGAGGAACTTGGAGAAAATGCGAAGTTTCTGGAAATTTCCAGACTACACGCCGTGTACTTTAAGTACACGCCGTGTATGTGTAGGCAAGTGACCGACCGTGTGCTCGCCGAGTACATGCTGTGTGATGACCATGTAGTAGTTTTTTACTACACGACATGTAGTTTTGAACACGCCGTGTATACCCCTGACCGTGTCAGGCCATACATGGTGTGTAGGACTGTTGGCTGGGTAGAACTAGGGGCACACTGTGTTCCCTTTGGACACGTCGTGTAGTCTAGCCGTGTATAAGGGAAACACATGGAATGCGAGTACATTGGTGAGGAAAGGAAGAGGAACCACGTACACGTTGTGTACCCCTAGGTACACGCCGTATACTCATGTCGGCAAGTTCAAAAAGTAAGTCAGCGGAATCCTGTCATCTTATGAATAGTTAAATGAACTATACACAACATGTAGTACTAAAGTACACGCCGTGTACTTTCTTTTTTTTCCTGAAAACGAGCAGTAGCCTCGTTTTGAGGTTCTGGACAGAACCTCCTCCCTCAAATCGGCCGAACCTTAAATTGCTTCCCGATTCTTCGTCCGAAGTTAGATCCAGTCTCGGTTGGATGTGTTGGAACCCCCTCGGTAAGGCCTCGATTCATCTTTGGACATTTTGATTGATTTTCATTCTATAATGAGTTATAGGCGTTTGAACAGTATTGAATCTTTTGTAGATTTACCGTGTTTTAGACCAAATTGGCGGGTGTTACCGGAGGAGTAGCATCGTGCGAGTCTTAGGTTGGTGGTGCATACTTCATTTTGTGTTTTCGTGGTTGTTTGGGTAACGTGGCCTTCGGCGTGTTTTTGGGTATTTTGAGCGGGACCCGTTTTATCTGTTTTTTCACACTGAATTGCTTATGGGACCTCTGGGATGCCTTTGGGTATGCCCAGTTACCGGTTTGCATGAGCAGGGCCGGGTGAGGGGTCGTTGCTCGTTGGGGCATTTTGGTCAGGGAATGCCAAAATGGTTTTAATTGAAATATTATTAATATAAACTGTTTAGTTTAATTTATTAATGCTTGATATAAATTGTTAGAGGCATTTAAGACCTCAGTGCTGGTATGAGACAACACCTGGTATAGTGCAATTCAACTGTTTAGTTGGTTTTTCTTGTTTATATTTTCTGTTGAATATATTATATATGAAATTTTTGAATTGCATCTACTGGACCCTTTGGGATGTGTTGGGCTTGGCCCGATTACGCTTGAGTGATGTTGATGAAAGGTTGGGGCTTTGCCCGAGTCACTTTGGGTGGTTTAGACCACGAGATTGGGCGTCATGGACGTCGGCTTGAGGCAGTACGACTGTCAGGTTGGGCCTGACCCGAGATACTAGGATGGCGATGCCATCGGACTTGAGTGACATGGTCGCAGGGACACGAGGTGTTAGACGTGTTGGTGGCTTAGGACTATTTTGGTGATTACCGCTCACCTGAGACTTTGAGTAGTGTGCACACAGAGATACTCCGTGATGAGGTAGTTTTGACCACTCATGTGGGTAGAGGCCCCCGTAGATGTGGTTAGGTGTTTTTGTTGGGGGTTCTTGCTGTAGAAAGCCACGTGGGAGGTGAGGAGCCTTCAGGGGATGGGAGTGCCTTCAGGACATCAGTACTTGAGACACGAGGTGTTAGGAGGCACATGGTGTCGGGTTACTATTTTTTTTGGGCATGCCTTTGGGACGTCGGTACTTGAGACACAAGGTGTCAGGAGGCACATGGTGTCGGGTTACTATTCTTGGGCGTACCTTCAGGACGTCGGTACTTGAGGCACGAAGTGTCAGGTGGCACATGGTGTCGGGTTACATGATAGAGATTCCAGTATTGGCCGAAGCAGGTGATACTCCATGGTGGCTGTTGAGCACCAGTGGAGTTTGTGTTTATTTGTGCATTGTACTATTTACTGCTTTCCGTAGAAATGCATGACTGCTTAAACACATATATTTGGTACGCACCATTGGGTGGTATCCTAGTGAGATTTGTCTCACACCCTACATGGGCCCTTCAGGACGTGTTCAGAATTTATGGATTTATGTGCAGGAAAGAGGCCAGCTTCAGGAGCTGGGCTGCGTTAGTTATTGCACGGAGATGGTATGGAACTTGAGGTTATAACTAGCTGGGGTTTAATTTGTTTTGTTTACATTCAGTTGTGTATGACCTGCTTGGTATAAATGTTTTACTGTTCTGTATTATTTACATGTTATCAGCATGCTGTTTTGATCTTTTCTGCTGCTGTTGTTATATATATTGATTTCGCTGTTTATCTATATCGATTATGCTTCCGCTCTACGGGTCTGGTTCGAGTCTGCTGAGTCTTTCTTTCTGCTACATCTTTACTATTATACTCGGACCAGTACCCTTACTATGATCCTCTGAGAGGGTATAGCCTCTCCACTATACCTAACAGACCCTCGTTGCTACTCTGCATACTTTGGCGTTCAGGGGAGGTGCACCTAAGGTAGTGACACCCAACCCGTTCGGCACTGTTTGGGTGGCTATCCGGGTCTGGGATGTTACAAAGTGGTATCAGAGGGGTTCTTAACAAGGATTTAGTAGCATTGTTTTTTTGGCTACTAATGATATTGATATTTCTCTTTTTATTTCTACTGGTTTTACTATTTGGGATATGGTAGACTGGAGATAAGTTGTTGTTACTGGGACTGGGTTTTAGCTTGTGCTTGGGTGTCTGCAGCCCCAGGTACGAGGGATGGACCTAGTTTCCATGGGTGGGAATTGTTGTTTTCTTTTGCTCAGATTACAGTTTATATGATTTCCACCTTGGTGGATCACTTGGTGTGTGCTGTTATTGATTGTGATATGTGACCCTTGACCCGGTATGGTAAGGGAGAATTGGAACTTGGACCGGTATGGAAAGGCTACTTTTCTTGGCTTTGATACGCACATTTTTAGGGTATTTCAATTTCATAATTGCACGTATGATTTGTGATGTGATAATACCATGTGAAGGAAAAATCAATTTCCATGCTTTATATGCTTGAAATGTGAATTACTGAAATTCCTGATAGAATTTCTAGTTGTGAAAATGTGTATTCCATGCTTTATATTTTCTGTATAATTTCATGTTGACGAATATTTGGGTCTGACTCTTATGAGAGGAGGCAAGTACTATGGTTGAGTCAGTGTAACTGTCAGGATCGGGCGACTCAGTCGTCGTTTTGAGGCAACATGAGTTATCAGGATGGGCATGACCCAAAGTACTTTTGATACTTGGCTCTGTTGAGGGCGGGTAAGGAGGCCATGAGGCTGGGATGCCGTGGGGCATGTGTTGCAGTGAGGAGGAGTAAGGGTAGTTGTTATGCATTTCCTTTTACTGCTTTCCTTATCCACATAGAATATATTGATGTATATATGTATGGTATGTCTGACCATTTATGGTATTCAACGGGTTACTCCTTCAAGACTCGATGGAGCGTCAGGAAAGAGATGATACAGTGCTGCAGGATCAAGGTCAGAATTTGGTACAGGCAAAGCACAAGTCGCTGGTATAGGTTCAGGGACAGGATCAGGTTCAGGATCTAGTGCAGGTAGGACAGCAGATGGGTTTGGCATCGTTCGGGCCGTGGCTCGACGAGCAGCTCCGAGCGATCCTGGTAAGCGTCTTGCAGGGGATTGACAGAGGCATGCAGGGTATAGAGCCTTCTATGGCGTATCTAACGCGGGAGTTCCAGTCGCAGCACCCGCCGCTTTTTCAGGGTGAGGGTGGTCCGCAGGCGGCTGAGAACTAGATAGAGAGTATGCAGATGACCTTTGAGCATCTTGAGACGCCTCCAGGGTGGATGGTCAAGCTGGCGACGTACATGCTGAGCGGACCGGCGAAGCGTTGGTGGGACGTACAGGTTCAGGATCGTAGGCACGAAGGACTGGAATGGAAGGACTTTGAGGACATGTTTTTCGAGCACTTTTATCCAGAGACGCTGAGGGAAGAGAGAGCTCAGGAGTTGTTGAGTCTTCAGAAGGGAGATATTTTCTTCATGGACTATACAGCTACCTTCACAGAGTTTTCCCATTTTGCACCTGGTATGGTGAGCGATGATGCAGCTGGGGTGAGGCGCTTCGAGGATGGCTTACGACACGCCATTCAGATCCAAGTGAACATTTTCAGGCTGGGTTCTTTCTCTGAAGCAGTGAATCAGGCGCTCATAGACAAGGGAAATGAGGGGGAGAAATCTCACTTGGGCAGGACGATAGCTTCAGGTGATGGCTCGGACAGCAGGAAACGAGGACGGGACGAGTTCCAGCAAGGCAGTTAGGCCAGGGATTCAGCTAGACCACCTCGTGGGAGTTCCTCGGTGATTTGCTTCCAGTGTGGACAGATAGGACATGTTCGGGCACAGTGTGATAGGCCTCTGAAGGAGTGTTGGGCATGTGGATAGGACGGGCATCTGGAGAGGTTTTGCAGGCAGCCTTCTCAGATAGTCGGCAGGCAGGGACCAAGACAGACTGCAGCGTCGGGAGTTGGATCAGGTTCGGTACCAGGAGAGGGTAGTCGAGGTTCAGCTATGCGCGGAGGTCTTGATAGAGACAGTGAGACCCAGCTAAGGGGTTAGTGGTCGGTTACTAGAGCAGCATCACAGGGAGGTCAGGCGTCAGTCAACCGTGTTTCAGGCCAGGTGCACGCCGTGGAGCTGCCTGAGGCTAAGCAGACCGGTGAGCCGATGACAGTTAGAGGTACACCGTGGTGTGGCCGTGATCTCCATGTTTCCTTTTTGGCATGACCTGTAGAGGCATGTATATCTTGAGTGCACGTGGTGCACGAGATCTATGTGGATTGACTACTTGCTTTTTAGTGGGATTGGCACCATATCGGGTGCGTGATATATATATGCATGGGATGCGTAGCATCATGGCATCAAGGATGCGGATTACTTGAGGTGTCGTGGGCATCGGGGCATCGAGGATGCGAGTTACTTGAGGTGCTAGGCACCGTGACCTCATGGAGGTGGACATCGATGCGGTGCTGGAAACATTGGGTGTCAGAAGCGACACAGGAACACCAATGGAGTGCAGGGGTGACAATGTGTCACAAGAGGACTATGTGTTCGGAAAACATGTTAGTAAAAATCTGTTTGCTTACAATTTTGTTCGGTTGAGACTAGGTAAGGCGATTCCTAAGGTGGGGAGCCCCCATTAGGAATTTAGCCGGAACCTTTGAGACTGGGGGAGTCCGGGTTTCTTTGAATGGAGTGGTATGTTCAGTTCCATCTCTGGGTTTCTTTCGGTAGCTCGGGGATGAGCTACTTTAAAGTGGGGATTTTGTAAGAACCCGGTTTTTTGGAATGGGTAAAAATCCCGACCTGGTTTGAATTTTTGACTGGTTTCTGAGGAAACTGCAGAAAATGCGAAGTTTCTAGAAATTTCCAGATTACACGCCGTGTACTTTAAGTACACACCATGTATGTGTAGGCGAGTGACCGGCCGTGTGCTCACCGATTACATTCCGTGTGATGACTGTGTAATAGTTTCTTACTACACGGCGTGTATTTTTGAACACGTCGTGTATACCCCCGACCGTGTCAGGCCATACATGGCGTGTAGGCCTATTGGCCGGGTAAAACTAAGGGCACACCGTGTTCCCTTTTGACACGCCATGTAATCTATCTATGTATAAGGGAAACACAAGGCGTGTGAGTACGTCAGTGAGGAAAGGAAGATGAACCACGTATACGCCATGTACCCCTAGGTACACGCCGTGTACTCATGTCGGCAGGTTCGGAAAGTAAGTCAGTGGAATCCTGCCGTCTTATGAATAGTTAAATGAACTATACATGGCGTGTAGTCCTAAATTACACACCGTGTACTTTCTTTCTTTCTCTTAAAACAGGCAGTGGCCTCGTTTTGAGGTTCTAGATAGAACCTCCTCCCTCAAATCGGTCGAACCTTCAATTGCTTCCCGGTTCTTCGTCCAAAGTCAGATCCGATCTCGGTTGGATGCGTTGGAACCCCCTCGGTAAGGCCTCAATTCCTCTTTGGTCGTTTTGTTTGATTTTAATTCTATAATGGGTTATATGCATTTGAATGGTATTGAATCTTTTGTAGATTTACCGGGTTTTAGACCGAATTGACAGGTGTTATCGGAGGAGTAGCATCGTGCGAGTCTCAGGTAGGTAGTGAATACTTCATTTTGTGTTTTTGTGGTTGTTTGGGTAACGCGAGCTTCGGAGTGTTTTTGGGTATTTTGAGCAGGACCCGTTTTATCTTATTTTTCATACTGAATTGCTTATGGGACCTTTGGGATGCATTTGGGTATGCCTGGTTATCGGTTTGCGTGAGCAGGGCCGGGTGAGGGGTCGTTGCTCGTCGGGGCATTTTGGCCAGGGAATGCCAAAATGGTTTTAATTGAAATATTATTAATATAAACTATTTAGTTTAATTTATTAATTCCTGATATAAATTTTTAGAGGAATTTATGGCCTCAGTGCTGGTATAGGACTACACCTGGTATAGTGCAATTCAACTGTTTAGTTGGTTTTGCCTTTTTATGTTTTCTATTGAATATGTTATATATGAAATTGTTGAATTGCATCTGCTGGACCCTTTGGGATGTGTTGGGCTTGGCTCGGTTACGCTTGAGTGATGCTGATCACAGGTTGGGGCTTGGTCCGAGTTACATTGGGTTGTTTATACCACGGGATTGGGCATCATGGACGTCGGCTTGAGGCAGTACGACTGTCAGGTTGGGCATGGCCCTGGATACTAGGATAACAATGCCATTAGACTTGAGCGACATGGTTGCAGGGAAATGAGGTGTCAGAAGTGTTGGTGGCTTAGGACTATTTTGGTGGTTACCGCTCACCCAGGACTTTGAGTAGTGTGCACACAGAGATACTTTGTGATGAGGTGGTTTTGACCACTCATGTGGGTAGAGGCCCCCGTAGATGCGGTTAGGTATTTTGGTTGGGGGTGATTGTCGTAGAAATCCACGTGGGAGGTGAGGAGCCTTCAGAGGATGGGCGTGCCTTCAGGAAGTCGGTAATTGAGACACGAGGTGTCAGGAGGCACATGGTGTCGGGTTACTAGTTTTTTTGGGCGTGCCTTCGGGACGTCGGTACTTGATACACAAGGTGTCAGGAGGCACATGGTGCTGGGTTACTATTCTTTGGCGTACCTTCGGGACGTCGGTACTTGAGGCATGAGGTTTCAGGTGGCACATGGTGCCGGGTTATACGACAGAGACTCCGGGGTTGGCCGAAGCAGGTGATACTCCATGGTGGCTGTTGAGCACCAGTGGAGTTTGTGTTTATTTGTGCATTGTATTTTTTCCTTCTTTACTTAGAAATGCATGACTGCTTAAACACATATATTTGGTACGCATTATTGGGTGGTATCCTACTGAGATTTGTCTCACACCCTGCACGGGCCCTTCGAGATGCGTGCAGACTTTATGGATTTACATGCAGGAAAGAGGCCAACTTCAGGATCTGGGCTGCGTTAGTTGTTGCACAGAGATGGTACGGACCTTGAGGTCATACCTAGATGGGGTTCACTTTTTTTTGTTTACATTCAGTTGTGTATGACCAGCTTGTTATGCATGTTTTACTGTTCAGTATCAGTTACATGTTATCAGCATGTTGTTGTGATATTTTCCATTGCTGTTGTTATATATATTTCTTCTGCTGTTTATCTATATCATTTATACTTCCGCTCTGTAGGTCTAGTTCGAGTCTGCTAAGTATTTCTGTCCGCTGCATCTTTACTTTTATACTCGGACCAGTACCCTTACTATGATCCTTTGAGAGGGTATAGCCTCCCCACTATACCTAACAGACCCTCACTGCTAGTCGGCGGCCTTTGGCGTTCAGGGGAGGTGCGCCTAAGGTAGTGACACCCGACCCGTTCGGCACTGTCCGGGTGGATGGTCGGGTCTGGGACGTAACACATTCGTACGTTCCCATATATCTTCCTCAAGCTGGTGGTTTCACCACAAAACATTGACCAAGTGAGTAGTCTTATTTGGTATTACTTTCTCTTAATAATACTGAATGTCAATCAATTTTTCTTCATAAGAAAGGTCTTTACCCAGTGATATGACCTCTGATTTTAGTATATGTGAAAGATATGGTATATACTTCTGTATAAGAGATATATGAAACACATCATGAACTTTAGAGAGACTTTTTGGATGAACCAATCGATAAGCAATTGTTCTGATACAATCAAGAATTTCAAAAAGGACAGATATACCTATGGTTTAGCTAACCCATCCCTATATATCACATCACCCTATTCTAGGTAGATAATCATAGGAATACCTAGTCTCCAAATTCAAACTATAGATATTTCTATCGACTGTTAGCACAACTTTTTTTCGACTCTACGATTTTCTTATGTTTTGTTGAATGGCTCTAGCCTTCTCTACCATTTCCTCAAATATATAAGGTCACAATAGATTTATTTATCTATATTCATTCTAGTATGTTTTATTTATGCACATCATACCATATAAAATATCTTAAGTATTCATTTGAATGCTGGAGTAAAAGATATTATTGTAAGAAAATTCCACCAAAGGAAGGTGTTTTCCCCACCAACCTTTGAAATAAATTTATAAAGATCTCATCATTCCTTCTATAGTTTGAATGGTATCCTCATACTAACCATATGTTCGATAATGATAATAAATTCTAAAACATAACTCAGTATCTAGATCCTACAAAATACTTCTCTAAAACTTTGAGGTAAACCTTGAATCTCAATCAGATACAATTGATAGTGGTACACCATAAAATATTACCACGTCATTAAGGTATAACCAATTAATTTGTTCAGGTTAGAAATTTTCACAAATTTAAATGATGTTTGTAACATCTCGTTACATTATTTCATGTATTTATCATCTCTATTTTCATTTCCCTATTTATTTGAGTGTGTTTTGTGACCCCCATGGGTAGAGATTCTTAGCTGGGGGAAATGACTTAAACTTCAAGGATGTATTTTTCCTAGAATTAATGCAGTCTTAGTATAAATGTAAAAAATGATTAATATGATATCATTTTTACTCTAGGTTTACCAAGGGTATTTTTATAATTTTTTCAATAGAATATACCTATTGAACAATTTCAGATCGAGAAATGGTTACACAACTCGAATCTATTATCAAGTTGAGGCAGTAAACTATTTCAGGGCATGGGATGTTTAAATATTGTGATAGAGGTTCACATTGTTAAAATTTTGATCGGTTTTTTTAACTAAGGATATTATTTTTTTTAGCATATATGTATTTAGTGGATTTTAAGTCATTAACCCAGGATTCACATCTTATAATGTTCATGGCTTGTATATTTTTATTCAATTCCCATCTAATTTATTTTTCATTCAACCTTTCCTCCTCTCTCAAAATCTAGGAGATCTCCAATGAATTTTTTGGGATCTAAGCTCAATATGGATTGTTCATTCAGTTATTTATCTTCATTATGGTTTACATATGTCTCTCTAGGCAAGTGATCATTATTTTTATTCGTTTCCCTTGGACAAAGAAATGTAATTTCACTACATTTTCATATCTATTGGTCATGTGGTGTTGATTCTCTTGATCATTTATAAATCTATTGTGTGATCTACCTTTAGAGTCTGACCTTTATTCTATTTGTGGTGTGGCATGAGTGTTTCTTGAGGTACATGTGCTTTTATCCTTTCCTCCAACCATTTATTTTGTAGAATTGATTCTAGAATATAGGTATTGATTCTAGGGCCTCTATTTTTTGACATTGTGTTCCTTTGTGTTAGTAGATCCCATTTTGGGTGTGTGAAACTAAAGTTTGAGGTAGGTGGCTCCGTATCTAGACTATTTTTTATGAACTATATTTCTTTGGTTTTATAAATTGTTTTATAAATGAATTGTCATGACTAATTTGTGTGTGTGGAAATGTGTTTTTGGGAAAAGACAGTTTTCTCATTATTTTGGTAAAAGAAAATGTGTTTCCAAATCATTGTGAAATGATTTTCAAAAAATGGTTTTGATGAAATGTTTTGGAAAATGTAACACATAGGAATCCTTGGTTACATAGGTGGAAGGGGTAGTAATAGGCCTCATTTGTTTATACTGGTAGGGTGTTCACTCATGGGGTGTTCATCTACTCCCTAGCCATATTATTCTAGGGACTTATTACACATTTTGGGAGGTTCACTTACTTGGGTGTTTCTATACTCTCTGGATTTAATGAATATATTTGAATACTTGATGTATGTGATTGTCTATGATTGGGTGTGAGTATTCTAGTTAGACTAAACTATAGTGATCATTTTTATGATGTTAACTGTGATTTGGTTTTTATTGTTTCATATTTGATATGATATGTAATACATTCATTGGTTTGAATTGGTTTGATGTATGTGATATGATTTCAAATAATTTTACCTGGATTATATAGAACTATGGAAAAGGGGAAAAAGTTTTACCATGATGTTGATATTAAAACTATTTTAATATTTTTTCATGGATTTTTTTCTTTAAATTTGAGCATGTAATGATTGTTGTGAAGAGACATGATATGAAGCACCTTGGTGGGATCCTATTGATCATGTTTATATCACACCCTGCCTACACCTTTAGTGGTGCATATACATTATTATTTATTAATATGAAGAAAGAGGAAAGACACCAAAGGGAGGTGGTGATGTTTCTATGAGTTTTATTTGGGCATCTAGTGGTGAGATGGTGGGATTTTTTCTATGCTATCACATACAGGAGCTGTTTTGGTATTAGCTGTCCTTTTCTATTTAAAATGCACCTTGTATATTTTTTAGCTAATTTTGAGTTGTATCACATTTTCTCTTTCCTTTTTTATATGAAATATATTTATTTTTAACACTTACACTATTTCATTCCATAATTTATATATATATGTGTTTGTGTGTGTGTGTGTGTCATGTTATCTACTTTAGGTTGGGATAAATCATTCCCTCTTGTTGTTGTTTGTACCCTGGTGCTAGTCTTTAGCCCATGGGGATTGAGAACACCCTTCAGTTATGTGATTATTTTTGTTAGGTACTAGTTTGAGAGGGTATCTAGGATTATTTTTTCACAGTTTGGTATCATAGTTAGGTTGGTGATCAATTTTGGAAAGTTGGTAGGTTGTACATTGGATTCTCACAATTTGAGAGATATATTGCTATGAGTTCTTGGAAAGATCTTTCCAAGAAGAGACTCAAGTTACCATCGGATATTGGCATGTGTGTCTCCTATTTTAGGTTCTTAATATTAATCATAGTTTTTTCTTTTTTCTTTATGTTTTGACCTAGATTATCTTATTATTTCACTATTTCATCTATTTGAGTGTGTTATAGTATTCCTACAATACATCCTTCACGGATTACATAATAGGGTGAAGTGGATTATCCTCAATGTAATCCACTTCTAGAATAGAATCGTATCAAGGATATCATTAGATAAGTTCATCTTATTGACCAAATTGTACCTAAAGTCCAAAATTAAGTTGTTGAGGAACATCCAAGAGTTGTAAAAGAAAGGGATTGATCATGGTAGTTATTATGTGATAATCCACCATTATTTAAGGGTATGAATAAATCTCATGAGGTGGAGGACTGGATGGAAAATATTGATAAGATATTTGAATTCAAAGATACACCTAAGAATATCAAGGTGAATTGTGTGGAATTCAGACTTATAGGTCTTAGAAATTGATAGTTGTATTCCATGGTACAAATGGATAGAAACCTGTTCTTTCACTATAAGTGTTCCAAGAAACACTTATTTAAACTGATTTTTAAAGAGTTTTTGATGATGTATAAGTCTATGGAATTCCTCTCCTTGTATCAAGGAGTGTGTACAATTTCATCATACACGAATCGGTTTGTGAATATGGTTCATTTTTTCTCGGATATAGTAATGAATTTCCAGGTGAAGGCTTAGAAGTACCTATAGTGTTTATGACCGGATATTAGATTGTATGTATTAATATTGAAACTTTATACCTATTTGGAGACAATAAAAAGGGTAATGATATAATATATAGATGTGGTAGGTAACGTTGGTTATTTTTTCCCTTCTCTTACACCTAATGGTAGCTTCAATGGTTCAAAGGGGATGAATAGGATGTTGGATGACTATCATAGGAGTGTTGGGGGTGGTTCTTATAGTGGGCCTCCTCTAATCCTTCAGTTGTATCTAATAGTGTACCTCTGACTTTCTATTAGTGTTTAATGTTTGGTCACACCATCCATTATTGTTCTTAATATATGAAAATTTGTACTAGTTGTGAAATCTTTTTTCATCTATAGCATTTCAAAGAGTCTATTCCTACACCTCGATATGGTTAAGGATCGTTAGATCTAAAGTCTACTACAGCATTATCAGATGCTTTAAAGACTACAGGGCTCCATCCATTGGCTTCAGGAGTGAATTACCTTCACACCATGGATGAATTTCTAGAAGAGGTATATGCGGGTCTATGAAAAATTAAAGTTATTATATTTATAGCATCTTCAGTAGAGAATAATTTATTTGTTAAGGTGATTCTCACTCATTTATATCTATTAATTTTTTGGATATGTTTTAAATTAAAATGGAACTCATTTATTTTATTTATAGAATTAATGAAACCTCTTGGTATGTGAAAATATCCTGGGTTTTGGAGTCCTTTTGATTCTTTATCAATATTTTATGAAGATTTGGTCTAGGGTTTCCTCGTTCTAGAGTTGTTTCTTTTTGAAATCATCATTATGATGGATTAGTTTATTTATCACCATGATAAGATTGATTGTTTTCATCATTGTGTTTTAATCTTTATTACTAATGTGAGATCTCAGATGTTCCAAGGAGATTGGGATGTGAGTTCTGGTCATATATGATATTCTCACCCAGATCTTAGAAGTTCTTTTTCCTCTATAATAGTTGATCTTTATGACTTTTCGTCGATTTTTTATCTTCCTTCTATTGTTCGAGATTTTCTTTATGGTTACTAGATGATTTCTTTGATATTCCTTCAAAGAGGGAGGTAGATTTTATGATTGATATGGTTACAGGTAATTATATACCTTCAATACCCTCTTATCAAATGGTGGTAGGGGAGCTTAGAGATCTCAATATTCTATTAGATGATCTGATGGAGAAATGATTCATTCAGCCTAGTGTATTGCCTTGGTAAGCTCCATTTCTCTTTGATAAGAAGGTAGATAGTTCACTCTAATTATGTGTGGACTACGAGAAGTTGAACCAAGTGGCTATTAAGAATAAGTTTCATTTTACCTTTGTGGGTTATTTTTTAGACTAGTTATAATGGGTAAAGTGGTTTTTTAAGATTTATATTCAATTGGGTTATCATTTTCTTAGAGTTTGAGAGTCTGATATAATGAAGATGGGTTTCAAGAACATGGTTGGCCATTGTGAAAATATTATTATTTTCTTTGGTCTAACTAATGCTCTGGGAGTTTTTATGTCGTTGATTAATTAGATATTCCATGAGTATCTCGATGATTTTTTGTGGTGTTCATGGATGATATTTTTCTTTATTCAAGATCTAAGAACAAGAATGATAACTATTAGAGTTTGGTTCGAGAGATCTAGTGGAGTCGCTATTTTTTTGAAAATATTTCTAAATATAGTTTCAAGATCCAATAATTGAAGTTCACAGGGAATGTGATTTCTGATCATGTATTATCAGTCGATCTTGAGAAGGTTACGGTTTTCTTTTCATGGGAAGAGTCACAAAACATATTTGAGATTCAGCTATTCCTTAGTATATATGAATACTACCAATGTTTCATCAATAATTTTTCAAATTTATCACCACATTTGACTAGTCTTACTAGTAAAGTGGTGAAATTCATATGGGATGAAAAGTTTCATTCTTCTTTTGACAAGCTGAAATGACTTATAACATCAGCTCTAATTATGATATTACCTGGGCCCAGTAAGGGGAATGAGGTTTTATTATTCTTTTATTTCTATTTTTTTGTTGCATGATTATTTAGTATGAACATAATGTGTATTACATCTCTTTAAATCTTCAAACTCATGAGAATAATTACCGCCACTCATTATTTAGAGATTGATATTAAAATTCATGAACTTAATGTGTTGGTTGAACTATATTTTCAGGGAGAGGATAATAGTCTTTTATGACCATATTAAATTGATCTATATCATTTCATAAAAATATTTGAATCTCATTCAGAGGTGGTGGGTGGAATACCTTTAGGTTTTTGACTTCGACATTTCCTACAACCCAAGGAAGAGGATTGTCATTTAAAATGTTCTCAGTAAAAAAGTTCCATCACATATTGTTTTGGAATTAAAGTATCAGTAGAAATTTACAGTGATGTTTTCTTAGTTTCACCTAGATTCTTATGATGATGTTATAGTGATGGTTATGACATGTTTCCAATTATCATTATCTCTCGTTGAGTCTATTCTATATGATCAGTGGTATAATGAAAAAATCAAAGGAATTTGAGAAATCCTATATGGT
Organism: Viscum album; assembly: GCA_963277665.1. Classification (NCBI taxonomy): domain Eukaryota; kingdom Viridiplantae; phylum Streptophyta; class Magnoliopsida; order Santalales; family Viscaceae; genus Viscum; species Viscum album. Next base: position 1,506,564,149 of record OY728121.1, on the reverse strand, counting down.
CAGGAGACCATTTTTAGTTATTCTTTCCCCTCATATGATTTTATATATTTTTGGGATTGGTTTATCATCCTTTTCTCTTTGAGGATATAATTTTTTATGTCATATTTTTTGTGGTTTGTTCATCCAGAAATTATGAACATTTATAGTGACATGATATAGAGATTTCAGTGGCGAGGTATGAAGTGAAACATTGAAGATTACAGGTCCCACTGTTTCACCTTCCAATAGATAAATGAATAGAATCTGATACCTTTTTGGTTTCCCTAGCCTCTTCTGGTGCTATTTTGTAAATGGGATGAGGTTTCTATGAAATGTTTTGTTATATTTCCATGAAATCCCTGAGGCAGGAATTCTATCTGGTTGGTTATTGATCAGTTGAAAAAGTTGTCTCACTTCATTATGATTAGGGAAACCACTAACTTTGAAGACTGGGGTAATTTGTATGTGAAATATATTGTAAGGTTTCACAGAGTTCCCTATTCCTTTGTTTCATATAGGTATCCTAGATTTACCTCATGGTTTAGGATGAGTCTTCAAGGAGAGATGGAGACTCATGCTAGGTTGATTACAATATATTATCCATAGATAGAGGACCAGATATACCATTCTATTCTAATCATAGAGGATATGATTTTTCATTCATCTTGTATTTTAATGGATTATGGGATATCCATCTGGGACTAGATGAGTTTTCTTATAATAATAGTTATCATTCGTTGATCAGAATGGATGCCTTTAATCCTTTTTATGGTCATCTCTTTAGGTCACCTCATTTTTGGGAAGAGGTAGGAAATGCCTTTGTTATAGGTCCAAGTCTTGTTTAGGATACATCAGTGAGGATTTCTGATATACATCATTATCTGGTAATAGTTTAGAGTCGATAAAAAATTTATGCAGACCATTGGTGCTTTTCATTCTTATTTTCCATTGGTGGATGGGTTTTCTAAAACTTTCTACTCATTTGGGTCATCATCACATTGTAAAATAGGGAATGTTGTCTCTCGGATATATCAGACCTTTTGAGGTCACTGAGAGGATTTTTTTGGGTTTCTTATCAGTTAAAATTTACCATTCATTTGAAAGATATTAATGATGTTTTCATATATACCAACTCAAGAAGTTACATCCTAATAATTCTCATGTTTTTAGTTGGAAAGAGATAAAGTTAGAGCCATATGTTTCTATTTTATAGAAACCAATGGAGATCATTGACTCTTAGGTAAAAGTCTTGGGTGGGAAGTCAATTATTTTATTTATAGATTTGTGGGAAAATAGATCATATTCTAAGGATACTTGGGAGCATGAATCATTAATGAGGGAGAAATGGCCTCATCTATTTCTATACACCATTCATCCATATGAATTATTAGGTATGAAAAGTATTATGGGGGTGTATAACATCCTATTACCTTATTTTAGGTATTTATCATCTCTATTTAATTTTTCCTCTTTATTTGGGTGAATTTTAAGACTCTCAAGGATATAGAGCCTTTGATGTGGAAAATGACATAAAATTAGGGAATATATGTTTATTGGAGAGAATTGAGTTTAGGTATTTATGTGAAAAAAGGATTAAGAGGATTCCTTTGGGGTCTGGGTTGAATCAAGGGATTTTCTAAGTTTTCTATAGAATCTACCTGTTGAATGATTTCACATTGTAAAATTGTTGTGCGATGTGAATATATTATCAGGATAATGTCATGTATTGTTTTAGATTATCCAATGATTACACATCAGGAGACATGTTCATGTCATGAAAATTATGATTGGTGTTTTCTTAACCAAGTGGGTTCTTTTTAGATGTATAAGGAATTATTTGATTTCACATCCTGATCCTAGGATTCACTTCAAATAATGTTTGCAGCCTATTTGTTTTTAAGCATGCATATCTGATTTCTTTTATATTTTAATGTTTCCTCCTCTCTCAAAACCTATGATATATCTCAAGTGATTTGGGAGATATCCTCTCATTTTGGATCATTTGTTTCGGTTACTAGTTTTCACTGTGGTTTCAATACTTCTCTCTAGGTAAGTGCAATTTCTGATTCTTCTTTTCCCTTAAATTCAATTAATCCATTGTAATGCATTTTTAGATCATTTAATTTTTTGGTGTTGATTATATTGATCCTTTATAGACCCATTGTGTGGTCTTCCTCTAGAGGTGGACCATTGTATTAGTTGTGGTATAGATTGTGAGATTCATTAGGGGCATGTTGTTCTATATTCACCACTAACCATTTTACTCTTTGAATTGATTATGAGATGTAAGGATCGATTCTTGTCTTCTATTTTTTTCTTTTCATACTTCTGTGTTGGTGGATCCCTTTACAAGCATGTGCGACTCATGTTTGAGGAAGGTGGTTCCATATCAATCCTTTTTTAGATTAACTATATTTCTATGGTTTTATATATTGTTTTATAAATATATTTGTATGATTTATTTGTGTGTGGGGAAATGGGCTTTTAAGAAAATATAGTTTTCCCTTTATTTTGGTAAAATAAAAGGTATTTTTAAATAATTATGAAATGGATAAATGAAATGGTTATCGAAGCAGGGTTTTGTCGAAATGGTTTGGAAAATGTAGCACAAGGGATCCCTTGTTACTTAGGTGTAAGGTGTAGTAATAGGCCTCATTAATTGATACTATCTTGGGGTTCATTCATGGGGTGTTACTCCTCTCTCAAGGCCTATTGTTTTAGGGAATTATTAGACATAATGGCAAGTTCATTTTTTTGGTTGTTCCTATTTTATCTGTAATCATTGTATATCTCTTGAAACTTGAAGTATATGATTGTATATATTTGGGTACATGTGTTCTAGCTAGGCTGACCAGTAGTGATACATGGTGTGATGTTACTTGTGCATTGGATTGAACTTATTTGTATTTGATATGATATGTGATAAATTATTTGGTTTGATAAAATTTTATATATATTATATTCTTTGAAACTATTTTAGATGGATTATTTAGAACTGTGGGAAAAAGGTAAATTTTTTACTATTATTTTGATATAAAAATTGTTTAGTTTTTTTTCATGCCTTGTTTTATTTAAATATGAGATTTTTTTTATTTTTTTTATGGAGAATTGATGTGGAACACCTTGGTGGGATCCTACTGAGAATTTTTAGATCATACCATTTTCACCCCTTTGGTGGTGTGTAGACCTTATTATTCCTTTCGATATAGTGAAAGGAAAGGTGATTTAGTGAGGTGATGAGTTTTATATCAGCTGTTTCTGGGTATCTAGTGGTAATATGGTTTTAGTTTCCCCACACTATCACATGGAGTAGCTATTTTAGTTTTTTCCATTATTTTTTGTTTGATTGTACCTTCGATATTGTACATATACTTTTGAGTTGAATTACTTAGGTTGGTTCCTTTTAAATAGGACATATATTTCTTGTTTACTCTTCTTCTTTTTCTTCTCATCATTTATATATATATATATATATTTCATGTTGTTTTATTCAGGTAGGGTTAAATCATTCACTATGGTTGTGGTAAATTCTTGGGGTGTTATTATCTAGACCATGGGGATTGGGAACACACTTTGAGTATGTGATGGTGGGGGTTGATTACTGGTTTGAGAGGTTATGTGGGTCAGGTACTTCAAAAATTTGGTTAACTTCATAAGTTTATCGACTATAAACCAAAACATCAATATTCCATTTATATGTTTTTGGGATACTTGTGACAAAATCCATGGTGATTTTTTCCCATTTCCATTCTCATATGGGAAATAGTTGTAACAACCCCTCAGACTTTTGACTCTCAACATTAACATTATAACATACCAATAACTGAGAAACATACTCTAAAATATCTCTCTTCATTCCATAACACTAGAAATACACATTCAAATTTAAATAAATCTTCATAATTTCATGAAGAATTAAGAAAGAAGAACTATGATACCCCACTAATAGCTCCTTCAAATCTGGTATGGATAAAATACGTACACCATTCCTGAATATCGTCATTCCACCATAATGAAGGTTTAACTCATGAATATTTGTCACCTTTTATTATATATCTACATATTCCTTCTATGAATATTTAATCTTCACATGGTTAGATCATTAAAAAAATTGAGAATGATCATATTTCTATCTTCCTTCAAGATTTAATGAACCAGACTTTTCCAGTCCATAAATATTGGATATTTTGTGATCCTCTTCATAGATAAGCTAGTGTGATACTTTAAACTTAGATCAACTTTAACCTTGTTCTCTTTCCTAGGGTGGTAATGTATTGGGGAGTCATCATCCTTAATCAGCTCCAACCATATTCTTTGGTACATGTTCAAATATTTTTGAGTGAAAATATAAATTAATCTTTTTTTATAATTATATATTTAAAACCATTCTCCATAGAGATAATGCCTCCATATATTTAATGGAAGAATTAACTCAGATAACTCTAAACCATGAGTTGGGTAATTTTTTTCATGTAAATTCAATTTTCATTACTCATATTCTATAACCATATCATGTTTCATGAGGAAACATCTCATTTCTTTATTTGATGCATCACTATAGATTACAAACTATTATCCACTATAGTGTAGTATTAGCATATGAATGCTGACTTTACATCCATTTAGTTTCTTAAAAAATTCCTTGTATCCATTAATCCAAATTAACTTTTCTCCCTTCCGAGTTAATATGGTGAGTGGATGAAATATCCCTGAAAAATCCTCTAAAAAGTGCTAATAATATCCATACAAATCAATAAAACTGTGTATCTTACTCACAGTGGTTGGTATGTGCCAATGTTTAATAACATTTGTGTTTGAAGGGTATATATATATATACCTTCACATGAGATTATATGGCCCCAAGATGAAACTTTACAGAGAAAAATATTACACATGGTAAATTTTTCATAAATTTTATCATTACTAATAGTCTTCAATATAATTCTCAAATGATCCTCATGAACTTCCTTACTCTTTGAATAAATAATCATATCATCTATAATGATTATTACAAAATGATTAAGTTAATATATAAACAATAAATTAATTAAATCTATGAAGATAGTAGGGGAATTAGTAAGACCAAATAGAATAACTATAAATTTAGAGTTTCCATACCTTGTATAAAATGTTTTATTAGGTATATCTTAATTCCCCGCCCTCAATTGGTGACATCCAAAACTAATATAAATCTTGGAAAAGTATTGGGATCTTTATATTTGATCAAAAAAATCTTAAATATGGGGTAGAGGGTACATGTTCTTGATAGTTATATTTTTATGTTCCTGATAATCAATGTAGAGTCGCATTGATCAATATTTATTCTTAACTAATACAATAGGTTTACTCCAACCTGAAACACATGGAAGAATAAATCCATTTTCAAGATTATTCTAGAGTTTCTTATTCAATTGTTATAAATCAATTAGGTTCATTATATATAGATTCATGGAAATAGATGTAGCACCAGGTATGAGTTCTACCAAAAGCTCAACATCCCAATTCAGTGCAAGATGAGTAAACTATTTTGAAAATACATCAATAAAATCCCGCACAATAGGAATATCATCCATGTAAACTTTCTCCCCAACTATTTAAAATAAATTCCCCTTTTTAATAGGATTAAAGACTCATAATATGGATGTAATTTCTATTAGAATTTCATTTTTTCATCACACTTATAGGAGGTCATACGTGGGTTCAGAATATCTAACTCAACCTCCCTCCCTCAAAAATTGATGTGAGATTTATGTAAATAATGTTTATCCATTACCTGAATAACATTTAATTAAACTATAGGAAGAATAATAATATTTTTAGGAAACATATTCCCACAAAATTCAATAGGAGAAGAATTATAAACTTGTGATGTGATCACCGTTCCATTATGGGTTGTTACCTTCTACCCAGTAACTCATTTTTTAGGTGGTACTCTAATACTAATAGAAAATATTTAGATATAAAAGAGTGGGTATATCATGAAATAAATAAGACATTATTATATCTAGATTTTATGTTAAGCGTGCCTTTCATCATGTTATTATCATACCCCTCATCAGAAATAGTTATCACATGATATTTCCCTTTGTCTCGGGTCTCAAGAGGTTGTTAACATCGATTATCATCAACCATCAGATTTTTAAACTGGTGAGAATAATTCTTATACTCCTTGCATTTAAAACACTAAAGTGTAGGTGGGGAAATTTTTGGATCTTTTTCTCTGTTCATATCATTATTTAACTTCTTCCCATCACTTCGGCATTCAATTTTTCAATGACCTTTTTTTCAACACATGAAAATTTTACCGGTTCTCTTAAAAAAAATTCCCCCATGTTTTCTTCCACACTTCAAGAATAAAAAAGGATCACGTTATTCTCTATATGGTTTTTCGAATTTATTTTATATTTAATTTTTCTTTTATTATTAAAACTGTGAGATTGATTGGTAACATAAATCTGTATCTCCACCTTGAGAGCATATCGAAAATTTTCATCATATCTATAAAATTATTTTTTTCTAAATCCCTTCATATATTTAAATTTATGAAAAATATAATTTCTCAATCTTACTTTTGGGTTGGATGATAATACTTGAATTTTACCTCACATGTCTTATGGAATTTTCCTCATAAGTACCAATATATTCATCATCTTTCTCATTTAACTCAAGAAATTATTCCTCCATTTTTATATCAATAATAAACGGAAATTAATTGTTGAAAATTTTGATTTTAAATTTCTCCTACTCCATAGATTCAATTTATACTTATTCTCTAATATTCTGGATAATATTCCACTATTGATATACTTAGTCTTCCAAATGATAAATAGTCAGAATAGATTTATCATGTTTCATACACTAAAGTACATAAAATAACATTTTAGTGGTACTAATCCATTTCTCAGTGACCATTGCATCGGTGGACCAACTAAAATAAGGTGGGTGTTGCCTCATGAAGGACTTAGGAGAACATTATTACCACTTTTTCTCATTTGGAATCTAATCATGATTCAAAGCTATGGAAGGTTGTGTGAGCATATCAATAATATTTTTTATTCAAGATCCTATAACATTTGGTTTATAAATTGTTAAATCATTGCATTTTCCATCACATTCAACATTAATAAGATTTTTTCATATTCCATTCATTGAAAAAAACAAAAAATAATTGTGTCAGCAATAATAATCTTAGTGAGAAACCACATAATCCTGAAAAAAAAATTATAGGATGTCAAAATCAGGAAACATTCTTCTATAAATCATAGGTTTAACCTTGTTTATTCAGGATCATTACAAAAACATTAGGATTTATCATATAATTAGACTTATACCTAGGGTTATTACTAATGTCTTATCATCATGGTTTCTAATGATTAACTAAAACATTCTCTAATACCAACTATAATGACCCATACTTTTGAAAAATATATATTTATTCTTAATAAAATAATATTCATTACATAACATTTTGATCCATGCCTTAATTTCTTAAATCTTGTATCTTAGGAGACATTGAAATATAAATAACTAGTTCAAAAAATACCTACATTATCTCTCACATATTTCTTCATAACTTGAACCCTTATTACATAAATCATACATAATAACTTTATTAATAATTTGGGGAAAGGAAACACAATAAAATGGCGATCTCAGATGATAATTAATTGTAAATAAGGGAGATATAAATGATAAAAAATCATAAAATAAGAAAAATTGTATAATAACAAGATCATTAAATTTTAAAACCATACCCTAAAAATCAAATATCGTAATATTAAGTCATGTAATAAGTCTTCATAGTTCCTAATACATGATTCATAATGGAATCAAAGAACATGAACCATGAAATCTTAACATAGGCATAAAAAATTGATTTATGGAATACACATAAGCATAGAAAATAATTTACTTAGTATTTAAGTATCTTTTAAAATGGAATAATAGTGAAATGTTATTACTCCCCAAACCATAATAGTAGTAAAGGATCACTCCCAATACTATCATAGTGGACATAGTCCCTTACTAAATTGGGCCCACTCTCCATTACAACCCTATTTATCTCATGAGTTATCAATATTTACCCCATTCATTTGATGGAGATATAGGTACCCTAATCAAATAATTGAAATCATATATATTTGTGTCACAAGATCATAAACCATTAATCATATCAGAACCCATGAAAACAAATGAGTGCCATAAATATTTCTTCATTTCATCGTAGTGGTAAATGCAGAAAAGGAATGGATTCCATACACATATTTTCATCATAAACATAAACCATCCATAAAAATAATAAGGATGATATACTTGGATCATATCCCTATTAAATCATAATTAAAATCAAGGGTTTCTATCATTTATAAATATAAATTTCATTAAAATAACATTAAACATTCTTGAGGAAAATATTCTTTTCATTTTGAAAAAACATGTTTTTAAAAATATTAACTTATAAAGGAAAACATTTTAATTTAAGATATCCTTGTAAACTTTTAAAGGGATATTAAAATTAGATATTAGTCATGATACTGGTAAAAAAATTATGTTGTATCATTCAAAGAAACATTCCTTCCATATTTTTGTTGGGAAAATCATAATGTAAATCATTTGGATAATAATAGAAATATTCATTTCAAACCATTTTGTTAAAAGTAAAGAATGGGTAAAAAATGTATTTAAAAAATAATATCATAATTGTAAAAACAATATTTAAAACATTTTTAGAATATAAGGATAAGGAAGAAAATGTTTTTTTAATGAAGGGAGAAATAATGTTGAGTTTCCTCAAAAAAATATTTCTAGTATCATTAGTAATTAAGATGAGGTGAATGAAAAGAAAACTTGTATTTAAATAATAAACTGAGGATAAAAACCCCATGAGTTTTATTGAGTTTTATATCATAATATTTCGTTATTGGTACTTAATCATAAACAATCCTTATGAACATTGAAAATGTATCATAAAACCCCTTACCTCTCGCCCAAAATCCATCACATGTTTCCAAACCTCATATATAATAATTATATGTTTATTATAAATATTATTATAGAACTATAATCATATATATATAACCATATATGATTTAATTTTAACTTTTTATCACCATTTAATAAATAATTCTTTATTAAAATCACTATTCTAGTGGATAATTTCTTTAATTTTCAGGTAAGTTTTGTTTTGGTAGTTTTATTCCTTACATTTTGACCATATTTAAATAATATATAAAATATTAATCCTAATAAAAATATAATATATATTAATTATATAAATATTTAGAATCATCAATAAAATTTAGAGGTATAAAAATGAATGACATTCATCCAGATGGTCGGTTGTGCGTACACATGACTATTGTTTTCATTTTTTGACATATGGAATGAAAGAAATATTAATATTAATTAAAAATTAAAGTATTATTATTAAATTATATATATCAAAAATATTAATCAAATAGATCCTTATTACTGTCTAAGTAAAACATAAATTAAAAATGAATCACATCGCTTCTTGGAGGAGGTAGTCCACATGTACACATGAAAAACATTATCGTTTCCCAAAGGATTATATGGTAGTAGTTAGTTGTGATATTATAATTTAAAAAGTATTAATTAATAAATATCATATATATACATGAAACATATCATAATACCCACACCTAAAATATGTTTATGAAATTTTAATTGTATTGCTACTTGGAGATGGCATGTCGTACATACAATCGAGTGATAATTTCACTTCTCATTTGATAGGAAATACAGAGTATAATAATATTTTAAATATCATAATAACATTTAATACTATTTGTTTTACTTAATATTTTATTTTAGGATAAATACCATAGGTTTATAGGATTTAAGGAAGAGTACAATATAAAGTGATATGTTAAGGCGATTACATCTTCTTTGGAATGACTCCTTTAGATATCCTCTAAAAGGGTATAGTCATGGTATTTTGGGAAAAACCTAAATAATATCTATAGGAGGGTTGATAATATATATTTTTAGATTTTTTTATATCTAGAATACTCAAAGTGGATTAAATATGTGAGGGCTAGGTTCCCTTTTATAACTACGGTGAGCAGAAATTTTGTAATTTCTCAGAATATTAAATTATAATAAATTCATTCCAAAGTAAGATACATCCAAATGGCTAGGGATTATAATATAAGGTATGTTAGGGTTTTAATACCATCAAAAATTATAATTTAGTCTCTATTTAGTGAAATTTTATACCTTATCATTTTGATTAACACTTAGTTAAACAATTTTAATTTTAACTATTGGGACAGGTTTTTCAATATTAAAGGGTTCAAAATTTTACAAATAATGTGATAAATGGACCATAAATAGAAAAGTGACTAATTTTTACACCATATAATGTCCAACTTGTATTATTTCTAGTTTTTTATTATTTTTAAATAATTTAATACAAGAAAATTTGGATAAAATATCGTTATTATCAATTTTACACTATTTATTTAATTTGACTTAAAATACATGAATACAAATTTAGAATTAGAATATAATATTCTAACACAATAATTATATGTAATATTAAACTATTAAATTTCTTTAAAATTATAAATTACTCCAATTATATCACTTTTAATATTTTCAGAATCATTCATTTTATTTTTCCATTAATTGAATAAATAATGGTTTGGCATTGTGTAAGTGTTCAAGGTAATTATATAATACATAAAAATTATAAATACATTACCATCATGAATATAACTTATTTATTCAAATAATTTATGTTAATATTCATTCAGAAATATTTTTTCCTCTATGTGAACACATTACAGATATTTAAAATGAAGAGAGTGACATTTTTAATAGTCTTTGATTAAAATAAAACATAAATCATTTTAATGAAAAAGTTACCATTAAACTAATAAGTTTAAATTATAATGTACTAAGTGTAAAATTAAATTCACCCAATAAGAATTATGATTAAAATTTATGACCTTTTCATTTATTTTTAATTTGTATTAACCTGATCTACCCCTTACCGAGGTGATAATTTTTACCACGATTACTATTCATATTAACCAAAAATAAAACGAGAGTATTTAAAAAATTTAAAACTCTTGATTCTAAATTTTAAATTAATTTTATCTAATTCAATACCTACAGAGTTCATAAATTAATTTTAAATTGAGTGTGAAAAATGTGATAAAACCTACTTTTCAGAAAAAATACATTTTTATATATAAAATTAAATTTATTCTAATCATATGATTACATAAATATTTGTTGAATTTTTAAAATATTTGATCAATTAAATAATATATATATATATATAATTAAAATAATTGACCAAATATTATTAATAAAATACATTGCGTGCATAAAATTAATTTTTGAGAAAAAACATCACTTTTATAGTCAAATAAATTTTATTTTTAATTCTAATAATTTGATAACTAATTAATTCAATTTATACATGTGTAAACCATATATTTTTCCTAATTTATCTATTAAAATTCATATATTCTAATCAAATGGCTTGGTGATATCGTACACATAATATTTTAATAATGTTACATAGTTTATCTAAACAGGTAGTTGTGTGTAATGCAAGGTTTCAGAAAAATTATTTAAAGATAGATTTTTTCATAAAAATATCATGGAGTTAAAAACATGATAAAATTTTATACATTTCCTCGGTAAAACCATTTATTATAGACCTAAACATGAAATTATAATTTTCATTCAGAACTCTATTTAGAATATATTAACATTCACACAAGTTTGATAATAAATATTTTTTAAAAATAATAATAAATTTTCAAAAAATTTAACTGAATCTAAATCTCATCAAATTCCAGACCTAGGTAAAATTAAATATTCCCAATAATAATATAACCATAAAAAATATTTCTAAGGTATCTTACTAGTTGAAATTTACAATTTTCTCTTCATGAAGGCTCGGGACTCTAGAACTCATAAATTAGTTAATTATTCTTCATGGTAAAACCAGGATCACTATATCATGTTTCTCACAAGATGAGTATATTTTATTCTTAATTTTTATGAATCATCAAAAGGATAATTTTTTTAGTTTTACTCCATGAAATTATTTTTTTAATGTCTTTATCTTGAATTTCCTACCTAACAACCAATCTTTTAATTATTGTTTGTCACTTCCTTTTTAATCATTCTCTTTAACACATGGATATTCACCTTTAGTTTAGGAAAAAATTTATTCTACGATTGTGAATACTTTGATAAGTTATTCAAATCCTGTAACTCATTTTCTCTATGTAAAAATACATTATCAACAAGGTTAAAAAATTATAGAGTATTACCTACCTCAAAATCTTCTTTAACATTCACTTAAAATTATTTAACCTTCTCTCATTATTAATAATTAACTACTATGACAATTATATCATTGATCTTTTAGCATTAAACTCTCTTATATATTACAATTATTTCTTAATTTGACAATGTTCATTTAATTCCACATTGATCTTTTTCTACTTCATTCATTGAGTGGAAACCATCATAGATTATATTAATTTCTTCACTATAATCATCTTCAATCTTCATAAATTCATAATTTTCTTTCAAAACCATTAAATTACAATATTTTATTCTCATTTTCTTCTTCAGCATGTTTTTTACATAAAAAATTATTTCTTTTTTACCATATTATAGTATTGGCTAGAAATTAATTTTTTATTATCAAAACACTTTTATATAGAAAGTGAGAAATCATAACGTTCAGAATTACAAGCAAACAGACAAATAAAATATGCCTCGCCCCAACAACTACATCGTGTCAACAAATCTTCACCAATTCATAGCCATTCGGCTAGCTGTCCCATGCAAGGATGCATGGGCACTGAATAGATGGAAAAGCCATACCCTCTCAGTCCCACAATCCAAATGGTGTGAATAGGTAAAGGCTTCTTTCTATGATCCCCATCTGAAGTAGATCCAAAAACAAAGTTAAAAAAAACAAACTTCACTCCAAAAAGCACAAAGGCAGACCACCAATAACCAATCCAAGACAAGAAACAACCTCCATTAGTTAACTAATGTCATGTAAAATTAGTTTTATCTTACCAGAATCTATGTCTCTAAATAATTTCCATGCGATAGATTGAACCTGGATGTTAGGTGTGTCCTTCATCAGACTTTCAAACAATATTATAATATTAAATTTACACGATTTACATTAATGAGTACTTTATATGTCAATGATTATGAAGTTTTCTATATGATAAAAATTTTTAATTTCAACAATATATCTTATATGGTCTCTCTAGTATAATTTAAAAATTAAAGATCTAGTTTAAAATCAATCCTCATTGGTTTTGGGTAAGGAAATCTCAATATATAAAAAATATTATGTGGTGTCAAATTTATACTCATTTCTAAATAATATAATTCCTTATTAAATTCATGATCACTAATTTTCCATGGGATCGTAAAACTCTATGAATATTACAACTATAGATTTAACTTATTATACATAATTATAATAATTATTCATTCAAGTAAATTATACTTATATATTTATTTGTTATTTTATTTTTTTCCATTTTCTTCAAGAACATGGTATATGTATGCTAGTATCAAATTCCCAAATAAATGGAATTTTAATTCTCATATTCCTAAAAACTTAAAAAAATCGATAATTTTACATATTTAATTTATTTATCCAATATTGGAATAAATTTAATTATTGTAACAAAAGGGTTCTTTTCTACCTTCTTCTCTTTTTTTTAAAACATTTCATAATTTGTTTTTCAAATATATGTTTTAACACCACCTCTTGAGTCCCCATTACAAAATATTCATTATATATTTCACCTTATTCATTATTGTGTTTGAAAATATCATTTTATTCAATTTATTCACAACTTCTAAACATTAACTCATTCAATTCCAACCTTAGATTCCTCTCAGTATTTCCCAAAATGTGTACCCTATTATCTTTTAGAAATTTGGTTTCTAATTTATTTAATTTGATCATATATGTTCCTAATTGATTATTTTTTATTAAGAAATAATGTAATAAAATACATAATTTGATATTGTTTTATATTTATCATTTTTTAGATAATATCCTCTTTAAAAATTTTTTTCTCTTAAAATTATATATTTTGTCAAAATTGATTTTAACTTTGAGCATATAAATTTATATATACAAGTTCTTGAAAACTAATTATAGGTTAAATTATTCATTGACATGGTCGTTTTTCCTTCCCAACATGTCAATTTATATATTTTACAAGGATGATTAAACTTATTTTTAAATTTTATAAATTCATGTTTCCTTCCATATCCCACATAAATAGCCAGTCTTAGTTCACTTTTTAATGAATTTTGAATTTAAAATCAATCTCCCTATGTATAGAATCCCCCATATCCTTATCATGTGGGGTTTTATACCATATTATCCATTAATTTTGGTTTCAAATTCATGAAAATATATAAATATACTTTTTATTATAAACTAAATTTCCCTCTATAACATCACACTCCATTTCCCTCTATGAATTGTAGTTGAACCGATTCATCGTGTTACCTTAGGTTCACCTCCCCATATACCAGAGGCTAGAAAATATTAGCAGGGGTCTAATGTAGTACTATGATTAGACTATACCCCCTATAGAGGGTGTAAAATAAAATATAATCAACCAAGTATAATAAATTACCTGATAAATTGAAAGATAAAGAAGATAGATATGAACATGTGACAATAAATGAAATGCAATAAAGATTGAACAATGTTTCCATACATAAAATAGAACAACCACGAGTTCTAGTTAAATATACATACCAAAATAAATGAAATAAATAAATAGGTATCCATTGTATCTCTAAGTTGATCCTTTTCCATTCTCCTAATACCATCAGAGCTATCTTTCTTTCCCACTCTATTCAGGGCCTCAACAAAACCTTTACCTGCAACCATGTGAACGTCTGCTCTGGTACCTTGGTGAACTGATAACTAGAGTAGGTTATAAGTACAATACTGAGTATGCCACCACTAACATGATCATGTAATTAATATAATATTCCATGATATATGCATGTGATGTGCTCGTATGAATTAAAATATAACTCCAAAATAAATATATCACTTTCAATATATAAGAATGTGACCTTGATCAACCATACCTACATTGGGTAGTTTCAAGGTGTCTCTAAGCATGTGTTGATGACCATGATGCCCAAGTAACATGTTTTCTCCACATCTATGGTATTCCTGGCCAGTCCTCATGTATTTTGGGACACATCCACTGGATATCCTATCCTTCGTTCTCTTAATCCATGGAAACACATTTCACAGCCTCATAACTCTGGGGATGAGGCCCATGTCAATCCTATTATATAGGCTCTTAATCCAAGGTATCCTCAATCATATCTTTATGACTCCAAGGATGATAATTTTGATAGTCCAATCATTTGGGATCTAAATCCTTGGATACCCCTACCATATTTGAACCTAAAATCCCTAGAGGCTCTAGAATTGAACTCTAACTCCATAGCAGATCTAACCATTACCGGCTTTAAAACATGTATACTCATCCATATACACAGCTCCATAACAATGGTAGCCTAAATGGGTTATTCCCACCACGAGGTCACTCCCATCACATTTCATAACCAACAAAAATACAAGTTATTTTTGAACACCCTTCTCTTCATCACTATCTTGGACCCATCGGGAATATGTGTTGGTTTTAGTTTTATGTTCTACCTGAAATCATCACTATTCATTACCATATATACCTTCTCAAGGTTATTCTATCAACAAGAACCCATGAGGGTCCCTTTGGTCGAAAAAAAGAGGCACTCCACTTGTATTCCTCATCATCAAACATGGTATCATGTCAACACTTAATGCACATAGGACAACACATCACATAAAATCATCATCAAGGTAGATTTTCCTTTTCAACTACATAGGGTCTCACTACATGTAAAATAGTAAAGATATTGAAAACATCCTATCTAGGTCCATTGGGTCACTATGGGTCTATCTGCTCACCCAACTTGATCCTGATATGTCAAAGTCTATCCACCTAGGATTCTTCACATCATATTGAAGAGGGTCACTCATCCCATCCTCATATTGAAGAACCCAAATGACTCATAGTCCAAAATGGGATCTTTTAAGGATTTTATATCCTATAATATCTAGGTCCACTCTCTACTCCAATATAAAGGTGTCTTATGCCCCTACTCTTGGTCAAAAAGTTATAGTTGGTATGGACACACCTCACATGATGTTTTGAGTCCATCCCATGTCCCAATGTCATAACCTCATCCATCTACAGCTAAGGTGACAAGCTAAATCACTAGGGTTTTTTACGACACTAGATACTCATTCTTTTATAAATTAAATTTAATTTAAATAGTCAATTAAAATTAAATAAGCCTCTTGAAAAATAGGAATTTTGGAAATTGGTGATCCCAAATGACACATTACACATAATAAAAACATATAATATGTAGGTAATTAATGCAAGTACTTATAACACAATTCGATTCTTTTTTATGATTTTTGAAGTTCAGTGGTAGCTTTTAAGCCCATTCCAAGTTATTGAAAGCTCAAACAGCCACTTCCAATCCATCGAAAGTCCATAATCACACAGAATAATAATAATTAATTAATTATAACAATTATAATTAATTAATTAATCAGTTTACCAATTGGAACAAAGATGGTTACATGCTAGGTTGTCAAATTACATTGGAAACAAATCCAGCTTCCCACTACAGGTCCATTGGAACTCCAGAAACAATTCATTAGAAAATACCTAATACACAAGGACCAAGAAACATTAATATTAAGATAATTAGGAATTAAAGCTCTAAAAAATCACCAAAATTATATACCTTGACTAAATATAAAATAGTAAGGTGTGGATGACATCTTGTGATTTCCTATTCCTAGAAATAGTGAAATCCCCATGATCAGGGGTCAGATTCCACCATACTCTATGGGAAATAAAATCAAAAATCCTAACTTAGAAAACAAAAAATAGAACAATGAGAGGATGGAGATAATTGTGATAGAAAAAGGAAAAATATATCCAAATCCTAAATAAATATCACTAAGGAATACCCAAATCAAAGGACAGAGGAAAAGGTTGATATATTAGATGTCTAGGGGTGTGCATGAGGGAGGAGAAAGAGAAAATGGGTTAGAGATTAAAATAAAAGAAGGTAATACTGTAATTGTTTCACTTTTAATGAGCCATGTGGTTTGGAAACATGGTTTTACAAACTTTGTACCAACCATCGGGTAAGGTCTTCAAAAATAAATCAATCTTACATTTTTAGGTCATATAGTTGTTCATTCCATAAACCAATCATGTGAATTGGTATAGTCTTGATATGTAAAATTTTACATTGTTTTAATGAAATTTTGTTTTAATTGCCATGTCTAAACTAAGACACCTGATTTCATTTAGACCTCACCTAGTTTCCTCCACATAATTCACAAATTTTTCTATCCAACCATTCAGAATAGAAAAGTAAATGAAAACCTCATGAGCCTCAAGGTATAGCAAGGTTTCCTCTAAATTGTGTTCCCCAAACTTTTCTCCCATGTAAAAAATCTCCAAAACTCCCCATAGCTGACCTGAATCCATAAAATATTGGCTGACTATCTAAGTTTTATTCTAAGAATCATTACACTTCTAAAACATTAATTTAAGGCATTATAACTCTCAAGATTCCATTATAAATCTCTGATAATAATTTTACCCCATCAATAATTGAAAATTCAAATACTTCCTGAAAATTTCAACTCATATGGACATGGGATCTTAAAAAATAACGATCTTAACACTTATCATCCCCAAGAATCCTTGGTGATCATCCAAAAAAACCTCCCAACCTACCTTAGTCATGAATTCCCTATCAAACAATCATGTTCCTCTTTCAAACACCCATAATGCTTCAAAAGATCCACCTTATACATAATGCACTCAAACCATCAAAACTAGATGCAATAGTACTGATTACAACCAAATCACCAATACAAAACTTACCTAGGCCCCTATAACTAGGAACATTACCCCATTTCCATCTAAAAAATCACCTAACATGTGTCACTTCCCACCATAGGACATAGCATCCAAAGACCAATTATGGGTCACGATGCCTCCACAATTGTAATTATCTATAAAATTACACATAAAGAGTACCAATAGTATCCCCAAAATGTTTCCTAACTACTAAACCCATAAAAACCAAATAATACCATATAAACATCAACACCCATTCTTGTTTCCTAATTCCCAGTACGAATAAGCACACCTCCATCATCCCTTCCCAACATTGTCATACTGGTATTTCCTTGAAGGTCCCCAAAAAATGGCCAAAATACTCCTATAATATCCCAAATGATGTTCCCAATTTACTTTCTAACCCACTAAATCTATTTACATGTGAAAGATACATAAAAAATTCCACTGTTTGAATTTTCCCAAAAATGATCCTATATATCCACATACACATCATCAAAACCCAATCATGTTGCCTTTATCCCAAGGCACAATGAGATAATTCCACATACCCTCATTGAAGATCATAAATGAATTATGATAATATTTACTGGACAATCCATCCACTACCTATTTCCATCATTGTGCCATACCATGAGAACTGATGAAACTATGATCTGATACCCACTATGATTGCACTAAGACCATATCAAACCCAGGAGCCATTCCCAAAATCCACCTGATACTATATCCTAAGAGTAACTGTAATCTACCAAGGAATCTAGAAGTAATTTCTTCCATTTATTAACTAGTGTCTAAAAACCCAAAATGAACATCCAACGACCGTTCTTGTACTCCTATAACCCTTCTCATGTGAGGTTCATGCACTCATGACCAACATCCTTCCACCCAACTTAATAGAATTCATGTTATATCACTAAAAAAAATATGGATCACTGTATCCCATGCCTCATCCATCACCAGACGTAAAATAAAATGTGGCCAAACCCATTCAATAAGATTTACCTCAACAGGTTTCATAGCCAGACACATGTGCCACTCTTCCCAAGCTATGATCAATAGATTATCTGGCTATACTCATCCAAAACCAACTCACTGAAAACAACTTATTCTTGGCATACTCATGGAAAAAACCAATTCTAATACCTGACCCCAACTCCTGAGAGTCACATGATATCAAAACTAGTCTATTAATTCTCTATGGAACATCATTATTATGAAACAATCTTCTCCCTTGGAACTCCACTTCAAAATTAGGAACCTCACCCATAACATGTTCCATCAAAAAAATAACTTGATAATAAGAATAAAACAAGAACCATAGCTGATCATATGAAGTTTGAAGTGTTTTATAATCATTCACACACTTATCTTCCATCTATCGTCATTCTAGTCATGAGTGTCCACTCATGCTCTAACCACACTACCGCAACCACATACACTGGTAAGCGAGGTTAGTCACCAAAACTATCATGTATGTCGATACCAGTATTGATACCCAAGAACCCTAGGTAACTCCTCAAAAACTATAGGCATCATCATTCATGGTCACATACACGGTAACACCTCATGTGAACAGATCTCATCAGAAATGTACAACTGTTCTCACTACCCATAAAGGCGCCATAAAACCCATTCCAACCCCTCTCACTGATATCACTCCGACAACCAAAACCACAAACCAAATATGGTTCAGGTAAAAACTAAGGGTCTCTAGGTATCCCACCTATCTATACTAATTAGGTATCACATCAAGTTCACTATGCCTAACCACATATCCCTATAATTCCTATCCCACATCAAGGAAATTAATTCTGACTGCTAGGACCAGAGTTAATCTTGAAAATGGTCATAGTCCATGTTTCATCACAAGTGTTCCCATATTAACCCATGATATCAACATGCCAAACACCCACTCATGGGGTCTCGCATATGATGTCATCATATGCTTAACATCTACCATAACTAGGGAACCCATCCTCACTTACAATTCGTATGCAAAACTACTCCATAGGGGATCATATCTCATCAGTCAATGGTACACACACATGGAATCATCCTTGGTGATCTATTTCAAACCACACACATGGTTTTGTTAAGTAGTATTTCATTCCATGGTATTTGGGAAACAATTAAATAGGTTGTTAATGTATTTTTAAATATCTAAAAAAACACTTAAGAACCACAAGGGGTCAAACTCCTAGGCACTATGTTCCATACCAACACACTAGGGTCACTACACCTCTAATGCATGAGGACAGAGTCATAATCCTCACCATCAAGCATCTCACCAAAGATCTGAATGACCTTTCATCAAAAGAAAATATATATATAAATCTTTTCCCATCTAAGTAGAATCCCACCAAGTACTTACTGTAAAACACCAAAAGAGCAGTTTTTTACATTTTAAAAAACTGAGCCTTAGTAATCGGTGAAATTTCACACTAGTAGGCCAAAATGACATGCAAACCCTATACATCGTATGTGATTAATGAGATTATACATACCTATATAGGCCAGGATTAAAACCCAATCACCTGCCTCTTTCCAATAAGATAGGATCCCAAATTTCATAATAAATCATAAAATCCAAACCCAATGTTCATCAAAGTAAAAATCATACAAAAATATAACATTTAAATCCAAGAGAATCAATCTTAGCTATGGTAACTTGGACTTCTTACTTGATCAAGTTTTCTCAATTCACCAGTTGGATATCCATAATAGAATTTAACATATCCCTACGTCTCTAGTCTACTAAATCCTAAGACATTAAAAAAATCACTCTATGATAACACTTTGAAATGTCATTCCCTAGCTCACTCAATTAATAATAACTAGAATGGTTTTAAATGTGGCCACTGGGATGCCTCCCAATTTATCATTGGTATCCAAAGAGTAATTGGGATATAATATGATACTATGGGGAAACTATAACTATAATAACCCAAGTTTTTAATGGAAATTCCATTCTTATAATTATGTGGTATAATCACATAAAATCACAACATAATGAACTACTATGTGATATGAGACCTCTAAACATAAGTTTTCGACTACTGTGATTTTAATTTCGAAAATCTAACATACACGGTTGCAATCAATAAGTTATTTGGAGTCTGATAAAAAATCTTCATTTTTGGTGAATAGAAACCTACCCTTATGAATAGTAAAATACCATTAGGAAAAGTTATATACCCTAATGAGTATTAACATTACGTATGATAGTATAAAAATAATATTCAAGTGAAAGTATGATGTACCTATATTTTAGAATATGTAAATGAATGTTTTAAAACAGGTTTTTTAATAAATTATGAGTTTAATTAAATATTAAAATAATCATATTTAGAAGAAAAAAATTGAAAAATGGATTTCATTTTTTGTATTCTATGTATTGAAAAATGGTTACGGTGAATTTTTTGTATTTTTCTAAAATACTTGGATTTTTTATGAATAGTAAAACATAACAATTTACGATAAATGCTAAATAATGGATTTATTCAGTCATTGATGATGATCCTCTGATGTAATACCAATTGGTTATAATTCACATGAATTTATTACTTTTCTTGGTCATGGAATCATCACTATGTCTGGTCTGGAGGTAAATTAATAAACTAATGATTAAAAAAATTATGAAAACCCTCATCTCCTCCACTATAACCCCCCCTCACTCCCTCTTCTCTTCACTACTCTCAAGCCTTGTTCCATTCCAATATTCATCCCAAATATCTTCTCAAGATCCTCCCCCACGTCCAACAGCCCCTAGACTCTTCAAAATTCCAAAAACTCTCCCTTTAAGAGGTTCTCAAAGGAGATAAACTCAAGAGGTAAATTCCTCTTTCAAAATCTTTTATTTCTTTTAAGTTATTTTCTTTTCTTGTTTCTTTCTGCACCTCCCTTCACCCATATAGTATAATAACTACAGTAACATAAATTTACTGGAATGATTTTTATTCAAAGTGGATATTTCATTGTCATATATTTTTTCCCCATCTTTTATTTTAAAGAAATGAAAACACCATTTGAGATGTGTAAATTTAGCGCATTCAAGGACAACAGTTTATCAATTTATTTTGTCATCATTAATAATATTCATGAAACCATTTGTGTTATGGTTGAACTAGATTATTATATATTTAATATATAATATTTTTGGTTCTGTAATCCTTTTGTATAGATGGTATTAAGACATAAAACAAAACATGTTCTTTGTAATCAAACACACCGATTAACCAAAACGGTTATCACTAAGGTATTATATAATAATTAATCTTCACTCATAATAACTGAATATATTTTTACAACCATGTAATATTCATGTCTTTCACTAATAACCTATGAATTCATTCTTGTACAACGACTTTCATCTTACATGTTTATCCAAACATGAATATAGGTGAACCGGTTGTTAAAACCAAGTAAGCAAATGAGCCCAACCAATGAAATTGAACCTTATAACCAATCAAAAAGGTCTTGAATGAACCAAAAGGTTTATAATAAATCAATTAAATATTGAAGTGGTTTTGGATTTATTCATTATAAAACCTAATTTGTTTATACAATTCATTAAAAACTAGTGGAGAACACTGCCGGACTTAAGGTAAGGGATCCTCTCTATTTCTCTCTTAATCAAGATTTCCCTCTACTCTATGCCTTTTTATGTGTAAAACAAAATGATGGGGTATGTTTTATAACCTCCCCCATAATTCCCTAATGATGTATAATTTATTATAAACCCATTTTATCTCTCATCAATCCCTCTTTGGTACACCAAACACCATGCCCATAATCCATAACGAAATCTATCCGAACCTCATTTATTCTTTCGGGTTACCTTATCATTCTTTATATAAAAATGGTGTTATATTATCTTTTTATGTAAACATTCTAAATTATTTTTAAAAAAAAAAATAATTTATAAATACCATTTCATCACTCTCTTTCTGGGATATACATATTTTTAAAATCTTCCTTCCTTAGAACTTTTCGATAAGAAAACCTGTTTTAAGGGAACTTCCCAAATTTTTACATAATTTCAAGTGCACTCTATCCTCTATTTTAATACACTGTTGTTTTTATAAAAATATTATTTTTATTATGAAAACATTCTTGATTCCATTATGGTTTATATAAACAATTTTCCTCTTTTTTATTTTAAAATCTCAAGTATTTTCCTTAGAAACGCACCAAAAATGATTTAATGATAATGTTTCTCAAATAAATTTCTTATATGTTGTAACTTTTGTTTGACACCACTTACCATGTTATATACATATTTTACCTTATGATAATCCATGTATGTTCTAATCCCTTTCTTTCATGGACACTTTCATGTCATGATTGTGGTACCAAATTCATTCTATGGGTACCCTTATGTTTATATATGGTTGATTATGTATGACTATTTATGTGGAAAGAATATTCAGGAAAATTTTGAGATGGGTGTTCCCAGATAGCATTCTATTGCATTGGGTAAAGTTAAGTCTCATGAGATGCGATGTGAAATGGGATTGGCAGTTAGCCTTGACCCGTACTAAAATGAGAATCCGGATTGGCGGTTAGCCTTGACACATACTAAAATGGGAAACGAGATTGGTGACTAGTTGTGACCCATACTAAAGACATGTTTTATGATTCTTCCACATTTATATGATTCCATGTTTATATGATCCCATGATTATATGACATGATTTCATATGTTTCATTATTTGGATATCATTATGAAATCCCTCCTAACTCAGGTTCTTAAGCTGTATTCTTATGCTCTTTCCCTTACTGGGATTTTTAGCTCATCCCTTTTTTCATGTGTTTCCCAAGGTACACTATGTAGATGTAAGGCCTCAAAAGAAGTTAGGATCTCTTCATGGATATTAAATAAAGAAGTGTTTTCCCCCATGTTTTATGTTTTAAGTACCTAGTCTTCCAAGACAGAAGACATAACGATCCTTGGCTTGTACTATGATGTATAATTATGCTTAAAATCATGTAATGTTATGTGTAAAAGGTTAGGGTCACTACAATAACCCTTATATCAAGGAGAAAAATAATGTGTAAACAATCAAGTATCATACATCACATGATAAAATGAAATTAGTATATGATAAGTGCAAATTGGAGATAACAAATTAGATACAAAAAGGATTAAACAGATCTATCATACACATAATAGACTACCAAATATTCCAGTTACAAATACATACCAAAATTAAATAAATAAAAAAATGATCCTCTATATCTCAAATTTGAAAATAATCTAGCCTTTTGATACCATCCCAACTATCCTACTTAACCACATGGTCTCGGGCTTCAGCCCAACCTATTCCTATAACCTTGTGAATGTATACTAGGATACCCAAGTGTAGTGAAGGCCTAAGAAAGGTGTGACTACAAAACATATTAGTGAACCACCATCATGGTCTAATATTAATCCTAAAACATCAACATATGTTCATGTGACATGCTCAGCTGAAATAAAAAAACCCTAAAATAAATAAATCAATGTCAATCCTTGGGTCTTTCACCCCGATCGACCATACCTACTTCGGTTAGTGTTGGGGTTTCTCTAAGAATGTCGTGATGAACATGCCTCTTAAGTAACATGTGGGATCCACATATATGGTAATCCCATCCAGTCCTCATGAATTTGGGAACCCATACCATGAGATTATTATCATCGAGGCTCCTAATACAAGGTATCCCTTATCATATCATTGTAGCCCTTGGGATGAGGCTTGTGGTAGTCCTATAATCTAGGATACTAATCCAATAAAGACTCTATATTATAATCAAAACTATAGGGACAATTCCCACATCCTTCCTATCATCAGGTAACAAAATCCAGGGAAATCCATATCATATTCAAGCCCCAAAACATTGGCAGATCCAATATCAAGCACTAACTCCAGAGAAACTACAACTATAATCGGCTCTAAAACCTAGAATCTCATCTATATACCTAGATCAATAACCATGGAATCCCCAAAACATCAAAAATACCTAAAGGGAACATCCCAAAACTCATCCAAACCAATGAAAACCCAAGGTAAGGTAAAACACCCATGACCGTCACCACTTTATCAGCCACATTGACATATGCCCTAGTTCAAGTTCTAGGTGCCACCTACAACTATCACTACCTAAAATGACCAAATGTTTTATAAATGTAAATTCCTTTCTCATAATTATGTAATACAATTACATGAAAATAAAAACACGATGAACTAATAATAATAATGTGACCTTTAAACATAATATTCTCCTTTTTATGATTTGAATTTCAAAAATCTGACATGTGCAGTTGTGATCAGTTAGATGTTTGGAGTCTGATAAGACAAACATAATTTTTGATGAATTGTTATTGGCCCCTATGAATAGTAATGTTACCCTTATGAATATTAATATGACCCTTATGAATAGTAAATCATCTAAGTAAATATTAACCATACTAATGAAGTTGTAAATAAAATTTATCCATCTTATGAGTGACAATATGATAGTGTTGGTATTTTTATAAGTCATGAATATTTAATTAAAAATTTATGAATAATTTAATAATTAAAAAAGAAAATATATTTTCATAAAATGTATTCATAAATCATTGTTTTTATGTCCTCTAGTTTTAGGATAACTTTATAATACCTTATTTAATTTTTAAAAACATTATAAAATCAGTTACAGTTTTAAAATTTATATTTTTCATGTAAATTATGATTTTAATTAAAAATTAAAATAATCATACATAGAATATTATTTATGATAAAATTGGTTTATTTTTTGGATTCTACATGTTGAAAAATGTTTAGGTTGAATTTTTGTGATTTTTCTAAAATACATGAATATCTTATGAATAGTGAAATATGATAAATTATAAATTAAGTTAAATACATTAATTACTGTGTCAGAGGTGATGTTCTGCTGATGTAAGAACCTTGGGTTCGAACTCACAAGCACATATTACTTTTTTTGGTCATATAATCATTATTATTTCATGTTTTATGAAAAATTAATAAACTAATGATTAAAATATTAAGAAAACCCTCCTCCCCTCCACTCTAAAAAACACCCACACTCCCCTATCCTCTTCAATCATTTCAAGCCTTGAGCCTTCCCTAAATTCTACCCAAATCTCTCCCAAAGATCCTCACCCATATCCATAATCCCTTGGTCTCTTCCAAAGATCAAATCATCTCCCCTTAATAGGCTCTCTAGGAAGATTAAATAAAGCGTTAAATTCCTCTTTTCTTTTCTTTAATTTTATTTTCATGTTCCTTTGTTCTATTTTATTTCCTAACCACTCCTCATCCAAATGGTATGAAAACTATAGTACCATAATTTAATTATAATGTTTTTATGATAATGGTATAATTCATTATCATATCTCCTTCCCCCTCCTTTTATATGAAATAAATGAAAATATCGTCTAATAAGTGTTAATTTATCACATTCACTAGTAGAAATACCGGATTTAACATCAAAGTAAGACATCAGTTTTTTATAAATGAATGAAAATATAATGTGTGATAGATTTTTGGAGTTGTTTGTTAGTAAAATCAATGATTTTTTTTAAAAGTGGGTTTTGGGGTCTATTCTACTAAAACCTGACGCCAAAAACATAAAGAGAATGATTTATGGCGTCGGTTTGTAGAGAAACAGATAACATAAATCATAAAAAAATGTTTCGGAATTAGTTTTTATGAAAACCAAGGCCATATATTAAAAATTATATATATTGGGCATCAGATTTTACAAAAAATGACACCAAAAATTTCTTTCAGAATCTTCGGTGTCAGTTTTTTGTAAAAACTGAACACCAAAATCTTTTTAAAATAGTTGGCATCCAGAAACCCTCATGTTTTTTGATCTTTGAAATATAAACCTACAGAGACACATCTCCACTCATGATGAAATTTATGGTGTATTTGTGATCTCCAATAGCCATTGTTGTCAATTTTTTTCCATTTTAACGATTTGGGGTCTGCGTTCTTCATTATCTCCTCTTGTTTCATCATCTACAGATTATTTTTTCTTCGGAAACCTATTTTCGGTGACATTCAACCATGTTTTGGTTTTAGTTTTTTTTCATATTTATCTTTTGTTTGTACAATAATTTTTTGAATAGATCTTTCATTTTTTAATTTTCCAAAGAATTCCACATATCAATGTTTGGATTGGGATCAATTTTTGTGTAAAACTATGAATTTTGTATGTTTTTTTAATTTTGAAGATAAATTATTTATCATTTAATTATGTATATGATTTGCTTCAATTATTAGTTTATAGTTTATTATAAATGTATGGGAACATGGTTAATAGTCATCCCTAAGAGTGATCATCCCATATACGGTGAAAAGTTTAAGTGGATAGGGATGATATTCTTGTTCATGTAGATTTTTGTTATGGTTTATTATGGTTTCACCTTGAATGATGTGAGTATATTCTTCTTATTACCGATTTATGATATTTATGGTATTTATACATATCCTGGAATAGAAAAGATATATAATTACATGCATCCTTATTGGAAAGTAACAATTAACATTTACTGCATATGACATTCCATGCTGGTTGCATTACTATGCTATTTTAAATTTACTGGCATACCTTGCATGTTTCATTAGAATGAAATTTACGTACCATGAAAGGATTTTGATAAGAAAAATAATAAAAATATCCTTTTTAGGTATTTTATAATCATTCTTGTTTTTATAGCATGCTTCTATTATATAATTATCATGATTTGAATAAATTCTATGCTAGAGTGTTTCCTACTTATGTTGTCTCTTTCCATGCATATTTTTTATGATGGTCCTTCTCTAGCATGTCTTCCTATATTAGTTTTAGTGTGCATGATTCCTATAGAGTTATTAATGGTTCCCATATTCTTTACATATTTAGGTGATTAATTAGTAATCCATGGTTGTATTCCATGCATCTATACTTAAACATCATGTTTTATTTTATTTATTACATGTGATCTCATGCCCTGATATAATTTCCCTTCACTGTTGGGTAAAATTAAATGTTTGAATCAATCTAATTGAACTAATTTTATAATTCAGCATCTAATTATAGGAAACCTACAGATTCAATGGTGTATTTTACTAGGATATTTATTTCATATTAATATAAAATGATTTAAAAATAAATATATGTTTTATTGGGTTTCCTCAGTTGGTATAAATGTTCTATTTCTTATTTTTTATTTTAATAATAAATATTTCTAAATATAATAAAAAATAAAAAATAATGAATAAATTTTTTTTGTGATATATACCATTTTAGTTATGTATTTATTTTCATATTTCATAATTTTGGGAGTATTAGGGTTGATTTCACTTATAATATGAACATTTACTCTCATTATTATTTCATATTATTAATAATAACTAATTTTTCCCTCATTAAATTCATGCAATCTTCAATACTAATGACCCATGAAACATCGAAATAATGCAAAAACTTTGTAAAATTAACTAATAAATTTTAGAATATTGATATTATAATTAAATTATATTGTCAATATAACACATGTATATAATATAAAAATAAAAAGTTTACTATTTGTATATGTGTTTCATATATGATTTTTTCTATCTGATTATCAATCATTTTTATTAAATTTTTTTCTGTTTACAATTTATACATAAATATAGAAGTATATATATTTAAATGTTTATATGTTTTAATATATTAACCAATTATATTGTGATATCAAGTATTGAATGGATATTAATTGGATACATTTACAAAGAACCATTAGGGAATATGAAAAAGGAGTTGATGAATTCTTAGAATTTTCTAAATGGAATCTTCAAAACATTGATTTGATTTTATGTCCTTGTATAAAGTGTTTGAATATGAGAAAGTAAAACTCCAAATAAATCAAGGATCATATCATTTGTTATGGTTTTAGACTTAATTATACATGTCAGATCTAGCATGGAGAAAGAACTGAAAATTCAACATCAAATGTTGATGAAAATATTTATAATGAGGCGGAGGAATGTATTGAAGA
This sequence comes from Viscum album, assembly GCA_963277665.1. NCBI lineage: Eukaryota > Viridiplantae > Streptophyta > Magnoliopsida > Santalales > Viscaceae > Viscum > Viscum album. The sequence continues at coordinate 1,506,535,145 of OY728121.1, read as the reverse complement.
ATTTATTCATTATTTAGGTGTTGAAACCAACAACAAAATAGAAATTTTTGAATGATTTTATGGTGATTCTGAGAAACCATTATTCCCATGTTGCATTAAATATATAGTTTTATTAGCAGTTTTTAGATTAGTTAACATAAAAGAAAAAAATTGGTGGGGTGATAAAAGTTTCTCCTGCTTACTTGAGATATTAAAAGAGCTACTTCCAAAAGGCAACAAGCTTCTATATTCCAATTATGAGGCAATAAAAATATTATTCCCAATAAGATTTGGGTATAAAAAGAAACATCCATTACCCAATGATTGTGTATGGTGTATGAAATAATATAAATATTTATCAAATTTTCGTACATGTTAGACATCATTCTATATGATATATCGGAAATTCAACTTAGATTCATTCTTCGGTACTGTCATATAACATCATGAAAAATAAATTTTTTACTTTCTAATGATATCATCCAATATTTTTTTCATACAATTCTAATAATTCAACTATCATTCAATATTAGGTACCAAAATAAAAACTCATACTAATGAAATTTGGTACTATCCAATAATTACTCATTTAAAGTGCCTATTTTAAAATTCAATTGATGAAAAATGGTTAAGATAGAATTCGTATGAGTGCATCTCTGATGATAACTTATGTCACCCTGCCAATTCACCACATTGGAAGATTTTTTTTAAAAAAATTAATTATTTTTGAAGTGATGTTAGAAATCTAATAATGGGATTTTTTATAGATAGAATGAATCTATATCATAGCCTCATTATCCAAAAAAGTTCATGGACTATTTTTCTGGTTGTTTACAACTCCTCCCTGCATCTATATGTGAAGAAAAAAATATGTTATGATGAGATTGATGATTTATGGACCAAAAAAACCAGGAAATGATATTGGTGTGTATCTTTCACCATTGACTGATGATTAGAAAATATTATAGGAGGTAGGTGTTAAATTTTTTGATGTATACAAGAAAGAGTATTTTCTTTTGTGGGCTATGATAATGTTCACTATAAATGACTTTCCTACAAATGGAAACTTATCTGAATATAGTGTTAATGGACATAAAGAATGTCCAATTTGTGAATAACATACTTAATATTATCAATTTCAGAATGGAAGAAAGAAATTTTACATGGTACATCGATTATTTTTGTGTATTGATTATCCTTATCATAGATTGAAAAAAGAATTTAATGGGTTACAAGAATACAACCTTCCCCCTTGGCCATTTTCAGCTGAAGAATATTATTATAGGTTGAAAATATTTATTCAAAATTTGGAAAGAAAATATGTTTTGGTCTTCAAAGAAATATCTGGAAGAAGCTGTTTATTTTATTTTTGAACTACCTTATTAGATATTTTTAGAGATAAAACATAACATCGATGTTATGCAAGTTGAGAAAAACATATGAGAAAGTTCGATTGGAAATTTTTTAGACATAAAAGGAAATACAAAATATGGATTTTATGCTATATATGAATTGATATTAATGAGAATACATTTGGAGTTATCTCCCACTGTGAATGGAAATAGAACATATTTACCCCCGGGTTGTCCATATTAAACAAGTTTGAAAAGATGAATTTTAGTCAGTGTCTTCATGGTATTAAAGTACCTAGTTGTTTTTCTTTAGATGTGAATAATTTGGTATCATTAAAGGATTTTAAATTAATAAGTATGAAATATCACGATTTCCATGTATTGATGAAACAACTTCTACCTATAGTAGTGTGTGGTATATTTCTGATAGCTGTCAGAAATACTATCATCAGGTTATTTAGTTTTTTTAAATCCATTTGTAGTATTGTCTTACATCTAAATCTATCAGATGTGTTTGAGAATGAAGAAAATATTATTCTTTTTTAACTATAAATGTATTTCCCACCTACTTTTTTTGATATAATGGTTCATATGCTGATTTATTTTGTGTGTCAGATAAGAATATGTGGGCCTGTTTATTTATGATGGATATATCCTATTAAAAGATATATGAAAAATTTTATAGTATATGTTAAAAATTCTTGTCGATCAGAGGCCTCTATTGTTTAAAAAATATGTATCAGTGGAGGTGATTGAGTTCTATACTGATTATTTGTATGAGGTGGGGCATATTGATCTCCCTATATCTAAACATATGACAACTGATAGTGAAGGTAGAGGGGTTCAAGACTTAAATGTAAAGTTTATTCCACATGATGTAGTGATGCAGACACATTTATACATTTTGAAAAACACATATGAGGTTCAATCATATATATCATCACATAATGCTGAATTTATGTTACGATATCAGAAAAGAAATGAAAAGTGGTTGATGATTGAGCATAAGAAGTCATTTATTTAATGGTTTAAAGAGAAAGTCACCATATATATATTTGCATCAAAAACATTGAAGTGGTTAGCAGTGGGACCATCTCTTAATGTGATCACATGGTTTTCTTTTGATATTAATGTCTACACATTTTACAAAACAAATCTGGATGAAAAGAGTACCATTTAAAATAGTGAAGTGATGGTTTTCACTGAAGTAGTGGATTTTTCGAGTGCCAAAGATAAAAACCCAATTTATGCATTAACACCATATTTTGGAGTTCTTGAATATATATGGGAAATTGATTATATTAAATTTTGATTCACCATTTTTAAGTGTAATTGGGTTGGTAGTAAGAGTGGTGTGAAACATTATGAATATGGGTTTAAACAGGTGGGTTTGAAAAGATTTAATTGCAATGAGGAACCACCTATCTTGGAGACACATGAAAAAAAAGTATTTTATGCAATTCATCCATTTAATGATAAATTTTTCATTGTTTTTCAAGGAAAAAAGATACAATTTGGGTGATGAGGATCACATTGATGATGTTATTGATTTACATGAGCCTTATTCATCAATTATGCAATTTACAGATGATTACAATTTGTATAATATAGACATAGTGCATGAAGTATGTAATGATCATGATGAAGGCATGTCAGAAAATACAAAATTAGTCTCCTAATTTTTCTGGTAAATATTTATTTTTTTATTTTATATTTTTGAAACATACAAATTCATTCCTCTTTTTTTACTTTTTTCATTCATGTTTCTAAATATTCCATTTTCTAATGATATGACGGTACACAAAATTTCATTACACTTTCTTGTGGAAATTTCAAATACATATAGAGTGGATAAGTTACTGAGTTATATCTATTTTTTCATATTATTAAATATTCAGTAATATACTTATTTAATGAAATAAAACTGTTAATTTACAAAAAAAATTTTGCAGGACTACTGATGCATCCTTAGAAGAGGAGACTTCTCTTGTTACTAATAAAAAATCTTGTTCTCATGTTAGAAAACATGGTATTACATGTTTACCAAAACAAAAACTTGCTCATGATGATGAAAGATTACACATTTATTCTGATGATAATAATAATACAACTAGCCCAAATGTAGTTCAATTTATAAGTTATATATCAATTTAGAGCCATTGTAGGATTAGTATTTTATATCCTGATTGGATGTCAGTGGAAAGGATGGAAAAGAAACATCTTTGGGAGGTAATGATGGTAAAATATCTTAATAGATTTCTTTTATTTCATTTTTTGGATATTAAATATTTTAAATGACATATTTAATTGTAGCATTGTCAGGTGAGAGGGACCTCAAAGAAAATATCAAATGACATATTTGATTTAATCAATTATAGATGATAGATTTTTTGACCGTTGTTATGAAGAATATTATCAGGTATGATAATTATTCTATATTATACAATTTATTATATATTTTTTTAAATACTTAGTATATTTATTTTTATATAATAGGCCTCCAGAAGATCTTATAGAGGATGAACATCGGGAGCAAGAGACACATGGCTCTTTTATCCCCGATGGAAGGATGGACAACCTAGCCACTACTTTGGGAAAGGAAGAACACAACGGCCATGTTAGTGGATATCAAGTAGGTGTTAGTATTTGGAAGGTTATTTTCCAGAGTAAGCAATCAAGAGACCTAGAAATAGAATTCTTAAAAACCATGATAAAATATATGAAATAGTCTATAGATGATTAAATTCAAGTATAAGTGCAAAAAGCTTTGTTAGAACACTTTTCAAGATAGTCATAGTCTGTGTAGCCTTCCCATGTATATTATTTATTTGTCATCAATTTTTATATTCTATAAATTATAAACACTAATATAACTTTTTCATTTCTCATCCTTCCCAACCTGCTAACCCGGACTACCATACCTCATCTGCCTACCCTTCCCCGTCTGCGCAACCTTCCCATTTATATTATTTTTTTCTCATCAATTTTTCTATTTTATAAATTATAAACACTAATATAAAATTTTCATTTTCCATATTTCCAAGCCTATTCCGCCGGACTACGCTGCCCCGTCTTCCTACTTTGATCCTCCACCCCCTTGCTCGGACCAATTAATATATTATTTATTTTTCATCAATTTTTATATTTAATAAATTATAAACACTAATATTTTTTTTTCATTTTTCATCCTTCCTAGCCTGCTCACCTGGATAACCCTTCCCCTTCTTCTTACTTTGATCCTCTACCTCCTCACTCAGAACAAACCGTATACTATGAGTTGTTTGCTGGAGATCCTTATATACATATTGTTATGTTAGGACTCATACATTTTTTTGGGATTCTGTACATTACCTTCCTATGAATATGGGTCAGTTTAGATTATCATTACTTGATATTATATATACTAATGCTCTACTACCATTTCCTACTGAGGAGATCACTAGAGTTGGGGATTGTCTGGGTTATTTTTTACTTTGACCAACTGGTCTTCTTCATTATATTTTATATGAGTTATGAATTTTTTTTTAATATTAATTACAAATGATTCAAAATTACTTATAATGTTTTTTGACATTTAGCTTTTATAGAATTATCTTAAATCAAAAGAAACTGTACAAATGAAACAAAATTTTCAAGAATAATCAACTATAGATACTTATGATATTTATTCTAGGATACAAATATTATCTCAGGATTATTCATAATTGAATTATATCTATGATTTTTGGATGACAACTGATATATGTGGAAGATAATATCTATTGAAATTACTCAAAGAAGATATCATGCATCTTTTTTATTTTGAAGAGTTCATCCTGAATGTGGTGTAGTTGTTTTCCATGTAAGTAAATTGACATTTGAATTTGTATTTAATTAATAAAATATGGTTTTAAATGTAATAATTATATTTTATTTTTAAATTAGGTATCTACACATGCTTCTTCTATAAAATTAAAGTATGGGCATTTACAGTTTTATTGATCTAGAATTCATTTCCATGGAAGTACAACATGTTAAGAATCATGATAGAGCTGCATATATATGTGAGATATTATCATATATGGAGATTGAATGTTGGTTTCATCCATTTCTTGATAAGTAATAATAGAAACATAATTATGAACTAATGACCATTATAATGAAATTAATTGTGAAGATTTTGTATTGTAGGGGGAATTGGATGCTAGGAGAATTGTGCCCATGTAAATGCACCTTATATTGGTTTTGATCTTTATCAGGGAATGTTCGTAAAAGATTTTCCTCCTTATTACATAGGTAAGTTTTTTGGTTTTTTATAAGATCATTATGTATTATTCTTATAGTTTAGACATGTACTATTTGTTCATATATATGAAAATATAGTTCATAGAAAATTTTTTAAAAGGAATAAATGTTGATAAACAAACAAATAAAATCAAAAATGTGGAAGTATAGGTAATTAGTTTTTATATTATATTTTATTTTGATTTTTTTATATAGTTATTTTTATTATCAGTTTACTATTTTATAACTATAGCTTCTTCATCAAAAAGGACATGTTGAATGTGGTTATTATATTCTACGATTCATGTATGAGATAATCACAACTTGGGAAAATACTGAATTTGATAAGGTTAGTTCTATTAATTTTTTTTATATTTTATACCATATTTTTTTATTTTTTAATCTCATATAATTCAATGTAATTGTAGGCATTCAATGATTCCCAATATTATTCCCAATCTAATCTTACCCATATTCAATCTATTTTTGTGAACTATTTGTTAAGTCTGATTATGATTTGAGGTATATATATTCTAATATTTATGAATAATATTATATATGCCTTAAAAAAACTAACTCTTTTGATATAATAGGTGTTTGAAAATATTAATAATCAAATGAATGCTTCAATAATAACCAATAATAAGCATGTTGTAAATTTTAGGTATGTGTATTTTAATTATACTTTAAAATACAAATGTAATGATAATTTTTTGATTAACTAGATTTTTATATTTTTAGTCAATGATAAATACTTTTTGATTTTTTTATATTTTTTTTATTACATGGGTTTCGATTATTTTGGAAGTGTAATATTTTTAATTTTCAAAAAAAATAATTAACTTTCGACGTCGATTTTTAAAGTAATAGACATTGAAACCCTTAAAAAATTGTTTTTGGAATCGTTTTTTGGAAAAATGATGCTGAAAATTATATTTTTTACATCGCCTATATAAATGTCAATTAAAAACCAATGTAAAAAACTAACGTTAAATCATGTTTATGCACTAGTGATTCAAGGACAACAGGTTATCAATTTTTATTAACATCTTCAATTCTGGTCATGAAACCATTTTTATATTTGAACTAGAATATTAAAAATTTATTTTATCTTATATTTTTTTATGGAATCCTTTTTCTCACATGTTGTTAAATAATACTACAAAATAAGTTAATCATGAGAAAAATTTCCAAATCTATCCAAGAGTTCATCATTAATATTTTATCTGATGGTTTATCTTCAGTCCAAATAACCAAATGAATTTTATAACCATGTAATCTTTTGGATGTTCACTAATTTAATAAAACTTCAATTCTTGGCATCCATTATCATCATGCATGTTTATCCGAAAATTAATATAAGTGAACCGATCATTAAAACCGAGGAATAAAAAACTCTCAAACAACGAAATTGAACCTCTAAACTCATAAAAAAGAACATGAATGAATGTAATAAGATTATATTAAATAAATAACTTTTAGTTTTGGTTTTTTATTTATTAATTAATTAACCTAATTTTATTATTCAGGTCATTAAGATCAAGTGAAGAACACCATCATACTTAAGGTAAGGGATCATCTCTTTCTCACATTTATTCAAGAATATCCTCTATGGTATGTCCTTTTCTGTGTAGTTCCTAATAATGGGGTTTGATTTCACACCTACCCCATACTACCCCCATGATGTGTAAAAGAATATAAACCCCTTTATCTCTCATTAATCTCTCCTAAGTACACCTGGTACCATGCCGATATTTGGTATGGGATTCTACCGGAACCGCCATTATTCCTTCGAGTTATTCTTACTCCCCTTTTACCCAAAATGAAATCCTATATTTTTTTTATGTATAACTTATAATTTTTGTTTTTATGTCCAAAATCATGTATCAAGATCTATTATCCATTATCTTTCGGGGATATACATGCTTTTAAGTGATTCCCTCCTCAATACTTCCCGACAAGCAAACTCGTTTTAAGGGAACATCCCGAATTCATACCCAATTTCAAATTCACTCTACCATATGTTTTAAGAAACTATTTTTTTTATTAGACCAGTTTTTTATTATAAAATCCTTCATGTATCACTTCTATTTTTGTACAAAATATTAGTCCCATTTATATTTTAAATGCTTGTTAGTGTTTTCCTTAAAACTGCACTAAAATGTTTTAATGCTAGAAATTATTAAATAATTTTTTTACAAGTTTTTACTTATATTTGACATAAATTACAATGATATATTACTATTATACCTTATTAATGTCCATATATGTTCTAATTAATTTCATTCATGTACACTTTTATGATACACCCATTCACTATTCTTTGTGACATGATTATGATACCCATTTCATTCCATGGGTGCCCTTGTGTTTATGATTGTTTATGTATGATTAAATATGTGGAAAGAATATTCATGAACATGTTAATATGGGTGTTCCTAGATATCTCTCCAATTCATTGGGTAAAGTTGAGTATTCTGAGACGTTATGTGCAACCGTACTTGCGGTTAGGATTGGCTTCTACTACCATGGCAACAGTCATGGTGGTTAACTTTGACTTGTGATCCTCGATGTGAAATGAGCCTTGAATCGTGCTAAAATCATGATTTATGTTTTTGTCACATTTATATGATTAAATTTTTATATGATTTCATTTTTATATGTTATGATTCTATTTTACATTTTATATCATTATTTCATGATCTCTAACCCATGTCCTAAAGCATTATTATTATGTTTAATCTATTACTAGGATTTTAGCTCATCCCATCATTCATGTGATCCCCTGGGTGCCCTATACAGATGTTAGGGATCAAATAATGTTTGCAGCTCTTTATGAATATTAAATAAAGAAGTTTTTTTGTCCCATGTTTTCAATTCTATTTACTTAGTATTCAAATACACTAGATTTCACGATCCTTGTCTTGTTTTCTGATGTATAGTTATGCCTAAAATCATGTAATGTTATGTGTATAGGGATATGGTCTCTATAGTTGGTATCAAAAGGATGGTATAGTTATTTTTGGAGATTAATAATAGGTATCATTAGTAAGAACATTAAGAACGAGACTAAATATAAGAAAACATCCCTATATTTTGGTACGTATAGAGTAAGTGGTTTATCAAGAAAATACATTCCTCTCTGGATACAAATAGGTATAGGTTGCTCTTGCACAGATCTATATAGGGGCAAAACCCAAAAACTCCACTTTGATCTATCCCCAAATGGGAAATGGTGCATGAAAATGGTCCTTGCTGCACTCTTGGTTTGACACTCATGAGGGATATGCTTGGGTAAATTCATGAGCTTAGTACAAACCATTATTAAGGGAACAAAAAATAAGGAATCCAATAAGAATATATGTTAGGAAACATATCATGGATAACCTAGATTAAAACATAGGGAATCACTAGTGATGGTATACTTTTCTATTAAAAGTTTATCCTTTTGTGTTGAAAGATTCCTTTTTATGCTTGATAGCTAAGTATTCAATCCCCTAATTATATGTTATTTTTCATAGTTAATGGCAGGAAATAGAAGAACACGTGCCAATAATAAATGTGATACAAAATGTGATGATTTATCTAAAAATATGCGTCATATGATGGGAACAGGTGCTCAAAACATCATGATAGTACCTCAGCTATCTCACGTTATGAATAATAACTTGAATCGTGTGGAACGCATATATCCTCCAAGTAGAGACCATGTTGAAGTATAATACTTAATGCAGCAAAGGCCTCCCATGTTTAGTGGATCTTACGATCCCCTCATCATAGAATAGTGGATTAACTCCATTGAAAAGATATTCTCTGTCCTCTAGTGCTCAGAAGAAGAAAAATTTGTGATGGCGATTGATCATTTTGATGGGGAAGCTGATCAGTGATGGACACTGATCAAGAATATAAAGCCGTATGAGGAAATTGATTCCATGGATTTACATGAATTCAAGAGAATGTTTTTCAATAAATATTTCCCCCAAACCCTCTATCTCAGGATGAAATGAGAGTTCCTCGGACTCAAGAATAAGGAACATGAGTTAGTCATGGAATATGAAGAAAACTTTACAAGGATTTAAAGGTACACCTATGGATTTTTCATGAACACCGAAAGTAAGGCGGATATGTTATTTAGTAGACTGAAGTCGAGTCTATGAAAATCATTGGTTATTCAAGACTTAGATAACTATGAGGAGAATTTATTTTGTTCCCTTAAGAATGAAATGGAGATGAAAGAGTCTCAGTGGTATCGTGGGCCCAATGAAAAAAAGAAAAAAAATAGAATCTAATGTGTTTGGTTCTATAAATATATTTCATGATGGAAAGAATCCCGACCATCACATGTGTAAAAATGTGGGAAGAAGTATCTTGGGAACTGTCTAATGTGAACCAAGAATTTCTTCAAATATGGAACGATGGGAAATCTGGCTAAAAACTACCGAAGTGATGTGAAAAAACCCACTAATGTGGAAGAATAAATTAAGGTTTAGATCAAAACTCAACATGTAGTGTAGTGTTACAACTTCTAGGAGAATGGGAATTATGAAAGCAATTTCCCTAAGCCATGGTTTGTGAGAGGAAATCCAGAAAAAAACCCCAAAGCAACAAGGAAGGGATTATGTTATCACTACAGCTGAGGTGGATCCATAAAATAATGTGGTGACTAGTACACTGGTTATTCATTCATGAATAGAAAACATACTATTTGATTCTTGTTCTATTTATTCTGTTATATCCTGTATGTTTAGTAGAACTATTCAAACATTACCTCAAAATTTGGAGGATATGTTATCTGTGAGAACAGTGAATGTGGAAATTATTGTGTCCATGTTTATAACTCATCCCCATTAAATGTTTGTGGACTAAGACTCCCATAAAATCTTTCCATACTTTCTTTAGTGGAGTTCAATGTTATCTTGGTCATGGACCGGTTATCTTTATACAAATCCAACATCAACTGTTGGGAAAGGGAGATCACTCTTCACATCCTGAAGCATCCTCCAATTCTTTAAAAGTGTTTGGAGGAAGTTGAATATCCTTTAGAATCATTGTCTATAGTTTGGATATTAATTCCTTATGATCAAGCATGTCTAGCTCAAATTATTGAGAAAAATAAGAGATTCTCTCTTAAAGTTATTCCCATTGTGAGGGATTACACTGATATATTCCTCGAAGAGTTACATAGTCATCCTCCCGATCGAGAGGTTGAGTTCTCAATTTAACTTATTATTGAATCTCTAACTATGTTGAAGACACCTTATATAATGTCCACCATAGATCTAGAAGTGCTGAATAAGAAGCTACAGGAGAATCCAGAGAAGGGTTTTATATGACAGGGTGCTTCACCATGGGGTGTGTCAGTCCTCTTCATCAAGAAGAAGGATATATCAATGAGCCTCAGCATTGATTATCATGAGCTCAATAAAATCATGATCATGAACAAGTATCTCCTTCCATAGATAGATGACTTGTTCGATCTGCTTCTTGGGGCCAGTTATTTCTCTAAGGTGGACCTTCAGTTGGGATATCACCAATTAAAGGTGTGGAAGGAAGATATTCCCAAGACTGTCATTCAAATGAGGTATGGAAACTATGAGTTCAAAGTGATTACCTTCAGACTCACTAATACTCTAGAAATTTTCATGGATTTAATGAATAGAGTAATTATATATTACCTTGACATATTTTTGGTAGTCTTTATCAATGATATTCTGATATTCTCCAAGAGCAAGGATGAACATGAGGAGCATATGAATACTTTGCTAAAGACTTTGAGAAAGGAGAATATATATGCAAAGTACAGTAAATGTGAGTTCTAGATGGAGGAATTATCATTATTGGGGAATTTTATAACTAGAAAATAGATATCTGTGGACCCTTCCAAGACAAAGGCAATTGAAGAGTGACCTGTGCCAATATTTGTAACGGAGATCTGCGGATTTCTGGGTCTAGTCGGGTATTATCGATGAAATTTAAGGAACGTTTCATGATTTTCAAACCCAATGACCAAGATGACATGGAAGGGATTGAATTTTTTCTTGAATCAAGAATTTTAAGTCTTTTTTAAATATTTGAAAAGGAGGCTTATAACTACACCAATACTCACACTCCGAATTAGTGGAGAACTCTTTGTGGTGTAAAATGATTCTTCAAAGACAATATTAGGTTGTGTGCTTATGGAAAATGATATTTTGATAGCCTACGCCTCAAGGAAGCTGAAAATACATTAGGAAAACTATCCTACACATGATCTAGAGTTGGCATCTATGATCTTTGTATTGAAAATCTAGCAGCATTAACTCTATGGGGAGAAGTCTGATATATATACTGATTACAAGAGTCTCAAATATATATTCACAAAAAAATAGATTAATATAAACTAGAGAAGATGTATATAACTAATCAAGGATTATGATTTCTCAGTCCACTACCATCCCGGTAAGGAAAATAATGTGGCAGATGCTCTGAGTAGAATTTATCCTACATCATTATCAATGATGAGAATTGAAAAGGATCTAATATTCTTATATTTTCAATGGATGTATATTGGAATCATTAAGTTAGGAACATCATCAATCCTTTCTCAAATGATTGTTCAACCATCCCTCATGGAGAAAATAAAGGATTCTAAAAGAAGAGATGTTGAAATTCAGAAAAGGATAGAAGCCATTCGAAATGGGAAATCCTCCGAGTTTATGGTTGTTGAGGAAGGAGTTGTAAGATTTGGGTCACAATTATGTGTACCATCCCATCCAAAAATAAAGAAGGGGATTTTTATTGAAGAAAATAGCTCAACCTTATCTAATCACCCAGGCTATACAAAGATGTATCGAGATCTCTGAGAAAACATTTGGTGGGACAATATGAAGAAGGAGATTGCTGAGTATACATCAACGTGTCTAGTATATTCAATAAGTGAAGGATATGGGATGGAGAAACCACTAACCATACCAACATATAAGTGGTAGAACTTCATTATGGGAATTTTCACTTGAATTCCAACAATATCCAAAGGAAACCATGCTATATTGATCATTGTGGATCGTCTTACAAAGACAACTCACTTTATCATTATTCGAGAGGACTTATCATTGGATCAACTTACATGGATATATATCAAATTAGTGGTAAGGATTCATGGAATACCATTATCTATTTCAAGATCCAAGTTTCACCTCAAGGTTATGGAAAAGTCTCCAACATGCTCTAAGCACTAAATTGAACTTCAGTATGGCATATCATCCTCAAACTAATGTCTATTCTGATAAAACTATTTAGTCACTAGAAGAAATTTTGAGAGTGTGTTCTATAGACTTCAATGGAGGATGGGACCAACATCTTCCATAGGTTGAATTATCCTACAACAATAGTTTCCACTCAAGCATCTGAATTGCGCCATATGAAGCCCTTTATGGGAAAAGGTGCATAACACCAGCGTGTTGGGATGAAGTTAGTGAGAGTAAATTTATAGGACCTTAAATGGTTGAAGAAATGGTGGAGAAATTGAAAACCATTCAACAACACATAAAGGTAGCCTCGAGTCAAAAAAATAGATTTTTGTAGACAATCATCGATTAGACATTGAGTTAAAAGTGGGAGGCATGGTATTTATATGCATATCTCCATGGAAGAAGGTCATGAGGTTTGGGAAGAAAGGAAATGTGAGCCCGAGGTACATCGTCCCCTTAGAGATTCTTGATCATGTCAGAGTTGTGGCCTATTGACTGGAACTCCCACCTACCATGTCTAAAGTACATGATGTCTTCCATGTATCCCTCTTAAGGAAGTACATACCATATCCTTCTGATGTACTCTTTTCAGAGGTGGTATAGTTGTAGAATGATCATTCTTACGAGGAGCAGCCAATGAAGATCTTGAATCATAGAGATAAATTTCTACGTAACAATACTACTCACCTGGTCAAGGTACTATGGAGGAATCGTAAGTATGAATAGGAAAAATGGGAACTAGAGGAGGAAATAAAGGAAAATTACCCACACCTGTTTATTTATTAGAATGTAAAACAAAATTATGAGGGAGAAATTTTATAAGTGCGGAATAATGTAACGACCCAATGATTTATCAATAGAAATTCTCTTCTTATAATTATGTCATATAATCAGATGAAATCACAACACAATGAACTACTAAGAACTATGTGACATTTAAACATAATATTTTAATCTCTATTATTTGAATTTCGAAAATCTGATATGCATGGTTGTGATCAGTAAGATGTTTGGAGTCCGATAAGACAAACTTAATTTTTGGTGAATAGTAATTGGTTCTTATGAATAGTAATGTCACCCTTTTGAATAGTAATATGATCCATATTAATGATAAATAATCCAAGTAAATAGTAACCGTACTGATGAAATTATAAATAAAATTTATCCTTCTTATAAGTGATAATAAGATAGTGTTTGTATTTTTACAATTCATAAATATTTAATTAAAAAATTATGAATAATTTAATAATTAAAAAAGAAAATGTATTTTCATAAAATGGAATCATAAATCATTGTTTTTTTCTTCTTGTTTTAAGATAATTTTATAAGACCTTATATAATTTTTAAATACATTATAAAATAAGTTATAACATTAAATTTTTTATTTTTCAAGTAAATTATGATTTTATTTAAAAAATAAATTAATAATATTTAGATAATTATTTTAGAAAAAATTAGTTCATTTTTGGATTCTACAAGTCAGCAAATAGTTAGTGTGAAGTTTTTGTGTTTTTTTTGAAATACATGAATTTTCGATGAATAATGAAATACGATAATTTATAAAATAAGATAAATACATTAATTACTAAGTCATGGGTGATGTTCTGTTGATGTAAGCACCTTTGGATTGAGATCAAATGCTCATATTACTTTTTTTGGTCCTGGAATCATTGCTATTTCTTGTATTATAGAAAAATAATAAACTAATGATTAAAATATTAAGAAATGCCTCATCCCCTCCACTATAAAAACCACCCCCACTCGCCTATTCACTTCACTCCTATCATGCCCTGTGCCTTACCTAAATTCATCCCAAATCACTCCCCGAGATCCTCCCCCCACATCTTGACTTGTGCTCCTCTATGTATAATAAGACTTAACTCTTGTTAAAATCATGATTTATGTTGCTTCCAAATTTCTATGATTAAATGTTTATATGATCAGATTTTTATATGTTATGATTATATGTTCCATTTTATATCATTATGTCATGATATATAACCCATGTTTTAAAGCCTTATTATTATGTTTAATCCATTACTCGGATTTTATCTTATCCCTTCGTTTATGTGATCCCTAGGGTACCCTTTGCATATGTAAGGGATTAAAGGAACCTAGGAGCTCTTTATGAAGATTAAATAAAGTGTTTCATTGTGTCCCATGTTTTCAGTTCTATGTACTCAGTCTTCAAAGACACTAGATTTAACAAACCTTGTCTTGTTTTTTGATGTATAATTATGTTTCAAATCATGTAATGTTTTCTATAAAATGAAATAATCGCTATACTACCCATGTACATATATACCTGATCAAGGTTAGTCTATGAATGGTAATCCACTAGGGTCCCTCTAGTTAAACCACTAAGTCACTCCACTTGGATTCCTCAACCTCAAAAAAGGCCACAGGTCAACAATCGATGCTCTTTGTACATTTCATCCCACAACATATTCATCAAGGTAGCATATCCTTTCCCTATACAATGTGTCTCACTATATGGGAAACATTAAAGAGATGGTCCAAAACCCATCTATGTCGATATGGTTACTATGGTTTAGTCTACTCACCCAACCTAGTCCTAATCTGCTTATAGATTTTCTACCTAGGACTAGTGAAATCAGGTATAAGTTGGTCTCTCATCACATCCTCATCCTAATAATTCTGAATAAATCATATTCCAAAAATTTGTCTTCTAAGTCTCACACAGCCTATGATCTCTAGTTCCACCCTAACCTCTAGTTTGGAGTTGTTCCCAAACCCTCCTCTTTGGTTAAAGGGTCTCATTGTTTGTCACTCACCTCACAAGAGGTCTAGAGGATATTTAGTGTCCCAGAGTCTCAGCCTCATCCAACGGCGGTCAAGGTGACAAGCTAAATCACAAGGGTTATTCATGAACCTTGAAACTTGTTCATTTGGAACATTCAATTTAATTTAATCATTAAATTTAAATTAAATAATCCACTTGAAAATATGGTATCGTGTAAAGTGGTTAGCCCATATGTTTCATACCACGTCATCAACACATAAAATTCATAGGGAAATTATGTGATAGAACCGACCTGTATAGATTCTTTCTAAACATTTTTAAAGGGTAGGAAGTTGTTTCATAGGCTCATCCAAGTACATAATATCTCAATCGGGAACTTATAATCCACATAAGGTCTTAACTCACACCAAACATTAATAATTAATTAATTATATAAATTATAATCAATTAATTAATTACTTTCCCACTTGGAATAAATACTATAACTCACAATGTTCTCACACCACACTAGTACCAAATCCAAATTTTTGAAAGAGGTCCACTGGGAACTCCTGACACCATTCTCAGAAAAATTCCAAAAAAATGATGACCAAAATACATTAATTTTAATTTATTTTAAAATTTAATTATTTTAAAAATAACTATGGTGAAATTCCTTGAAAAATGATGCATAGTGAAGTGCATATGGTATCTTGATATTTCTTCTTCCTAGGAAGAGAAAAATCCCCATCATCGGGTTCAAATTATACCATGATCTAATGGAATCAAAATAAAAAACCAAAACCATCCAAGTATAAATTAGATAGAAGTAAAGAGTTATACAATAGAGATAGATATAGGAGAAATCATTCCAAAAACCCAATGTTTTGACACTAAAAACTCAAAAATCAAATGGGAGTTTATGGAGGTAGATGGATTGACGAGCTTGGGGTGTGAGTGATGGTGGGGAATGAGAAATGGTAATGGGGGCTTAAAATTTTAAAGTTAAAAACATTAATTTTTCTAATTTTAATGAGTTGTATGATCATCAAAACCATGCACCAACCGTTTTTTCAAAACTACCAAAGTGAAACACTCTCACACAGTTAAAATAATCTATTTTTCAAACAATGTTCCAACCATTTGAATTGTCACTATCTTGATCTATAGCATTTTACGTAGTTTCTCTATAACTATGAACCAACTATGAACCAATCCCCATGTAAAAAATAATACATGTGGTTTCCAATGAGACCTACATGGTTTTAACCAAACTATGTTATAAACATTCCAAAAAACTATTTCTATTTAGAAAGAGGAACATAAAACCTACTAATCCTCAGGGTGTCACATGATTTCCAAAAAATTATGCACCCCAAATCTTGTTCCCTATAAAAAATATCCAAAACTACCAAAAAATAATCCAATGCCTCTTAATATCTCATGAGAATATGATATAACATACTTGACTCATTCCACACCTAAAAAATAAATTTTAGAAATTCAAAATCTTAAAATTCCATTCTGAATATCCGATCAAAATTTGACTTGTACAGTAATTGAAAATTCAAATTATTCTTAAAATTTTCAACTCTTATAAACACGAGATATTACAACAACATACATGGATATTTGATTTATTTAATATAATCTCCTTTTTTTATCTTCTCTCTCTATGACACTAAAAACTATTCAAGTCCATATCCTTGAGTTAGTTAAAGATCTCAATTGGTGACTTTTTGTTTCATCCTCTAATTAATGGTCCCAACATCATTTTAGTTTCATGATATAATCCCATATAAAAATGTTTTTACAAGAATAAATATTTTAAGGAAGTTATGTGAAAATTTAGACTCCAAATATAAGAATATATCTCAAGTTTAATATAATTATTTTCATTCCCATTGTTATAAATTTTGAGTTTTATTTTATGAATTATTTATTGTAATTTTAGGGAAATATGTTGCATGAAATTTTTATTCTAGATCCTCCCATGATATGAAATATTATTGAGCCTTTCATTTTACTTAATCTTTTTCATTATCCTTTAAATAAAAGGGAAAAAGGTGACGGTTCAGTGTATATTTTGTAAATTTATTAATTTTTCAAGTGTTTCAAATTTCAAAAAAATAAAAATATGAACATTTGAATATTTAATCACAAATTAACTAAATCACTGATTATCCTAAACCAATTTAATAAATAATATATTGATCTTGAATATGTTTACAACAATAATTTATCACACAATTATTTTATATTTTCCCTTATTAATGGACTTATATAATCCATTAATATCGGTTGTTCTATTGATTTAAATCTATTTCATAATTTTTTTTACCCATTTCTTATTTTCATCTTCCATACTCTATCTTAAAATATTTATAAGAATTATTTTTATCTCAATAGTTATAGAATCAATATTTTACTCATTAAAATTTGAATGAGAAGACCTCTTAAAAACTAAATAAATTATATTCCAAAAAATCCATCATAAAAATACGAATTAAAATATAGACCCAATCAATAAAAATAAAAAAAGAGAGATTTTTTTTTAATTTGAAAAAATATTCAATCCTTATTACTAAAGTGTCCCATATATCGTTCCTCCATTAACAATACCAGAAACTTATTTTTGTTCATTAATAAAAAATGAGTTTAGTAAATTTATAAAACTATAGTCATTATATATTTATAGTATTGATAGAGGTTGGTGTCGAGCATCAATGAATTATTTATTCATCATGAGTATATGGTATAATCCACATATAATGTAAGGAAATCAATAAATTTTTTTTAATTATTTGAACATTATTATTGGAATGAAATTAAAAACTCATGATTGGAGAGATGTACAGGCATCATAATCTGCTTGGGTTACCTTTTCCTTAGTATTTTAGATAAATTTTGTTTTATTAACAAATTAAAATGTATATATATATAAATAAAATCCATAAAAAATAATTTACTGAAGGTTCATGATCACCCAAACCCACTTTTAAAGTATTTATTGGTCACAAATGATTATAATTTTCAAAAATAGAACTTAATTATGGAATGGAAATAAAGATACTATTAACAGTATTTTCTTATTTCTATTAAAACATTAAATCATGGAATTTATTTCTTGGAATTTACTAACTTATATATAATAAAGAAATCATTAGAACATTATTTTTATAAAAAAAATATAGTAAATATTTTATTAAGATTTTGAAAAATAAAATTTAATAAAAGAAACCAATAAATAATCATTTATAAAAAAAATAATTTATGGAGATTTGTCCTGGACGAACATATAATGGATTAATAAGCCATTGATTCATCTAAGAAAATAATAATATGAAGGAAAATTAGTTTTCAATAAAATCTTTTTGATCTCCATGTCTACATGTTCAATCCTTTATTCCTCTGTGTTTTTATATTTATTACTTTATCCCATATTCAGATCCATTTCTTCTCTCCAAGAAATACCACCTCTATAGACTTCCCAATCACTTTAATTTATAGGGCCCAATTTATTAATTATGTCATTCTACTATTCCAAATTGGAATAACACCATTAAAATTTCCTTTTTAAGTGATCTGGAACATTTCTCCATTAATTCATGGTTAAATTATATTTAATGTGCTTTTCATGGACCCATGGAAAAGTTATATGATCTTAATAAAATTTTCCAAATATTACTTATATTCTTCACCTTTATAATTTTCATACACTTACAAAATATCATTACCTTGAAATTTAAAATAATTTGTTTAAAATAACATCTTTTTATACTTTTTGTCCCTAGTAAGACTCATTTAGTAAAACCTAAAAAAATAAAATAGAATTACATTATTAGTTCAATGAATTGAGGTAGTAAAAATTCATATTATAGAGCCTCTTTAATTAAGAAGGTTAAAATCTTCCACAAGTAATAGGGAAAAAAATATTGGTTATCCTACAAAAGAGACAATAACAACCAAACCCACCAGTAGATAACCCCAATAATATAAGTGAAGTAAATAAAATATAAACCTTAATGTAAAAAACTAATAGTAAACTATTTTTATCAAATAATACCATTATTTAATGGAGCCTTCCAAAATAAACTTTTTTACAAGGAATAAAATAAAACCTCTTCTAAAATTAATATAGTCTTAAGATGATTCCTTACCCTCATTAAAAAAATTTAGTTGTCCCAAAATGTATATTAAAAAATATTTTTGACATTATCTAAGAAATCATTTCCAATATCAAAAGCGACTATATTTTTAAGTACCATATCCAAAATATTTTTGGATGAAAGTGATGGTTGTTTGATAGTAAGGTTCTAAAGGAGGATCTTCTTCTACAATTTTAAAATGACATGAGATGTGAATGGACTATTTATTTTATTTATTATTAAAATTATTCATGTCTACTTGACAAGAATATCATGTGAAAACTATTTATTTCATAATATAATATTCATTATGAATTCTATCCATATTTTTTATTTATAATAAAAAAAAACAACTGAAATCAAAATTTATTTCTTACTTTCTATATCAAATGAATGTGTGAATTTATCTGTAAAAATTATATTTTATCCAAAAAAGAAAAAAATTCATCTAATTTTGGACAACATAATAAATCACCAAAACATGGGGAATATAATCTGCATTTGGATTAGTTTCCAAAATCATTTCTTGTCTCTCTTAGGTTGGTATTGAGTCATACGTCAATGTTATATTTTTGAACTATAAAAAATCCATTTTGAAAATATCTCAAATATTACTATTAATATTATCTAGATTCTTTCACACCTTTTAAATTTATTTCCCAGAAAAAGAAATCGCATTCCTAACATTGTCTTCATTAACATTGTTCATTTTTTATCCATTCCTTTTCCCATAATTTCATATTTCTTTATATCTTGTTGCTATCTAACTTTCCTATATAATTTCATAAATTATACCATTAAATAATCAAGAACATTATAATAGGTATAAAATATAGGGGTATCTTTATATAATATGTCATGCACAAATCCAATTAGACCATTATTGATCAAAACACAATGATGTATAGAAATTAGCGCATCGATTTCAATAATTTATCTCACAATTGATGGTTTTGACCCATTCCTTATCATTACCTCAACCTTGATCAATATTTTAATAACATTCCTTATCCCTATAACAGATGATTTATAAAATCAATGGATGATTATGCGCTATAAAAAACCCATATAAGAATTTTTGGTGATTGAAAATAGGGATGTTAATCAAATGGCTATTTTAATATCATCATTCTAAAATAAATAAATAAAATCAAATATCATTAATAAAAAAAATTAATGATATTATTTTGAATAAAAGTTAAACATAAATTATTATAATTAAGAACACTTAAATAGAACCCTAAAAATCCATCACCTCCATTAATTTATTAATATCTATAATATTAACTGTATCATTCACAAATTTATTGATTAAGATAAATTTTATATTTTAAATCAATTAGGTTCCTTTTATATAATGAAACTTCTAATATACCATAATTTTTTGTATGAATTTTATCAAAAAAATAATGACGATTGAGTTTACGATCTGAATTATTCACAAATAAATCACTCCTTTGGTTATTTCTTATAAAACATATAACTTATTTACCCACCATTCACAGATTATAAGTCTATTTTAATGAAATTTTCAAAATAAAAATGGTCTTACCAAAATAATAAAATGATCTCAAGTGTATTTCTTAATCACTAGATTCTAGCTTAAATGTTGAAATATATAATAATTTATAGTTGGAAGCATTTTTCCCTAATTGGAATTTAGAAAAAAATTACATGGAACATTAATTTATAGTAATTTCCAAAATAAAACTTATCTTTCTATTGAAGGATCATATACACTAGAGGATACCTATCATTCCTATGAAATAATAAAATCAATGTTCATTTTTTATACAAACCCAATCGAATAATAATCTAAAACCGAATCCTAATAGTCCAACACAACTAGAACCCATCCCATATATATACACATAGGCCAAAACATACAAAGATAAACAATTCTAAACATTAAAATATAAGGTTTTATATATTTCATATCCAAAAAAAATTAAGAAATCCCAAAAATATATTTTTTTAAAATGGCCACTAATAGCTGTGGATATTCTATCAAGACCATCATCTCCAACTCTTATCTACCCCCATTCACTGATTATTTCCCCTTACTAGAATATCATTTGAATATTTATAGATTTGTTCTAGTGGGATTGTATAGTGTGTGAGTACATCATACCTAGTAGTTACTCACTACCTTACCCCAACCAACTAATCACAAAATCATGTTTAGAAAATTGAAGTGCTAAATTGGAAAAAATAAGGTAAAAATAATTCATTCTTATTATATGATGGATATTAATAAATAAATAAAATTTTACCATAGATTTTTATTCCAAAATATTAATTTATTTATAATGGAATTTACCATACCTTCTTTAATAATATCTTGGAATCTGGAATAAGGGTTACGTCCTCTTGGGTATACTATACTTGTAAAATGAATAAGTGGAAATTATAGTCTTGAGGGTGGGTAATACATGAGCAAGTGAATAAATTCTCTCCAAGAAGGGTAATATAGCCACTTACGATGGAATGTTTATATATATATATATATCATGTGATTTAAGATCATTTATAATGGTCTCTATAAGATCCCTCATCATACCTGGGCACCCTTCATGCAATTTTTAACAATAACCTTACCTTTTGATTGGATTTTAACTACAAGTTAGTAGATATATACATATATGTGTGTGTTTGTGTGTGTGTGTGTGTGAGTATAATAATAATTAAAATGATTGTAATGTATAATCTAACATTCAATACAATAAAATATGATAAGTAAACCCAAAAAAGTGAAATGTTTAGATTAGTATGCAACTAATGAATACTAGTAGAGAAAAAAGAACTAATCAACCAAAATAAAAATAAAATCAATACATGGTTTAAGAAAAAATTCATAAATTTTTATTTTATATTTAGTTTTACTCTACCCCATACCACTACTAATCAAAAAACTACAAAATGTTGAAGAAAGGATGGATTCTATACAAAATAATTTATTGACTCTAATTTTTTGTTAGAGAGAGAAAGTATACCATCATCACCAAGGATTTGAAAAACCTAGTATATAAAAAATATAGATTTAATACATTATACCAAAAAGAAATTGATATTAAAAGGAAGAAAAGGTTTCATTACCTTTTGTTTTTTCATGTGCGAGCTCCCACTAAATCTTGATGGGAAAAAATAGAGAAGTTTGATTCTCAAAACCAATAAAAAGTGGAATTATGGATTTTATAAAACTACAAAAGAATAGTATGAAAAGAAGGAAACAAAGGGATAAACTACATTATATTATCTAATAGAAGGATCCTAGGAAATCTCATTGATTATTTGTATAATTATTGGATAGTGGGATATCATAGAAAATAAGGGGGGTTGGGGAGAGGCTTTAAGGGGAATTCTATAATCCAAATGAGGTGATAAAAAACTAATATTTAGGTTAAATATGTTTAAATTTTTAAAATGGAATTAATATTCCCAATTAATTTTAAAAAAACATTTGTAATCTACTGAGACACCATGAATCCATTACCAAGGTCAAAACTACTAAAAACTACATTAAATATCCCAGGGTATCTAGTGCTACTCTAACACAAATAACCCTTTTTATCCTAAATACATATCTCTCTTTTTCTTCAATCCTCTTTAAGATCCAATTTTCTTCAATTATTTAATAATTAAATATAAAATACTAGAAAAAATTATGGTTCATTATAAACTAATCACCACTATGATTATCATCTTTGTGAAGATTTAGTGTGATTCTAAGGAAACATTCCAAGCCATTGAGCTTTGACCTTATCCTCCTATACCTAGTTTTCATTATAATGTATCCCAAATGTTTTTCACATACATACAAAAGGAATAACCTTCCCTTGAAACACCTTATCACACCAATAAATGCATTTAACTAGAAAATTTATATAGGAATCCCTAGTTTCTAACTCAATATCATCATACTAGATCACATGATTAGGTGTGAATAAAAATCTCTTTAGTTTAGAAACATGGATAGAATTGTGTATCGGAATTGAGTAGTTAAAGAAACACTATATATTGTTTATTCAAAATTATCTAATATTTCTAATGTTTTAATGAATCATTATGTTAGAATCCCTTAATTTCCCACCCATTGATGGATCAATCATAGAGAAACATGGATATATACAGGATCACTGACCCAAAATATCATATATTATCACTTATGATCAGCATGTGATTTAGATAGGATCTATGATGAAATTAATCATTCCAATATCAAATTAACCTTATTATTTATCTATTATACTATTATATTCCTAATCAAATATGATTCACCTATTTATAGCTAGAAAAGTGGAAAATAAAAATGAATGTCGTATAGAGCTTCCAAATGATCTATTTGAATAAATGAATGATAACTATTATTTTATTTAAAACTCACCAGTGATAGGTGATTCTTCCAAGATCCACCAAAATCAATGATAAATTCTAATAAAGTATATTTCAGTATATAAATATTTCACTCTAACTGGCCATCTCTATGATAGTGATAAATTATAATCATTTTACCTGAGTTCCAATATCCCCCGGTAACCCATAAAAAAATCTATAATTTTTTTTCTTTCCGAGATAAAAAATGATTATCCTTCCAACCCCATGAATCTTCATGATCACTTAGAAAAATAAATTGCATAACTCGTCCATGGAATAAGATTCCTCTATATTTAAAACTGATAAATTATAGTAAAATCATCCATGATTGTGAAATATTATAATGACCTTTCAAATATCTCCATAAGCTAGTCACAAAATAAATCATAATCTCATCTCACTTCCTCACTAGAAGAGGTAATGGCTATAATTTTCACTGATATTCTTATTTCAACTATAGAGATATAAGGAATCTTGAAATGAAACCAATTATCTCCCTTTTTATGGTTTTCCAAAAGAATTACTTGTGAATGTTATAATGCATATTTGATACACCCAGGTAAATAGACCACCTATAAGATTTATATTATCTTATAAATTTTCCCCAATGTAGTTTGGAATAATTATCATTTCATGGACCTAAAGAAAGAACAGAAATCCAAGAACCATCCTTTGAGTATCTACCCATCATCGAGTCTTACTCGAAAAATCATATAACCATGATAATAAAATTGGATCCCTTGAATTTCCCAATAATGGATTGTGAAAGCATAATATAGAAAATATGAATCATATATTAATACTCAGTAACATCCAAGTAAACCTCAACCATAAAATACTTCATTATACATTCTTCCATTGAATCTAGCACCTTTTATTTTTTATCCTTTCTTCTAATGGGATTGGTTACCACATTTACAAAAGGACATAAAAGTGTTCAAAACCAAATGATTATAAGTATTAAACCCATTGATATTTCCTCATATTTAAATATCCCTGAGAAAATTCCCCACTATTTAGTTTATGATCAGTTTATAATAGTAATCCCTCCCTAAAAATATAGTACATACAACACTTTAATGCATGCACTACTGTATATTACTCTAGATCATGGTTCAGATAATTCATTTTATGTGACTGGAGATATTATGATCCATAAGAAACCACACTATGACCTTGCATGAGTAAAAATCAATGGATAATTCAAAAGGAATCATAATAAACCTCAAATCCTTTACATAATTGAGGATACATTAAGATGTAGAAATGGTCAACCTCTTCTTTTTCTGTTATAATGTTTCTTTAAACTAAAAAAACCACAAAAATAAGACTCATGTCTTCATTAATGCAGTCAAAATATTAGTTATGCTTAAAAATTATTCAATAAAGTAAGTGGAATAGAAATTAGTTTCATTCTCGATGGTATCTCAATAAAAAAAACTTCTCATTAAAGTAAAACTCCATAGAAACCCTCCTTAAAAAAATCCAGGAAGAGGTATACCGTGAATTGTAAGATATTATTCTTCTTATATTCAACTACTATAAAATTCAAACTATACATTTATATAGTAATAGATCCCAATTTCACAAAATATTATCCTTATAAACCTACTTTTAATTATAAATATTTGATAAATATATATTGGGTACCTATTAAATTAGTGAAAGATACCAGATTTTGATATCAATAAATATAGTCTGGAAACTGGGCTAATACATCCTTACCTAACATTAAATCAAAGGCCTTCATATTAAGGGTGAGGAAATCATAACTATTCATATACATACTCACAATAATATCATACGATATGCACTTTTTACTCCTCTTTATACACTTTTACAAAATAATTATCAAGGATCATCATCTTTGAAGATTCATCCAATTTCAATCCAAGAAGTGATACTTGTTACTCGGACATAAAGGTGTGATAAGATATTATATAAAATAAAGAACAATAAATTGTGTAAGAAACAAAAATATAACCTAATAAATTATAAGTACCACTACCTACATCATAGATAGAATTTTTAGGTACATATACCATATTTATTCTCTAATGATGACTTTGGGGGAAAAACAATTTCCAAAAGAAGGGGTGTGTAAAAATCATCTCAGAACACCGTCAATTCTCCCCCCAACCATGTATAATTATAGGTATTTGACTACCTACTATTGATTTTCCACTTGATTGAGATTATTATATCTATGTATACTGAGGTAACTAACCAATAATCTAAAATATTTATTCAAAAAACATTTATAAATAACCATAATTAACATATAATTGATAATTCTTAAATATAAAGGTATATTTTATTTTGGTATGTCCTAATAATATAAATTGGTTTCACCAAAATGAAGGTCACATAGATCTAGTAAGGGGAGGATTACATTTAACCTGAATAGCCTAAAAGGATCTTCCCATGTTCATCTCCTTTTAGTGCCTCTTCCACTAACTAGAATATCCCTCGCATATGCTTCTACTATAAGGTGAATATCTTACTCCCCAACCTCACTTGTAACCTATCTCAGCAAGATTTACCTTCTTTATAATATTATTGAAGGTGGAAATACTAATTTGAATTTCTTTTTTTCAAAGGTTCTTTTAACCCCATGTTTAATCATCTCACTTTTGATTCATCATCAACACTCATGTAGGGGTGATGTAGAGAAAATGTGAAAATTTTAGAAACACACTCTATCTCCATCATAATCCAAATTTTTATTTCCATTAACTCCAAATATTTTACTTGACACAAAGTGTCAGATGTGAATTTATTTGTGAAAAACACTTAGAATCCTATGAAATTAATTCCTTAATTTTTCTTCACTTATACCTTAATGTACCACTATTAATGGGATTCACCTCTAAGAATAAAGGCCATCAATATAACCCATTATTTTCCAGGGGTCTCTATACACTCAAAAATATGTTCAATACATTCAACCCATTCCCTTATTTACTATGAGGATGCATTTCCCTAAAATGTTTAGGGGTGATAGTACTGAGAAGACCACATGATAGTAGAAGTTATAAGTCTCATTGAGTTGATACTTTAATCTTAACCAATATTATTTGATCAAAACCCTCCAATATATGTTAACTAAAAATAGTCTTGGTGGGTGGAGAATTCTCATCAACTCTTTTCTATATAGACAAGGTTTGTGACTGAAGTTTAATTCACAACATTAATGTAGATAATTTTATGATATATTCCTTTAAAAAATAATAAAATTATTTAATTTGGAATAATAATTTATTTGTCAATATTAAACCACAACCACTCTCTTATTCTTTTATATTTTTACTAAATCTTTTCTTACATTAAATCATAATTTTAAACATTTAAAACATTAAATATAAGTATAAAAAATCCCACTAACCATGATAAAAAATTGGTATAATAATATAATGAATTAATTAGATATTTATATTAAACTAACCATTAGAAATAAATAAGTAATAAAAACATAATTATTTATTATTAATGTTTAAATTAATATAAATCTATAATTAATTCCAATTATTACATTAAATTTTTGAAATAAGAATATAAATTTTCAGGTTTTCATATAAGTATCTACCTATAGACACTTGTTTATCATTCATGAGACTCAAATTATAAAGTATAAATTAAAAATAAAACCAAAATCAAAGCCACACTAACCTAGTAACTCAATATTCCACCATGATTATGTTAGATAGGCATATTTATATATTTTTTCCTAAGTCCTAA
Source organism: Viscum album (assembly GCA_963277665.1). Lineage (NCBI taxonomy): Eukaryota > Viridiplantae > Streptophyta > Magnoliopsida > Santalales > Viscaceae > Viscum > Viscum album. The sequence goes on along the minus strand of OY728121.1, from coordinate 1,506,507,319 downwards.
AAATTATATATTCTAGCTAATAGTTACCCAATTTCCTATAATGGGATCTAATACCATTTTATAAAAATCCAATATATATCCTAAGTTTCTAGGATGAATCAAAATAGGAAATAAAATGGGATTCCCAACCGCAAAATTATTATTTGAATACCAAGGGATGTAGTAAGGTAATGGGAGAAATAATTTTCCCTTTTTGAAATTAAACTTGAGAATCAGCATGACCCATTTGTATATAGGACCTTCCAAAAAAATATCCACCAAAGGAAGGAACTCATATGTCAGAGGATACCTATCATACCAATGTAATTATATAAACATAAATCTATATGTGTGTAATTTTAATTAGAAAAATTTCTAAACATACAAATCCCAAGAGTAAAACACAACTAGAATTGAGCCTATATTTATACACCTATACTAATAAGAATTATGAACAACAACACAAAACAAGTTAATGTGAGGGGCCATATACACAATAGATAAAAAAGGAATATACAATCCAAAACCATCTTTATACATGACAACCACAAAAAAGTCATGAAATCCCATCACAACTTTTGTCTCAAAATCCTATTTAACCTCATGAATTGGTACTTTCCTATCAACTATAACATATATAATATGTCTATACACATCTCAAGGGATAGGTAGATGACCTTACTTTCTATTTGTGTTGTATTTTTTTCAAAAAGTTAGTAAGTGATGAAGAACTTGATGTAAAAAATTAATTTAGTAAAGAAAAATGTCTTGGAAGTTCATTAGTGTTCCCTAGATTTTTATTTGGAATTTATACTGAAGTGGATAAAATATTTTATGAAGATCCATTGTCATGACCCGTCCTCGGGGCCTGTGCCGTGACTATCCCAAGCCTGCCTTCCATAGGCCAGGAGATGGAGACTATCACCAAAGGCGTAAATCCCGACAAAAAGGGGAAGGCATTGCCTTTATAAAGTAAACAAACACTACATGGTAATACAGCAGAAGTAAACACTGAGTAAACTGAGTAAAATAGTAAGTGCGGAAAAGTAAGTGGGCCAGAATACAAACCCAAACTGAAAGTAAAGTACAACTAGAAAGGAAGTACAACAATTGAAAAGTAAAGCAGCAACGTCGAGCCATCCACTGGAAATCCCACCTGAAGGGTGGATACAGATAGCCTCCTCAGCTCCTCGGGTCCTGCTGTCCGCCCTATGTACATCCCAACCAGTGGTCCACCTCCAGGAACTGACTCATCATAAAATCCACCTCTGGGCATTGACTCGACGTGATATCCACCTCCGGGCACCGACTCGTCGTGAGTTCCTCCTCCGGGAACCGTCCAGCTCTACAAGCCTCAACCTCGATCAGTGATGTCCGTCGCCTGCAACCAACACAACGTAGTGTGGGCAAAGCCCATGCAGGGGTGAGTATACGATACTCAGTAGGGACCCCGAGACCCCTGAAGGTCTCCCTAAATCCACAAAGGATAAACCACAAAGAAAAGATACAATCACGAAGTATCATCCAACACTACTTAGGTATATGCCCATACGTATTTCTAAGTCATCAATCCAGTTCAGCTCCAACTAACGAGCTCAAGAACAATCCAGTCCACTCAGGAAGGTAAAACATAATCTACACAGGAAAGCATAATCCAATCCACATAGGGAATCACAAATCAATCCACATAGGAAGAAAGTAAATCACATCGAAGATAATTATGGAAATTCAAGAACCAGCTCACATAGGTATACATCCTTTGTAAAACAAAAAGGAGATGATCAAATGTAGTTACTGATTCATCTAGCTGGGACCCACTTAGGATACTAGACCAGCTAAGCTGTCGGACCCATGTAGGATGCTACAACAGAGGTCAATGCTGTCGAACCCACATAGGATACAAGTACTGTAGTCTTCACCATCGAACCCACGGAGGATTCCAGTACGGTTGTCATCGTCATCGAACCCACGGAGGATTCCAGTACGAAAGTCTTCATCGTCGAACCCACGGAGGATTCCTGTATGGTTGTCATCATCGTCAAACCCATGAAAGATTCTAGTACAAAAGTCTTCATCGTCGAACCCACGAAGGATTCCAGTACGGTTTTCATCGTCGTCGAACCCACAGAGGATTCCAGTACGAAAGTCTTCCTCGTCGAACCCACAGAGGATTCCAGTACGGTTGTCATCGTCCTCGAACCCATGGAGGATTCCAGTATGAAAGTCTTCATCGTCGAACCCATGGAGGATTCCAATACGAAAGTCTTCATCGTCAAACCCACGGAGGATTCCAATACGGTTGTCATCGTCGTCGAACCCACGGAGGATTCCAGTATGAAAGTCTTCATCGTCGAACCCACAGAGGATTCCAGTACGGTTGTCATCATCATCGCAGCCAGCTCTAGGGTTCCCGCACACAGCATGCTCGTTTCTGAGAGGGTCCACTCCATGAGCCAAGGTTTTGATACATCAACTGACACGTAGTCCGGACTTGATGTATCCCAAGGCTCCGCATCGTCGATAGGAACTCAAAGTGACAGACGGCGCGTCAATCAGATGCCCAGTCTGAGAGTTAATGACTTTTTCGTTCGAGGGGCCCGGTTGGTTTTTAAGTCAAAACGAACCCAACCATACTCCAACTGTGTCCAAACCTCGAGTGAAGTAATCCAAGAGGTCTGCCTCACTAAGAGGAATCTAACAAAGTCGATGACACGTCAATCGGACATCTGGAGCTCAAGTTATAAGCGTTTCAACTTTGAGGGGCCGGTTAGTTTCATGTTCGAACCAACCCGGTCATACAAAAAGTTCTCTAAAACCTTGAGTGTATTATACCTAAATGACCATCTCGATCAAAGGATTTCCATGCAACTGACGGTGCATCGATCGGAGGTCCATAGCCCAAGTTATTGGAAAAATACCGAAAGTGGTCCGAAAATGGGGGGTTTGGGCCCGGTCCGACCCGGCCCAACCCCCCTAGGTCGGCCCGAATCTGGTCGACCCGACCCAGGTCCGGGTCCGACTCGGTAGGGCGAGGCCCAGTCCTGTCCGCGCAACCCAGCCCGGTCCGGTCCGCGCGACCCGTCCCGGCCCGGCCGGGGTGCACGCTGGCTCGACCAGCGGCCCCGCATGGGGGGACGCGGTCCCCTCTCCCTTTGCGTTCCGTAAACGCGGCGGGGGCCGCGTCCCCCTCCGGATCCCGTACGGCTGTGGGATCCCGATCGCCTGCGGCCACGGCTTCAGCCGCGGTGGCTCCTCCTGGCGGCACGCTGGGACACCGCCGCCTCCGGGTGGCCGGCAGGTGCTGGCCTCCGCGCCGGCGGCCCGCGCCACCGTTGATGTCCGCAGGCCACCGAAGTCGTTCTGATGGTCCATTCTTGCTCCCATCTGCGCCTGGGGTCATCCCAGGACCCGTAGATTACTGCGACGGCCTCCAATCGCTCAACGGTCTCGTTCCATCGTCGCCCAACATTCCACGCATCAAGAAAAGAGAAATGGTGGGTTCAGATTTGTTCGTTGGTCCGCACCCAACGATTTAGTGGTTCAAAAAACTTCGAACAATTTCCGAACAATTATTCACATGTCGAGGATGTAATCCACATAAAGTAAAATAAATAAAAAACCCCCTACCTCGAAGAAGTTGTCGAGCGAGGATCATCGCGGGAAAAGACGTCGCATAAGACGGCGTCACGGAAGAGGATCGTGGGCGTCAAGGTACACGGCGTCGCGGAGAAGAGGTTCGTCGGCGTCACGTTGTCAATCTCCAAGGAACTAGTGTTCTTTTTCGTCTTTCGTCGGAGGTAGGCGTTCTTCGTCGTTCTTCGCGTTCTCCAAAGAAGAAGATGGAGATTCGAAGGCTTGAGCAATTCCTCTCCAAACCTTCTCGCACAACGAAATAACCCCCAATGAAATAAGACTTTGTCTTATTTTATTAACACACACAAGCCATCATTAAATTCGAAATTCAAAAGAATTCACGAATTAATTACATTGAATAACTTAATCAATTAATTATTAAGAGAGTTGACTTGCAATAAGTGGGGGTGTGGGTGTGTTGCTCAATTAATGGTAGTTTTCCAACTTAATGGGAGGTTTTGAGGAAGTTGAAAAGGTGGGGATCATGTAGGGCCCACCTCAATAATTTCCTATCAAGAGGGGTTAGGATTTAGTGGGTCACACCTCAAATTCCATACGTAGGTTTAAACTACTTAGAAAATAAAATAAAAATTGTTGCACAAATTTTATTTTATTCATTAGTTAACCCATTTTTTTAAAAACCACACCCGAGCAAACACAACTCCAGAAAAGGTGTTCCTAAGAAATTACCGACGTTGCGGTTTAATCGGTGCCCTCAGATTTCGATTCCGAGCAATGGTTCAAAAGTTAGGAAAACCCGATCGTTCGTTCACTGAACGTACCTGAGCTAAACTTCGGAAACTGATTCTGGGCACACCGGACCTCGGAATCAGGTGCCGTCAGAAATTGCGTACTCGTAAAATTCCAATGAAATTAAGAAAAAAAATTCCTAGAAATTTCCATGTTTTTACATTACTCTCACCTCAGGGCTTTACATCCCCGTAAAGATATAACACAAACTAGGGAAATAGAAGAGGGAACTGAGCACGCATCTGAGCCTCCCACTCCCAAGTGCTCTCCTGGAGGTTCCCGTGCTGCCATCTGATGCGCACTAGAGGAATCAACCGCCCACATAGTACCCGATCCTGTCGATCCTCGATCTCCACCGGGACCTCTGCAAAAGTCACCCCATCGCCGATGATATGCGTTGGGTCGTGCACGTATCTCCTCAGATGATATATGTGGAAAAAGTCATGCACCTGATGCAACTGAGGTGGATGGGTCAAGCAGTAAACCACCTCGCCCACCCTGTTGAGGACCTAGAAGGGTCCGATGAAGCACGAAGATAACTTGCCGCCATGGCTAAAACTCCGTAATCCACGTCGAGGTGAGACCTGTAGGAAAATGTGGTCGCCATCCTCGAAATCCAGTGGTCTCCGCCTTCTATTAGCACAAGACTTTTGTCGGCTATGAGTTGTCCTCATCTGCTCTTGGATAAACTGGACCTTCTCTGGTCCTACAAAGGCTGCTAAGATTTCTTCTTTTCCGATAAGAGAAATCTGGTCTCATCCCCAGGATGAACCACGTTCTTCACCTAATACAGTCAATCTCGACATGGATGATACTAATCCATACCAAGGATGACGTCGTAAGGCCTCGACGCTACTACCAAGAGATCCAACCGTTACTCTCGCCTCCAATGGTTGAGTTACACTGTCAGCATCGGTGTGTGGTCATTGGGTTTCCTCCAGTAGGAATCTCAAAAGTGAGGGTCAAGTAAATAGTTTAAACCAGAACCTCTTAGTAACCACTCAAAGAGAGGACAAGAAAGTAAATGCCACAAATAAATGTGTCTTTTATTACTGCAATTCAAAGTACAAAGACACAAAGCATCCACAAACAAACATCAACAAAGCCAGAAGCAACATAAACAAAAGTCTCCATGTCTGGAGCTAGTCCTTCTCCTGTCCATCTGCTCCCGGAGCTCCATGATCGTAGGCCTCAGCTGCCTGAAGCTGAGCTCTCCCATGTCAACCCATTCCCTACGGTCGGGGTGGTCTCCCTGGTGGTGGTGGTGGTGGTGGTGGTAGGGCCTCAAAGCATCTTCCACCACCCGCTGCACAGCCAGATCCTCTACCTCGCCCGCCTTCTCCCTGCGGACTTCCATGGTCGAACCTCTGCCTGGGAGGTCCCTCTACCACTTGCTGCTCATCTGTAGGACAAGTCGGGTAGTCTCGAGCCATGTGACCCTGCCCGCCACATGTGTAGCATTGCCTTCTCCTAGTGTAGCTGGATCTCCTTCGTGTTCCCCGCACAACCTAATCTTCATCCTGAGATTTCCCATCTGATGGTCTGGCCTGCTTGGACCTTTGCATCACCTGTCTACTGCCAGCTACAAAAGACTCTGCTACGGGTCATCCTACGGAGGGTCCTGCGGCTGGTGCCTGCTCGGTGAGAAAAATCTCCATTAGAAGGGCTCTCTCCAACACCCCTGTCTGCGTCAGAATGTTGAAGGAGATCATCGAAGACCTGATCTCATGCCTCAGTCCTTTCTCAAAGGTCCGGGCCCGAAATAACGGGTCTCGTACCATATCTTTGGAGTAGCGCAATAGATCAGTAAACCTCGCCGAGTACTGGGCCACTGTCATTCTGCCCTATCGCAAATGTAGTAACTCCTGAATGCACACCACACGTAGGGTGGCTGGGACGAACTCTGAGCGTAAGAGGCTCTTAAAGTCCATCCAGAGTAGAGATGACTTGTCGTGCACCTGGAGCATCAAGCTCCACCATCTGCCTGCTACCGCGTGTAGGAGGCTCACTGCAAGGATCACCATGAGGTCAGCTGGTGTCCCCACTAGCCCGAAAACTCGAACTACAGCCTCCAGCCAATCCTCGGATACCTGAGGGTCCGTCTTCCCATGAAACCTGGGTGGTCTCTGACACTGAAACTTGTGCAGTGCACTAAGGCGATGTTCACTCTCAGCGGCTAGGGCTGGGAGCATCGGTGGCTCGGCGGGTAGAGGTACCGCCGGTGCCTCCGCTGAAAAAGGGCCCTGCACCGAGGCCTTGTCGCTTGGTGGGATGTCATCTCGCACAAAGCTCGGAACCCTAGTTGGCTGCCATAGTGGGGCCATCCTGAAAAGAAACAGGTGCGCCACGGTCAAAATAGTATACCTAGTTAGCTGACACAAAGTAATCACAAATAAAACTTTTGAAACACACATGCAATCAATGTTTTCGTGCATTGAGTTAGAAATCAGAAGTCAGGGTCCTAGTGTACGGATACGTCGGCCGCCGCACCAACACTGGACTCCCTAGACTGATAACCACAATCAATACCCTTAACACTATTGCTTTACATAGAAGAAAGATCAGAGTCCTGAGTTCTGTGGTAGAACCGAACTCCTTTAATACCAATTTTTCACGACCCGTCCTCGGGGCTCGTGTCGTGACTACCCCAAGCCCGCCTTCCATAGGCTAGGGGCTGGCGACTAGCACCAAAGGAATAAATCCTGACAAAAATGGGAAGGAATTGCCTTTATAAAGTAAACAATCACCACAGGGTAAGCCAACAGAAGTAAACACTAAGTAAACTGAGTACAATAGTAAGTGCGGAAAAGTAAGTGGGCCAGAATACAAACCCAAAATGAAAGTAAAGTACAACTGGAAAGGAAGTACAACAACTGAAAAATAAAGCAGCAACGCCGAGCCATCCACTGGAAATACCACCTGAAGGGTGGGTACAGATAGGCTCCTCAGCTCCTTGGGTCCTGCCGTCCGCCCTGTGTACGTCCCGCCCAGTGGTCCACCTCCAGGTACCAACTCGTCGTAAAATACACCTCCGGGCACCGACTCGACGTGATATCCACCTCCGGGCACCGAATCGTCATGAGTTCCTCCTCCAAGAACCGTCCAGCTCTACAAGCCTCAACCTCGATCAGTGATGTCCGTCGTCTGCAACCAACACAACGTAGTGCGGGCGAAGCCCGTGCAGGGGTGAGTATACAATACTCAGTAGGGACCCCGAGACCCCCGAAGGTCTCCCTGAATCCACAAAGGATAAACCACAAAGAAAAGATACAATCACGGAGTATCATCCAACACTACTTAGGTATATGCCCATACATATGACTAAGTCATCAATCCAGTTCAGCTCCAACTAACGAGCTCAAGAACAATCCAGTCCACTTAGGAAGGTAAAACATAATCCACACAGGAAAGTATAATCCAATCCACACAGGGAAGCACAACTCAATCCACATAGGAAGCAGGTAAATCACATCGAAGATAATGATTGAAAGTCAAGAATCAGCTCACACTGGTATACATCATTTTTAAAACAAAAAGGAGATGATCAGATGTAGTTACTGATTCATCTAGCTGGGACCCACGTAGGATACTAGACCAGCTAAGCTGTCGGACCCACGTAGGATGCTACAATAGAGGTCAATACTGTCATATCCCCATAGGATACAAGTATTTTAGTCATCACCATTGAACCCACAGAGGATTCTAGTATGGTTTTCATTGTCGTCGAACCCACGAAGGATTCCAGTACAAAAGTCTTCATCGTCGAACCCACGGAGGATTCCGGTACGGTTGTCATCGTCTTCGAACCCATGGAGGATTCCAGTAAAAAAGTCTTCATCGTCGAACCCACATAGGATTCCAGTACGGTTGTCATCGTCGTCGAAACCATGGAGGAATCCAGTATGAAAGTATTCATCATCGAACCCACGGAGGATTCCAGTACGGTTGTCATCATCCTCGAACCCATGGAGGATTCTAGTATGAAAGTCTTCATCGTCGAACCCACAAAGGATTCCAATACAAAAGTATTCATCATTGAACCCATATAGGATTCCAAGACGGTTGTCATCATCGTCGAACCCATGGAGGATTCTAGTATGAAAGTCTTCATCGTCGAACCCACATAGGATTCCAGTACGGTTGTCATCGTCGTCGCAGCCAGCTCTAGGGTTCCAGCATACAGTATGCTCGTTTCTGGGAGAGTCCGCTACACGAGCCAAGGGGTTGATACATCAACTAAAATTTAGTCTAGAGTTGATGTATCCCAAGGTTTTGCCTCATCTATAGGAACTCAACGTGATAGACGGCGCGTCAATCGGACGCTCGGTTTGAGAGTTAATGACTTTTTCATTCCAGGGGCCCGGTTGGTTTTTAAGTCAAAACCAACCCGACCGTACTCCACCTACATGAAAACCTCAATCGGAGTAAGACAAAAGGTCAATCTCAATAGGAGGAATCCAACAAAGTCGATAACACATCAATCGGACGTCCGGATCTCAAGTTATAAGCGTTTCCGCTCTGAGGGCCCGGTTGGTTTCATGTTACAACCAACTCAGTCATACACAAAGTTCTCCAAAACCTTTAGTGTAGTATACTGAAATAACCATCTCGATCCAAGGATCACCACACAACTGACGGTGCATCGATCAGAGATCCGTAGCCCAAGTTATGGGCAAAAGACCGAAAGTGGTCCGAAAATGGGGGGTCTGGGCCTGGTCTGACCCGGGCCAACCCCCTGGGTCGGCCCGAACCGGGTCCGGGTCTGACCCGGTAGGGCGCGGCCCAGACCGGCCTGGATGGGTGGCACGCTGGCTCGGCCAGCAACCAAGCATGGGGGGACGCGGTCCCCCCTCCCTTTGCGTTCCGCGGACGCGGTGGGTGCCACGTCCTCCTCCGGATCTCGGGCGGCTGCAGGATCCCGATCGCCTGCCGCCGTGGCTTCATTGATGGCGGATCCTCCTGGAGGTGCGCCGGGACATCGCCGCCTCCGGGCGGCCGACCGGTGCCGGCCGCCGCCACGCCAGCACCCGTTCCGCCGGTGATGTCCGCGGGCCACCGGAGTCCTTCCAGTGGTCCGTTCTTGCTCCCGTCTGCGCTTGGGGTTGTCCCAGGACTCGTAGATTACTGTGATGACCTCCAATCGCTCAACGGTCCCATTCCATCATCTCCCAACGTTCCCCACATCAAGAACAGAGAAATGGTGGGTTCAGACTTGTTCGTTGGTCCGCAACCACCGTGTTAATGGTTCAAACAACTTCGAACAATTTCCGAAAAATTATTCACATGTCGAGGATTTAATCCACATAAAGTAAAATAAATCAAAAACCCCCTACCTCGAAGAAGTTGTCGAGCAAGGATCGTCGCGGGAAAAGACTTCGTGGAAGATGGCATCGCGGAAGAGGATCATGGGCATCGCGGTACACAGCTTCGCGGAGAAGAGGTTCGTCAGCGTCATGTCATCGATCTCTGAGGAACTAGCGTTCTTCGTCGTCTTTCGTCGGAGGCCGGCGTTCTTCATCATTCTTCGTGTTCTCAAACGAATAAAATGAAGATTCGAAGGCTTGAGCAATTCCTCTCCAAACCTTCTCGCACAACGAAATAACCCCCAATGAAATAATAATTTGTCTTATTTTATTAACACACCCAAGCCATCATTAAATTTGAAATTCAAAAGAATTCATGAATTAATTACATTGAATAACTTAATCAATTAATTATTAAGAGATTTGACTTGCAATAAGTGGGGGTGCGGGTGTGTTACTCAATTAATGGGGTTTTTACAACTTAATGGGAGGTTTTGAGGAAGTTGAAAAGGTAGGGCTCGTGTGGGGCCCACCTCACTAATTTCTTATCAAGATGGGTTAGGATTTAGTGGGTCCCACATCATCTTCCATACGTAGGTTTAAACTACTTAGAAAATAAAATAAAAATTTTTGCACAAAATTTATTTTATTCATTAGTTAACCCATTTTTTTAAAAACCACTCCCGAGAAAACGCAACTCCAGAAAAGGTGTTCCTAAGCAATTACCGGCGATGTGGTTTCATCAGTGCCCTCAGATTTTTATTCCAAGCAACGGTTCAAAAGTTTTGAAAACCTGCTCATTCGTTCACTGAACGTACCCGAGCTAAACTTCAGAAACTGATTCCGGGCACACCGGGCCTCAGAATCAGGTGTCGTCATAAACTGCGTACTCGTAAAATTCCAAAGAAATTAAGAAAAAAATTTCCTTGAAATTTCTAGGTCTTTAAATACATAAATGGTAATTTAAAAGGTCACATATTATATTTTTGAATGAAGTGTATTTAATTATGATGATTGAAGATATGTTTTATATGTTTAAATAATGTGTACTAGTGGGTAGCACATTTTCTAAACCAACGAATAAGATTAAAGAAATTCCATTTGTGTTTTGAAGACTATGAAAATTTTAATTAACATGAGGAATTGTTTTTTTAGGGGAATGAAAATATAGAAAAAATTGATATTATTTTTAGGATGAATCATTTTCAATAAGTCATTTGGTTGGCTTGAAATATCTCAACTTGGTAAATCACTAGGTACCTTTTTATGGGACTTGATAACAAATGGGCTAGGTCATTTCTAGCCAAGGACCCCCTTAACCACACATGTAGGACCTAGGGGTTAACTATGTGGTAGAGGGTTGACCTGGCTAGTTTTTTGCTGAAGGAAAATAGTATTGGGCTTGCATAGAAGCAATAGGAAGTACACACTAGGGTGAACATGGCATATACACATGGTGAATAGTATGATGTTAAGGGACTATGAAGGAGTGTGGTGTGGCCCACATGGGAAGGGGTGTGAAAGTGTATCTGGGATCCAACCTCAGTGTGAGCTCGAGAGGTAGATGGAATGAGGAGTATTATTAATTATCCCTTGAACAAGAAACATGCCTATGTGGGATACAAATTTCACAGTTACTATTCCAATGTTAATAAGGTACACATATAACATAATTCATTGTATTGGGTTCATTCCCACCGTCCACTAGCTTAGAACTTCATCTTCAAACTTTTACTATCAAAGGGATCTGTGTGTAATCCTGATACTGACAATTCCCACTTGTCTCATGTGTTCTAAATCCATCCTTTCATTGATAATGGGATAAACATAATGATGATAAAACCATACATGAAATATATATCTTACATGCATGATACAATTTGAAGAATAATATTTGGGTGACTAAAAAATGATGTTAGAGAGAAGTGATCCACTGATTCATTATAATAAAAAGCCTCAATCACGCAAAATTCTTTAGATTACATGATCATGTTCCATTTCATGAATATTGTGATGAAGTAAGAAAATTACCGTAGTGTTTCATGGAAAATAGAATATATATAATGATAAAATCATGAAAAACCTTTATTATCAATAATCTATCCACCAAGGTGTCATGTGATCTAGAGAATCTGATCACATGACTATATATCCACACCAACATCATATGAGTATAAAGATGTATAGGGTTTTTCAAATTTAAAAATAAACGATATCCTGAGATATTTATGATTCTTTCAATGGCTCTTGAATCAAAATAAAAAATAATGGATAGTAAAGGGATCATTTCATATATATGTAGATGCAAATATGAGGTTACAAGATGATTTTGTTAGATATATTTGAGATGGATCTTGATTTTAGAAGAAATAGTGAATCTTTATTCATTGATCACATGAAGGAGAATATACCATGTGACTTATTCACATGAAGGAGATACCACAAGAAAATAATTATTTTTTTAAGTAAAATAGGTTGTTCATAGATCCTTCTTGGTTACGTGAAAAAGTGTAAGGAACCCATGGAAAACCTTAATCACATAAATTTAAAGGCCTCCTGTGTCAATTATTCTTGTGATGGAGAAAGAAAAAAAACCATAATTTCTTACTCAGATTTCATGAACATGGGACATCATGTATACAAGTCACTGAAAGGAATATTTTTACCTTTTTTTGTTTAAGTATAACTATAAGACATCATTCGTGTGAAGTAGATGGGAGAAATCATATCAGTTTTGTGAAGGAAGTGATCTAATGTTTTCCATTGTGTGATTAAAGTCAGGTGTCACATATATTTTCACATGAAGAAAGAATATTTAAATCATTCGCACAAAAAAAAATATTTATAATAAAAGGGATAAATAGTGTTCACATTGAGTTTTGATGATAGTGTTATGCATGATTTGATGTGAGATTTTTAGTGCAGTGTAATTAGTGATTGTAAATAAACAATTTCACTAAAAATAGATCGATACTACATCTGAGTTAATATTGTGAATTGGTGATTTATAATTAAATAGTGTAATTTGATATCTTATATTGCTTGTTGAATTTCAACAAAAGAAGAATAAAGTGTTCAATATTATTTTTAGTTTATTATCATTTGGGTTAGGAAGATGAACCAAGATATCTGGTCTATATAACATGATCATAGTATTCTGACTCAAGAAGAATAAGAAGAAGATCCATTATACTTGATTGCTAAAAAACTGATACAACCCACTAATTTTTGTGGAATAGAGGTATCCTTTTGATTACTACATTGTGAGGAAGTTTACTACAATCATTAGATTCCATAGAATAATAATTTTATTAAATTTCAGATCACATCAATCGGGATAGGCTAGAATCCAATAATATTTCACTTTTAAGTTAATTCTTCCATTATATGAAGTTATTTCTATGAAAATGAGTACAATTCCATACACTTTCTCATGATTTATTTCTTATGAAAAAGGAAGTTGTTTGCAAGTTGGATAATTACCACTATTTTCTAAGGACATAGTCATCTATATTGTAGGAGAACCTCATTAAAAAATATCAGTGTTCATTGTTCTTTATGTGTTTATGTACATGATTTCTAATTAATATTAAACAAAAAAAGAGAAAAACTCATTAAATAAGTGATAGAATTATAAAATGGAAAAATGTTCATTCATGCTGATTAACCCTCTCTCTCAATGTGTTCATCCAAAATTGATCCTATAAATTGGTATCATAGGGATGGGTCACAACTCTAATCGGGTTCTTTGGTTTGGTTTTTCTTAAATAATTTATTCATCTTCTCAATTCATTATGAAATTAAGACTTGGATGATTTGTATATTTTTCAGATCATAATTCTATCTTATCCTAGACATTGAATAATATAAGATAGAAATATTGGGGATAGATTAAGAATATATACCTATTGTGCAAATAGGATGATGAATCAGCTCCCCGGTTCATTATTTTAGATAAAAAAAGTCAGGAATTGGAGTGGAATATCTAGTAGTACAGTCTACTACAAAATAAATATACAATAATTCTACCTCAAATGATGATGAAGAGGTATCAAAATTTTTTTTCCAGGATTTTCCAATAAAATAACCAAGGTAATGTTGGGAAGATAATTTCTTAGACATTGATGATTATATATATTTGAGGAAGACCTTTAAAGATAATATCACTCATATTTAAGATGAATATAAGAAGATAGTGTGTGCACTAGCACAATGGGTGATGACATGTGTGAATCTTACCAAACAATGCAATTCCAAAATTTTAAGAATCAGTGAGATTAAAGAATCATGTTCCATGGTTGGTAAGTATTGGTTTAAAGAAATCTATAAGAAAGATTAATCCATTTAGAGTCTTTAATATATGTATTGTGCATTAGGAAAAAAATATAAATCCATCATAGATGTCAAGAATGATCAATTTGAGATCAAAGAAATCAAGATCAAGGAACTAGACACATTACTTCAGGTGAAGCATAAAATGAATGATGAAGAAGTTATGAAGATTAATAAATAATTTAAGGATGTTCTGAAGTTATTGGATGATGATAAATTCATTGTAAATATGAAATGTCTTAAACTTGGATTCAAACTAGAAAATACTAAAAATTTCAAAGATGAGTCCTCATAACAAGATTAAATAATATTTGTTTCTACTATATTCATAGCCACATAAACATATAAGGATGACTATTATCCAAAAATACCTCCATATAGTGGAAATATTATTAATCTCAAACTAATTATAAGAATAAGGTATCATTCACTTCAAATATTTTTTATTTTTGTAAGTTATGTTTTTATCCATAATGATGGTTCAAAATAAAAAAAATATAAAATTGAAGAATAAGAAATGTGATAATGTGATTTCGATTGCATCTATAGTGTTTGAAGACTAGTGTAGAAATAAATATTCCCTAAAATAATCCCATTTGAAATATGAAATGAAAAAGAAACAACAAGCATGACAATCTTGCTGGACTATTATTTTGATGAAGAGATAATGATTTATTGGATACTATGGGTTCTATGAAAGATTAAGTAATAGAGAATTAGATTTTTGGTATAATATTTAAGTACCTAAAAATAAAAACATGCCTACATGAATGGGGAGAAAAGTACAGAAGGATAAAATATCACATATGAAAGGAAATAGTCTTCCTATTAGAAATATATTAGATAGTATGAAGAATCTATGTGGGGTTTCCAATATTAGTGGCCATAAATAAGAGGTGTGTAGGTATAAATCATTCAAGTGTGTCACTAAAATAATTTATATTAAAATACCATATAAACTAAAGACTATATGTAAGTCAACCATGGGTTAAAATCAAAAGAATAATGATACTCAAAAAAACCTAAGATGTTAAAAAAATAGAGCTAAAATAAAAATATTATGTTTCTTATTTTTTGGAAGAATATCACACACCATGGATCACTATTATAAGGTCCCAAACATCAGAATAAATAGAGTCAATATTAATAAACAAAAGAAAATACCAGTATAAGTGATAATTTAAATGATTAAGGTGGAAAATAGCACAACTGAGAATCCATTTTTGATAAATTATTCACATTCCAAATTTCATACTGGTAACTTTTTCCAGTTGATTCTAAATGAGAAATAAAATTGGAAGAAACATAGTTGAAAGAATAAGATAAATGAAAAATGTAAAATCCATATGAATATGTCGATTTTTATGAGAGGTTTTCAATAATTGGTAATGATAGAATCTAAAAAGATTTATGTGGAAGGTTCAATAAGGCCAGATACATCTCAAATAATTGTTTATACATATTTTTAGATCTGAGAGAAATGTGAAAGAAGAATCTCTGGGAACCAAGTGATGAATTTTACATGATTTCTATTGTAAATAGGAAGATTCCATATAAATAAATTCTTTAAATCAAAGATTCCATACTGCCCAAAATGTCCCAGAAGTCAAGAAAAGTAATCATAAATATTTAACCCTTTCATAAATAAAAAAATAAAGGAGTCGCATGGTTGATAATAAATTCATACCCTTATTATATCATTGAAAAAATGATATGCCACATTATTCCAATCCACATTTTCTTTATTCAACACTTTTAGGGAATTGAAGTTGATGCACATATTTGGAGGGAGAACTAAGTTAAAGATTTTATTTCAATATCTATATGTTGGAATATTTATTTAAATATTAGTTTAATAAACCATACTTATTTTATCTATGTATTGATATTTTGAATATTATTTTTTGTAAAATATTTGGGATCAACCTTGGTGAAGATGATAAAGTTATTATAAATGGTCAAAAAACATTAAGTCTCTATCATGGATGAGATCATAGTAATTAGTATTTAGACTATCGACTAATAAAAATATCCATCTTGATGAACTGAAGGTAAAGATCATCCCTTTATGGTTAGTATACAAAGACGTTCCTCGAGCCTTATATTTCATCCAAATATAAAATATTTATAAATAACTTGTTTAAGAACTCATTAATGTGGTATTTGGGCATACTTTCTTATCCTTATTCAAAAAAAATAAAGACTGGTCTTATGGGGGAGAATTTAAGTTAATTAATTAATTGAACAAAATATTCTTGATGAAGCTATAGGACTGATTGCATTAAAATTATTTACTTAATTTAATTTGATGTTTTTATTCATTGGGTTGAGATGATTTCAGGAATTTCATGTTGGATGTATGTTCAGAATTTTCTATTATAGTGGTATCTAGAAATTTTCATTTTCATTATATCAATTGGAATCATCCAATTAAATTTTTCTTGGAAACGGTTGAACAATCTTTGAGGTAAGAAACAAGTTGTGTTATATCATTTGGTTTTATATTCTGAATTGAGAATGGACAACATCATTATCTAAATTAGACCCTCATGTACTCTACATCGGGTTAGACCATGTAGAAATAGATGGAATAATTTATGGAACATTGTTTAAGAAAGAAATGATACCATCCTCTCTTAATTAATTTTCATTTTTGATCAATAAGGGGAGGAAATTAAATGAAAAAGAACATCAGAAAGGAAAAAACATATTTACATTCTATTTTCTACATTGGTATTGACAAAAAATACAATGTCGGTATTGATGATCCTGCATTTATCTTGTGTTTTATTTGGTATTAATAAGTCAGTATGTGATGAAGCACTTGATGTTAAAATAAATTTGGAAAACATTAGTAGCTTAAGAGTTCATTAGTGTTCCAAAGCATGATTTTTTTATGATTGTAGTGAATTATTTAAATTCTTGTAATAAGATCCATAAATTGGATGTTCAAAGGTAATATATTATATTTATAAATAATTATATTTAAATATTATGATTGATGAATTGGTATATATATCCAAATAACTTATTCTAGTGGTTATCACATTATATACACCAATAAAAATGATTTAAGAACTTCCAAATATTTTTTGAAGACTATGTAAATATTATTTTTCATGAATATATTTTTTTAAGGCCACAAAAAGGAATGAAAATATCTAAATTTTTTCCTAATAAATCATTTGGGAGAAGACATTTAGTTGGATTGATAATTATCTATTTGTAAAATTACTAAGTACATTTGAGTGGGCCTTATTAAAAAATGTGCTAGCCCATATCCAACCAAGGACCCCCTCAACTATACATGGGGGGATAGGGGTGAACTAGATGGGAGATTGTCGACCAAGCCAACTACAATAAGTTAATGGTAGTAGTGGGATTACATAGATCCCATGGGGAGCATGCATGGGGGTGCACATGGTGTGTTCAGATGGTGTGCAAGAGGGTTCTAGGAGGACCGTGAAAGGGTGAGGTGTAGACCATATGGGTAGTTTTGGGAAAGTTCATCTTAGTTCAGACCACATTTTCATCTTGAGAGGTGATTGTATTGAGTATTTTAATTAATAATCTTGTAAACAAGAAACATACTGATGTGTGATGTGACATGTGCATTTATTTTCCTATGTTAAAAATTTATAAATATAACATATGTTGTTGGATCTGGTCAATATCCACCATCCTATCATCTTATATCTTTATCTTCAACCTTTAACTATCGAAGGTATTTTTGAATGAGCCTGAGATTGTTGATGTCTATCAGACCCCGGTGTTTGATGTGCATGTAACACCCCAAGATTTTATGAAAAATATTATTTTTAATTTCATTAATGTATTGTGTTGTACGCTACACCAAAAGGAGCTTACACAACATGCATCCTTTACTTTCCTTGCATTACACGTAATCACGGCCTTCCTCGATAGCACGTGTAGTACGCAATACCGAGTTTCACTAAACAACGATATGCTATTAAAATATTATTAAAACTAGCCATTATGAATAGTAATAACCACCTTTTGAAATTTTGTAAATTTTATTTTTCAAAATGGACTTCATTTTTGGATTCGGAATATCGAAATTAGCTTAGGGTGAAATTTTGGTACTTTTCGGATAACTTTCATTTTCTGAAGAATAGTGAAAATTACTAAATTTTAATTAAAAACAACCTTTTTAATCGAAATAATTAATAGTGATAAATTATTAATTTGAGTCGTTTTAAAGTATATTTAGAATATATTTTTACAATTTAATACAATGTTGGTCATTGGATGTAATTTCACATTTAAACCAGACATAAACATGTGTCAATCTTTTGATATTTATTATCTCTTAAGAACACGCTATTTGTTTTGACGAAGGGAATTAATTTTTAAATTAATTAATGAAACTGATATGTTTTGAATTTGGTAAAATAGACATCATTTTTGAGTTCATAATATCAAATATAGCTTAGGCCTAATTTTTGGTATTTTTCTGGAAACTTTCATTTTTTGATGAATAGTGAAACCACTAAGCGGTAGTTAAAAAAAATGAATTTTTCATAAAACTTAATTTTAACACTTATGTGAGTGGAATTTCAAAAATCTGAGGGAAACAGTTGATGTCAGTAAGTAAAATGTTGTTAAATGAGATGAAAATAATTTTTGGTGAATAGTAACTTTTTACATTTTTTACCACGGTTAAAAGTAAATAGGGTAATTAAGGGTAAAAATGATATTATTATTACCCTAAAACATGTCCTAATTCTATTGTATACGTGCCATTCGACCAAAAACAACCTTAGGAATAAAATATGACCATTTAGGCCCACTTGGATTAGATTAGGACATTTATTATTAATTTATTTAAAGAAGGGTTAAAGTAGTTAAAATCAAAGTTTAATAAGTATATCATTTTTTATATATGGTTATACATAAGATAAATTCGACTATAAATATTAATTAGAAAGATAAAAAGATTTCCTACATAATGGAATTTTATTTATAATTTTTAGACATTAAATAATTTAATTTATTTATGACACGACGATGATGCAGTAATTATCTTATTAATGAAATATTGACATAATTGATGTTATAAATACCCAAATAAATTTAATTTGAGTCTTTTTATGAATTCCACTAATTTTATAGGTTAATATGACATGTTATTATTGATTTAAGTAACATTTTTCGAACTAATAATTCTGTTATGATTTTCACAAAAATCAATTACTAAATAGTGTCAAAATTGACATAAAATAGTTTCTAAAACAAATATTATATTATTAATTGTTATTTTATTCCTAAAAATATAAGGTTCAGAAAAATGACTTAGATAAGGTTATAAATATTAATAATAAACAATTTGGGGTTCTTTTGGCTTGTTATAGTAAGTTTATTAACCTTATAGTGTAAGAACACAAAAAGACACGGTAAAAGTAAAATTATCTAACTTAAAGTTAAAACTAAATAATAAGGTTAAAATAGTAAAATAAACTTGTCCAAATTATATTGGACGAGAGTATTTTGACCCATACCCACCTTAGCTTTGAAATAACTCAATTTGGAGCTATTAAAAACCGAACATGACTTTATAATAAAATAATATTTTTAGTTATTCCAAAGGTGCCCCTCTCCTCCCTTATAAAAGGGCACCTCCTCCCTCTCTTCCTCACACCACTTTGAGCCTTCAAACTCGGCCAACCCCTGCCAAATTATCTTCTCCACTTCCCTAGAGATATCCTAGAGGTCCCGGTCTTCTTCAAAGACCAATTTTAGTGCCCTAAAAGGAGGTCTCAAAGAAGCGCTTCAAAGAAGAGGTAATGTCCGTTACCGATTCTTTCAACTTTATTTATTCTTCCACTTCTTCTTCTTTAGTTGTTTCATTATAAAGTAATAACATTAGTACCACTCATATACTTATATGTTATTATAAGTATGAAACAACCCTATTTCACCATCTATCCATCCTACGGAAAACAAAATCACCGCGCGTGCGTACGTACGGAATACCGTCTCCACACCGTGGTGTAAACTATTTTCCACCACCACCTTACTTGGATGGGTATAATGGTGTAAATAATGACTATATATTATTATTGTAAAGTGATATTGATTCTGAAATAGTATACATACACTCCAATACAATTCCATGATCATGGGAACGATATCATCGCTCGTGCGTACGTACAGAATACCGTCTCCACGATGTGATGCGACTCGTTCTACATGATATTCATTGCATAATGATTATATAAATGAATTTAATGAATTAATATGATATATATTACACTAATACCATTCTGGAAATTAGGTATCTATAACCTAAAAAAAATAAGAATTTATTCAACAAAACACGCATAAGAACAAAAAGTAATAAACACCCGAATAACAAGTAGTAATGAAATATTACTAATAAGAAGCTAAGAATATGACCATATATGATATCATAAAAATACGTATGATTCTGGAATAAGTCAATAACATTATTTAAATCATTATACAGGAGGTTCAGACACTTACGAAGCAAATCGGACCTAAGGTAAGGGAAAAATATCACAATCTCATTTTTATCCGAGATTGTTTATACTTTGAAATTTACTGGGGTGTATTTTATCATCCACATCCATGTTTTCTTAATATGTAATATTATTTCCATCCACCTACAATTGTTTAAATCCAATTTTACCCTTCGGTGAGTTTTTAGTAAAAGATATGAAAGGAATCTTTTGTCGTTTTTTTTCATACGAGGTACTTTTTGACTTTTCTGACAAAAGTATGAGAAGAATGTTTTTTTCACTTATACGGAATGAATGTATTTTTAAAACAATATTTCCAAGAATATTACTTTACAAGTTTTCAAGTTTATTTTTAATCAACTTCTCTTAGTTTAAAATTGTATGACATGTTAAGAAAGGAAAAATGTTTTTGAAGTAGAAAGGATATTTTCCTCAAGAATGAAGTTCAAGAGTTTTATCAAAATTATTTTCCATCTAAGATAATATAGGGTTCTGTTTCTATCTCTATTATTACATGGATTTTATTATGTTGTGATGGAAATATTTTTATGAATTCCTTTATCTTATATGAATTGTTTTATGATGTCATGATGTTTAAGAATCCCATTTTTATTACATGGGTTATGCAATGATGTATGATTTATGATTTTGTGGAACACATAATAATGGTATCATTATGAGATGGGTGGGACCTATATCTCCCTCCAATGGATTGGGTAAATATTTTATATCTCATGAGATAGGCATGGCAGGAATGGCAGGTTAAACCGGTTCAGTGAAACAGGACTGAAACGAGGAGTGAACTTGGTTCAGAAATGGACTTTGTCCACTAAGATAGTCTTGGAAATGAGTCTTGACTAATAAGAAATGATTATCTATGATTATGTGTGTATGCCACAAAGTTTCATGTTTTAAGTTAAGATTATTGAGATTACATTTCACTACTATGATTTATCCCATGTTATGATATTATGATCTCTTTTGCAGGTTAAGATTTCCAAAATGTTATGTTCTTATGAATATGATGTGATTGATATTTCTTTTGTTTACCCTTACTGAGCATTTGAGCTCACCCTTTTATGTTTTCTTTTCCCCAGGATATAAAGAAAGGTTTTAGGTAAATAAAAAGGAAGATCTTTATGGGAGATGTTAAAGATCTTTCACCACGATTAGAAGATTATATTCTGAGTTTCCAAAGACACTAAACTATTAAGGTCCTTATGTGTGTGTTTTTGTTATGTACTAAGTATTCCGCAAAAGTAATGTAATGTACATGTACGTTAAGCTTCAGTTCTCTATAGTGTATCCTTATGATGATCCTTAGATAAACCTGGTGATGATTAAACCATTATTTCAATATATATACTATATGGATTAAATAATTAAAAGAATTAGATTCAACCAAATGTAAAACAAAGTTGTGGAGAATAGATCCCTTGATTCATGGTAGGAATAAGCCTCGGTCATGTGAAGTACTTTGGAGTACATGTTCATGAACCATCACTTTAAGTATGTGATCAAGAGAGGAAATTATCATGGAATTACATGAAAAATTGTGTGTGCATAATAATCCTATCATAGATAGCCTCCATTTTTGATCTTTTAACCATTGAGGTGTTGCATGTTCAAGTGAATATAATCATATGACTGTGTATCCACACCAACATGATATGATCATAAAGTGGTCAATGGTTTCTCCATTTAGAAATAAATAAGATCCAGAGATCTTATAAAGTATTTTAATGGTTCTTCACTCATCATAAAACTCAAAGGATATGTGGTGTATTCTTTCCAAAATATATGGATGAAAATATGATATTTTAACATTCTAATAATTCATATATTTGAGAAGGATATCATTTTCAAAAGAAATAGATCATACATGTGAATTGATCACATGAAGGAGAACTCTAAGGACCCAAGCTTAACGTGCAAGGACATTGAACTTCTTTTTTGAAATACATAAAACATTACACAAATAGACATACAAAGACCGTATTAGTTTAGTGTCTTTGGAAAATTAGAACACATTATTCAATATTGGTGAAATATCTTCATCATCTCCCATAAAAATGTTCCCCATTAGTTTTCTTACCTAAAACATTTCTTTATATCTTTGGGAAAATAAAACGTAAAAGGAGTGAGCTCAAATTCTCATTAAGGGTAAACATGAAGATCATCAGAACAAAAAATAAACATAAGAATATAATAAACATGAACCTAAATTTTTAATATAAAAATAATTGGTCATGAAATAAATATTGGTAGTTTGTAAGGAATAAATTAAAATTTAACACGAATCATGTTAAAATAACATTGAATAAAAATGGAACTGTGGAAAGAAAATAAACTCATAATATGATTTCCATTGTATCCAAGGAATTACTGCCAAAACCATCATAGTTTACAAAGTCCATTACTGAACAAGGTTTACTTGTTGTTCCAGCAATATATTAGTGAACCGGTTTTACTTGTCGTTCCAGCCCTGTATTATTGAACCAGATTTACTTATCATTCCAACCTTGTATTAATAAACCATATTTTCTTTCCATTCTATTCATGTTTATATAATGAGATATAAATCATTACCCAATGAATTAGATATAGGTCCCACCCATATCATAATGAAATCATTTTTACATGTTCCACAAATACATAAATCAGTCATCATACCATAACCAATGAAATAAAATGGGTTTCTTATACACCATTATATCATAACCCATATAAAATAAATGAATTTCATAAAAATAATTACATCATAAACACACTAAAATAAAAGTAATAATATGCATATAATCATAACCCTAAGTCATATTAGATGTTAAATAATTTTTAATAAAACACCTGAACTTAATTCTTGAGGAAGATATCCTTTCTTACTCAAAAATGTTTTCTTTTCTAAAAATGAAGCGTAATTATAAAAGAAAATTATTTATTTGAAAATAAACATAAAATTGTGTAGAAGAACCTTCATGGAAATAAGGATTTATGAAGATGTAATAATCCATTCATCCTGTATAAGTTAAGAAAACATTCTTCTCATATAAATTCTGGAAAAGTCAAAAAGTACATTGTATGGAAAACAAAAGAAATAATCATTACATAATGTTTAATAAAAAAATCAACAGTGGGAAAATTTGACATTAAAAATTATTATAATAATAGAAATAATATTATAAATTTACGAAACATGGACATGAATGATAAATATATCCCAGTAAATACTTACGAATAAACAATCTCAGATAATAATGAGATTGCAGAATTATCCCCTACCTTAGGTCCTATTGATTTAGTATGTATATGAAACTCTAATATATTGGGTTTAAACATATTATTCACTTGAAATGTAACCAAAATAATATTTATGATATCATATATGATTCAATTATGACTTTCTGTTACCCGTTTATTTATCAATTCCATGTTAATGAAACATTTTGTGTAATAATAATTGTATTTATCGTATGTGTTTCGACTTGTTATTCTTGATCTTATTACATAGATTGTGATTTAATTACTTAAAGAATTTATGAAATGATTTATCTATCATAAATATTCAGTATAATAGATAGATAAATTAAATGGAATACATTCATCTTGGAGACGGTAGGTCGTACGTATGCATGAACGATGTTTCTATTTCCTTATTGAAGTGAATGGAAGCCAGTAAATGATATATATATATATATATATATATATATATATATACATACATACATACATAAACCTATTAGAATTTTAACTCCCTGACCCCAGTAACCCAGAGTCGGTGAATTATTAAATAACATTGGCATGATCACAAAAGATCAAGTCTCAAAAGGCCGATTAGTTTAGTAGCCTTGGAAACACTAGACACATTCATAAGTCCTACATTACATCATAAAGTGAAAAACTACAATAACATAGTCTCTATAGTCCACACTCATATCCTCTCAGACTATCCCTACTGGTCAGTCATAAAATACTTCTTCACATCCTAGGAAAAATAAAACATAGAAAGGGGTGAGCTCAGATGCTCAGTAAGGATAACAATATAGAAGAAACATTCATAAATAAGCATAAACAATTAAGGAAATGTATAACTAAAACAAAAGCCTTTTAAACATGAACTTCAGAATAATATGTAAAAAATAAAATGAAATAATGCCATTTACTTATTCACATGGATATTCTACTAGTCGAATAATCACATGCAATATCAATAACCACTTTCAAAATGATGGAATTCATAATGCCAGACCATCATAACCACATAGTCAAGGCCTTGTGCAAAGACTAAAAATAAGATTTTGTCAAGGCCTTGTTCCAAGACACTAGTTTGTCTCATGAGACCTACTGATGCAAGAGGAGCTACAACAGGCTCCACCCATCACTTACTAAGTCCAATGCATTCCTCATATGAACAGGTTTAAACATAACATAACCATTCGTATTAAAACTAGCATACGAAATGTCAATACTTTCTCTATAAACCATGGATGATATAAAAATAACACATCCACAATCAAACATATCACAAAACCTTCAATACAATATGGAATTTTTGTATCATAATAAATAAACTTCAAATAAGCTTAAAATCCATCAAAGGATGTTGACGTAGATTAAAATGATTTGTAAAACTCTTTGAGAGAAATATCCCTTTTTCATGAAAACTTTTAAAAGTCACACAATTTTGAAAGGAAGACATTTTGAGACATTTTTTAATCAAAGTGTCCCATCCCACTTTGAAACTTTTGAAAGTAATTAACCTTTTAAAACTTTCATGTCCATTTAAATAAATCCTTATAACCATTTTGAAAACATGGAAATTAAATAGAATGGTTTAGAAGAATAAATCCTTAAAACATTTAAAATTATGTTTTAGTAAAATTTCCCTTAAAATAATCTATTTGAAAACTATTTATTGAAACATGGACATGGATAATAAATATTTCCCAGTAGATACTTATGTAAAAACAATCTCGGATAATAAAGAGATTGTGAAATTAACCCTTACCTTGTATTTTTACTTGGTTTAGGGTAGGTTAAACTCCTGTATAATGGTGTAATAATTGTTATTAAATTATACAAGAATCATATACATTAATAGGATATCATATATGATCTTTTAACATTGCTTTGTTAATAATATATTAGTATTATCGTCGTTTCGGGTGTTAACAGATTCAGTTTCCTTTATATTCTTTATTATGTGAGTCATATTTTATATGGATGGGATGTATCTTATTCATATCCAAAATTATATCAAGTCTTTGAAAATTATTTTTAATCATCTAATGAAAATCAGTCTTGAATGGATACGATGGGGAATGAATCTCATCGCGTTCGTGGAGACAGTAATCCGTATGTACGCACAAGCGACAATATCATTCTTTTGATATTAAAATAATATATAATTGGATGGTATATCATATATACAGAATTATTATTATGTTATATTTATTATTTACATGAATTACACATCATTATTATACCCATCCAAATAATAATGTATAGAATAACAATTACACCGCGATGTGGAGACGGTAATCTCTACGTATGCACGTATGGTGACATGTCATTCAATGGATGGATAGAATAATGAATATGGTTATACCATATTTATAATAACATCACATTTTATAGAATATACTGGAGTTATTATTTTAGAATTGAAATAACAATGAAAGAAGAAGTGGAAGAAGAAAATAACTTGAAAGAGGGTGGTGAAATTATTACCTCTTCTTCGGGTTATTCCTTTTGATTTGATCAAAAGGGCTCCTTAAGTTGGATTTCTGACTAAAGGAAGGCCTCTAGGATTAATTGAAGAAAGTTGAAAGAATATTTGGGTGGGGTTTGTCCAAGCCAAAAGGCTTTGAAGGTGTGAATTAGAGAGAAGGGGGAGTGCCCTTTTATAGGAGGGGTGAGGGGCACCTTAGCAAAAACTAGAAATATTATTTTATAATAAAATCATTTTAGGTTTATAATGGATCCAAAGTAAATTATTTAAATTCTATGGTGGGGATGGGTCGAAAACCACTCAACCAATAGGTTTTAAACAGGTTTGGGTCACTATATTAACCTTAACTTTTAGATTTAACTCTTAGTTAAATAGTTTGACATTTACCATGTCTCTTTGTATTTTTATATTATATGGTTAATAAAATTACTATATACTTCCAAGAGAAACCCAAGTGGTTAATTAATGATACACATATCATTATATAAGTCCTTTTTCTGAACATTAGATTTTTAGGAATAGAATATCAATTAATAATATAATATTTGTTTTAAAAACTCTTTTATGTCAATTTTGACACTAATTGGTATTTTGTTTTTGATAAATTCATAAAAGCATTATTACTTCGAAAAATATTCATCTAACCAACCCTAATATGTAATATTAACTTATAAAATTATTTTAATTCATAAAAAGTCACAAATTACATTTATTTGGATATTTATAATATCAATTATTTTAATATTTTATTAATTAGGTAATTACTGCATCACCATTGTGTCATAAATAAATTAAATTATTTATTCTCTAAAAATTCTAAATAAAATAAAATTATTTAGAAATATTTTTATCTTTCTAATGAATATTTATAATAGAATTTATTTTATGTATAACCCTATATTAAAAATGTTTTAGTTATTAAACTTTGATTTTAACTCTTTTAACTCTTCTTTGAATTAAATAATAATAAATGTCCTAATCTAATCCAAGTAGACCATAAAGGTTCATAATTTATTCCTAAGGTTGTTTTTGGTTGAATTATACTTAGCCAATAGAATTAGGACATGTGTTAGGGTAATAAAAATATCATTTTTACCCTTAATTACCCTATTTACTGTTAATCGTGGTAAACAAAAGTAAAAAATTACTATTCACCAAAACATATTTTTATCTTATTGAACCAAATTTTACTTACTTATATCAACCGTGTCTATTGAATTTTTGAAATTCCACTCACAGAAGCAGTAAAATTAAGTTTTATGTCAATTCGGAAATTCTCCTAGGAGGTGGGTAAAAGATGGTGAAAAGTTCAATAAAATGTTTATATATCTAAAATTATTATAAACTGACTCCAATGAATTACATTGAAATTATATAGGTATTATGTATCTATTTTTACCTAAAATAAATTTAAATTAAATAAATAATTATTTAAATAAAATTTCGGTTTTAAACTATAACTCAGGGTTTTTCACTATTCAACAAAAATTGAATGTTTTCAGAAAAATACCAAAACATCACCCTAAGCTAATTTAAATATTCCGAATCCAAAAATGAAGTCCAATTTACCAAATTCAAAACATATAAATTTAATTTATTAATTTAAAATTAATTTTTGTTGTCAAAAGTAGAAAGCGTATTTTTAAGAAACAATATATATCAAAAGATTGACACTTGTTTATGTACAATATCAAATTGAAATTAATTAAAATGACCAGAATTGGATTAAATGGTAAAAATATAATATGTTTATACTTCCAAACCATTAAAATTTATAATTTAACACTAAATTATTTTGATTAAAAAATTTGTTTTCAGTTAAAATATAGTATTTTTCATTATTCACCCAAATATGAAAGTTGTCAGAAAAACACCAAAAATTTATTAAAACTAAATTCTTATTTCCTGATTCTAAAGAAGAAGTTTATTTTTTCAAATTTAATATATTAAAGTTTCAAATATTGAATTTAATAAGGGTTCACCATTAAAAGGCAGTAAAAGTGCATTTTTTGAAAAATAATTCTTTTATCTGAAAAAATGAATTAGTTCTTATATTATGTCTAAGAAACTCATAATATGGATTCTAAAATTATAAGGATTATATAAAGTTCAAAATTCAGTTAATAATATTCATAAAATCTTTTGAACGACTAGTTTGGTAAGTCGTGATGCGCTTGAACTCGGTGTTGCGTGTAGTACAAGTTATTGAATTACTTTGAAGAATAACGTACTCTAAAATCTTTGGGTGTTACATTATTCCCTTATTTAATAAATTGTGTCCACACAATTTGAAATTGTTCTTCTAAAATAAAAGTTTGAAAATAGAAAATACATTTGTGGGAAAACCCACATCGGAAATTGGGTTAATAAAATTTAGTCTTA
The DNA here is from genome assembly GCA_963277665.1 of Viscum album. Lineage (NCBI taxonomy): Eukaryota > Viridiplantae > Streptophyta > Magnoliopsida > Santalales > Viscaceae > Viscum > Viscum album. The sequence goes on along the minus strand of OY728121.1, from coordinate 1,506,478,712 downwards.
ATAAGAGGAAAAAGGGGAATGAAAAAGTCACCAGCAAATTATAATCTAGATTAGGAGAACATTAGTGGAAATTAGAGACACATAATTGAAAGAAAAATGTAAATATTTATAGGGAGTGATTGAGGTCATCAATCACAAACAATTGTAGAATTGTGGGCCTCAAAGCCACCAATCTATGATGGTTTAAAATATCATCAGTTCCACAAAACATAAGGTACTAGGATAACACATTTTTAGTTTTAAGATACCTTACCTAAAGTTTAAGAATTAATTTCATCATAGAATAACAGAAGAAAAAAATAATATATATATATATATACTTGACAAGTAGAGTTCCATCCTTTAACTAATTTCTACCACAAACTCATCTTTCACTCAAAATGATAATAAATCTTAAAAAAATATTCTATTTATCCTATTCGTATAGGGTTCAAAAAAATGAATTTATAATTCATCTACATAACCTTTTAAAAAAACTACATTATTCAATCCAGGACATCACGTGGGATAGTGGTAAGTGATAAACTCTTGTCACCCTTTAGTTGCGGGTTCAAGTCTCACGTCCTTACCGGACGCGACGGGTTGCCGCCCGACCTTCGGGTTGTCCTTTAATGGAAATCCAAAAATAATCTCAAACTAGAATTATCCAAAATACTTTTGTCCAAAATAACAGTCCAAAATTTATAAGGAAGGTAAACACAATGAAGATCCTTTTTGCTACGTAATAACATGTGAACACCTTCATCATGTATTCTTTTGAAACACTGCAACATCCTGAATTACCATAAAACCTTATTGATTACATTCATGATCCCTTATTACTTATAGAATACTGGATATACTCCTTCTATCCAAATATGTTGTAAACTCCAACAATGATGGGATATACAAATCATTAATCAGTTTCAAGGTAATCAAGAATATCCAATATAATTTATCCAAATCAATCATGTATTATTCCAAAATCATTACCTCGGTATCAGAACCATATTTTGGTTCTCTCAACCATATATTTTCCAAAAATTTAACCTGCTATTGATTCACTTTTCTTATTTCTAAAAAATCTCAAGTCCTTAATGAAATGGTACTGCAGTACAATCCTTATACACTCCATAATTATTATAAATAGTCCATTGTTGATACAACACTCAAATTACATAATTCTTTAATAACAACATAAGGAATCTAATCATTCCTAATCATCTGTAGTAGTATCATAACTTTATTATTATCCAATAGAATCATTTGGGACATACTCTGATGATTTGGACATTGGTTCACGTAGTGTCCCAACTCCTTGCAGATGAAGCATTATACATTTGAAACCTTTTTCTTACCCTTACAGTCGTGTACTTGGTGTCCTTTTTCTCCACACTTATAACAAAATTTCATTCCATTCAGGGAAGTTCTAGGGTGTTTCTTTCCATAGATATCACATATGGGAAAATTATTTTTTCCCTCTTCCCTTTATCCATCTTTCTCTCATCCATCATTTTCTTCTCTTGCTTCCCTTCAAAGCCATAGGACTCAGAGAATTATTTACTCATCTTATTAACACATGATACTATTTCTTCATATGTTGAGAATACATGGAAGACTATTTCCCTTCTAAATACTAGCTTAATACCGTGAAAGATATGATCCTTCTTACTCTTTGGATCATATGTATCGCCAGAGGTCGCAATCCTTCTACTGGGTGCCATTTCTATACAATGGCATAAACTAGGTCAGTTTATGAATTGCAATGAATAATTCCAAACTTGTAAAATACCTAACATAAATTGAATAGTTTATGGATATAATCCATGATCATAAATATGTTTTATTTGAGTAATTATATACTCATAAACCCTTCATAATGGTTTGTAAAGAAAATGAGAATTATCCTAATCATATCCCCTGGGAGTGTCGTAACCAAGAGTGCAGCAAGGCCCATTGTCGTGCACTAGTTCCCATTCGAGTCTATATCAAAGCAGTGTTTTCGGGTTTTACCGCTAGGTACATCTGTGCCAGAGCCACCTCTACCTTCTCGTATCTAGACAGGGATGTATTGTTTGGAAAACTCACAAAATCTCTATAATACAAAAATTCTATAAATTTATTCTATACTAATCCTCAAAGTCCATCTTAGGTCTATGTTCTATAATCAATGTTTATCTAAATCTAGCTTAAATGGTTTTTACTAAACTTCCTCTGATACCAAATGTAACGCCCCGACCCCAGTTACCCAGATTCGGTGCCTTATTATATAACATTGGCATGATCACAAAAATCATTTCTCAAAAGACTGATTAGTTTAGTAGCCTTGAAAACACTAGACACATTCATAAGTCTTACATTATATCATATAGTGAAAAACTACAACAACATAGTCTCCATAGTCCACACACATATCCCCTCAGACTATCCCTACAGGTCAGTGATAAAATACTTTTTTGCATCCTGGAAAAAATAAACATAGAAAGGGGTGAGCTCAGATGCTCAGTAAGGATAAAAATATAGAGGAAACTTTCATAAATAAGCATAAACATTTAAGGCAATGTATAACTAAAACAAAAGCCTTTTAAACTTTAACTTTAGTATAATATGAAAAAAATAAAAAAAATGTCATTTACTTATTCACATGGATATTCTACTAGATGAATAATCAAATGCAATATCAATAACCACTTTCATAATGATGGAATGCATAATTCCAGACTATCATAACCACATAGTCAAGGCCTTGTTCCAAGACTACCAATAAGATATTGTCAAGGCCTTGTGCCAAGACACTATTTTGTCTCATGAGACCTACTGATTCATCGAGGAGCTATAGCAGGCTCCACCTGTCACTTACTAAGTCCAATGCATTACTCATATGAATAGGTTTAAATATAACATAAACATTCGTATTAAAACTAGCATAAGAAATGTCAATACATTCTCCATAAACCATGAATGGTATAAAAACAACACATCCATAGTCAAACATATCACAAAACCATCAATATAATATGGAATTTTTGTATCATAATAAATCGACTTCAAATAAGCTTAAAATCCATCAAAGGATGTTGACGTAGATGAAAATGATTTGTAAAACCCTTTGAGAGAAATATCCCTCTACCATGAAAACATTTAAAATTCACACAATTTAGAAAGGAATAAATTCAAATACATTTTTTAATCAAAGTGTCCCATACCACTTTGAAACTTTTGAAAGTAATTAACATTTTAAAACATTCATGTACATTTAAATAAATCCTTAAAACCATTTTGAAAACATGGACATTAAAGAGAATGGTTTAGAAGAATAAATCATTAAAACATTTAAAATTATGTTTTAGTAAAATTTCCCTTAAAAGTATATCTTTGAAAACTATTTTATGAAACATGGACATGGATAACAAATATGTCCCAGTATATACTTCCGTAAAAACAACCTCGGATAATAAAGAGATTGTGAAATTAACCCTTACCTTGTAATTTTCCTTGGTCGAGGGTAGGTTACATCCTATATGATGGTGAAATAATTTTTATAAAATTATACAAGAATCATATACATTAATATGATATCATATATGATCTTTTAACATTGCTTTGTTAATAATATCTTAGTATTATCGTCGTTTCTGGTGTTAACGGATTTGTTTTCCTTTATATTCTTTATTATGTGAGTCATATTTTTTATGGATGGGATGTATCTTATTCATATCCAGAATTATATAAAGTATTTAAAAATTATTTGTAATCATATAATTAAAATTATTCTTGAATGGATACGATGGGGAATGAATCTGATCGCGTTCGTGGAGACGGTAATCTGTACGTACGCACGAGCGACAATATCATTCTTTTGATATTAAAATAATATATAATTGGATGTTATATCATATATACAGAATCATTATCATGTTATATTTCTTATTTAGATGAATTAAACATCATTATTATACCCATCCAAATAATAATGTATTGAATAACAATTACACCACGACGTGGAGACAGTAATCCGTACGTACGCACGTATGGTGACATGTCATTCAAAGGATGGATAGAATAATGAATATTGTTGTAAAATATTTATAATAACATCAAAATATATATAATATATTGGAGTTATTATTTTAGAATGGAAATAATAAAGAAATAATAAGTGGAAGAAGAAAAGAACTTGAAAGAGGGTGGTGAAATTATTACCTCTTCTTCGGGTTCTTCCTTTTGATTTGATCAAAATGGATCCTTAAGTTAGTTTTCTGACTAAAGGAAGGCCTATAGGATGAAGTGAGGGAAGTTGAGAGGATATTTCGGTAGGGTTTTGCCGAGACAAAATGCTTTCAAGGTGTGAATTAGAGAGAAGGGGGAGTGCCCATTTATAGGACGGGTGAGGGGCACCTTAGGAAAAGCTAGAAATATTATTTTATAATAAAATAATTTTCGGTTCCTAATGGATAAAAAGTGGATTATTTAAAGGATAATGTGGGGATGGATCGAAAACCACTCAACCAATAGGTTTTAGACAGGTTTGGGTCACTATATTAACCTTAGCTTCTAGATTTAACTCTTAGTTAAATAGTTTGACATTTACCATGTCTCTTTGAATTTTTATATTATATGGTCAATAAAATTACAACATACTTCCAAGAGAACCCCAAGTGGTTCATTAGTGACACACCAATCATTATATAAGTCCTTTGGACGTACCTTATATTTTTTGGAATATAATATCAATTAATAATAAAATATTTGTTTTAAAAACTCTTTTATGTCAATTTTAACACTAATTGGTATTTTGTTTTTGTTAAATTCATAAAAGTATTATTACTTCGAAAAAAATCATCTAACCAACCCTAATATGTCATATTAACTTATAAAATTAGTTTAATTCATAAAAAGTCTCAAATTACATTTATTTGGATATTTATAATATCAATTATTTTAATATTTCATTAATTAGGTAATTACTGCATCACCATTATGTCATAAATAAATTAAATTATTTAAGGTCTAAAAATTATAAATAAAATACAATTATGTAGTAAATATTTTTAGATTTATAATTAATATTTATAAACGAATTTATCTTATAAATAACCCTATATTAAAAATGTTTTAGTTATTAAACTTTGATTTTAACTCTTTTAACTCTTCTTTGTATTAAATAATAATAAATGTCATAATCTAATCCAAGTGGACCAAAGAGGTTCATATTTTATTACTATGTTTGTTTTTGGTTGAATAATACTTAGCCAATAGAATTAGGACATGTGTTAGGATAATAATAAAATCATTTTTACCCTTAATTACCCTATTTACTTTTAACCGTGGTAAATAAAACGAAAAAGTTACTATTCACCAAAATTTATTTTTATCTTATTGAACCACATTTTAATTACTGATATCAATTGTGTCTCTTGTATTTTTTAAATTCCACTCACAAAAGCAATAAAATTATGTTTTATGTGAATTCACAAATTCTCTTAGGAGGTGGGTAAAAGATGGTGAAAAGTTCAATAAAATATTTATATATATAAAATTATTATAATCTGACTCCAATGAATTAAATTGAACTTATATAGGTATTATGTATCTATTTTTACCTAAAATAAATTTAAATTAAATAAATAATTATTTAAATAAAATTTCGGTTTTAGACTATAACTTAGTGTTTTTCACTATTCATCAAAAATTGAATGTTTTCAGAAAAATACCAAAAATTCACCCTAAGCTAATTTTGATATTCTGAATCCAAAAATGAAGTCAATTTTACCAAATTCAACACATAGAAGTTTAATTTATTAATTTGAAATTAATTCCCGTTGTCAAAACCAGAAGGCGTATTTTTAAGAAACAATATCTATCAAAAGATTGACACTTGTTTATGTCCAATCTCAAAGTGAAATTACTTAAAATGACCATAATTGGATTAAATGGTAAAAAAATAATATATTTATACTTTCAAACCATTAAAATGTATAAATTAACACTATAAATTATTTTGATTAAAAAAGTTGTTTTCAGTTAAAATATAATATTTTTCACTATTCACCCAAATATGAAAGTTATCAGAAAAACACCAAAAATTTATTGAAAATAAATTATTATGTCCCAATTCTAAATAAGAAGTTTATTTTTTCAAATTGAATATATAAAAGTTTCAAATAATGAATTTAAGAAGGGTTCACCATTAAAAGGCGGTAAAAGTGCATTTTTTGAAAAATACTTCTTTTATCTGAAAAAATGAATTAGTTCTTACATTTTGTCTAAGAAACTCATAATATGGATTATAAAATTATAAGGATTATATAAAGTTCAAAATTCAGTTAATACTATTCATAACCGCTTTTGAACGACTAGTTTGGTAAGTCATGATGCGCTTGAACTCGGTGTTGTGTGTAGTGCAAGTTGTTGAATTACTTTGAAGAAATAATGTACAATGAAATCTTGGGGTGTTATAAGAATTATTATGTCATATATTTCATATTTATTTATTATATATACTTTATAATAATTTTTTAATAGTTAATGTGGAGAATGAATCTAATCGAGTCATGGAGACGGTAGGTCGTACATACGCATGAGCAATGATATCATTCACTTAATGGTTAAATGGTAAAGAATTGGATGGTATATTAATTATACAGAATAATTATCATGTCATTTTAATTATTTACATCCATTATACTCATCATTATACCCATCCTAATTTATTATTGTGGAATAAAAAATTACACCCTGACGTGGAGACAGTAAGTCGTACATACACACGCATGGTGATATAGTTATTCGTAGCATGGATAAAAGTATTTATAAGGATATACCATAATTATAATAGAATATCATAATGTATAATATACTGGATTTTTTAATTTATTATTGAAACAACATAATAAGATAAAGTAGAAGAAGAAAAGAATTTTGGAAGAGGTGATAAAACAATTACCACTTTTTCAAGTATCTCCTTTTGATTTGCACAAAAGGTCTTTATAGGATTGATTTATGCCTAATGTGTGGCCTTTAAAATGAATTTAGGTAATTTGGGAGAGAAAATGGGCAGGGTTTGGCTGAGAAAAGGGCTTTATAGGTGTGATTAAAATAGAATAAGAAGTTCCCTTTATAGGAGAGGTGAGGGCCACTTTAGGAAAGTATTTAAATATTATTTTATTATTAATTTATTTTTAGTTTCTAATGGTCCCAAATTCATTTTTTTCTTGGATAATATGAGTATGGTTCTAAATAAACTCATCCAATAGGTTTTAGACAATTTTAGGTCTCAAAATTAATCTTATCTTTTAGCTTTGACCCTTAGTTAAAAACATTACCTCCTACCATGTCTTCTTTTATTTTCATAATATATGGTTACTATAGTTACTATAAAATGCCAAGAAAACCTCAAGTGGATCATTAATGACATTTTTTAACATTATATATGTTATTTGGTAGAAAATTAATTTTTTTGGACTATTATATAATTTAATAAAATAGTATTTATTTTAAAAACTCATTTATGTCAATTTTGACAATATTTAGTAATTGATTTTTGTTAAAGACATAAAAACTTGATTCCTTCAAACCAAAGGTATTAACTCATCCATAACATGTAATTTCCATCCAAAAAATCGTGTATGGAATACAAATGTTCAAATTACATTTATTTTAATATTTATAATATCATTTATTTGAATAATTCATTAATAAGGTAATCACTACATCGTCATTATGTCATAAATAAATGTATTTATTTAATTTTTAAAAATTATAAATAAAATACAATGATGTAGGAAATATTTTTATATTTATAATTACTATTTATATTTAAAAATATATATATTATATAACACTACCTTAAATTTTTTTTAGTAAAAAGATACATCTTTAGGTTATATTTCCCTTTACTTTAAATTAATTATTATAACATGTCATTTTCACACCCAAGTGGTTCTAAAATGCCAAAATTTCTACCTAAGGATTTTTTTGGTTAACCATGAGTCATAAAATATGATTAGTAAATGTTTTAGGGTAGTTTTATATTATTATCATATAATTATTTACCCTTATTTACCCGATTTACCCTTTTACCATGGTAAATAAAAATAATTACTAATGTTACTATTCATAATGTCCAAAAATTAAAAGGAAATATATATATAATTTAGAAATTTTGATTAAAAATATGGAATCCAATTTTATATATTCAAAAAACAGAATTGGACGAAATTAATTTTAAATTAATTCTAGTTGTCAAAACTAGGAAATGCGGGTTTTAAGAAGTAAAAATTATCAAAATATTGACATGTTTTTATGTCTAATTTAAATGTGAAATTACATCCAATTACCAAAATTGTATTAAATGATAAAACACAATCCAATTAAACTTTAAAACAAATTAAATAGATACTCTAACTATATAAATATATTAGATGAAAATGTAGTTTTGAATTAAAATACTGTATTTTTTACTATTCATTAAAATACAAATTTTATCAAAAAAATATTAAAAAAAATCAACCAAAGTAAATTTTTATATCCCTAGTCAAAATACTAAGTTTATTTTTTCAAATAGATTATATAAAAGTGTTAAAAATAGATTTTAAATGGGTTCTTCAGCAAAAAATAAAAAAACAACATTTTTTGAAAAATACATCTTTTATCTGAAAAATTGAATTTGTTCTTATATCATGTCCTTAAAATACGTAATATGAATGTTAATGTTATATAAAATTCAAAATGTGTTCATTACTATTCATAACGGCTATTTTATATCCCATTAAATAATAATATTTTAATAATATATCGTTTTTAGTGAAACTTGGTATAGCGTACAACGCAAGCTATCAAGGACAGTCGCTCTTGCATGTAATGTATACCAATTGTGTGTTATGTGTATTGAAAGATTACTTTTGAGTTTTATATAACATAATCCAAATTTAGTTCTTTTATACATTGAACAAAATTTATACTTAGTGATGTGTGTATTGTACGCCAACTCGGTGTTGCGGTAACATACGACAAGTCGGTTCGGTGTGAAAGGAATGTTTAACTTAGTGCATTACAAGATATAAATGAAGATTTTAATTTATTCAAAAAAATATCCAATAAAAACATGGTTTGTTACATTATACTTCCCATAAAATGAATTTATCCCTCAAAATTCATTAGCGTTATAAAATGTTTACTACTTAAAAGTTTCGTTTGTAGAAACCCACATCGTAAAAAGGAATACAAAAGCATAATTTTAAAAAGAAAAGTTAGAAACATAATAGTTACCCAAATTAAATCATCACTGGGTTTCCAGATAAGATAATATAGGTGTTAATTGAAAACATGGATATGGAAGAAAAATATAACCATCATGTTCTGATTAATAGTGATAGAGAACAAGGTTTAGAGAAATAAAACAACCACAAAACAATAAATCTATGATTATTTAGGGGACTATATGATTCATGAGATAAAAAGGTACTAGGATAACATTTTTCGTTTTCAGGATCCTTTTTCTAATGTTCAATAACCTAAGATAGAATAATTACCTGATTTCAGTACATTCTCATCATTGGTTGTGCCTTGAACAATTTCCACTTCATCTCTTATTCAGAGAAATGAAGTTGAATTTTTCATTCCTAAAGGGTTAGCATATCCTGTGATCTATAAATTGAATTATAGATCATACAATATGTATTTATAACAAAAATTTTATCACAAGTTATCAAACATTCATAAGTCCATATATGGAAAGATAATACTTTATTCTAACAAACATAAATTGATGTTTAAACTTTCCAAAACTTTGATAACCTTACAATCCTTATGAAAGATGAAAATCCAAAACTATATAAAAATGTTCACAAACTCATATTAACATTTAAACCCCATATATCATAAGATATATCTGGTTTTTCAACTTCTAAAAATGTGAAAACTTTAATCATGTATTCTCTTGAGTCACAGTAACAACCTGAATTATCAGATATCCTTATTGAAAACATGCATGTTTCCTTATTCCAAAACTTATTGGATATATTCCTTAAGTCCAAAAAATATTTATACTTCATCCATGATAGTATAACCCTATTTTCAATAACTCCATAATTAGATATCAGGAAAGTAGAATCATCCAATTTACTTATTAAAATCTAACATATATTTATCCAAGAATCATTATCTTAACATATGGGTCATATTAAGGGTTATATTCCCCTTAATCATTTGTTATCCAAGTATATCAACTTACCCTTAAATAATTTTTTTGTCTCCTTAGAACTATTCAACATATACTTCCCAATCCCTAATTAAAAACTTATAATGAAAACACTTATATATTCCATGATTCATATAACATAATATTTGAAATCTAAAACATATACACCTCAATCATCCAAACTTTATTCTTAACCCCTTAATCTGAATCTGTAATATTCATCTTTCTTAAAATATAAATCATGTCTTATGGTTTTTCAACCTCAATATTATAAGGTTCAATATAAACAATACCGTAAGAACAAAACATACATTTCACATGTCGCTTATATTCTCTTTATCCTCATAAGTATGAAAAATACTCATACCATCATCATGATTCTCTTCATGATATTTCAACTTAGTAAATCGATCTTCATTATTCCCATAAAATCCAAATCTAAAACATTCAATGGTTAACCATGTTATATCTAGTTCTGGATATTTTCTAAGACCATAAAGAAAAGTGTGAGAAATACATATCAGTGATTAAAACACATAAGTAATGTAAATTACTTATCATATTTCAATATATGATTTCTTAGGTTTAATCCAAGGTTATTCATGATTATCACAAAAACTCTAGGATTTTATCTTATACTTGAATTCTCCTTATAAAATCCATATATATATCATTAGATACATCTCTAGGGATCTCACTAAAGTTTTCACATCCTAGTTTCCAAAGGTTTGCTAAGCCTTCGCTCTGATACCAACTCTAACGACCCATGATTGACGTACATGGACATTGAATTTATTTTGCATAATATGTAATACATTACAAAAATACATTCCCAAATAATGTATTAGTTTATTTGATTTAGAAACTCGGAACACATTCTTCTATCTTGGTGAAAGATCCTCCACATATCCCATAAATATCATCCCCATTAGTTTTCCAATATAAAACCTTTCCTTATATCCTGGGGAAAAGAGATCATAAAAAGGGTGATCTAAAATTCTCAGTAAGGATAATCATGAAGAACATCAAAAAAAACATAACCATAAGAATTTAAAAACATGATCATAAATTTTGAATATCAAAATCGTGAGTCATGAAATAAATCTTGGCAGTTTGTAAGGCATCAATCATAAATGAACATGAACCATGATAAAATAAAATTAACATAAAACATGGAATTGTGGAAAGATAATTAGAAAATAATATTATTTCCATAGTATTCAAGTAATTTTTTCCAAGACCATCATATTTTAAAAATTCTATTACTGAATTGGGTTTACTTTTTGTTCCAGACATGTATTATTGAACCAGATTTACTTATCATTCCATCCCTATATTACTAAACCAGATTTACTTTTCATTCCAGACCTGTATTGCTAAACTTAATTTTCTTGTCGTTTGAGTCATGTATATCTCATGAGATATAAATATTTACCAAATTCATTTTACAGAGATATAGGTCTCACCCATCTCATAGTGAAGTCATTCTTACATTTTCAACAAAAACATAAATCATTCATCATAGCATAACCCATGAAATAAAATGGGTTTCTGAAACATCATTCCATAATAATACATAAAAAATAAATGGATATCATAAAATAATTCCATCATAAACACAATAAAATCAAATTACTAATAGGTATAGAAACATAACCCTTTTTTATCTTAGATGGAAAACAATTTAGATAAAACACTTGAACATAATTCTTGAAGAAAATATCATTTCTTCTTCAAAAACATTTTCTTTTCTCAAAATTCCATAAAATTTTAAAAGAAAAGTATTTACTTGAAAATAAAAATAAAATAATGTATATTAATCTTCTTGTAAATAAGGAATTATGAATATGTAAAAATCCATTCATGTTGTATAAGTTAGAAAAACATTTTTCTCATACTCTTGTTGGAAAAGTCAAAAAGTACCATGTATAGAAAATAAAAGAATGATTCCTTAAATATCGTTAAATAAAAAATTCAACAATTGGTAAATTTGGATTTAAAAATAGTATAATAATAGAAATAAAAATATATATTTTAGAAACAAGGATGTGAATGATAAATATACCACACTAAATACTTACGAATAAACAATCCAGTATAATTATGAGATTGCAAAATGATCCTTTACCTGTGGTCTGATTTCTTTCGTATGTGTATGAAACTCATATATATTGGGTTTCAACAAATTATTAACTTTTAAAAGAACCATAATAATATTTATTATATCATATATTGTTCACTTGTGACTTTATATTACACGTTTATTTATCAATTCTATGTTAAAGCAATGTTTTGGATAATAATTATTTTATTTATTGTATGTGTTTGACTTGTTATTCTTGATCTTATTACTTAGATCCTGATTTACTAACTTCAATAATTTAAAACATTATTTATATATCATAAATATTCAGTATAATACATAGATAAATGAAATGGACTACACTTTTCATGGAGACGGTAGGTCGTACATATGCATGAATGTTGTTTCTGTTTCTTTATTTAATTGAATGGAAGAAAGTAAATGACATATATATATATATAAAGTAGAATTATTAAATAATATATTTAATTCTTATTTATTATATATAATTTATAATCATTCTTAAATGGTTAACATGGACAATGAATCTCATCACATCGTGGAGAAGGTAGGTCATAGGTACACACGAGTGACTATATCATTTACTTAATGGAGAGATGGTATGTTATTGAATGGTATATTAATTTTACGGAATAATTATAATGTTATATTCATTATTTATATCCATTATATTCATCTTTATAACCTTCCAAATAAAGTATTGTTGAAAAACAAATTACACCACAATGTGGAGATGATAAGTCGTGCGTATGCACGCATGGTCATATTATTATTCGAAGGATGGATAAAAGGAGGTGTAAGGTTTTACCATAATTATAATAACATCACATAATGTATACAATAATGTATTTAATACTTTATTATGGAAACAACATAATAATAGGATGTAGAAGTATAAAATAATTTTGAAATAGGTGATAATACAATTAGCTCTTTTTTGAGTATCTTCTTTTGATTTTCACTAAATATCTCTTTAGGGTGGCTTTCTACCCAAATTGTAGACTCTAGGATGAAGTGGGGTAATTTTTATAGGTTATGGGTAGGTTTTTTCGATACAAATGGCTTTAGAGGTGTAACTCCCAATCCCTAGTTACACAGAGTTGGTGCATTATTACATAACATTGGCATGATCACAAAAGATCAATTCTCAAAAGACCGATTAGTTTAATAGCCTTGGAAATACTATATACATTCATAAGCTTTATATTACATTATAAAATGAAAAAATACAACAACATAGTCTCCATAGGCCACAATCATATCTCTTATACTATCCCTACAGGTCAGTTATAATATACTTCTTCACATCCTGCAAAAAAAAACATAGAAGGAGGTGAGCTCAGATGCTCAGTAAGGATAAAAATATAGCGAAAACTTTCATAAATAAGCATAAACATTTAAAGAAATGTAAGACTAAAACAAAATACTTTTAAACTTGAACATCAGCATAATATGGAAAAGTTAAAATCAAATAATTTCATTTAATTATTCACATGGATATTCTACTAGTTGAATAATCACATGCAATATCAATAACCACTTTCATAATGATGGGATGCATAATGCCAGAATTCATAACCACATCGTCAAGGCCTTGTTCCAAGACTAAAAATAATATTTTTTCAAGGCCTTGTTCCAAGACACTAGTTTGTCTCATGAGACCTACCGATGCATCGAGGAGCTATAGCAGGCTCCACCCTTCACTTACTAAGTCCAATTCCTTCCACATATGAAAAGGGTTAAATATAACATAAACATTCGTATTAAAACTAGCATATGAAATGTTAATACATTATCCATAAACCATGAATGGTGTAAAAATTACACATCCACAAGAAAACATATCACACAACCTTCAATACAATATGGACGTTTTGTATCATAATAAATCAACTTCAAACAGGCTTAAAATCAATCAAATGATGTTGACATAGATTAAATCAAAACTTTTTAGAGAAATATCTCTTTTTATTTTGAAATCATTTAAAAGTCATATAATTAAAAAAGAAAATATTTATTTTGAAAATATTCTTATAAGCTTGTATGGGAAGCTTCGACGATGTTATAACAGCGTAAAATAGTCGTACTCTCCGTATAAGTTAAAAAAGAAAACATTCTTACCTTAATTTTGTCGAAAAGGTCATAAAGTACCTTGTTTGGAAAACAACAGAAAGATTTATTTCGAAACATAGAAGGTCAAATAAGGGTATAAATGACATTAACCCATTTTCTAGTAAATTGTAAAAATATTTTGAAATACATTTTTTAAGAAAATATGGATGTGGATGATAAAGAGGTCCCAGTAGATACTTACATAAAAAAAACCGCGGATAATAAAGAGATTGTGAAATTAACCCTTACCTTGTACTTTTCATTGGTCGAGGGTAGTTTAAAATCCTGTATAATGGTGAAATAATTGTTATTAAATTTTACAATAACCATATAAATTAATATGATATCATATATTATCTTCTAATATTTCTTTGTTAATGATATTTTTGTAGTATCATAGTTTCAGGTGTTAACTGATTTGTTTTCCTTTATATTCTTGGTTACATAAGACATGTTTTTATGGGTAGGATGTATTTGATTCATATACAGAATGATATTATGTTCATAAACATTATTTTTAATCATAAAATGAAAATTATTCTTGAATTATTACAATGGGGAATGAATCTCATCGCGTTTGTGAAGACGGTAATCTGTACGTATGCACGAGCGACAATATCATTATTTTGATATTAAAATAATATATAATTGTATGGTATATCATATATAAAGAATAATTATCATGTTATAATTATTATTTACATTATTTATACTCATTATTATACCCATCAAAATGATGAAGTGTTTGAATAACAAACTACACCACAACGTGGAGAGGGTAATCCGTACGTACGCACGTATGGTGACATTGTCATTTATAGGATGGATAGAATAATTAATATGGTTGTACCATTTTTATAATAACATAACAGTATATATAAGATACTATATTTATTATTTTAGATTGTAAACAACAAAGAAATAGGAAGTGGACGAAGAAAAGAACTTGAAAGAGGTGATGAAATATTTACCTCTTATTCGGGTTCTTCTTTTTAATTTGATCAAAACGGCTCCTTAGTTTGACTTTATTACTTAAGGAAGGTCTCTAGGATGAAGGGAGTACAATTGAGAGTATATTTGGGCAGGGTTTGGCCGATCCAAATGGCTTTGAAGGTGTGAATTTGAGAGAAGGACAAGTTCCCTTTTATAAGAGAGGTGAGGGTCACTTTTGGAAAAGCTTGAAATATTATTTTATAATAAAATAATTTTCGGTTTATAATTGATAAAAAATGAATTATTTAAATTCTATGGTGGTTATGGGTTGAAAAAAACTCAACCAATAGGTTTTAGATAGGTTTGGGTCACTATATTAACCTTAACTTTTAGATTTAACTCTTAGTTAAATAGTTTGACATTTACCATGTCTCTTTGTAGTTTTATATTATATGGTAAATAAATTTACTATAAACTTCCAAGAGAACCTAAAGTGGTTAATTAATGAAATTTATAATATTATTAAATCCCTTTGGCCTAACCTTATATTTTTATGAATAGAATACCAATTAATAATATAATATTTTTTTAAAAAACTCTTTTATCTCAATTTTGACAGTATTTGGTATTTTGTTTTTGTTAAATTCATAACAGCATTATTACTTTGAAAAAAATTAATTTAATCAACCATAACATGTAATATTAACCTATATAATTAATGGAATTCATTAAAAGTCTCAAATTAGATTTATTTGGATATTTATAATATCAATTATTTTAATCTTTCATTAATAAGGTTATTGTTGCGTCGTCATTGTGTCATAAAAAAATTTAATTATTTAATGTCTAAAAATTATAAATAAAATACAATTATGTATGAAATATTTTTAAATTTTCTAATGAATATTTATAGTCGAATTTATCTTATGTATAACCCTATATTAAAAATGGTTTATTTATTAAACATTGATTTTAACTCTTTTAACTCTTCTTTAAATAAAATAATAATAAATGTCCTAATCAAATCCAAGTGGACCTAAAGGATCATATTTTATTCATAAGGTTGTTTTTGGTCTAATTACACTTTTCAAATAGAATTTGGACATGTTTTATGGTAATTATGATATCATTTTTACCCTTAATTTCCCTATTTACTTTTAACCGTGGTAAATAAAAGTAAAATGTTACTATTCACCAAAAATTATTTTCATCTTATTGAACCTAATGTTACTTACTGATATTAACCAAGTCTCTTGGATTTTCTAAATTCCACTCACAGAAGTGGTAAAATTATGTTTTATACGAATTTGCAAATGCTCCTAGGATGTAGGTAAAAGATGGTAAAAAGTTCAATAAAATTTTCATATATATAAACTTATTATAAAATGACTCCAATGAATTATGTTGAACATATATATGTATTATATATCTATTTTTACCTAAAATAAATTAAAATAAAATAACTAATTATTTAAATAAAAAGTCAGTTTTAACCAATAACGCAGTGTTTTTTCATTATTCATCAAAAATTGAAAGTTTTCAGAAAAATACCAAAAATTCACCCTAAGCTAATTTTGATATTATGAATCCAAAACTGAAGTCCATTTTGAAAGATAAAATTTATAAAATTTCAAAAAGTGGGTATTACTATTCATAATGACTAATTTGATTGGTCGTGGTGTTTTAGAATCTTGAAGTTGCGTACAATGCAATCTATTGCATTATTTAAAGGGAAATGTACCATGGAAGCATGGTGTGTTACATTATTCCCTCCTTTAAATAATTTCATCCTTGAAATTTTTAGAATAATTCCGCACAAAAAGATTTAGGTGGTTCTTCATCATAAGTTCCTCTGGTTCCCATGTTTCCTCTTCCATCTTATGGTTTCTCCATAGAACGTTCACCAGATGAGTCATCCGTTTTCTCAACACTTGTTCTTTGGTACAATAATCTTGACAGGCTCTTCACAATAAGGAAGATTAGGTTCCAATTCAATTTCCTCATAGGTGAGTACATGCATTGGGTCAGGTGTGTATTTTCCCAATAGTGATACATGGAACACATCGTGAACTTTGGAGAAACTTAGCGGCATTTCCAGAAGGTAAGATACAACCCCAATTTGTTCTAGAATTTCGAAAGGTCCTATGTACCTAGGAATTAATTTACCCTTCTTACCGAATCGTATAACTCCCTTCCAGGGAGATACCTTCCAGAAAACATGATCTCCTACCTAAAATTCCAAATCCTTCCTTCGGTTATCGACATAGTTCTTCTGCCTACTTTGAGCTAATTTGATGTGGGTTTGGATAACATTCACCTTTTCTATCATTTCCTCAACAATTTCTGGGCCAACGAGTTTTCTTTCACCAACATCATCCCAACAAGTTGGTGTGTGACATCTCTTTCCATATAATGCTTCATATGGTGCCATCTTAGTACTTTAATGGAAGCTATTATTATAGGTATATTCTACCATAGGTAAATATTTATCCCACATACCTTGAAATTCAAGTGAGAAAGATCTCAACATGCCTTATAAGTTTTGAATAGTCCATTTTGATTGTCTATCAGTTTGAGGGTGGTAGGAAGTGCTCAAAAAAAGTTCAATATCCATGGATTTATGAAGACATTTCTAGAATATTGATGTAAAATGGGGATCATGATCATAAATAATAAATAAGGGTACTCCATGAAGTCTTACAACTTCATTAATATATAGTATTGCTAAACGTTCAAGTGGTAAATTTTCTCTTATAGCAAGAAAATGTGCTGACTTCGTAAGACGATCAATAATGACCCATATTGCATCATTCCTTCTAAGAGTCTTTGGTAGACCCATGACAAAGTCCATCGTAGTATTATCCCATTTCCACTCAGGTATGGGAAGAGGTTACATGACTCCTCCAGGTTGTTTCCTTCCAGGTTTCACTTGTTGACAAACCATACATCTTGACACAAAATCAGCAATCTCCCTCTTCATGTTGTCCCACGAAAAATGTTCCTTCAAATCTCTATACATATTGGTTCTACCAGGGTGTATAGATAAATTGGAGCTATGAGCATCATCTAACAGTTCCCTTTTTAGATCTGGTATATCAGGAACACAAAGTTTCTTGCCAAATTTCAGAATCCCATCTTCATATATGAAGTCACTCATTCTTCCATCATTCAAAACTTTAATCTTCTTTTGAAACTCCTCATCATGAGCTTGAGAACTTTTTATCCTTTCTAGTAAAGATGGTTTGGCAACCATTTGAAAAAGTATTTATGTTTCACCTTATATGATTATTCCCGTATCCATTTTCACTAGATCCATGAAAATAGGATCCCTTTCAACTCTCATCTTGTTCAAAACTCCATGATTCTTTCTACTCAAATCATCTACCACCTAATTTTCCTTCCGATGGTGGTTTTGTATTGTGCAATAATAATCCTTGAGTAGTTCAAGCCATCGCCTTTGCCTCATGTTGAGTTCTTTTTGTGAGAAAATATACTTCAAACTCTTGTGATCAGTATAAATATCACATTTTTCACCATAGATATAGTGTCTCCATATTTTCATAGAAAATATTACAGCTGATAACTCAATATCGTGAGTAGGATAGTTTTCCCCATGAATTTTTAGCTGTCGTGATGCATAGGAAATAACTCTATCATTCTGCATAAGGACACAACCAAGTCCATTCTTTGAAGAATCACTATAAATAAAAAACCCAATGTTCCCTGATGGTAGAGTCAAGATAGAAGCACCGACTAATCTTCTCTTAAGTGCTTCAAAAAATTCTTCACACTCTTTTGTCCAATAAAATTTAACCCATTTATGTGTGAGCTTGGTTAATGTGTTTTCCAATCGGGAAAAATTCTAGGCAAAATGCCGATAATAACCTGCTAAACCAACAAAACTGCGTACATCAGTTATACTTGTCAGTGCTGGACATTCTTGGATTGCCTTGGTCTATGAAGGATCAACAGATATTCCATCCTTAGAGACAATATGGCTGAGAAAAGAAATCTATTGAAGCCAGAATTCACACTTGCTAAACTTCTCATATAATTCATTTCTTCTAAGGGTTTTTAGAATGGTGCGCAAGTGATTTTCATGATCTTCAAAGATTTTTTAGTATACGAAGATATCATCAATAAATACCACTACGAATTCATCAAGATATTTCCTAAAAACTCTATTCATTAGATCCATGAAAACAGAGGGTACATTAGTCATCCCAGAAGACATTACTGTAAACTCATAATGCCCGTACCTGGTTTGAAATTACATTTTCATAATATCTTCCTTCTTCACACACAACTGATGATATCCATATCGAAGGTCAATCTTTGAAAAATATTGAGCTCCATGAAGTTGCTCGAATAAATCATCAATGAAAGGTAGGGGATACATGTTCTTCATTGATATAGAATTGATCTCCCTATAGTCAATGCACAACCTCATAGATCCGTCTTTCTTCTTAAAAAAGGATAAGGGATCCCTATAGAGAAACACTAGGGCGAATAAATCCCTTATTACTCAATTTTGCAAGTTGTTTATTTCGTTCCACTAATTCCACAGTGTCCATTCTATAAGGGGAATTCGATATGGGCCTTGAACCCTGAATTAAATCAATGGAAAACTCAATTTCTCGTTCTAGAGGATGTCCAGGTAAATCCTCTAGAAACATATCAACATATTCTTGCACAATAGGTACGTCCTCAATTCTAACATTATTTTCCTCGCCCATAATTATTTAATTCTAATCCTCCCAAATAATTGAATTTAGTAGAGCTACTGGGGGTGGATCTAGATAAGAATCAGGTGGTGACATTTATGCTCTAAAGATAAGGTACTCCTTATCCTCATCTAAAATTGTAACCTCCTTCTTTTTACAATAATTTTTTGCGTCATGGTCCGAAATCCAATCTATCCCAAGGATTATATCAAATTCAATCATGGGTATAACGATGATATCAGTAGATAAAGAACATTTATATGTCTTAATGGGAGCTGATTCACAAAACTCTATTATGATGATACTTCCCATAGGTGTTTTGACTGACAATTCCCTTGTTAAGTCAAATTTAAAATATCTAGTTTTCTTAGAAAACTGGGAAGATATGAAACAATATGATAATCAATAATCAAATAAAGCATTGGCTAAACTTGAGAAAACCGTTAAATTACCTGCCACCACATATTTCGGAGCTTCAACCTCAGCAGTAGTGATCACACAATCTTGGCCTTTCTCCCTTAGAATTTTCTGAGGTATTTTCCTTTGGTGCTTAGTACATTCATTTGCATAATTCCCCATTTATCTACAATTGTAGAATTCAACATTGATAGCCTCTTTCTCCCCTTGAAATCAAGAGCTTGGTGGCCTCTTTCACCACACTTGTAACAGAATCTCATTCCCTTCAGGTAAGTACTGGGGTGTTTCTTTCCACATTTACTGTAGGATGGATATTCAAATTTTCCCTTCTTCCCCTTATTTCCATTTCCAGAGTGTTCAACAGATCTCTTCTTCTCCTAATTTTCTTTAAAGTCATAAGAATTAGAGAATTATTTTTCTGTTTTGATAGCACATAAGACAATATCTTCGTTTGATGAGAAGGATTGTGAGACTAATTCTTGAAAAATAATTGGTTTTAACCCATAAAATAATCGATCAATATTACTCCTTGGGTTATGTATATAATCTACTGCATGACTTTCTAACCTTGTAAAGTTAGCCTCATATTTTGCAACATTCTCATCCTATTTTTTCCCCATACTCATAAATTGTCTTTCCATATCCGCTCGATGGTCACGATGAAAGTATTTTTCTAAGAAAATATCTTTAAACTCCCTCCATTTCATATTTTATAATTCATAATCTTCCTTTGGGTTTTTAATCAATGACCACCATTGATCTGCATCACCCGTGAGGCGATAAACTATCATGACAACTTTTTCCCTTTCACTACTCTCCAAAGCATGAAATATTTTCTCTAAGGAATTTATCCATTACTTAGATAAAAATGTATTTGTACTCCCATTGAATGTTGGTGGTTTTTTCCTCATGAAGCAGTCTAACATTGATCCTCCACGTTGTGGATCAGGATGCTCCATATGGGTAAGGTTATTATTCATAACCCGGGTGAGTTTTCCTAGTATGGTGATAAGATGATCAGCACCAGTTGCTTCACCAGCTCCACTATAATTATCTTGATTAGGATGGAAATCCCTACATGGATTATGTGCATTGATGCGGTTTCCATTCCTTCCACTATGCACCATTTCTAAATAGCAGAATACACTAGATTAGTTTATGAATCGCAATACATAACTCCAAACATGTAAAACACTTTACATAAATTGAAAAGATTATGGATATAATCCATAATCATAAAAATGCCTTCTTTAAGGAAATATATACTCATAAACCCTTCATAATGGTTTGTAAAGAAAATGAGAATTATCCTAATCATATCCCCCAAGAGTGTCGTAACCAAGAGTGCAGCAAGGCTTGTTGTCGTGTACCAATTCGCGTTCGAGTCTAGCTCAAAGCGATATTTTCAGGTTTTACCCCTAGGTACATCTATGCCAAAGCCACCTATACCTACTCGTATTTATACAGGGATTTATTTCTTGGGAAACTCACAAAATCTCTATAGTACCAAAATTCTAGGAAGTTATTCTATACTAATCCTCAGATTCTATCTTAGGGTAATGTTCTCTAATTAGATTTTTTCTAAATCTAGCTTCCAAGGTTTGTACTAAACTTCCTCTGATACCAACTATAATTCCCTGACCCTAGTTACCCATAGTCAATGCATTATTACATAAGATTGGCATGATTATAAAAGATCAAGTCTCGAAAGACCGATTAGTTTAGTAGCCTTGGAAATACTAGATACATTTAAAAAATTTACATTACAGTATAAAATGAATAACTACAACAACATAGTCTCCATAGGACACACTAATATCCCTTATACTATCCCTAAAGGCCAATCATAATATACTTCTTCACATCCTGGGAAAAATAACACATAGAAAGGGGTGAGCTCAGATGCTCAGTAAGGATAAAAATATAGCGGAAACTTTCATAAATAGGCATAAACATTTAAGGAAATGTAAGACTAAAAAAATCCTTTTAAACATAATATGGAAAAGATAAAATCAAATAATTCCATTTACTTATTCATATGGATATTCTACTCATCGAATAATCACATGCAATATCAATAGCCACTTTCATAATGATAGAATGCATAATGTTAAACTTCATAACCACAAAGTCAAGGCCTTGTTCCAAGACTACAAATAAGATTTTGTCAAGACCTTGTGCCAAGACACTAGTTTTTCTCCTTAGACCTACCGATGCATCACGGAGATATAGCGGGCTCCACCCGTCACTTACTAAGTCCAATTCATTACTCATATGAAAAGGTTTAAACATAACATAAACATTCGTATTAAAACTAGCATACGAAATTTCAATACTTTATCCATAAACCATGAATGGTGTAAAAATTACACATCCACCATCAAACATATCACATAACCTTCAATACAATATGGAAGTTGTGTATCATAATAAATCAACTTCAAACAACCTTAAAATCCATCAAAGTATGTTGACATAGAATAAATCAAAAAAATTTAGAGAAATATCTATTTTTATTTTGAAATCAATTAAAAGTCATGTAATTATAAAAGAAAATATTTATTTTTAAAATATTATTATAATATTGTATGGGAAGCTTCGACGATGTTATAATAGTGGAAAATAGCCACACTCTCCGTATAAGTTAAAAAAGAAAACATTATTAGCTTAATTTTGTCAAAAAGGTCATAAACTACTTTGTTTGAAAAACGAAGGAAAGATTTATTTCAAAACATATAAGATCAAATAATGGTATAAATTAATTTAACCCATTGTCTAGTAAATTTTAAAAATGTTTTGAAATACATTTTTTAAGAAAACATGGATGTGGATGTTAAAGAGGTCCCAGTAGATACTTACGTAAAAACAACCTCGGATAATAAAGAGATTGTGAAATTAACCCTTACCTTGTACTTTTCCTTAGTCAAGGGTAGGTTAAACTTTGATATAATGGTGAAATAATTTTTATTAAATTATAAGAGAACCATATACATTAATATTATATCATATATGATCTTCTAATATTGCTTTGTTAATGATATTTTAGTAGTATCATCATTTTGAGTGTTAACTAATTTGTTTTCCTTTATATGCTTGGTTACGTAAGCCATGTTTGTTATGGATAAGATATATTTGATTCATATACAGAATGATATTATGTTCATAAAAATTATTTTTAATCATAAAATTAAAATTATTCTTGAATGATTACGATGGGAAATGAATCTCATCACGTTCGTGAAGACGGTAATCCGTACGTACGCATGAGCGACAACATCGCTCTTTTGATATTAAAATCATATATAATTGGATGGTATATCATATATACAGAATCATTATCATTTTATATTTATTATTTACATCATTTATACTCATTATTATACCCATCCAAATGATGAAGTGTTTGAATAAAAAACTACACCACGATGTGGAGATGGTAATCTGTACGTACGCACGTATGGTGACTTTGTCATTTATATGATATATATAATAATGAATATGGTTGTACCATTTTTATAATAACATCACAGTATATAGAATATACTAGAGTTATTATTTTAGAATGGAAACAACAAAGAAATAGTAAGTGGAAGAAGAAAATAACTTGAAAGAGGTGATGAAATAGTGGGTTCCCTACACCCAACTATGTCGTACTTTTGATTACCATATCATGTATACAATTAGTTATACATGATGTTATCTTACCATTATAGTGTAGAATTTTCTATTTCCTCTATTGAAATGGTATTGTCTAAAGATTAATTTTCATGACGAAAGGTTATGGAAGATCCCAGGATATAATGAGATCCTCGAGATACAATGACATTAATCATAAATATATGTTCTATAGTCTTGATACATCTTACTAATCAGACACAGTTGATGTTTTACTATCAAGTGATGGGGGCTCATAAGTATTGAGACTTCTTCTCATGAAGTTCTCACTTGGTGATCTCTAGTAGTGAGATCATGAGGACATACCCTCCAGTAGGAACACCACTTGTTTTCAGTGTCATTGGTTGTTCCTATCTACAGAAATGTGTATAAGTCTCCTGACTTGAAATCATTACCAGTGTGTACTATTTGATTGTGTACTTTAATTCAAGGAAAAAACCATGGTATTGAAATCATGGTGAGGAAGCTTGTGTCAGGTGCGTCGTTGGTGGTATGACATTGGTTGAATGGTCAAGAAGGTTTTTGTAACTTCCAAGTTATGGAAGTTATATATCTTAGGCATGGTTGATCAGGATAGTTCTACCTTTATAAGTATTTGTCTAATGCAGTCAAACGGTAAATCCATCCGAATGGATCAAAAAACAATAAAGTAAGAAAAGGATGAGGACACATGTTTGTGTCCTGCTTTATGAGATATTTATTGTCAAAGAGATTATAGTATATGGTCAGTGTTCATAGGTTGTTTGTCATTGCTATGACAATCCGTATCTCTTTAGGGTCCATGATCGGTTTCTAGACTCTGCTCTTGGTCTGTATATTTTATTCACTGCTATCGAGATAAGGTCCTAGAGGGTCACACACAATAGCATATTCAAAAATCCACCCTATTATGTTGAATAGGTATATTTTACATGGTGGGACCCAGCATGTGGTCCGAGTGTTGTCTAAGTTATCGATCACCAAAAATGAAATAAATTCAATATTATTCACATTATGAATAATTGGGATTGAATTTATTTAATGTATTTATGTGAAAATACTAATCTAACGAATATTATTTTATTATTCAAGGTTCATTTAATATTAAAAGGGATTGTGAGTCGAGTTAACTGACTCAGTTTCTATCACGTAATATTTTTTATATATATTACAAGTATGTGATAAACTAATAAATAATATTGATGCAGTTTAGTTCATCATAATTATTTGGATGTTGAAATAAACGGGGGTCGAGGAACCCAACCAGATATTTTTCAACACCACTATAAATAGAGGTGAGGCTCCCTCTCTAGTGAACTATTCATTCATTTCATGGAATGAAAAATGAGAGCCTATCTCTCCTACTGCTTTTAAGAGAGATAATTAGTTGATCCAAGATCATGGATCAAGTTCTTCCTCAAGAATCAAAGGGATATCGATGCAGTGATCATCAAGAGGTTGAAGACATTGTCAGATCACCGTGCTAGCACCTGAAATTTGACTATCGAAGTTATAGTGTATTTTTGAAGTGTTTTTGGAAAATCTAGAGGGATCCTGCTATGGACCCTTCAAGCAACGATCACCGATGATGAGTTGCAGTCAAACACAGCTTCGGATCTAGAATGGTATGTTTTTAATTTAATTCTTGTAATCTTTATTATTTACATGAGTTACCCAGACCTTACTGGGGCTTAGATCGTCAATGACAACAAAATCCGTCATCTCATCGATGAAAATTTTTAGAAAACCCTGGCCCATCGGCTTCTGTTGTGGGCCCCGGTTACCTTTCTATGGTATCAAAGAGATCACCTAGATTTTCTAATCCAAATAAAATTAATTTTCATAAATTTATCTATAGAGTTTGAAATTGGTCACAATGATTCAAATTGAGCATCGACCCGATGTTGAATGACCGAGTTATAGAAATTTTAAATTTTCAAATTGGATCAATTTTTGCGGTTTGATCTCGAGTATTAAATATTACATCCTAAAAAATTAATCATGTATTGATTGAATTGGTGTTAATTCATCAGAGAAAAATAAAATTATGTGAAAATTTTAATTTTACATTTTATTATTTGCATAATAATTTTATTATTATTATTATGATCATTATTATATTATTATTATAATAATTAAAATATAATAATAAATTATTATTTTATTATAATAATTTTATTTTTATAATATTTAAAGGCTATTGATTTAGGCTTTAGAAAAACTTGGACTGTGGAATACAGACAATTTTTTTTGGGAGGAGACTTGACATGACTTAAAGGGAGAAGGAATATTATTTTAATAAAAAAATATAAAAAAGGGGGTTATGGGGTGGTGTATAGAGAAAAAAAAAGAAATATGGGGGTCGTTTGCCCCCCTAGGTCACCCCCTTCCTCAGCGTGGCGCACCAAGAGGCGGATGACCAAGCTATCGCCACCTGTGCCTTGCTGGCGCTACCATTGTCCCATCAAGGCGACACCCAACCTCCACTCCTTGGATGCCACCGCATCTGCCTCTCGTCCCAGTGCAGCAGTACAGGTGCCACTTCCCTTGGCACACACTCATTATTGCGCCGCCCGGTAGGCCAAGACCTATCTAGCCTCCTCTCCTCAGACACCGCCTAGTGCCCCACCGCCTCCCTGCAACTCAGTCGCTGACACCCTGCAACAGCGCGCTTTGCCTGCTATCAGCGTCGCCAGGTCCCGGCCACCTCGCGCTGAAACCCTCCTGCCACTCGTGCATCTTCCTCCTCATGATCGAACCATCGTGAGGTAGTTGGTGACCCTGCACCTCTGCCCTCCTCCTCATGCTCGAACCGCCGTGAGGTTTCTGGTGACTCTGTAACATCATGCCCCACCCCGCACGACCTCCGTAACCCTACAGCAGACTTCCTTACTTTGGCCAAACCGCCGCCACACAGTACGACACCAACCTCCACCACAGCGGACCAGTGGTTCCTTCGTTCACAGCTGGACTTGCCAAGGCTACCAGCCTCACTACTTCTTGGGGTTGTGCAGCCTAGCGGAGCTGCACCCGGCCACTCCTATCCAGATTACTCTGGTCGCAACCATGAACCTGGCCTTCGGCCTCCCCTTCTGACTCTTCAGAATGCGGTGCACCAGGATCCCCAGTCTTTTCTAGGTCTCCCGCCCAAAGGTTCTCCTGTTTTTTCCTACAAGTTTTTACAAAGGGAAAAATTGGCCCCAAAACTATCCAAACGGATCTACCCAACTCAGAACGGGTTTAGACAGATCGACCCGAACCAGTTTGGCCCTGCACGGCCTGGAATGGCCCAGTGCTGGTTTGGCCCAACCCAAATAGGTTATGTAGTGGTGTTTCGAGGACTAACCAATTAAATTAATTGAAATTAATAAATTTAATTAATTAAATTTTAGTATCTAAATTAAATTAATTAAAATTAATTTTGGTTAATTATTTTAATATCTGGGGATAAAAAATTAATTTAATTTTAAAATTAAATTAATTAGTGGACTGATAAATAATTAAATTATTTTAATTATTTAATTAATTTAATTTAATTAAATAACGCTCATACTTTATTAATGAAATTTATTTTTATCACAAATTTTACTCGTGTACTGGTCTTGAGCACTGACCCGTGTATGTTATATTTATTTAATTAATTATTTAACTATGTGTGGTGATTGTAATTAATTAAATAGACGGTATGTGCATTTTCCTTCTTTCGGGTAAAATGTATACAAGAATGAGAATCCAATTTTCATGATGTACATTTATACCCCTAGTTCCCCTCACCTGTGCATTAGTATCTTTGTACTTCGGACGAAGATGGAGTACGATGTGGATCCTGCCAAGATGAGGCAGTGTTCGTTGTCCTAGATGATGCCAGATGTGACTTGTACCCTACCAAGATGAGGCAGTACTCCATGACGTGATGTGGACCCCACCAAGATAGGGCAATACTCCAGATGTGAAGAAGATATACATGACAGGGGTGAGCAGCTTCAAGAGTCAAGCTTCAACTTAGGTATGATTCCCCAAGGTCGTTTATATTCTCAAGACCAGTCAATTAGTATTTTACCTTTATGTGTTTAATTATTGTTTTATTCATATTAAACAGTAGGAAAATATGTAAAATAATAAATAATAAAATGTATAAAGAAGTGACATATGTTTTTCTATTAATTTTCAGTTGTAAGAATGACAACATAGATGAACAAGATTAATATAAATGGATTACATTCATCAATAGAAAAACACCAAAATGATCAAAGTAATATTAAGTCATTATGGTCTTCCATCATTCAATTTTGAATAAAACCAAGTGTTCGAGGTGTCGATCATGTTATATCTAAGGGTGCCTCTTACTATAGAGGAGTTCTTATAAGAGTGGTGGTTTAACTTAACTAAAGTGGTAGTGAGGATTATCCATATATAACTTTCTACCATTTTAGAGGAAAGAGTTGAGTAAATCAATAAATGATTTCAGAGGCTAAGACTTCACTCAATAGATTAAGGAACCGCAAGTCAATGTGGTTGGCTATCCAAACGCCTACCTTGAAATCTCCATTTAGTGGCATTACCATAGCTTGTAGACTTTGAGGGGAGGTTCAGGGATCCTTTACATTTGAGTACTCAAGAGACAAAGTGTTCCGATTCTAGTATAGAGGGTTCCTAGAATTCAATAAATTAGGGGGATACATTTAATGATTAATCTAATCAGTAATGTCACATTAGATAATCTACATAAAAATTACTAATCTTCTAAAGTTTATTTTGTAAAAATGGAAATTTATACCACAATAAAACTACGATAAATATTGGACTAAATTAATATTCAAACAATCATAAAATTTCAAGTGTATTATAGGCCCTTGCGCATAATACTACTATAATGGAAATTCAAGGTGTTTGTGTCCCTACCTGTTAAACCACATCAGGAAGTGAGGGTGATAAATTTCTTACATGAGACATGTTAATCGAGCATATGATGGTTCCTTCATAATTCTATCATCAACGTCCTATGTTAGTTGTGGTCACTATATTAGGGAATTGATGATAAGAACATGTAGTCTCATCTCTGAGAAGTTTTTGAGGGGTAAGCTAAGAAATTTATGAATATGATGTGAACACTGGCATTGTGTAAACATGAAAGGAAGACTATGATCTTTCATGACATCTCATTATTACACCCAAAAAATCTATTTTCATTTAAGACTAAAAATGAACAGGACGGAGTACATACTGTATTACCTTTTAGGTATGATTATCCAAGTAATAAAAAAATAAAGAAAGTACCATATTTTCTTCTTATGATGAATCAATTGGAAGAAAAACACGAAAAGTTCAATGAAAGGTTACGTCAAAGGCACCTTCGTACTATTCTTCAAATAAGAGAGGTTGGTTATTTAATAGGAGGTTATTTTAATCGCATATAATGAAATAAATTTATGGAATTTTAAAAAATGCAATGAAATGAAATACAAGAAGAAAGTACCCGCTTCTCATTAAGGTATATTGATCAATATAAATTAATGTTTCTAACATACTTCTTGGGTATTGAATATAATATTCCAATAACATATGGGTATTTAAATTCAATAACCAAGTAAGTATTAAATCATTATAAAAAGAAAAGTGTCTTCTCCATGTTGCTGAGAAAGGATGATTCCTAAGTCAGCGATGAGAAGAACATAACTTCTAATTTCTAAGTGAGTGATTTTAGTTGAAAAATCTATTGAGTATAACCAAAACGTTTATCTCACATGCCCTTTTTTCATAATGACACATTATTACAAATTCAGGAATGAATTTTTTTTTGTGGTATAACATACTCAACAAATATTTCAGACATACATGAATCAAATGAAATACATGATGAATATAAAATGTAAGACCTACCTAGTTGTGGAAATATTATTCTTTGTCAGGTAAAAATAAAAGTTTAATTCAAGAATATACCATGTATGGTATTTAGGATCAACATAGATAAACACCTTTGGTATTATTGACATATTTAGTTTAGACAAATAATAGTTTATAAATAATTTTATGCCACAAAGCTTTCAGGGTTAGTTGAACAAGAGAGAGTGAACTATTCCAAGGGAATTATAGTGGTAAAGATACTTCAAAATATTCCTTTAAGTGATTAAGGAATTTAATAATGAAGTATTAGAATGGTCTGAAGATATGAGTTTCTTCGGATTGGCATGCTGAAGAATTCCTTGACCAAGTATTCATCGATCATGATAATGTAGCATGAAGTAATTCCTAAACGCACATTACCTTATCTGCATCACGGTATTGATGTTCATAAGGAGGGTCGATGATAATGTATTACATGTCATCATAGATAAAAAAAAAAATATCATGGAGCAATTCCTAAACACACATTTTATACATCAAAGTTATGATGTAAGTAGTATCAATGCTACCACATGCAGTGACTTCTATCATATTCCAAGACATTATTTTCTAACAATAGAGAAATCCCATAAATAATATTCCAACTAAAAAATGGTAAATGGATATCATACAAGTAATAGTATAATAGAAATACATTATTTTATAGGACATGTGTTACATATACAAATCATTTTTTAGGATTTAAACAAATATGCATCAAGTTAAACATGTTGTGCATCTAAGGTAATTATCCTAATGGTTATTTGGGATATTACATAAATCCATAAGATAGAAAAGATGTATTCAAGTATTAGACTAAATTTCTATATGGGGGTGCACATCTCTACTTGAGATAGTGGGAGAAATATTGACTAGCGTTTAGTCAATTCTCGAGATGAAAAAATGGTTGAGGCCACTGAGGATATAGAGGCGTGGATAGACAAACAAGACCGAATCATCACCCGGGGCTTCAACTAAGGAAAAATCACCCTAGAGGAATTCATCCAGACAATGGACAGAATGGTTTCTCACCTTGAAGAACTCATCAAGGAAAATCTAGAAACTCGGGTTAGTACTTTGCACTGTGAATTATATAGTGTGTCTGATTTAAATAATCTTAGTCTGGTGTTTAATAATTTTGTGATCTCTTTCAACACGTAATGGTCCTTGTTTTGCAAACTATGGTTTCCCAATTTCCCTTAAAGTTTCTTAATAAAAATTTATATTTGGATGGATGGAGATGAACAAATGGTTGGCTTAGGAACAAGTTCCACAAGTGCATGTGGAAGAGGCATGTTCCAGTGACACATACTGCATAGGAAGGGTAAAAACCATGGTGATGGTTTTGAGTTCACCGTGATCAGTGATAAATTATTCATTGTTAATAATAATTCCTACAAGTAAGAAGTATATGGAAATTATGTAATATTGACAAGACAAATTAAAATTCAATAATGGATTCCATGTATCAAATTGAAAAGGGGCTTATATATTGAATATTGTGGTGGGTACTCAAGTGAGTTGATACATGGATCGTATAAGCATGGTACCAATAAGTCTAGATCAGTAATACCATGTTGGTATACATAAATCCATTAGAATTTTACTTATCATAGCTAAATTTTAATATCATTAAATTGGTCATTGGATGTCAATATCATCTTTTTTGGAAGGTGTATGTATGACGCAACCAGAAAGGGATAATGACACCATCAAATTCCATTAAAGGTTACAAGTTATGGAAATCTAGTTCTAGATTAAAGTAAGAAACATGATCTTAGAACATTCATTTAGAATGAATCTTTACCTTGTTTCTACCAAAGGTTATTGGGGGTGCCAATGTCTTTTGAGAAAAATATGTTCAGAAACATGTGGAAAACATATCTTGCACATACAGTTAGATAAGACCAAGATAAAATTAATTCTCTAGTTATTAAATTAAAGTATAAATCTAAATTCTAGGGAACTGGATCTATCAAAATAGATATAACAATTTCTTGGACCTATTCATTCATACATAAAGTAAAATTGTATTGAAAAATGCATGTTGGAAAAATTCAAGTTCAGAATTGTAGTCAATGTCACGTGGATAAATCTCTTTAGGTTGACATGTTCAGAACATGGGAAGAGATTAAAGTTGTGAGTTGAGTTACATACGCTCTAGCGATGGATCAATCATGTATGCCATAATATGTACAAAAATCGATACTATCGGGATATACTTTATTGTAGAATGAAATAAATTGTTTCTAGGAGCACTGTTAGTGAAGTAGTCAGAACTATCATCTTGTACTTCGATAAGTACAAATGATATATACCTAGTAAGGGGAGAATAATGAATACTACATATGGTGGGACATAAACTATTCTTTCTTAGATCAGTTTGATATAGTATCGCAGTTAGGAAAAAGTGATGGGCGAGTCAAGCTCATAAAATCTAGTGGTAGCCACACTTAAAAATATCGAGTATGTTGCAGCTTCTAAGGTATCTAAGAAGTAGTTATAAATCGAAAGGATTTGTTCTAGGTCTTGAAATTTCACCTAGTGACAAAAGTATTATCATAATATAAATTTTGATATTCTTACTAGACAAGATGTCATGTTATGATAATGGAAAAAGGTATATACTCTAGGATTCCATCTCTTGAGAAATTTTATTTAAGAAGATGAGGTTGCATACAGCAGATATGCCAAGTGGAAAAAATGTGGCAAGCCCAATAGTTATATCCATTACTCAGTAGAAGAACACTCTTTATCATGTGAGTAATTAACAAGTTTGGTTAGAAAGTTGGATCTAGTGAAAGTGGGAGTGTTGAAATAGTGGGTTCCCTAGACCCAAATATTCCATAATTTTGATTAAAATATCATGTATATAGTTAGTTATACATGATTTCATCTTACCATTATAGTGTAAACTTTTCTGCATCCACTATTGAAATAGTAATGTCCAAAGATTAATTGTCTTGTTGAAAGGTTATAGTAGATCCTAAGCTATAATTAGAACCTCAAGATACAATGAAATTAATATTAAATATATGTTATATAGTTTAGATAAATCTTACTGACTGGACATAATAGATGTTTGAAAATCAGGTGCTGGGGGTTCATAAGCATTGAGACTTCTTCTCATGAAGTTCTCACTTGGTGATCTCTAGTAGTGTGATCATGAGGACATAATCACCAATAAGAACACCACATGTTTTGGGTTTCATCGGTTGTTCTTATCTATGGACATGTGTATTGGTATCCTGACTTGAGATCATTACCAGTGTGTACCTTTTGATTGCTTACTTTGATGTAAGGAAAAAACCATGGTATTTAAATCATGGGAAGGTAGCTTGTGTTGGGTGCGTCGTTGGTGGTATGACATTGGTTGAATGGTCAAGAAGGGATTTGTCACTTCCAAGTTATGGATGTTATATATCTTAGGCCTGGTTGATCAGGATGGTGCTGCCTTTATAAGTCTTTGGCCAAAGAATTCGAAAGGTAAATCCATCCGGATAGATCAACAAATAATAAAGAAAGAAAAGGATGATTACACAAGTTTCTGTCCTGCTTTATGATATATTTAATTACAAAGATATTACAGTACACAGTATGTTTTCGTAGGTTGGTAGTTGTTCCTATGACAATCTTTATCTCTTTAGGGGCCATGATGGGTTTCTAGACTATGCTCTTGGTCTGTGGATTTTATTCATTGATATCGAGATAAGGGCCTATATGGTCAAACACAATAGCATATTCAATAATCCTCCCTATTTAATTGAATAGGTATATTGGACATGGGGGGCCACCATGGGGTTTGAATGTTTTCCAAGTTATCGATCACCGATAATTAAATAAACTCATTATTATTCAAGTAATGAATAATTGGGATTGAATTTATTTAATGTATTTATGATAAAATATTAATCGAAAGAATATTATTTTAATATTCAACTTTCATTTAATATTAAGAAAGATTGTGAGTCAAGTTAAATTGCTTGGTTTTTATCATTTAATATATTTTATATATATTAAAATAATATATAAAATAATAAATAATATTCATGCATTTTAGTTCATCATAATTATTTATTAAGTGGATGTTGAAATAAATGGGGGCAGGGGAACCCAACCAGGTATTTTTCAACGTCACTATAAATAGTAGTGAGTCTCTCTCTTCAGTAAACTATTCATTCATTTCATAGAATGAAAAATGAGAGCCTCTATCTCCCACTACTTCCAAGAGAGAAAAAATTGATCCAAGATCATAGACCAAGATCTTACTCAAGAATCGAAGGGATATCGATGTTGTGATCGTTAGGATGTTGAATACATCATCATATCTCCACGCTAGAACTTGAAATTAGACGATCAATGTTCCAATGGATTTTTGAAGCCCATGTGGATGATCTAGAGGGATGATGCAATGAATCATTCATGCAATGATCGTCGGTGATGAGTTGCAATCGAGCATGTCTTTAGATCTAGAGTGGTATGTTTTCAGTTTAATTTGTGTGCTATTTATAATTTACGTGAGATCCTAGGACCTTACTGGGACTCGGATCGTCGGTGAAGACAAAATTCATCATCCCGTAGATGAAAATTTTTAAAAACCCAAACCCTCTGGCTTCCACTATGGGCCCTGATAACCATTCACTTGGGTTATATTTAGAACTCTATTACATGTCTAAAATACCTAATTTTAGGTGTTTCAATCCTCATAATTAAATTTTGAATCCTATTTCAAAATTCAACCCATCCACCAAAAAGAAAATTCAAGTTTCCTTTAACTTCCAAACACCCATATAGACATGGGATTTTACAACACTCTTTATAATTTAAATTCTATGTGATACTCCATGTGTAACAGAATAGCACAACACTATTCTCTTATACACTCTTCTTCTTCTACAATTTGATATCCACTCTCTTCTCTTCTTATCTCTTCTTCTTTTTTCTCTTCTCTCATTATTATTTAGTGCATATGATCTGAATTGTTTCTCTTCTTCTGTACTTTAACACAATGAATTTGTATAATAATAACATATTTGGTCCTCTCTTTTCTTCTTCAATACTAGAAAAATATTCTCTTCAGTTTCAATATTGGATCTTCTACAAAAATTAATCATTGACAACCTATAATATATATAAGTAATAATAATAATTATCTCATTGGTTATCTTTTCCTCTCTCTCTCTCGCTCTCTCTTCTTTATTTTAGTTTTTAAAAAACCATGTAAATAAAGTATTTGAACTTCCATGTTTTATGGTAATAAAAATCCTTCTATATCATCATCCACTTCCATTGACTAAATCCACAATTCTTGACCTCGTCTTCTTCTTATAAAACCTATCTCATTAACTACATCATAACCATATATAGTCATGGTTGTGAGCCTTATTTATTTAATGATATATGGAAATTTTACATACTATTCCATTTAAATCATTCCCTAAACACTACTTTGCCAACTATAAGAATGAAGATACACCCATTATGATATTCTTTCCTTTAACAACCATCTTAACTATATTGTAACACTTAAATACCTTAAAATCCCATTCATTCAATCTACATGAATTAAAAACATGCGACCTCTATTTAATTCATCATCCCTACATTTTATCATGATACATGGAAGTTCAATGTATGTCACATGGAACATGATTTCTTCATCTAATAATATGTGCATACCTTCTTCATTTTAACCTAAAAATCAGTACATGGAATGTTATATTTATGCATGGTTTGCAGCATTTCATGAATTACCCAATCCTTCTAGGTGAGATGTAACTGAATTGGATTACACTACCTTTATTTATCTAATTTGACTTTCATGCATGAAAGTAACACTACATACATGAATCACTATTTTGATAGTACACATGTAATTATGTTTCATGCCCACTATAAAATACAAGAATGATATCATATAGACACACATGGAATTAATTATAATTGATCATTACAAGAATGTATTAGGGTTTTGTACTCACCAAGATGAAAGGTGTCTCATATTTTTAGGTGAATCATAAATACTTGGAAATAACAAACAATGATGAAGTTTTATTATCTTGGCATGATGGATTAATGGATGGACCAATATGTCATGTAAATTAGTCATAGTCAATCCTCTTATGCATGACCAATTCTTATTCACATAGAAGATCTTCATTTTCATGGATTGTTCATCCTTCATGCATGTATCTTGATACATTAAAGAAGTTATGTGAACTCAGTACTCAGAGAAGAAATTCATACACAGATAAGATATATGCCTAAAAGAAGGTCCTCATAGAATCTTTAGTTCTTGAGAAGAATCAAGAAACACACAAAAGTCTCCCTTCATCCCATGGAAGATCTGTGATTGATTAATCTCTTCCTAAAAGTTATATTATTATATTCACAGAAGATCCATGAATATTTCTCATTAATACTGAAATCTTAGAGGGAGATTCATGCTTTTCATTACTCATGGAATCTGTATCACACTAAATGATCTTCTTTATTTAGTAATACCTCGAAGGGTTGAAGGTTGGAGATGAATTGGTATTGAATCGAACAATGTAGATCAGCTGGAGCAGATAGTTTGTATAATTTGTGTATGTTTTAATAGTGGGTAAACATTTCTCTACTTTACGAGTCCCAATTTCAAGTATTACAAATCCATCATCCATTTAATATATCTCTTCACATCCAAATATTCCTAGATCTGAGTATTTGGGTATTCTTTAATCTTCCTCTCTCTCTTGGTCATTGTACCACCTTGTATGGTAGTTCTCCACTACTCCTCTTTATTCCCAATATGTTCACTTCTACACATATGTGTCCAACAATACAAGCTCTACCTCTCTGCCTCATTGGGCTGACTAGGTGGGATGGCTCCGATGTGGTGGGATTTACTCTCATATGTTTGGTTGAGTTATCCCCTTGGGTTTCTTCAATATTGACTTATTTTTTCAATACTTTTATAAAAAATAGTTAATCAAATCCTTCATGTTACTCTAATTCCCTTATTATCATGTTTTATTTTTTCATGGTATTCTTAAAAATTTATTCTTCATGCATGATTATTAATATTTTTTCATAGACTTATCAAATCCCCAAATGTATTTTCCCTTTAATAATAAAAGAATCTTTGAATGATTCCAAAGTAAATAACTCCTATATTATTTAAACCACTTCATTTTATTATTTATTTTAGCTAAAATATATTAACATCAATGAAATCTCCTAATTCATTGAAAACCTTTGACAAGAAATAAAACATGCACAAATTTGGATCAATAATCTACCCCTTTTATTTATTGTCAATACCTTTTGAATGATGTTTCAATAGGTTAAATATTTATTCCTACTTTCCCATTTAATTTCACTTCATCTAACCCTTATTGATAATAATTACATAGTACATGGTAAAAGGGTATCAATTCATTATTAAGTAGTGTTCCATCAATCATCTAACTCTATGTCTACATGATCTGTGCTCAGTATAGAAAACAAGATCAATTGATTTATAAAACAAAGTTTTCAATTTTCAATTAAACTTGATACCAAATTAAATGAGAACTCATAATATATTTTCAAAAGATATTAAAATTGAATCATATAGTGAATTTCCTACAATCACTTCAGTGAATAGTTTTAAAGATTTTAGTTATAAATATTAGGATTAACAACCATGGTACTTATTCAAATATCTCCTCCTATTTCATTGATTAATTTAATTTATTCACATTAATATTAGTATTTGTTTCTTATTACCAAGGATGATATAGTAAAGAATGCGTTCCTCTTCAATGACATTTTCTTCAACCGCATTCTAGAATAATCATTTTTCTATCAAATTTATAGTTTTGTAAGATTCTTCTACATTATTCACTTGTCTCCACCTCAATGAGACACTCCTCAGGATCTTCTTAATTATGAGTATCTTAAATAGATATTCATTAGTATTTCAATATAGAGACTACACCGAAATGAACCTTCTTCTTGTGGTTTTATTATATTGACTACTTCCACATAATCATCAAGGATGGTCTTTCTTTATTGCATATTGTACAAATTACCAATTATAAGATCAACCCAAGATGGTATTTTTTCACTTTGCAATCAAGTGTTGATAGTAACCACTTATTTCATCATCATCAAAGACCATCCTTTAGTCATATTTTTAGAGTGAAAATTTCATAATAAATCATTGATGGAATTTTATTTATTATTATTCAATATATCCACTCTTTCTTAGGTTCTTACCCTAATATCATGGTTCACTTTCAGTTCTCTATGTTATAAGAACAAATACAATACACACAATTTAACTGAATAAGGTGGATATTGTTTACCCTCAATGAAAATAGAAATGTTGAGAGGATTTTATCAACCAAATTTATCTACTCTTTATGACTCCATAATTTTTTATCACTTTTTATTTTATTTTAGGGATCATGGATCTCTTATCTTATTCAACTCCTTTGTGTGGAGAGAATTTGTTCTCATCATCCTTCATGTTGAGTGCATTATTGAGTATTTTTAGGATTGATTCTTATATCATTAGGATAGTTATAAAACCCCTTATTATATGTCCATCCTTATTGTATTTCTCACATATAACTTCTTCAACACAAGGTTTTTCATTTGTTTATAACCTCACATGAAACATAACTTCTTCATGTGAATCATATTCTTATCCTTTGGAATTACCCTTTTTTGTGCCTATTATAATCTCCTTGATTTATCTATATCTATTATATCAATGATTGGAATGTCTTTAGATATATGATAATTCTTCTTAGAGTCTTCAAATGGAAACTTATGGGTGAATTTCACCTAATCGGTCCTTTTTAATGAAGTGATATTCTTAAACTTCTTGGGTTTATTACCCTAGAGTGAATCATCATCATTATTTGAAATTTTATTGGGATAATTTAGTTTTTAATCTATCTTAAACTCATTTTCCATATATGTAAATTCATTATTCACTTGTTTTATTATATATTTACTTCCATTTTATACATGTTGGGATGAGCATGTACCACTATTGTGACCACCACTTTTTCTGACATCATATAAATCTATAAGTGCACGAGATCTATCTGAATTATAAATATATTATTAATTTTTGAATGTTTCATATTCAATATAATTCTACCTATTTAAATGGGCTTCATTTATTCTTAAATATTAAAATGATTTTATCTAAATCCAATGTATCATGCCCAAACTATTGAACCTATAATTTTAATTTATGATCGCATCCACTTAAGGTGATTTTAAACTTTTTGGAGTGTTTCTTGTGTATAGTCATTATAAATAATCAATGGGAGTCAATATACCAAAAAAGGAATCAAAATAAAGATAAATTTATACATTTAAGACCTTACTGGTCTTTACTCGCTTGTTACTCGGTACTAGTGCATTGGCCAACAATTAAAGGTGATAGAACTACATGAAAATCTATCAATCCCATTAGGTAGTAGATTAAAATCACTAGTTATTAATGATAACTTGATATACATAGTGTGCTATAGTAAGTATACCATAAATCTTGTTGAATTAGGTGGCTAGTTAGTTCCCTTGATCAAGAATAGTCAAGATGCCTTAAATTCCTTTCTTAAAAGGCTTGACTTTTCTCTTTAATGAAATAGATCAACCGAAGAGACTCCCATAACATATAAAGGCTAAAAGTAGACATATTTAAAGGATTGGATATTTATAAAGAACCTATAAAATAACTAGATTATTCTAAATTGATCTAAAATGATCATTTTCATGAGTTTTTTAAGAGATATGTAATTATCAATCTTCAAAAGAAAAATAGGCTTCAATGGATTTTATCCAATTTATGTTTCCTCTTTCTCTTTTTACCAATTTCTCCCTTATTGTAATTTCTTAAATTCTCTTACTAATTTACCTTTTTTCTCTCTCTATCTCTATCTCTCTTAGTCTTTCATTTTCTTATAAATCTTTAAGAGAGAGTTTAGTGTTTTATCAAGGGTTTATAAAAAACCGATATATTCCTCATGTTATTCTTTTGGTGCTTTCTACTATTTAATAAAGGGATATTGGTTTTTGTTAAAACTAATGGACTAATTTTTATTCTTTGTTTCTATTAAAACTAAGGGTTTCCTTATTATTATTTGGTTCTTAGATTCCATTAAAACTGAGGGAGAAATAGAACCCTCTCAAGACATATTAAGAGGTGGATATGTAGGGTCTCACACATGGCCTATTCTTGAACTCCATTATCAAATTATTCCTTTTTAAATTTCAAAATTTTATTTTCTTCAATGATTAATGTTTTAATTTTTTCTATTCCCTCCTTACATTGATTGTTATACACTTAAATTTATTACTCTCTTGATAATCACTTTTATTTTATAGAGTCATTTTAAAATTATTTTTAAAGTAAATTCACCCCTACTATTTTATCTCTAACCCAAATTTAATATTAAAGGTAATCATTGTGATTTTATTAAAATGTACTTGTTTTCAAATTTTTTTTCAATATCTTAACCAATTTCATAGTTTTATCTTTCTAAATGGAATATTTTTCAATCACCTTTGGTGATCTCCAAGGGAAACCTAGGGGTTGTGAACATTATTTTGATGGTTCAATTTCTAGTTTTTGGAAGGATCATATATCAACCTTTATTATATATTTTGTTTATCCCATATGTAATTTTTTTTGCATGGTTATATTCCTACTACTGAAAAATAGTTAAACTAAACACCTGATGATATTAATTATTTTGAATTAGACTATAATGTTATGAACACTTTGTATTTTAGTTTACTCTAAAATGAATTTAATCATATGTCAACTTTCAAAAAAACCTTATGAAATATGGAAATTTATAAAAGTTACTCATGAAGGAATGAATAAAGTAAATGATAATAGACTTGATAAGTAGAGAAAATATTTTGATATATATTTTTTATGCATCATAATGAATCTATTATAGAAATATTTATTCACATTAATAACATATTAAATGTTAAGAATTTGGTTTGTGATACTCTTAATATGTAAAATTTTTAAAAAAAATACTTTAGGTTTTTCCAAGAAATCGAGCACCTAAAGTGATGGAAATATAAGAAGATAAGGAAACATGGAATTTTATGTGCTAATAATATCTATCATAACCTATGAGATAAAATAAAGATTAAAGATGATATGGAATCCAAATAAGTGAAGGGGAAAAATTTGATTGCTTTAAAATAAATTAATTATGACTCTTAAAAATATGATGAAATGGATCATCTATCCAAGAATATTAACAGATTCATGAAAATAAATAATTCACATCAATGTTCTAAAAAGTACAATGATCTACATGAATAATAAGTGACATGATTTGAATGAAATAAAGATACACACAAGATTAGAATTCCACCTGATCAAAAATAAAAAAAAGTAGAATAAGAATGAAAGAATAAAATCCATTAAGGTTTAAACCTGAAGTCCAAGTGATAATTCTATATCCTCAAGAAATTTAGGAAACTAAAGTATCAAGTGTCTCATGGATGAGTTAGAGGTTAGTAGCAAAGTAAAATCAAAATCCACTTCTTCATCCTCCTCAAATTACTCTTCTTCTTCTTGTTTTAATCACAATATATATGAAGATATAAAATATTCTCATGAGAAACTTTAAGAAGGTTTTTAGGAACCACCTTCAATAAAAACAATATCTTAAATAATTATAGTTTGTTTCCTAAAGAAAAGAAACAACTTCCAATAAAAAAAGATAAATTCTTATCAAAATTTAAAGATTAACTAAATATGTATGAATTATAATTGACTATAAATTATCTCAAAAAATACTCTCATGTAATTCACCAAAGGAAAATATTATTTTAGGTTTTTAACAAACTGTAAAAAATCATTATGATTTTTTGTCAAATAATTCTATAACTTCATAAAATATTAATTTCATAAAATGTGTTTTTCAAAACAAAATTTTAAATTATTTTTTTAAAATAATTCATTTAATTCATTAATGTAATTGAAAAAAACCATGATATGTAAGACCAAATAGTATCTATTTTTCATCCCATATCTAATCTTAAAAATAAAAACAAATTTGGGCAACAAAATAATTATTATCTAATATATGTTGACCCAAAATCATGGTACCAAAAATCAGGATTTCTTAATTTTGTAGGAAACATGTCTAAGGAGTAAATCCAAAAAAAACAACATGGTACATGGATAGTGTATTCTCTCGAAACATGTGTGGTGACCCCTCTAAATTTAATCAACTTGAAAAACATGATGGGGGATACATGTATTTCCATGATAATCCTTGAAGTAAAATCATAGGTATATGTACAATTGGATATATTAATTCAATGATTATAAAATATTTTTTATTCGTTTGTGGTTTAAGAAAAAAAATATAAGAATTCTCAAATTATACAACAATGGTTTTAAAGTATCTTTTGAATTTGATTTTTGAAAAGTTTTTAAACTTAAAGGAAAAAAATTTATTTAATGATTTTAATTTTCAGAATCATTATATAATCAATTTAAAATATCTTTCATCTCAAAATGTTAAATGTTAAAGAATGTAAGATTGTGGGTCTTGGATTTGGCATATATTCATTGGTCAGTATGGAAGAAAAACACACATTAAGATAAACTAACATAAACTAGTATGAGATTTACCATAACTGTATTTGAAATATAATGTTCTTTGTGAGCCTTCTCAACTTGTTAATCAACAAAAACTTCTTTCAAACCTAACCAAGAATTATCAACTCCTTAATACCTTGAGATTTTCTACCTTGATATTTTTGGACCAACTCTAGTCCAACTTATTTGAAGAAAATCACACTCTTTTGGTAGTTTTGAGGATTATAAAATATTCACTTGGGTATTTTTCTTGAAACATAATAATGATTCCCGTAATGTATTTATAATATATTTTAAGAAGTTAAAAATGAAACTAGAAAAAAACAATTTTCATTAAAAGTGATAATGGGGGAGAGTTGGATAATAAAGATTTTGATGAACTTTGTAAGTCACAAGGTTATAATAACACTATTTCTACTGCAAGAATTCCACACAAAAAATGGGGTAGTTGAAAGGTGGAATTGATATATCTATTAAGTCCCAAGATACCTCTTGAAATATTTCAAACATTATTGATAATTTTCTTCCAAGGTGGTCTATACTTCTTTTTATATCAAAAAGGTGTTTTTGTAAAACCCTTCCTCAAAAATATCCCTAATAAATTTGGGAAAAATAAAATTTATGAAAGTTTTATCTTTCAAAGTTTTGGGATTTAAATTTTATATTATTAACACTAAATAAAACATGATTAAATCTGATCCAAAATCCAAAGAAGAAATCATTCTTGGGTACTCAATATCAAGTAAATATTATCTATTTTTCAATAAAGCAACCAAAAATATTAAAGAATACATTTTTATCAAATTTAATGGAAATAGTCGTAAACCTTTATTCCAATTTAATGAATATTTGGATAGCCTTTAACCTTTCACTTTGAGTGATACAAATTATCTTAAAAAGTATATTTATGTTGTATCTCCTTCTATTTATTTTCCTGATGATTTTAAAAAATACAAAGGCCATCCCTTAGAAAATATTATTAGTGATTTTCTAGCTAGTAATATAATAAAGGATACATCTTAAAATAAGTTTAGAATCATTATTTTATTTTATTTATAGAACCTAAAAACATTGATGATTCTATTATTGATGAAAATTTTATTTTTTCTATGCATGAAGATATAAACCAATTCAAATAGAATCATGTTTAAAATATTATTGAAATTCCTAATGATCATACTGTTATTGGTACAAAATGGGTTTTTATAAATAAATTATTTGATCAAGGTAACATCAAATCTAAAAAATCTTAACACATAGTCAAAGGTTATAATCAAGAATAAGTCATTAATTACAGTGAA
The DNA here is from genome assembly GCA_963277665.1 of Viscum album. Classification (NCBI taxonomy): domain Eukaryota; kingdom Viridiplantae; phylum Streptophyta; class Magnoliopsida; order Santalales; family Viscaceae; genus Viscum; species Viscum album. Next base: position 1,506,434,785 of record OY728121.1, on the reverse strand, counting down.
AACATCACCCTATTTTCAGAGTGAGAATATATAAGAATCCAATTGGAATTTTCTTCCCATCAAAATTTAAAACATTATAAAATGGATAATAATGGAAATTTTATAAATGGTATTATTTATGGAAATTTGTTTGTTGAAAAATAACCCAGTTTTGAAAATCTAAAATTTATGAATTTAATTTTCAATTTAACCAAAGTAGTAAATTCTTTAGAAAAATCCACTAATTCTTGGTCTAAATGTTTAACATGTTTTATTTCATCAAATGAATTGAAAATGTTAAAATCAAATTCAACATTATTTATAAAAAATGTTTCAAATATCAATGACATGATATTTGAATCATCAAATTAATCTATTTATAATTAATTTTGAAAATATTATGAGAAAAATAATTTGAAATGAGTTTTTTGGGTGAGTTAAAATTATTTCATGGTTTTAAAATATCTCAAAATGTGGTTGGAAATTTTCTTAACCAGATAAAATACACTTTTAAATATATAAAGTTATTTTTATATGTCATTATAATGAAATTAATAAAATATTAGTATTATTTATATGTTAAAATTGGATGAATCTGGTAAACCATTTGAAAATAGGATTTATAGAAGTTTGATTGGGAGTCTACTTTACCTTAATGTGAACTAGAAAAACATTATGTTTAGTGTTTTTATTTATCCTCATTTTAAATATAATCCTAAAGAATCGTTTTTAAATGATCTTAAATGGATTTTTTTATTTTTTTTAAATGGTTCTAAGAATAATTTATTATTCTATAAAAAAATAACCTTTTTTAATATTTAAAGTTTTTTTACACCAATTTTGGAATATGTCAACTGGATAAGAAAATTACAAGTGGGACTTATCACATTCTTATACATTCCTTAATCTCTTAGAGTACTAAAAAAAGAAAAATGTGGTTGCTCTTTCTACTGTCAAAGTGGAATATATGGCCATAGGGAGTGTTACAACCAAATTATATAGATGAAACAAAATATCTAATATTTTAGGATAACATTTATTTTTATTCTAATTAAATGTGATAGTTATAGTTCGATATGAATCTCTAAAAAGCATATTTAGTATCCATATACTAAGAACATTGATATTTTGTATCACTTTTTGAGATACCACTTTCAAAAAATAGATATCATGTTAGATTACATTAGAATAAATATTCAATTAGTCAATATCTTCACGAAAAACCTTGATTTAGAATGTTTTTATTTTATTAATGGGGTTATAGTAATGGAATTCTTGTAATTATTATTCTTTATCACTTCTTTTCAATGTTTTATTTTTCCAAAACATGATTGTTTTTTAAAATAATTTATTGTTCTTAAAAAATCTTGTTCAAATTTTCAAAAACATGTTTTTATGATCGTCTTGATTATATTATGAATTTTTTATCTATTATCTATATAAACCTTTAAATTTGTAAGACATTTTATTAACCTCAAAGTGGGAGAAGTGTTTAATGTTTGTGGGGGGAAAGGGGATAAAATTATAATGTTCTAAAAGAAAGAGAAAGATATTGTTTCTTGGGGGATATATATGCTTTAATTGAAATAATTATTCTATATCCTTCCCCTCTTCTTATTTTCTCCTTCTTCTTCATCTGCTTATTATTATTTATTCTTTTAATTTTAATATTAAATGAGTGTTTGTGATCATAAAAAAATGAGGATATTGTTGAAACTCTACTATTTTTTTATGATCACAACCAATATTGTTCTTATAACCTTTTTGTTTTGAGTGTTTTATATATATAGTGTTTAGAAATCATAAAAGGGAGTTAATATAATGAACTAAGGCATAAAAATAAGTATTTAGGGCTTTCATAAAGACCTTGGTAGTATTCCCTCATGGGAAACCCAGTATAATTGTATTGGATAACTAGTAGACGTGAAAGAACTTTCTGAAGCTCAGTAAAACCCACTAGTTAGTCGTTGGGATCTAAACAAACAAGGTGAGTTGTATAAAGCCTGCTGACTAGCTAGAGGAATCGAGTGGCTAGCTAGTGTCATCAATCTAGAGTAGTCAGGATTCATTAAATTCTTATCCTAAAATATTTAACTCGGACTTTTAATGCCTTGGCATGACCCAAGAGACCCCCAGCACCATTCAATGTTATAAATTGACATATTTCGATGATTTTATTTATACAAATAACATTTATAACTACTAATTAATTTTTAATTGATCTATGATGATCATTTTCAATATATTTTTTATATATCTTTAATTCTAAATCTTTAAAGGAAAATTGGGATTCAACTACTTTAATCCAATTTGTTTTTCCTCTTTACTTTTGATCTAATTACTCCCTTTTTTAATTTAAAAAAGGATCTCCCTCTTCTACCTTTTTCCCATCTCTCGCATAATAATTCATTTTCTTCTAAACCTTCTAGATAGAGTTGAATGTTTTGTAAAGGGTTTTTAATAAACAAAACTTTATCTTCATTATCTTTTTCTTTAGTCTCTCACCACCATTAATGTAAGGGTACTTAGTTCTTGGTTTCCATTAAAACTAATTATCTTATTTTGGTTGTTGGTTTCGATAAAAAACAATGGTTTCCTTCTTATTCTTTGGTTATTAGTTTACATTAAAACCAAGAGAGCAATATAACCCCCTCAATACTTATTTGGGGGGAGGATACATAGGGGATCATTCTTGATATATTAATGAACTCCTTTATCAAAGTGTTGTTTTTATAATTTTCATAATATATTTTTTATTATGTATAAATTTATAATTTCTATTATGCTTAGTTTACTTTTATTATTTTATAATTTAATTGATTGATTGAATGATAATAGTTTTTTACTTTATTATATAATTTTAAAAAAATTAATGTTAATTAACCCCATATTTCCATTTCATCTCCATCCTATACAAAACTTTTACAACACCAATAAATCCCTAATAACCATGATTTAATTTTTCATTTCATTCTATCTATAATTTTAAGAATTTAGAGCATGTAATTTTCAGGGTTTCTCCATATTTTTTTTGGATATTCTCTAGGAACCACCTTCCATACTCCTCCTTTTATTCATCATGGACATGGTGATAAGCTTATCAACAATTTTGTTCATCCATACTTGTGAAGATTTTTTTAATCCTGAATTTTTCATAAAAACATATCTGAAAAAATCATTAGAGATAATCATATATGGTACATTTTCTTTCATAGATATTGAGATAGATCATCAAATGATTTAATAATCCTCTTTCCATTTGATGGAGGTTTTTTAGTAAAATCCTATATGAAACATTATTTGGAAGCAACAATTAGTTCATCAACTTCTTGTAAATACTAAACTTTTATTGTCATCAAATTTACCTATTTAATATCAATATATAGGAACTTAATATTAAGAAGTTATTTTTATTCTAAAATTTCATTGAATATTTCATCACCTTCCTTCTTAATTATTTCAATATAAAAATAATACAATTTTAGTCTTTCTTGAAAAAAATGTGTCAATATACTTTATTATCTTTTCCTTTATATCTATTTAAGAATTCATGATAGTAAAATTTTCTTCAATATCATGGAACTTTTTCTCAAATTATTTAGTGGTCCCATCCTCCTCACATATTTCATTAATCTACTCCACTAAAAACTTGGAGCACCTTTCTTCAAGATCTAAATAATTTTCTACCTTTTATTTGACTTGTTTAGAGATATTTATATAAGTTAAAACCCATTCTTACAAATCATTCTCAATATTATTTGCCTCAAATTTAAGCAGGGAGATTTCTTATTACTATCTTTAAAATAACTTTATATACCAAATAAACTATTTAATTAGAATATAATGTAATAAATAATTTAATGAGTCAATAGATAAATATATTGATATATGATCACTTATAATGATACTTGGTTATTCTTAAGGAAATTTTTTTAAGAATTGGTACATACCTTTTGATCACTTGAGTTTCTTCTTCCAATTCAGGTAGATGGATTTTCAAACTTCTTTTTGGTGGGTTAAACCACCTATTTTTCTCTTTCCATGACAAATCTTTTTTCTTCTAAACATTATCTTAAATATACTAAACTTTATCCTTCTCTTGGATAAAAGGATGTATTATTCAAAATTATTTTCTCTTTATTTTTATTTTTCATAATTTCCATAGTATAAATAGAATATTTCTCTGAAATAGATGATTCTTCAATAAATGTTCACTTCATTATTACAATAAGAAAGTAACTCAAATCTTCAAAAGATAACAACTTCATATTTGAGCATCCAATATAGGTGAAGCTGCACTCTTATACCAATTGTTAGGACCACTTGGGATATACTCAACCATAAAGGGGTGATGAATTAGTTTTGGAAGTTTTTCCCATATGTAATATTTTTATCCTTTTAACTATTAGACTATTTAAGATGTTGATTCTCTTATTCTATTACCTTTTTTTCTTTTTTTAGAACACACAAGTGGATAGGATATTTTCAAGGATAACCTTTCAATAAGAAAGGACATTTCTTGGTAAAACCATGAAACAATACAAGGTGATATAATCTAATAGAAACAATCCTCTGAGCTAAAGATATGCATGGTATATCCTTGAAACTTGTATTTTACCTATAGTCTCATAGAAGTTATTTGGTGCCTCCTTCACCTTATGATGATAGTTGGTGTGTTTTCTGGGTATTCTCCTTCCTCTCTTATAAGTACAAAAACTTTCAATAAATACTTTATCTTTTATATTCATAATGGTTTATCACTATTCATAGCATCAAACTTGAGCAATGATCCTTCCTTAAATTCATACAATGCAATAAAACTACACGACACTCTTCTATTATCCTCTCTTATTATTATTATTCTTCCCATATAAATATATATAAATAAGAAACTATTTTATTATTTTCTTTACTTACCTTTTCTCATATATTTTTCTTCTTCGGTGCATATGATCTATACTAGTTCTCTTCTTCTTGGATTCAATTCACAGCATGTGTATGATAATAATATATTCAGGTCTCTCTATTCTTATTTGATAAAAGAAAAATATTCACCGTAGTTTCAATATCATATCTTATAAAAAATAATCCTTTTTGATCTAAAATATATATGTATAATAATAATAACTATTGCAATAGTTATCTTCTCCTCTATATCTTATTTATTCAAGTGTTTATAAAACTGTATAAATAAATGATTCGAATTACTAAGTATTATGGTAATTCAAATACTTTTAGATCATTGGCCACTTCTATAGACTAGATCCACAATTCACAACCTCATATTCTTCTCATAAAAACTATATCATTAATTTCAAGATAACCATGTACATTTATAGTTATAAACCTTCTTAATTTCATGATATTTGGAAATATTGCACACCCTTTCATTTAAATAATTCCACAAACACTACTTCACCAACTGCAAGAATTGTCACACATACATCATGATATTCTATCATTAACTTATTGCTATAACTTAATTATCACTCTTAAATACCTAGAACCACTCATGAATTCAGTCTGCATGAATTAAAAATATTTGGCCTTTATTTATTTCATCACTATGAAATTTTCTTCTCATGCCTTGTAGTTTCATGTATGTCTCACCAAACATTATTTATTTATATAATCATATGTGCACGGTTTCTTAATTTTCACTAGAAACCCATTATACAACATTTTTTATTTATACATGGTATCTATGAATGGAATGCATGAAATGCTTCTTCATGGTGCAGTGTAACTACACTGGATTACACTAACTTTAAAAATATCATTTGACTTTTATGTGTGTAAGTAACACGACATGCATGATCACTATTTTGATCACACCCAAGTAATCATACACTATTATCACCAGATAATACTGGTTTGATCTCTTATTGATACTCATGGTAGCATGTATGCATAATCATCTCATTCATGTATCTAAATTTATAACTCAAATCAATGTAATGTGTCTCATCTTTCTTGGTGGATCATAGATATATGAGAACATCATAGACGGATGTGAAATTATTTACATGGATTAATGCTTTGATGGTTGGAGAAACATTCTTGGAATTTAATCATGGTAAATCCTTATACTAATGGTTGATTCTTGATCACATTGAAGATCTTCAATTTCATGGAAGTTATAGTCTTAATGAACACAACTCAATACTTCACGGACGATTGGTGAAATCATTTCTCCCTAAATAAAATCATACGCATGAAATATCCATGCCTCATAGAAGGAACTCACAAAAAATTTAGTGTATTTACAAAATAAATATTCTCATGTAAGATCAAATTCATTCCATGGAAGATCCCTTCTTGATTCATCTATTCATGGAAGGTCTGTTATTATGTCCATAGAAGATCCCTGGAGAGTTCTCATTTCTCTTGTAAGCTTCATGGATGATCCGTGCATCTCATTAATCATAAAAGATCCATCTCAAAGAACGATATTCTTTATAAATAAAATCATCAAAGGAAAAAAGTTAGGAGTTTACATGGTATTGAATTGAATGTTGTAGATCATATTGACTAAATGGTGCATGTCATTTGTGCATGTTTAAATGGTTGTTGAAAAGTACTCCTCTTAGATAGTCCCACATTACAGTTTTATGTATCTGTAATATTATTAATATATCACTATACATAAAAAACATCCATTTTTTGATTAAATATACCCACTATGCTATTTCTCTCTCTATTATTCTTTGTCTCCCCACATAGTGGCGCTCCACCACTACTCTACATGCCCAGTGTGCATGCTCCCACTCCAATGTATCTACCTATACAAGCACTACCTATATTCAACCTTGGGTTTTCTAGGTGGTATATCTCCCACATGGTGATATTTTCTCCCATATGTGTGGTTGATTATAGCTCTTTAATTTCTTGGGGATGGTGTTATTTTTATTGAACTATCTAAATAAAAAGAGAGTTAATCAAATTCTTTATATAATATCTATTCCATTCTCCTCATGGAATAATTTTCAGGGTCTTATTACACATTTATTATTCAGGAAAAAATATTAATATTTATACATGGACTTATAGAATCCTAAAATTTCTTTTAACATGAAAAATAGATGAATTATTTAATTTTTCTAAAGGAAAGAACTCCTATATTATTCAAACCACTTCCTTTTCTTCATTACTTAACCTTCAATATATTGATATCAGTGAAATATATGAATTAATTGAAATACATTGAAGAAAAATATGATATAAACAAAGTGGGAGAAAAAATGTAGAAGATAATAATGTTATTTTATCATCATGGTTAAATAATATTTTAAGGAGGTAGAAGAATAAATAAACATGAAAGGACTCGATTGAGAGTTAAATCTCTTCTTTGGTAAGCCTCCTTTTGGTTGCATCTTAATCCTTCTAAGATTAATACTTTTGTGATAAACATTCGTCTAGGATGTGGGGATGTATTTTTGAAATATATTTGTTTAGGACTTGATCAATATAAATGGCTCAAATCATCTAAATAAAAGAGGATTGGTGGTTCCCTTTTATAAGTGAGGGGAGTGTTAATCTTGTTATTATTATTAAATCTTAAATATTATAAATATATTACTCATGGGAAATTGGAACTAAATTAAATAAGTATTCTTTTTAAGGTGTTAAGTTTCAACATCTTCTCATATAATAATACTTAAGATAATATTATGTGACCTTGTCACTTTGTTTCAACCCTAATTAACATGTTTTACAATTAACCATGGTGATAACAATTTTCCATAGTTATTATAAATTATGAATAGAAAATAAGTTGAAATAATTTATAAATTTTAAAATCTATATTAATAATATTAAATCCATTTTTCAATATTAAATCTATATAAGTGTTAAAAATAAATTTTAATATAAGAACACAGAATGCAAAAAAATAGTTTTTAGAAGAAAAAAATGGGTTTTTTAGCCTACAAATGAATTTATACCAAAATTATGTATAATGATTATTCATATGGAAATAATTGGACTATTTTTATCCAAATTTTACTAATTTTTCTTTAAAACCAATAAAAACAAAATGTGGCTTTTTCAATATATGAAAATAAATGTGTATTTTTACTATTCACCCAAAAACCAATATTTTCAGAATGAAACCCCAAAATTTACCCTAATATAAATTATATATAATAATATAAAATATTAATTCCATTTTATCAAAATAAATTCCAAAAATTAAGAAATTTAACTTATAAAAAATCATATATTCATGAAACACAATTTAGTTAGAAAAATTTATTTCCTTTTCGACTAAAAAATTGCATAAATCGGTATGATGAATATGAATTCATAAAATTTAATCATGAATATTAATAAGGTATGAAATTTATTAATTATTAACATTACTTAGGCTTTAAATTGTATCTAAGGGGTTTACATTAAAAGAAATAATTGATTATTTTGATTCTTATACTCTCATGGCTCAGATTTCTTCTATTAGAATTTTTCTTACATTATCTTCCATATATTATTTTGAAATTAAAAAAAATTGTTATGAAAACTTAATTATTAAATGTTTAATTGGATGGATAAATATATATTTAACAATAATAAGGGTTTATAGTACCTAGAAAAGGAAAAATGTTTTGAAAATTTTAATGGTTCCTTTATAGTTTAATACTTGGTTCAAAGAAATGACATGAGAAATTTAATTAAATAATATTATAAAATAGATTTATACTTAACCAAGATGATAAAAGTTTTTATAATAGATTCCATAATAACCATGGTGTAGTTATTTGTTGAAATAATGAATACATACTAATATTTGGATCTGATATGAATCATGCAAATGAGGTTATGTCTAGTTTTTAGAAGCTTTTATATGAACTAATTAAGTGAAGATAGTTTTATTTTGGTAATAAATACAATTTGGGATAATAATTTTATTCTTATTTCTCAATATTTTAATTTTGTAAATGTCTTAAAAAAATTTGAACTATTATATTGTTAATAAACTTATACCCCCATATGCTTCTGGGGGTTTCATACTACCAAATCCTGATAGGGTAGTTTCTAAACTAGAATATCAAAGTTTTATTGGGTGTCTTATGCATGTTATGACTATCATAAGACCTGGTATTACATATGTGGTTAGAAATTTTAGTGGGTATACAAGTAATTCAAGATATTCGCAATGGGATGCAGTTAAAAGAGTTCTAAAATATCTTAAGGTTATAATGGATTGTTGTATATGTTATACTGTAAACCCAAGAGTGTTGGAAGAAGTTTATAATGTAATTAGTGTGAGGTACTTAAAGGTGCCTTAATTTTTCTAATAGATAAGTAGGTTATATCTGTTTGGTCCCAATCCCAAATCGGGATACCCAATCGGTCAACCTAGTTTCCTTAATAGGTATGATATATACTGTAAATCAGACCAATCATGATTTTATGGTCATATTGGATCACTAGAAGGTGTGATTTTGAATACATATATGATAGGGCGTGATTGGATAGAAAAAATTAAATCTCGAAAATACATGCCTTTCTAAAATGGGTTTCCATCACTTCAAAGGGGTTTTATGCCTTATCTAAAGGGGTAATCCAATTCCTATAAATTTGAGTCTCCATTGGATAGAAAAATATAAAAAAATTAATAAAAAATTACTTAAATAAAATAACAAGCACTACAATCCCTCCCCATTTTAGATTCTTCAAAATCCTTCAATATGCATTGATATATTTTTTCATAGTATGAAATAACAAATAATATATCAAATACTCTCTTGATTCCACAGATTATTCTAGGGATACTATATTATTAGTATAAGTGTATGGTATTTATCCACCATTTTATACTAAATAGGATTTTATGGTAGCCCATTGTACTTTCAATTTAGTGGGGGAATAAATTACACTTAATGGGAGTGGAAATGTAATGTACCTCAACAATATCTTTATACCTCCACTCAAGAATATCCATATCCATTATCCACCAATATCCTTAATAGAATAAATTGAGAATAAATAACATATATTTTCATGAGAAAATTAATGCACTCATAATTTGAAACATCCTATTAAACAAAATATTTGTGTTAAAATTTATATAATAATTCCTTTTCCAATTAAACTAGGATCCATTATAGGAATTCATGAAATATTTTTTAAATTAATCAAATATAACTCATTGATGGGTTTTTATTCAAGATATAAATTATAGGGCCACTCTATTGAGAACTTAAAAAAATTAAAATGGATCAACATAAGGATGAGGTTCATGGTGTAGGTAATTTCAAGTTTACTTTAAGAGGGAAAGGTTCAAGTTAACATAGGGATTATATTCCTTTTTTTTAATTAGTTATAGGTAAGTATGATTTTCAAATTTCTAGGTTGGACCCAATGTTTACCAAAGTGTAGTTAAATATTGTTTCTAAGGTAGGGCAATGGTATGAGAATAATACATCTGATGGGAAGGTTATAATTGATCCTTAAACTCTTGAATTGTATAGAGGGAGGAAGCCTGAACAATATTAGGTTGAAATAGTGGGGGATATTTTCCTAATTCAAGTTTTTAGGGTCATAATGATTAGTGATTCAGTAGTTGAAACCATATATCTCTCACCAAAATTGTATATTTCCACCCATCCAATAATGATGGTTTTGAATCTCAAAATTTTGGAGGTATAAATATGGTTGAAATTAATCATTTTAGGAGTGTGATTCAAGATAATTCTAATATAGTGTAGGCTAGTATTCTGGTTCTGGATGATGCTTCTAGTTTTGTGAAAGGAGGTGATTAGGTCCATCTTCATATGGACATTTAATATCTTGACCAAAATATTGACCAATATCTTGAGGAGATTTCTACTTTTCAGTATGGTGATATTAATGTAGTTATTTTTGTTAAAATGAAGACCAATTTAAGACCTAAAAAGTATTATTCTACATTATAAATAATAGTAGTAACTTTTTTTTTTGCTTCTAAAATGAATCGAGGTGATAATTCTAAGATTAGGGGTGTTAAGGATATAGGAGATCCTAAATATCTTTCTCCAGAAGTTATTCCAATCATTTTTCCCATTTAGATCCTCCAATTTTACCATTAGAAATTAAGGTGAGGTATGTCTCTATAGTTAGTGATTGGAAAGAGATTTATATGGATAATGATGTCCCAGATAAAGTTATGGATGTATCAAATTATGGTCTACATTGGTATTTTTATGAGTACAAAGTAGGGATGTTTTTTTATAATAAATTCCTTAGATTGAGGGCTAATTAATTTTGTATGGTGGATGAGAAATTCCCTCCATTAATAAATTACTTACATGATAAAAATAAGTCCACAAAAACTATATAAGATGATGGATTATTTTAAAGTCACTTATATGACACGTGGATTTTTTTTCTAATTTCTTTTCTTCTAGCACTTTACCTCTGTTATTTATATGTTTCTTAGTTGATCTACACACCCCTTCCACCCAATTTACATGGGTCTAACATTTTTATCAATGTGGTCTCCACCTTTATCACATTGGATGTTGTGGTAACGCATTTATAGGTCTTACCTAATAATATTTTGGGGGGTCTTGTTGTTTTATTTTGTTTTTAGTGGATTGAGAATTTTTCCTCAGCCTCTTGGTCTTTTATAGGCCCTTATATCATTCTTTTTTAATTTGTAATAAATATTTCAATTTTTTTAAAAGCATAATTCTCTTTAAAAATTATACTCAATCATACCAAAACAAATTCCATCATTTCAAATAAATATCAAATCAAGATATTACCCAATTAAACTTTTAACATAATTTATAAAAACTATTAACAAACCATACCTTGGGAAGCTCTTATATGTGTTATATTAAGTCATTAAAATTAATAAACCAAAATTATACATCATAAATGATCCAAAACACCCAAACACATCCACTGGTGTATCAAAAGATAAATTCCAAGGCATTAAAAAAATTCCCCATCATAAAGGGTAAAAGGCTAAATGGATTCAATGTGTGGGGCATCTACTAACTTGAACAACAACCAACCAACCAAAAATAACTACTCAATGCCACCCTTTACCAATAACTCATTACACCCTCAATTAAGGTATCCAATCCTATAAGACAAAATGATCCACACTCTACCACTACATCAACCTCTAATATACATAATAAACAATGTATAAGCTTGAAATATGTGACCAGCATCATTGTTTCCCACCAAAAATCTAAACCTTGTCGGTCAAACTAGGATATCATCAATGACTAGACTCCTCTAGAGAGGTTGTAGAACACTCAAATACTAATGTATGTAAGCAATATTGATAAAACCACTACTAGTAACAGTGTGATCTAGAACTACTGAGTTATAATATGGGTTATGATTTTCTAGAAAAATCCAGATCTATCACCATCATTATTCTTTACTGGGGGAGGTAGAAAACATAGAGAATGATCGGTGATTGGATATAATTTTTAACCAGAAAATAGGAAAAAAAATCATCATTAAGTACTACTATCATCAACCTTATAAAAGGATAAAATACCACTATCTGGGATAATCCACTAGACACGATGTAATGATCATTTCAAAATCAGACATTGTTCAACCATCCGGGACGTGAAAGTGGCTGCCACTAAAAGGTTCAAGGGGTGTGACCATCATCACTACTAAAGGAAACAATTATCATAGAGATCATCATCATAAGGGGAACATGAATAAGATCCTTCACTAAAACGAAATTATAGGAAACTCCCTCAAGAAAATGAGAATGAGTAGAACATGAATAGATATTAAATAAAAATGGAAAGAACCTAAAAACAAGATGGGAAACTCAAAGAAACCAACCACAAGGGAACCACCAATATTGAAATTTCAACTAGATGGGATCCTTGATTATGGTCCAATTTGGGATAGATAAGGATTCCAAAGGACTATACCTAGGTATAGAGTTATGCCTCTATAGTAAATAACTTCTGTAAATAATTATCAAAAAATAACATTGGAAAAGGGATATGAAACCTATATGTCAATCGCTACCTAAAATACTAACCATGGTTTAAAACAACTAAAGATCAATTAAATAAATCACAAACAATAATTTCCATCTCAGAAAACATTTTTCATATAGAATTACATCATTTAATAGTATCTTTACTTAATATAATATCAAAATATAATTCCCATGATAGATACCACTCATCTGTGTCCAAACTGAAGGTTACACATAGCCTCAAAATATCATCCCTAAACACCAAAGTCTTTTGACTAGTGGAGAGAGCATAAAACCTGCATTTGGGAGACTATTTCCACAAATTAGAGTGTATAAAATAGTGAAAATGACCAAACATCATCCAAAACAACCATCAGAGCATCCTTAATCAAATAAACATAGTTATGCTATAATAGTTAAACCATGTTGAACTCATACAGTATTACATCAACTAATCAACCATTATTTTGATAGCATAAACAAAATGAAAAGGTGAATAAAATACATAATAGGCTCTACTATCATCCTTGGGACTAACCTTATCCCATCTCCATTACCCATTCTTTTTTTCCTTGCCTAATCCACTGCTTATCCTATTCTATAGCCTGTAAAGAAGACATAAATTATGTGTCCACACCAGAGTTCCCATGAAAGGTGTGAGAAATATATGTTAGTTTTCTCTCACCAAGTTCCCCTAATATATTATTTCATATAAATTTATACATGAGGAAAATGCTGATATAAAAAATATACACTTCATGTCATTATGTACTAAGAAGTCCACCAAAACACCCAACTATACCTTCTTTGACCTATTCCAAAAATCATTCATCTCATTTCACATATAAAAAACTCATGTCCAATGATGAATGGTGGTTTGTCTTACCAATTTATGACCTATACCCAATAATATTGGGTAGCGTCCCTTATCCAAGTCCTAGACCTACCATCTCACTCATTGTGGTCTTTCCAACAAACTCTTACTCTAGGTCACATATTAACCACAAACTTTTCGATCAATGTAGGTTTCAATATCCACATATTTTGGGACCATTTTGGCTAGAGAATTAATCAAGACAAGTTTTTTTTAATAGTGTTGTCTTTTTTTGTTAAAAAGGATAAATCAATTCACTTTTTCAAATCTTTCAAAACATAAGGATGCTTTGATGATTTGTATTTTACAAATATCATAAGTTTTTTGGAGAAATTTTGATGTAAAATTTATAAAATAAATGAGTATTCCTAATAATCATATTTAATTTTGGTTGGAAAGAATGATGTGTTAGAAGATAGGGAATCTGCAATACATTCCTCAGAAAATCCAATGATGCTAAAGGTGATTGATCAAAGCTTAAATATCATGATAGGGGTTCGTAATGAAAGCAATCGAGTGGTTTTAAAATGAATTGAAATTTGATAGAATTTGGTTGATGGTTTAATGGTTCATCAATGTGTGTTTATTGATAAATACAGATGACCTCAAATTAGTATGGTTGGTGTTGCTGAAAAGATTTTTAAGGTGGCACCATTTCTCAGTGTTTGTCAAATTTTTGGGCCTCGAAATAAAGAATTTATTTTATAGAAAAAGAATTAATTTTCACAAAGGATCTCACAAAGCATATTTCATAGACCATGTAGGAGGTACATATAATGGAAAAGGAAAATTGGTAAAGGAAGGATACTATGTAGCAATGCTATGCCAATTGCATAGAATAGACGGTTCATGGGGGGACTATAGTTCACATGAGTCTTGAAGTTCACAATGAAATATGTCTTTTTAGAATGAAGGCAGTGATCTGTTTGCAGCTCGAATCATCTGTTGTGAAGGAAGTATGGTGGTACATAGACCACGAAGGGAAAAATGGTTCGTGGGAGGCCTACAGTGCATGGGAGGCTTGCAGTACGTGGGAGACTTAATGTATGTGGTAAAGGATATCCCGCATCGAAGATTCTGGTAAATTGTATTAACAAAATTTGTGGAGTTATTTTCATGTATAAAGGATCGTAATACCATGATTAAAATGAGTGATTTTCATAATATAACATCTTCACTCTAAGGAGGAATTCGGTGAAGTCAGAAGAGTTCAAAAAGTAGGATTCCATGAAGGAAAGAGTTCGTTGTGAAGATATTCCATGTTGAAGGAAGTAGATCATTGGAGATTATTTCTTCAAAGGAGTTTTTTCTTGGGGAGAGTTTGTGGAAGTAGTTTTTGGGGCTTGGTATCCCATAAAATAAAATATTTTCTGAGGTATTGGAGGACCATGAATTAAAGGTAGTATGTGGATCAAGGGAATATCATGAAGCATCAGTACTATATGGAGTCGTTGGAATCCAAATAACACAGACAGTCTACAGAAGAAGAAGGATATCCATGATTCACTTACACCACGCAATGAAATTCTGTTCATGGAAGATACTGGTAGTTCGTAGAGGAAGAAGGACAGTTCAGAGAGAACTAAAGGAAGTTTTTACTAGCTTCTGGGAAGGAAATACATGAAATTTTTTGAAAGATCAAATTTTGTGAAAGTTAATCAAGAATCACCACAAACATTTCGTTACCCTATTTGTGATAATAGGTATAATTATCACTATTGTATGGTTTTCAATGTTCTATATGAGTGTAAGGGAATATCCTATTCATTTTATTCCACACAAAAGGATTATTTTCTTGTTGATTGTGTGGTATTGGATTGTAACAAAACCATACCAAGGATTTTGCTACTCTAATTGATTAGTGAACATTGTAAATTATTTTGTTCTTATGGATGTGTGTTTGAATTGTGTTCATCAGTGAAAAAAATATTTAATAGGAGGAAAAGTTTGTTTCAAAAGTGATGAAACATAAAATAAAAATATAACACTTATTCACCCCTCCCCCTCTTAATGATGCTTCAATCCTGACTGGGAAACATTAATTTGTATCAGATGGAAAGATTCCCTTCATTTTTTCTTTACTAATGATTTTAAGAGAAGTTTTCATGGAGAATTTTAATTTCATGAACAGTAAGGGGTTATGATATTTTATGGAAGGAATTATCATATCTGGAAAGATAGAATGATTCTTTATCTTGTGTCTCTTAGGTATGAAGTTCTTGAAGCTAAAACAGATGGATTTCCTCCTATTTATGACAAGGTTCCTCTTACACCATTCGATAAGAATAATTGTGAAAATTATGGAATAAATAAGAATTCATTACTCTCATCACTTTTTGAAAGTGTGTTTTTAAGTGTAAAAGGTTTTTCCACAGCTAATGGTATCAGGGATAAGATGAAAAACATCTATAAAGGAAATAAAAAAGTCAATAAGTAAAAACTGCAAATCTTGTGGCTGAAGTATGAATATTTAAAGATGGGAGAGTTTTAATTTTTTGGGGACTTCTTTATAAGGGTAAATGACATTGTCAGCACTATCAGAAGTCTTAGTGAAAATTTGGAGTATTCTACAGTAGTTGAAAATATCTTATTAATTCTTCCCGAAAAGTTTTATGCTAAATGTTCTTCATTAAAATACAAAAACCATGAAACTTTATCTCTAGATGATTTAAATTGAACTCTCATCACATATGAAATGATAAGGTAGAATTATATGAAGAGAAAAAAAATTATAGAGAAATGTATTTCAAAGATACCAAGAAAGAAAAGTCTAAGAAGTCCCTTGAGGAAGATGATTTTGTTGACTCTGACTCTGAAAATGAGGTATGTAAAAAATCTTCATGAAATTTTATCTTTATTTAATAAAAATGTGACAAGAGTTAGAGTTAAATATAAAGTAAAACTTCCATTTATGTTTTTTGAATGTGGATCCATTGGGCACTTTGTGGCTAATTTCCCTCAAATAAAGAAAGAAGAAGACGATGGTGAATAAAGAAGACCAAGAAGGTCATGGAAGAAATAGGGTGATAAGGATAAATCATTTTCCATATAAAAAGATAAAAAATTATTAAAATCCAAAAGAATATGTTTACTATCTAAAGATTAAGAAGAAGAATATAGTGAAGTTGAATTTGAAAAATATTTTGTTGAGAAAGCTGGAGTGAATACCTTTATTACAACTATGAATATTGAAGATTTTGGGAGAAAAAATTCTGAAGATTAATAAACTAAACTTGAATATCATCTGAAAGAAGAGTTGAAAGAATGTGTGAGAAAGATTAGATGGATTGAAAAGGAAAATATGAAGCTGATAAATGAAAATTACTCATCAAACAATCAAGAAGGATTTATTGATGAGAAAGTAAAGATGTTAAAAGATATTGATGATCTGAAGAATCCTCTTGAGGATGAAAATAATCGTAATGAACATATGGAATTAATGCTAAAGGAAAAAAATAACTAGAGTTGGAACTTGTCCAAAAAAATATTTATAATACTAAAAACAAAATATAAGTTTAAAAATCACTATATTAGAAGACGGTTAATATTCTGGTAAGAATGAAAGTAAGAAAGATCAAAAAAAGTTTCCTTCAAAGGTTGAGAAGAAATTTGGAATTGGTTTTTAGAAGAATAAAGCTAAGAAAGTTATGTATATGTCCAAAGTTACAAATAATGAAAAATCATAAGTTTCTAAAAATACTATGTCTAGAAAAAACTGTACTACATCTGATTCTTATAAGGATAAAAATAAAAAATAAGATTCTGACTGATAATATAAAAGTTGTTGGTTCATGTTAAAAGGATAATAAGGTTTTTGAGAAGCTTGTTCATAGCTCCAGTCAGTGTGGAAGTTTTAGAGGAAAATATTATTTCTATGGCTACTTCTGGTATTGTGGTTAATTCAGACATAAAAAAATATGTATTGGTTAAACCAAAAATATTACTACTATTCCACAGGTTTTTAAAGGAAAGGTTTGAGGGGGATTCAATACTCTCAAAATAAGCCTGAGAAGGTAGTTCATAATAAAAATAAGAAGTTTGGTGTGAAATTTGATAATATTTTCCAACCAATAGATACTATTTGTAAAATATGTGAATAAACTCGATATCTTTCTAGGGGTTGTATTGTTATGTTACCGGCATAACAAAAGTTTCTTAATAATTCTTAGAATCTAGAGGTGAATAATGAAAAGAAAGAAGAAAAATCTATCATTATTCAAACTTCTTTGAAATATATAAAAGGAGAACAAATTTGGATTCTTTATAGTGGGTTTTATTCTCATATGAAGGGAGAATTAAATTTGGTGAATAATGTGAAAGACTTCAAATAAGGAATGGTGTTTTTTTGGAAATGATGAATCTCTAAGGAACAAAGGTGTTGAATTATCCATCACTAGGGAAGAAAAGATGAAATCCATGAAAAATTTATATGTTGATGGGATGAAACACAACTTATTGAGTTTTTCATAACTTTTTTATTATGGTAACAAATTTATATTTTTAAAATATGTTTTTTGTGAAAAGTGAGGAAAATGGAAAGATAGTTACAAGAGGCCAACATATAAAAGGAAACTTTTTCCAATTTCATGAAATAAAAAACTCATGTTACATCGGTATGTTGGAAGAAAATAAATTTTAGTATAAAAGGTTTGAAAACATGTGTCAGATAAATATGAACAAGTTATAAAATCGAGACAGCATCCAAGATATTCCTAATATTTCAATAAAAAGAGATTGATGTTGCCCGATTTTTTGGAAAGTGAAAATTTCAAATTTTGTGTATAAGAAAGTTGGAATTTTTTTAGAACAACCCCTAGAACTTATTCATTCTAATATTTTTGGGCCAATTAGTAAAAAATAAAAAAATAGATACAAGTACTTCACCACTTTAATTAATGACTTTACTCGCATTACATGGGTAATGTACATGAGATATAAGTCAAATGCTCTAAAATTTTTTAAAGGTTTTAGGAGGAAAGATGATAAAGAATGAGAGTATTCAGTAAAAAAGTTGATAAATGATAATGGTGGTGAATATAATAATGAATAATTTGAGAATTATCTTCAGAATCACGGAATTCGGCATAAGTTCAATTCACTATACACACCTCAATAAAATGGGGTTTCAAAAATAAAGAATAAAAGTTTAGTGGAAATGGGGGTGAACTATGTTTCTTGAACATGGTATCTCTCATTGTTATTGGATTAAATCCATGAGTACTTCTATATATATTCAAAAACAATGTTTCTATAGGCTAAGTTTAGATATGACTCCATATGGAATGTTTTATGGGAAAACTACAATATTGAAACACTTAAGAGTTTTTTAGAGTCCATGAATCATAAATAAGTAAGGTGGAACCCTTGGAAATTTTTATAAAAGAGGTGAATATGGTACTTTTCATAGCTATGATCTTGAAAAAATAGGATATATGTGTTTCAACAAAAAAATAGAAAGAATTTTTGATTATACTGATGTAAAATTTGTTGCAATTTTTGAGAAAGAAAAGAATACTTATGCTTGGATGGAAGTTCATCTGAATATGGAATGTCATGATAACAATTCTGATGATGTTTTCAATAGTGTTAATCCTACTCAAGAAGAAGAATTAGACGCAATTATTTCTAGTGATGAGTAAGATACTTGAAAATATCATCTCAGGATGAGAAAACAAGTGTAATCTCAAAACATTATTGGTGATCAACATTAGAATGTTCAAATAAGAAGAACTAAAAATGATATTACACATACTTATTTATATTCGAAGGAGGATTTGAATGATGTAAAAGAAACTTTTGAGTGTATAAAATGGGTTCAAGACATGAATGAAGAGTTGGATCAGATTTAGAAGAATAATACAATTGAACTCATACCCAAGCCAGATAAAAAAACCTTATTGGTATGTAGTGGGTTTTTCGAAACAAGTTGAATGAAGAAGGATGAGTGATAAGAAAAAAATAAATATTGGTTTTGAAAGGGTATTCACAAATTTAATGTATTTATTTTGATGAAACCTTTTCTCCAATTTAATGGTTAGAAATAATCAGAATATTTCTTGTTATTTTTGAACAACGAGGTTACAAGATATTTTAAATGGATTTTAAATCTACATTCTTGAATGGTGATCTTTATGAGGAAGTTTATATTGAACAACCTTTTGAATTTATTATTAGAAAATATGAAAGTTATGTGTTTAGATTGATGATGGATTTTTATGGGATAAAACAAGCTCTGAGGTCATGGTATTAAAAATTGCATACTTACTTAAGGAATATGAGTTTTAAGAAAGGAGGAGTTGATAAAAATATTTACATCAAGTAAAATCATGAGTTTTCTCTCATCGTAATTTTTTAGGTTGATGTTGTTATCTTTACTGGAAATTAATAAATATCTTGTTAAAGATTTTGTAAATAGATGATGAAGTTTTTTGAGATGTCTATGTTGGGAGAAATGAAACACTTTCTTGGTTTATAGATTTTAGAAATGAAGAAATGCATTTTTCTTTCTCAATAAAAGTATGCTAAGTAACTTATTAATAAGTTTGGACTTGAAAATTAGAAACTAGTTTAAACAAAAATTTCAGTGGGAACTAAGTTGTCTAAATATGGAGAAGGAAAAGAAGTTAATCAAAAATAGTTTTGTAAGCTTACTAGAAGTTTTTTATATCTGAATTCATCAAGACCTGACTTTGTTTATGATGTTATTTTATGAGAAATATTTTAGAGATCTCCTAAAGAATCAAATTTAATTGTGGGAAAAGTAATCCTCATATATATCAAAGGAAAAAAATGGAATCATGTGTGATAGCTCAAAAACCATTGATTTGTTTGGGTATTCAGATTTTTATTGGCAGGAAATGTTGATGATAGAAGATCCACATGTGATGGAGTATTCTTTCTGGAAAAAAGTTGTGTTAGTTAGAATATAATGAAACAAAATTTAGTAAATCTTAGCTCAGCTGAAGTTGAGTATGTTATTTCCACTCAAGATGCTACTCAACTTATGTGGATGAAAACTCTGTTAGAATGCTTACTTGTTGAAGTAAAGTTACCCTTTCTCCTGGGATGTGATAGTCAAAGTGCAATCAATCTGACAAGAAATATGGTACAACATTATTATACAAAACATATTAACATAAAGTAACACTTCATCAAAGAGAATGTGGAGAAGAATGAATTGAATCTATAGTATGTTCCTACATGAGAACAAGTTTCTAACATATTCACAAAACCTTTACTAAAGGATCCATTTTATTAATTGAGGTTGAATATGTGGGTCTAACCTCTTTATCATCAAGGTTGAGTTATGTTTATCTTTCCCCTCTCTCATCTTACCTTTGGATAGTTTTTTCAAGAGGGAGAATTGTTTTATAAATTTATCCTTATGGAAGCATGCATAAAAGGGCAGTTTTGGGTAAGCTGTGAATCCATTATGTATGTATGTGAACAATTCTAATTGTTTACTGGATTAGTTTTAGGAAACACAATTTTTATATTCCACGAAATTTGAGGAAATGGAGAAAACTGAAGAAGAGTTTTTAAGAATAAGTCAATGGAATATTTTGAAGAAGGCTAAGAAAAACAAAAACTGAGGAAGAAAATCTAAAGAAATTTCATAATCACTACTTTTGGACAACTTGTTTTTTCTATCAATAATTCTTGATTCCTATAATGAGTTAGCTCGTGAAGGCTTAGAATAGTTGATAAGTAATCCATATCTTTAGGTTACAAAGTTAAATTATTTATGAATCTTGGTTGAAAACAAAATCCAGAGGGGGAGATTGTTGGTACCAAGTTATCTATAGAAGGAAGTAAGAAGTGTTTTTTTAAATAATGTTGTCTTTTGTTGTCAAAAAGGATAAATCAATTCACATTTTCAAATTCTAGGACAATATAATGATGTTTTACTGAATTTTATTTCAAAAATATCATAATTTGTTTGGATAACTTGTGATGAAAGCTTGATAAAAAAAATTGGGATTGGTGCCAATCATATTCAAGTTTGGTTCGTAAGAAGGATGTTCTCGAAGATAGGTAAGTTGCAATACATTCCTCAAAAAATATGATGATGTTAAAGGTGATTGATCAAATATTAAATATCACAACAAGGGTTCATGATGAAATAAATCGAGTGGTTTTTGAATGAATTGAACTTTGATTTAATTTGTTTGAAGCTTTAATGATACATCAATGTGTGTTTATTGATAAAGCCATATAACTACAAATTAGTGTGGTTGGTGTTATCAAAGAATATTTTTATGGTGGAACTATTTCCCAAAGGTTTATAAATTTTTCTGCCTCAAAATAGGGAATTTATTTTATGGGAAAGGGATGAGTTTTTACAAAGGAGCTCATGAATACCATTTCACAGACCACGTAGGAGGTATGCGGAATGGCGAAGGAAAAGAAGAAAAGTAAGGATTCAGCATAGCATCTATATACGGACCATGAAGCGCAGTACGTGGACTGCATAGGAGAAATAGTTCATGGGAGGACTATAGTTCACACAAGTCTTGAATTTCATGGTGAAGTATGTCATTTTCAGAATGGACGTGTTGATCCGTTGGCAGATGGAATCGGTTGTCGTGAAGGAAGGATAGCTGTATGAGGACCATGAAGGAAAAAAGGTTTGTGGGAGGCTTTCGGTACATGAGAGTCTTATGTTACATGGGAGACTTGAAGTCATCAATAAAGTTTGTCCCACATCAAAAAAATTTCTAAATCAGAATAGTGAAAATTGTAGAGTTATTTGCTTATGTAAATGACACTAATCACATCCTTAAAAATGGATATTTTCATAATCTAACATCTTTGCTTTGAGGAAGAATTTGGTAAAGTCTAAAGAGTTAGTGAAGGAGGGTTCTTCGAAGGAAATAGTTCACAACGAAGAGATTCTAAGTAGGAGGGGGTATTTTGTGAGAGATAATTTCTGTGAAGGAGTTAGTTCATGGGAAGATTTTGTGAAAGTAGTTTGAAGGACTTGGTATCTTGTAAAGGAAAAGGGTCTAAAAGGTATTGGTGGCCTATGTAGAAAAGGTAGTATGCATAATAAGGGAAGTTCATGTATCATTATGCTACCAAAACTACAAAAAATCAACCCCCAAGATTCAGGTATCATTGTGCTACCAAAACTACAAAAAATGTAATGTACTAAACCTTTCAGGATTTCATCAAGACAATCCATGAAAAAGATCCATCATTCCTTCCTGATTCCCCCACCCTCCAGTGGAGCCGTTACCAAAAATATAGATGGAACCACCCAAAACCCATAAAATATAACATCCCAACCCCATAAAATCTTGTAGCGAGTGTCGTTATACCATTACATTATCATAAGATACAAGTAAATTATGTCCCAAAGGACCAAATAGTTTAGTATTATTCGTAAAACATATACATACATGAGTATTTCATAATAAATGAATACACAAATTACAACATAATTTTTTCTTATTTCAAGGATAATAACATTATTTCATCTAGCGTATCCTTGAGTATCGTTCTTAGTAAACTTCAATGAATCCTGGGGAAAGGAAACATAATAATTGTGATCTTAAATGATCAGTAAGAGTAAAGTACAACAGAATCAATAACTAATCAATGAGAATAATCAATATGGAAAGGTAAATAAATGGAAACACATGCCATTCAAATAACTCGATAAGGAAAAATAAATATGGAAAGGTAAGAAACTGAAACACAACCCATTTAATCAATAAAATATGTATGAAATTCATCCATAGACATCTCGATGAAAAATCTCATGGATAAATAAAAAATAAATCAAAATGAAGTAAATTATTAATTACTTAATTTCATGAATCTGGAACATGAACCATTATACCAACAAGATCTATCCTCAAGATAGTTTAATTCTATGTGTATAAACTCATCTATTTTTCTTGGAAAAAAACTCAAATAGTTTTTCACCAACTAATTTCATATCATGAGACTACCAATGAATCATGAGGATTTTATAAACCAATCCCAAACCCATAGGGATTACCTTAAATGGTCTCCGACCCATGTCTTTCATATCCCGAGCATTGCTAATAAAAAATATGCCTTATAAAAAATCCTTATTAAATAAAGGATACATATTTATCAATATTTCCCCAAATAATAAAATAACTTTCAAAGTAAACACCATATAAAATTGGTATATGGTTAAGTAAATAATAATATCCATGAAAATTGATAAGGATATTTAGGGTAAATTAAATGTCAAATGATATTACGAAATTGAATATTTCACGGGGGATAAAAGGAATCAAGTAAATTTCAATAATATACTAGGAAAAATAAATCATAAACCATACATATTAAGAATAAGGATGGTATAAATAAAACATATCCTAAGTGGAGTAAAAATAAATGGGTTTTTTTATTGATGAATAAAGATTTGATAAAAATATTTTTTTAAACATTCTTGAGGAAAATATACTTTTGTTTTGAAAAACCATTTGAAAAAAAATATTTGAAAATAAATTTTGAAAAAAATTTATTTAAAATGTAACCTTTAATACATGTAAATGAAGATTCAAATAAATTATTGTGGTTAAATCTATACATATCATATAATGTAAAAAACCATTATTTTTCATGTTAAAAAGGTTATAAAAATTCCTTGTTCGAAAAGTGACAATAAGATTCCTTTAGAAGAATTGGTAAAATAAAAAATGGTAAAATTTCTTTAATAAATCATTTTATAATGGTTAAAAACATTTTTTAAAACCATTTTATAAAATAGTGTTTTTAGAAGAAAACAGGTTCTCTGACTAAAGAGAGAATGAAGTCGGGTTTTCACAAAAACATTATCTAAAATATTTTGAGTACCAAAGAGTAGGAAAATGGTAATAATACTTGAAAAATGACATAAATTACCATAGGAGAGTAAAATTAAAGGTCTTATTGAACAATTTTCATATAATTTACTTGAATATAAATTAAAAATAATTAAAATTATTCTTGAGGAAAATAATCTTTAAACATTCCAAAGTGTCGCATACCACTTCGAAATTTTTTAAATTATAAGCCTCATAAAGGAATAACATTTCATGAAATTTTTAAATATCATGAAGATAAAATTATTAATGATATAAAATATCAAATGGATTAATATATATACCAAATAAAATAAGTAAGTATTGAATATGACATTTATCTCACATATATAAAAATTGAGATGAAAATCCCTTACCTTGCATTTCCTTTTGGGTGAACGTCCTTTAACATCTTGTATAAGGGGTTTAAAAATGTTAATAACTTATACCAAAACCATATTAATATTTATAATATCATATATAATCTTATTTCAATATCTTATTATGCATTTTTTTAATTACCATTCATTATTTTAACTATTTTGGTTGTTAATCGCCAAGTTTCTCAAGTAAGTTTTGAATTGTTATTTGTTGTTTCTATTAATTAGATCACGGTTTAATCATCTCCAGAATGTAAAGCATGTTTTAAATATCATATATATCCATTATATATGTATTTATAATAATATATAATATTTTTAGATAATAAATTAAATGCACTGTTCATGGAGACAGTAGATCGTACATATGCAAGAGTGCTACATTCATTTCTTTATCGTATTAAAAGAATGAAAAGTGAATTTTATATATGTATATATATATTATAATTATAGTATCATATATATTTCATATATTTTACTTAGATTTATTAAAACTAACCTTTTTATATTCCATGTATCGTGTGAACGAATCACATCACTTTGAGGAGGCGGTAGTCCAAAATTCCACAAATGATGTTATCATATTCCCACAAGATGGAAATCATAAAATTATGTTCAATATAAAAATTAAATAATAATAAATAAATTATAAATATCATATATAATTATATTTTTTGTCATAATTACCACTATGAGAGGCGGTAAAGGAAGAAAATAAAATCATCATTTCGTGAGGTGGAAGTTTGTCATACATATAAACGTTAAGTTCATTGCCCATTAGATGGAAGTGTGTGTAATTGTAGGTCAAAACCTTAATATAAAAACATATAAGTATATTTAGGATAGTATTTTATTATATAATAATTTAATTATAATAAATTAAGGGGTGGATATTGAAAATAAAACTAAAGATCTTGAGGGAATATATAACCTCTTTTTTGGGTAACTCCTTTCGGTTTGAAACAAAGGGATTTATTGGTTTTATTTCTACCAAAAAGAGGATTATAGGATTATTGGAGGGATTTTTAGGATATATTTTTTAAGGTATTGTTAGTGAAAATGTGGTTTCAGAGGTGTGAGAAATTGGGAGGCTTGAGTTACTTTCATAGTGGAGGAGGAGTGGTACTCTTGTAAATTTTGGAAAAGGGAATTCCACCCACATTTTACCCATTGAAAGTGGATCCAATAATGTAAAAAAATATATAAAAGGGATTATAGGGTAAAAATATGGCCATGAAATGTATTTTTTCCATTTTTATAGGTCATTTTGGATCTTATTTTTAAGGTTTAGTCCTTTGTTAAGCTAATTTTTCTTTTAATAATTGTAATTAATTTTAATCACATTCACTAATATTTTTGGTAAAAAAATAAGTTTAAATTATTATAAATTATAAATTATTTTGAATCAAAATATGTAATCCATTTTTCAAAATTATAATCACGAAATTGGTATAAAAATGAATTTAAAATTAATCCCACAGATGGGATGAAAATTCTATTTTTTAAAATAGAAACGTACAAAAGTTTGTTAAGTTTTTATATCCAATTTCAAATTAAAATTTATCTAATAAAAAAAATTAGTTTAAATAATATAAAATTTATATTATTAAACTTTAAAACAAATTTAGAATATTTTTTCAACTTATAAATCAACTAGATGAAAAAGTAGTTTTGAATTAAAATTCAATTTTTTCACTATTAATTAAAAATGAAACCTCACAAAAAATAAAAAAAATTACCATAACCTAATTTTTATGTTTATATTTTTATATTAAGTTTATTTTTACATATAATAATTATATAAGTTCCAATAAATATATTTAAATTAGGTTCTCCATTAAAGGGTGGTAAAAGTGCCTTAATAAAAATATAGGTTCTTATATGTAAAATTGGGTTTGTTCTTATCTCATGCATATCAAATCTATTAGATAAAGACCAAAAATATTTTATTTAATAATATATATATATATATATATATTACATTAATAACACTCACTAATTGAAATTAATTTAATTTATTAGGATATAACTTCTTTGTGATCATAAAAATAGATTTCTATAAAAGCATTCTCTTTATATTCAATTGGTTCTTATATTCATTTCTAATTAATTAGAAACCAATGAAATAATTTCATATTTGTTTAAAACATATTTTTTTATATGTTAGTTAATAATTTTCATTACTTCTAATATAATGGGTAGGTTATATCTTATTATATTAAATAATAATATTTTAATAATATATTATTATTCAGTAAAACTTAGTCTTGCGTGTAACGCAATCCAATGAAGAAACTCATTGTTGCATGTGATGTACTCTAACTCAGAGTCATGTGGATTAAAATCTATAAAATATATAAAATATATTTTAAATATTAAATATATTATAATTTCTTAGAATATTATATTCCCTTCTGTTTTTGGTGTTGTGTCTCACACATGCTATCGAATACAATATTCCTAATTTAGATGTCTGGGGTGTTACATTCTTCCCACCTTAATTAAATTACAACCTCACAATTTAAACCTAACCTTGGTAAAAGATTTTTTATATTTCATATGTTGAAATATCACATCATGAGAAGAGTTAATAAAATATCCTCTTAATAAGAGAGAATGAGAAGTGGAATGTAAAGACCCGTAAAATTCAAGGGAAATTTTTTCTTAATTTTCTTTGGAATTTTATAAGAGCATGGTTTCTGACGACACCTGATTCCGAGGCCCGATGTGCCCGAAATCATTTTCCAAAGTTTGGCTCGGGTACATTCACTGAACGAACAAGCGGGTTTTTCTAAATTTTGAACCGGTGCCTGGAATCGAATTTTGAGGGCACCGATGAACTCGCAGCGCCGATATTCGCTTAAGGAGACCTTTTCTGAGGTTGCGTTTTATACGGGTTGAGAGTTAGTTTTGGGGGATTTTAAATGAAGTTAACTAAATTGTGGAAACACAATTTTTTTTAAACCATGTTGGTTATATCCTCCCAAAGGGAGTTAGAGGTGGGACCCACGTCCACTTAACCTCCCTTGAGAGGATTAAGTGTGGTGGGGCCCGCACAAACCCTAACTCCTCAACTCCCCTTTAAACTCCCAATAACTCCACTCAATTTAATTTTGACAACTTGAGTTTTAATTGAGATGAATTATTGAATTTAAAACTTTCGAAATTCAAAGTGGTTTAGTTGTGTAAATAAAATAAGCCTTAGGCTTATTTTATTTTGGTTAGTTTTCTCTTGTCACCTTGAGAGGATTTGGGGAAGCTTTCTTCTTCTTCAACCACGACGAAGAACATGAAGAACACTTAGGCTCCGACGAAGAACACCGTCACCATAAGAAGAGAAAGACGTGCAGTCTCTTCTCTTTTCGCAGCCGGTGTGTTTCCGAAGATCGACGATGCCGCTTATTTCGATCTTCTTCCTGTGTCAACGAAAGGAGACGCTGCTTCCTCCTCGGGCTTTCTCCGTCATCTTACGAAGTTTCTCCAGCGACGCCTGACCTCCGCGACGCTCGTTTTCCGCGGGTCGTTGACGAACACCGCTCTTGAAGCCGAGGAAGGGGATTGTTGTTATTTTATTTAATTATTTCCATTCTTGATTCTAGAATGTTGAACTTCGAGGATAAACGAATAAATGTTATTGTTTAACGAGAGGGGGGCGGACCGCACAAACACGGTTTAACCCCCTCCTATGTTCATGTTTGTTTCCTTGCGGATGGAACGAGATGGCGTGGTGTCGTCGCACCATGCGGAAATCATACGGAAAGTATTGCACGGCGCCGTCGCGCAGCGCCGTGGAATGAAATTCAAGAACGCGACGCCGTCGCGCCGCGTCGAAGGAAATCGAAGGCGCCGCGGCCGGAGCGGGTCCGCGGCGGAGGGGGCGCGGTGTCGTCGCACCGCGCCGGATGACAAGGGCTGCGGCCGGTTCTAGGCCGCGGCGGAGCTTAGTGACCGGCGGCCAGCCGGGCCGCCAGTGTCGGAGCCGGAAAGGGGACCGGCCACCGCCGGTCCCGTTGAGAGGGAGCCGGCCGGCCAGGTCGGGCCGGCCGGAGTGGAGAAACTCGGGGGAATTAAATTCCCCCTGCCAAATGATGGGCCCCCCATTATGAGGGTGGGGGGGGGGGTTACAAAGGGGGGCAGGCGCCCCCCGTTTTCTTCAATCAGCTCGGCTGAAGCCGAGCTGGCAGCGCGCCCAGCGTGCTGCGCTGAGACGGACCGGCGCCCGGCCGGTCCGCCGGGTCGGGACGGGCTGGGCCGCGCCGCGCTGGGCCGGGCCGGGCCGTGCCGGGCCGGGCCAACCCTGTTCGGGCCTGGGCCGACCTGGCCCTGAGGGGGCGCGGTGCCGTCGCACCACACCAGACGACAAGGGCCGCGGCCGGTTCCAGGCCACGGCGGAGCTTAGTGACCGGCGACCAGCCGGGCAGCCGGTGTCGGAGCCGGAAAGGGGAACGACCACCGCCAGTCCCGTTGAGAGGGAGCCGGACGGACAGGTCGGGTTGACCGGAGTGGAGAAACCCAGGGGAATTAAATTCCCCTGGACAAATGAAGGGCCCCCCATTATGAGGGGGGGGGGGTTACAAAGGGGGGCAGGCGCCCCCCGTTTTCTTCAATCAGCTCAGCCGAAGCCGAGCTGGCAGCGCGCCCAGCGCGCTGCGCTAAGCCGGACCGGTGCCCGGCCGGTCCGCCGGGCCGGGCCGTGCCGGGCCAGGCCGACCCTGTCCGGGGTGGGTCGACCCGGTTCGGGCTAGTCGGGGGGTCTCGAGCCGGGTCGGCCCGGGCCCGAAACCCCCGATACCGAACTGTTTGGGTTCAAATGCCCATACCTCGGGCTACGGACCTCCAAACGACGCGCCGTCAGCGGCTATGAGATCCTTGGATCGAGATGGTCAATTCGGTATATTGCACTCAAGGTTTCGGAATACTTTCAGTTCGGCCGAGTTGGTTCGTACACGGAACCAACCGGGCCCTCGGAGCGGAAACGCTCATATCTTGAGCTACGGACGTCTGATTGACGTTCTGTCAGCTTTGTTGAGTTCTTCTTAGTGAGATGGATCTTTTGGAATACTCCGCTCGAGGTTTGGACGCAGGTGGAGTACGGTGGGTTGGTTTTTCCTTAAAAACCAACCGGGCCCCTGGGACGAAAAGGCCAATAACTCTCAGACCGGGCGTCCGATCGACACGCCGTCTGTTGCGTTGAGTTCCTGTTGACGATACGGAACTTTTGGATACATCAACTCTAGACTTTGTGACAGTTGATGTATCAGATTCTCGGCTCGTGGAGCGGACCCTCCCGAACGAGCTTGCTGTGTGCGGGAACCCTAGAGCTGGCTGCGACTGTTACTGTGACTGCGACGACGACAGTACAGAGATCCTCAGTGGATTCGATGACGACGACTACAACACTCAGCGATCCTGTGTGGATCAGTGCTACCGATCCTGTGTGGGTCCGATCCTGTGTGGGTCAGCGCTCAGCAGTCCTGTGTGAACCAGCGCCTACAGATCCTGTGTGGGTCCGATCCTGTGTGGGTCTTTGCGGGGGTTAGTACCTATCGATCCTTTGTGGGTACGAAGACTTAGATGGATCAGTGATCATCTCTATCGTCTTTCGAAGAAGTATACCTGTGTGAGCTGAATCCTGATTGCTTTCCTGTGTGGATTGTGTTGTGCTATCCTGTGTGGATTACGTTTTGCTTTCCTGTGTGGAATACGTATACTTTCCTATATGGACTGAGTTGTACTTGGGCTCGGAGGTTGGAGCACATTGGGATTGATGACTTAGGTATATGTATGGGCATATAACTAAGCAGTGTCGGTTGTTACTTCGTGTTTATATATCTCCTTTGTGGTTTATCCTTTGTGGATTTTGGGAGACCTTCAGGGGTCTCGGGGTCCCTACTGAGTAGCTTATACTCACCCCTGCACGGGCTATGCCCGCACTACATTGTGTTGGTTGCAGACGACAGACAGCGTTGATCGTGGTTGAGGCTTGCTGAGCAGGACGGTACCCGGAGGTGGACCACTGGGTGGGACGTGCTCGGAGCGGATGGCGGGACCCGAGGAGCAGTGGAGCTATCTGTACCCACCGTTTAGGTGGGATTTCCAGTGGACAGCTCGGTGTAGCGGCTTTTACTTTACAGTTGTTGTTTTCCCTTTCGAGTTGTACTTTACTTTCAGTTTGGGTTTGTATACTGGCCCATTTACTTTTCTGCACTTTCAGTTGTACTCTGTTTTTACTTAGTGTTTACTTTTCAGCTTGCTTACTCTGTGGTGCTTGTTTACTTTACAAAGGCAATGCCTTCCCTTTTTACCGGGATTTACGCCTTGGTGCTAGTCGCCAGCCCCTGGCCTATGGAATGCGGGCTTGGGGTAGTCACGGCACGGGCCCCGAGGGCAGGTCGTGACAAATTGGTATCAAAGGAGTTCGGTTCTACCGCGAACTCTGATCTTTTATATGTGAAGTGATAGTGTTTAGCATATTGAGTGTTGTTATCAGTCCAGGGAGTCCAGTGTTGGTGCGGCGACCGACGTATCCGTACACCAGGACCCTGACTTCTGATTTCCGACTTAATGCACGAAAAAATTGATTGTGTGTGTGTTTCATGTTTTCTTTGTGATTAATTTGTATCAGCTCACCAGGTATACTGTTCTGACCGTGGCGCACCTGTTTCCTTTTCAGGATGGCTCCACGACGGCATCCAGCTAGGGTTCCGAGAGTCGAGCGTGACGACATCCCACCAAGCGACGAGGCCTTAATGCAGGGCCCTTTGTCAGCAGTGGCACCGGCGGTAGCACTACCCACCGAGCCACCGATGCTTCCAGCACCATCCGCTGACGATGCACGTCACCTTGGAGCTCTGCACGAGTTCCAGCGCCAACGACCGCCTAGGTTCCGTGGGGAGACGGACCCCCAGGAAGTAGAGGACTGGCTGGAGGTAGTGGTATGAGTTTTTAGGCTAGTGAGGACACCTGCAGACCTCATGGTGATCCTCGCTGCGAGTCTACTGCACGCAGCAGTGGGACGATGGTGGAGCTTGATTCTCCAGGTGCACGATGAGGCATCTCTACTTTGGACGGACTTTGAGAGCCTCTTCCGCTCGGAGTTCGTCCTAGCCACCCTCCGTGCGGTGCGCATTCAGGAGCTTCTTCAGCTGCGGCAGGGCAGCATGACGGTCGCTCAGTACTCGGCGAGATTTACTGATCTCTCGCGCTACTCGACCGACATGGTACAGGACCCATTCTTCCTGGCCCGGACCTTTGAGCAGGGTTTGAGACACGAGATCAGGGCATCGCTGATCTCCCTCAGCATTCCGACTCAGACAGGAGTACTGGAGCGAGCCCTTTTGATCGAGAGCTTTCTTGCTGAGTCTACACCAGCACCGCGACCCACCGCAGGGCGGCACATGGCAGAGTCTTCTGTGGCAGGCAGTTGACGGATGACTCAGGGGTCCAGGCAGACCATACCCTCATGCAGATGACCTCAGGACACTGGCTCAGCAGTGCGGTGCACACAGCGCGGAGCCAATCTTTCGAGAGGCAGACAGTGCTACTCGTGCGGCGGGCAGGGCCACATGGCTCATGATTGCCCGACCCGCCGTGCCGAGGAGCAGCAGACGGTTGAGGGACCACCAAGGCAGAGGCAGAGGGTCAACCGTGGTGGTCCACAGGGAGGAGGCGGACGAGGCAGAGGAGCTGGCCGAGCAGCATGTGGTGGGAGACGCTTTGAGGCTCTACCACCACCACCACCAGGAGGTCCACCCCGACCACAGGGAGCTGGCGGGCAGAGACAAGCACAACTCCAGGCAGCAGAGGCCTACGACCACGGCGCGCCCGAGATGATTTGAGGTACTATCTGTGTCTATTCCACCCTTGCTGCAGTACTTATAGACACAGGAGCGAGTCACTCTTTCATAGTCGCTGCCCTTGTTCGGAGCTCGGAGATTCCGACAGAGCCGTTGGCTCGATCCTTACAGCTAGAGACTCCTACGGGAGCAGACTCGATGATTACGCACTGGTGCCGGCTGTGTGAGCTTACTCTAGAAGGTGAGAGCTTCGACTGGGATCTTCTTGTAGCAGCGTCGAGGCCTTACGACGTCATCTTGGGCATGGATTTGTTATCTATGGTCCATGCACAGATTGACTGTTTTAGGCGCAAGGTGCGATGTGTACGCACCGACGGAAGCAGGTTCACCTTCACCGGCGAGAAGAGAGCCTTTTCAGCACAGGATGGACTTCCGCAGAGGAGAGGACATCCCATCACTCATCAGTTGGCTAGCCTCATACTAGGAGCAGTCGACGTGCAGATTCCTGGTTTTCTTACAGTGGTGGATCAGTTTGCGGACGTTTTCCCCGACGATGTTCCAGTGTTACCTCCTTGCAGAGAGGTAGACTTTTATATTGACCTGTACCCCAAAACAGCTCCGATATCGACTCCAGTATATCAGATGGCCCCCGCTGAGCTTCGAGAGCTACGAGTACAGTTGGAGGACTTGCAGGGAAAGGGGTTCATCCGACCCAGTGTTTCACCCTGGGCTTCCCCGATATTGTTCGCCAAGAAGGAGGACGGGAGCTTGAGACTTTGTGTTGACTATCGTCGCCTGAACCAGGTGACAGTGAGGAACAAGTATCCGCTACCGAGGATTGATGACCTCTTTGATTAGCTCAAGGGAGCACGGTGGGTCTCGAAGATAGACCTCAGGTCAGGCTATCATCAGCTCAGAGTTAGAGACGAGGACGTGCAGAAGACGGCCTTCAGATGTCGGTATGGCCACTATGAGTTCTTGGTTATGCCTTTCGGCGTAACCAATGCTCCAGCAGTGTTCATGAACCTCATGAACAGTATCTTTCAGCCATACCTCGATCGATTTGTCGTGGTCTTCATCGGCGACATTTGGATTTACTCGACGACTGAGGAGGAGCACGCCTACCACTTACGGGTTGTACTAGACACACTCCGAGAGCACCAGCTTTATGGTAAGCTCTCGAAGTGCCAGTTATGGATATGTGAGGTCCACTTCTTGGGACACGTCATCTCTGAGGTGGGAGTTGCAGTGGATCCTGCGAAGATCGAGGCAGTGTTAGCTTGGGAGCCACCCAGGAGCGTGACGGAGGTGTGGAGTTTCTTGGGACTACCTGGATACTACCGGAGATTCGTACCAGACTTCTCTAGAGTTGCGGCACCACTCACAGCTTTGACAAAGAAGGAGAAACCCTTCATGTGGTCAGACAGATGTCAGTAGAGCTTCCAGGAGCTGAGACAGAGATTGACCAGCGCACCTATCTTGAGGTTGCCTGAGGAGGGAGTAGGGTACGTAGTTTACTGCGATGCATCAGGTACCGGACTTGGATGTGTCCTGATGCAGGAGCGGGCAGTGATCGCCTATGGATCACGTCAGTTGAGGCCGCATGAGCATAACTACGCTACCCATGACTTGGAGTTAGCAGCAGTGGTCTTCGCTCTGAAGACGTGGCGACACTACCTGATGGGAAAGCGCTTTACAGTATTTTCTGATCATCAGAGTCTCAGGTATATCTTCTCGCAGAAGGACCTGAACCTGATATAGCGGCGATGGCTCGAGTTCCTCCAGGACTATGACTTTGAGATAGTCTATAATCCTGGGAAGAGAAACGTAGTAGCTGATACCCTCAGCAGGAGGACGGGCATTCAGCTGCTTGAGGAGGCGACGGAGCAGCTAGCCTCTTTGCAGATATCCTTTGTGGATAGAGATGGAGCATCCTTCCTTCAGTCTATCACAGTCACTCCTCCACTACTGCAGCGAGTCAGAGAGGCACAGCGTGGGGACACTGACTGTGAGACGCGGCGTGCACAGATATCCTAAGGACAGGCACCTGATGGTTTCTCCTTTGGAGCAGAGCACGACATCCTTTTCAGGGGACGTACCATGGTACCAGTCTCATTGCGAGAGGAGGTGCTGAGAGAGTTTCACACTTCTACTTTGGCAGTACATCCTGGAGTGGCGAAGATGTACCAGGACCTCAGACGACAGCACTAGTGGCCGGACATGAAGAAGGCTTTGGCGGAGTTCGTTTCTCGATTCCTCACCTGCCAGCAGGTGAAGGCAGAGCATCAGGTACCAGAAGGATTGGTACAACCATTGGAGGTTCCAGAGTGGAAGTGGGATGGCATATCTATGGACTTCGTGACTGGACTTCCATGCACTTCCAGAGGTCACAACTCTATCTGGGTGATTGTCGACCGACTCACCAAGTCGGCTCACTTCTTACCCATCATAGAGTAGGGATCAGTGGAGATCTTGGGACGTCTTTACGTTCAGGAGATTGTACGGCTTCACGGTGTTCCATCATCTATCTTCTCCGATCGAGATGCTCACTTTACTTCCCGACTTTGGAAGGGATTGCAGGAGGCGTTCGGGACGCAGCTACGTCTGAGCACAACCTTTCACCCTTAGACGGATGGTCAGATGGAGAGAACCATTCAGACTCTCGAGGACATGCTCCGCGCATGTGTCCTCGACTTTGGTCGTAGCTGGGAGGACCACCTACCCTTGGTGGAGTTTGCGTACAACAATAGCTACCACTCCACTATCGGGATGGCACCGTACGAGGCGTTGTACGACCGACCTTGTAGATCTCCTTTGTGCTGGACAGACCCTGGGGAGTCAGCACTTGTGGGACCGGAGATGGTCCAGGCCATGACAGAGAAGGTCCAGGTCATCCAGGAGTGGATGAGGACAGCTCAGAGCCGGCAGAAGTCATACGCTGACAGGAGGCGGAGGCCACTAGAATTTGAGGATGGCGACCACGTCTTCTTGCGGGTCTCACCTCGATGTGGTATACGGAGATTTGGCCGAGGCGGCAAGTTATCTCCGCGCTTCATCGGACCCTTCCAGGTCCTCAGCAGGATTGGTGAGGTGGCTTATCACCTGGCTCTACCACCTCAGTTGCACCGGGTGCATGACATCTTCCACGTGTCTCAGCTGAGGAGATACGTGCATGACCCAACGCACATCATTGACTATGGGGAGCTTCACGTTGACGATGGGGCGACTTTTACGGAGGTCCCGGTGGAGATCGAGGATCTACAGGAGCGGATCCTATGTGGACGGCCGATTCCTCTAGTGCGCATCATATGGAAGCACAGGAACCTCCAGGAGATCACTTGGGAGCGGGAGGCTCAGATGCGTGCTCAGTACCCTCATTTGTTTCCCTAGTTTTGATATATCTTTACGGGGATGTAAAGCCCTGAGATGGGAGTAATGTAAAGACCCGTAAAATTCAAGGGAAATTTTTTCTTAATTTTCTTTGGAATTTTACAAGAGCGCGGTTTGTGACAGCACCTGATTCTGAGGCCCGATGTGCCCGGAATCATTTTCCGAAGTTTGGTTCGGGTACGTTCAGTGAACGAACGAGCGGGTTTTTCTAACTTTTGAACCGGTGCCTGGAATCAAATTCTGAGGGCACCGATGAACTCGCAGCGCCGATATTCGCTTAAGGAGACCTTTTCCAAGGATACGTTTTATATGGGTTGAGAGTTAGTTTTGGGGGATTTTAAATGAAGTTAACTAAATTGTGGAAACACAATTTTTTTTAAAACCATGTTGGTTATATCCTCCCAAAGGGAGTTAGAGGTGGGACCCACATCCACTTAACCTCCCTTGAGAGGATTAAGTGTGGTGGGGCCCGCACGAACCTTAACTCCTCAACTCCCCTTTAAACTCCCAATAACTCCACTCAATTTAATTTTGACAACTTGAGTTTTAATTGAGATGAGTTATTGAATTTCAAACTTTCGAAATTCAAAGTGGTTTAGTTGTGTAAATAAAATAAGCCTTAGGCTTATTTTATTTTGGTTAGTTTTATCTTGTCACCTTGAGAGGATTTGGGGAAGCTTTCTTCTTCTTCAACCACGACGAAGAACACTTAGGCTCCGACGAAGAACGTCGTCACCATAAGAAGAGAAAGACGTGTCGTCTCTTCTCTTCTTCGCAGCCGGTGTGTTTATGAAGATCGACGACGCCGCTTATTTCGATCTTCTTCCCGTGTCAATGAAAGGAGACACTGCTTCCTCCTCGGGCTTTCTCCCTCAGCTTACGAAGTTTCTCCAGCGACGTCCGACCTCCGCGATGCTCGTCTTCTGCGGGTCGTTGACAAACACCGCTCTTGAAGCCGAGGTAGGGGATTTTTGTTATTTTATTTAATTATTTCCATTCTTGATTCAAGAATGTTGAACTTCGAGGATAAACAAATAAATGTTATTGTTTAACGAGAGGGGGCCGGACCGCACAAACACGGCTTAACCCCCTCCTATGTTCATGATTGTTTCCTTGCGGATTGAACGGGATGGCATGGTGCCATCGCACGACGCGGAAATCATACGGAAAGTATTGTGCGGCGCCGTCGCGCCACGCCGTAGAATGAAATTCAAGAACGCGACGCCGTCGCGCCGCGTCGAAGGAAATCGAAGGTGCTGCGGCCGGAGCGGGGCCACGATGGAGGGGGTGCGGTGCCGTCGCACTGCGCTGGACGACAAGGGCCGAAGCCGATTCCAGGCCGCGGCGGAGCTTAGTGACCGGCGGCCAGCCGGGCCGCCGGTGTCGGAGCCGGAAAGGGGACCGGCCACCGCCGGTCCCGTTGAGAGGGAGTCGGCCGGCCAGGTCGGGCCGGCCGGAGTGGAGAAACCCGGGGGAATTAAATTCCCCCGGCCAAATGAAGGGCCCCCCATTATGAGGGGGGGGGGGAGGAGGTTACAAAGGGGGGCAGGCGCCCCCCGTTTTCTTCAATCAGCTCGGCCGAAGCCGAGCTGGCAGTGCGCCCAGCGCGCTGTGCTGAGCCAGACCGGCTCCCGGCCGGTCCGCCGGGCCGGGCCGTGCCGGGCCGGACCAACCCTGTTCGGGCCCGGGCCGACTCGGCCCTGAGGGGGCGCGGTGTCGTCGCACCGCGCCGGACGACAAGGGCCGCGGCCGGTTCCAGGCCGCGGCGGAGCTTAGTGACCGGCGGCCAGCCAGGCCGCCGGTGTCGGAGCCGAAAAGGGGACCGGGCACCACCGGTCCCGTTGAGAGGGAGCCAGCCGGCCAGGTCGGGCCGGCCGGAGTGGAGAAACCCGGGGGAATTAAATCCCCCCGACCAAATGAAGGGCCCCACATTATGAGGGGGGGGCGCAGTTACAAAGGGGGGCATGCGCCCCCTGTTTTCTTCAATCAGCTCGGCCGGTCCGCCGGGACGGGCCGTGCCGGGCCGGGCCGACCCTGTCCGGGGCAGGTCGACCCGGTTCGGGCCAGCCGGGGGGTCTCGGGCTGGGTCGGCCCGGGCCCGAAACCCCCGATACCAAACTGTTTGGGTTCAAATGCCCATAACTCGGGCTACGGACCTCCAAACGACGCGCCGTCAGCGGCGATGCGATCCTTGGATCGAGACGTTCGTTTCGGTATATAGCACTCAAGGTTTCGGAATCCTTTTTGTTCGGTCGGGTTGGTTTGTACACGAAACCAACCGGGCCCTCGGAGCGGAAACACTCATATCTTGAGCTACAG
This sequence comes from Viscum album, assembly GCA_963277665.1. NCBI lineage: Eukaryota > Viridiplantae > Streptophyta > Magnoliopsida > Santalales > Viscaceae > Viscum > Viscum album. The sequence continues at coordinate 1,506,396,278 of OY728121.1, read as the reverse complement.
ACTTCCGATTGACGTTCCATCAGCTTTGTTGAGTTCCTATTAGTGAGACGGATCATTTGGCATACTCCGCCCGAGGTTTGGACGCAGGTGGAGTACGGTCGGGTTGGTTTTTCCTTAAAAACCAACCGGGTCCCTAGGACGAAAAGGCCAATAACTCTCAAACCGGGCGTCCGATCGACGCGCCGTCTATTGCGTTGAGTTCCTGTTGATGATACGGAACTTTTGGATACATCAACTCTAGACTTTGTGACAGTTGATGTATCAGCTTCTCGGCTCGTGGAGCGGACACTCCCGAACGAGCTTGCTGTGTGCGGGAACCCTAGAGCTGGCTGCGACTGTTACTGTGACTGCGACGACGACAGTACAGAGATCCTCAGTGGATTCGACGACGACGACTACAAAACTCAGCGATCCTGTGTGGATCAGTGCTACCGATCCTATGTGGGTCCGATCCTGTGTGGGTCAGTGCTCAGCGGTCCTGTGTGAACCAGCGCCTACAGATCCTGTGTGGGTCTGATCCTGTGTGGGTCTTTGCGGGGGTTAGTACCTATCGATCCTTTGTGGGTCCGGCGACTTAGATGGATCTATGATCATCTCTATCGTCTTTCGAAGAAGTATACCTGTGTGAGCTGAATCCTGATTGCTTTCCTGTGTGGATTGTGTTGTGCTATCCTGTGTGGATTACGTTTTTCTTTCCTGTGTGGAATACATATACTTTCCTGTGTGGACTGAGTTGTACTTGGGCTCAGAGGTTGAAGCGCATTGGGATTGATGACTTAGGTATATGTATGGGAATATAACTAAGCAGTGTTGGTTGTTACTTCGTGTTTATATCTCTCCTTTGTGGTTTATCCTTTTTGGATTTTGGGAGACCTTCAGGGGTCTCGGGGTCCCTACTGAGTAGCTTATACTCACCCCTGCACGGGTTATGCCCGCACTACGTTGTGTTGGTTGCAGACGACGGACATCATTGATCGTGGTTGACGCTTGCTGAGCAAGACGGTACCTAGAGGTGGACCACTGGGCGGGACGTGCTCGGAGCAGACAGCGGGACCCGAGGAGCAGTGGAGCTATCTGTACCCACCCTTCAGGTGGGATTTCCAGTGGACAGCTCGGTGTAGCGGCTTTTACTTTACAGTTGCTATTTTCCCTTTCGAGTTGTACTTTACTTTCAGTTTGGGTTTGTATACTGGCCCATTTACTTTTCCGCACTTTCAGTTGTACTCTGTTTTTACTTAGTGTTTACTTTTCCGCTTTCTTACTCTGTGGTGCTTGTTTAATTTACAAAGGCAATGCCTTCCCTTTTTACCGGGATTTACGCCTTGGTGCTAGTCGCCAGCCCCTGGCCTATGGAAGGCGGGCTTGGGGTAGTCACGGCACGGGCCCCGAGGGCAGGTCGTGACATGGAAAGGCTACATAGACTAACATATAACTAGATCTCTAAGTAGGAGAAAATTAATAGAAAGTTGACATATGTAATTTAAGGAAAATCATAAATATTTATAGGGACTTATTGAGGTTATAAATCACAAACAATGAATGATCAGTGGAATGTTGAGGGCCTCAAATCTATAAATTTTTTATGATTTAGAAGACCATTGATTAAATATAAATTAATTTACTAAGATAGCATTTTTCTTTCTATATCATTTTCATAATGTTGAGTAATTATTTTATTGTCTAAGAATATAAGTAAATTTAATTAAATAATACATTTTAATTTCCTAAGAATAATTCAATCTTTTTGTTCTTCTTTGATCAAATTCTAATTTGTCCCTTATATCAAGAAATGGGTATCCAAAAGTTAACATTAATCCCAAATGAACTAAAATAAACATTTAACAGATCTTAAGGCCCATAAAAGAGTGAAAAGTATTTAAATTTGTCTCTAACTATTCTTTAAATCCAATTTCGTTAATATATTAATCTCTAAAGACTAAAATTTACATGAATGGTTAATCATTAATTTTTTTTCATTAATTTTTTTGACTAAAAATAGTGAAATATTAACCAAGACATTGTATAGGACAGTGGTTAGTGTGAAACCCTTATCGTTCTTCGTCCATGGGTTCAAGACCCTCAGCCTTATCGGGCATGATTTGTTTCACCTGACATACAGGATTTTTTTCCTAAATTCATATTAATATAATTTACAAAATAAATATTATGAACATACTTGAAATAAAGTTAATCGATAAATAAACTTTTAACTAAGGTTTTAAATACATAAATAATTCATCCACTTATTTCCACATAGATACTTCTTTGGTATAGATTTTATCCTCTAGAAGAGGGTATTGACTTAGGTAATCTCCAGGTTCTTCACATTTAAAGAAATGAATAATAAATGATTCTATAGGATGAGTTTCATTTCTTTCTATCGCATTATTAATTTTTCCTCAGTAATTATTTTCATTATGTCATTCTTTCCCAAACATAAATCATTTACCTATTCCATTTAGAAACTTTACTAGGTGTCTCATTTCACATTCCATGCATGAGGTAAATTTAGTGTTCTTCTATCCATGGTCACCACCACTTGAGTTCTTCGAAAACTCTATCTTTAACTTTTTTGGTGAGTTCATAAGTTATTTAATTATATGTTGTTAATAATATTTCAGGAAAACTGATTAGGTATAAACATGATATCTTTCACTCCTATCATCACCCCATTCGGTTGCTCATTATCACCACATTTTCCTTTATGTTCAATGTTAACTTGGTTCATTTGGGTACCCTCCATTGAATAAAACCAAAATTCATTGTGTGATTAATAATATTCATTAAAAAATGTATAATCATTTATAGTATATCTAAATCATGACACCTTCTCTTCAATATTAAACACATTAGTTTTAACCTCGGTTATTCTTTTTCAAAATCCATCATAATGTTTTGTGAATTATCCTAATCATATCCCCATGGAGTGTCAATCTAATTACACAGTAAGGCCCATTATCGTGTAAAAGATAATGTCGGGTCAAGCCCAAGACACCTTGTCAGAGTTGTTACTCCAAGATACATTTTTTCCAGAACCACATCCACTTATAGTATCCAAAAAGGGATGTATTTTTAGAAAACCCATATAATATCTATCTAACTGAATCTTTTGGATAGTATTCAATACATGTCCTCAAATTCAACCATAGGTCTATGTTCTATAATTTATGTTTTCTTAAATCTAGTTTCCAACATTGCTACTAAATTTTCTCTGATACCAACTGTGGTGACCCGACCCCAAAAATCCCAGAGCTAGTGTTGTGATACCATTACATTGGCATAAGATTCAAGTAACTTTCATCCCAAAGGACTAAAAGTTTTAGTATTCTTGTTAAAATATATATATACATGATTCTTGTATTACAAATTAATAAACTAATTACAACATAATGTTTTTCTTATTTTAGGGATACTAACTTTATTTCATCGAGTGTATCCTTGCGTATATTTCTTAGTACACTTTAGGGAATAATAGGGAAATGAAACATAATAAGGGTGATCTCAAATTCTCAATAAAGTTAAAGTACAGTATAATAAATAATGAATCAATGAAAAAAATCAATATGATAATGTAAATAAATGGAAATACATTCCATTCAAATAACTGGATAAGAAAAATAAACATGGAAATGTAGGAAATTACAAATACATAGAATTTAATCAATGAATTGAGAATGAAATGAATCCATAGACATGTCGACACAAAATATCAGGTATAAATAATAAATGAATCAAAATGAAGGAAACAATTAATTATTTGACATCATGTATCTATCACACGAACCATTATACCTTCAAGATCTATCCTCAAGATAGTTTAGTTATATGGGTATAAACCAATATATTTTTCTTCGAAATAAACTCAAAGGGGTTTTTTCCAACTAATTTCATCTCATGAGACTACTGATGCATCAAGGGATTATATTAGCAGGTCCCCAATCCATAAGGCTTACCTTAAATGGTCCCCAACCAATATCAGTAATGTCCCAATCATTCATTATAAACAATATTCCTTATCAAATATCCATATTGAATAAATTATATAAATTTATAAATATTTTCCCATATAATTAAATAATATTGAAACTATACACTGTATGAAAAATGGTATATAATTCAGGAAATATTAATATACAAGAAAATGATATGGATATTTAGGGGGAATTCAATGTCAAAAAATCATAGGAATTGAATATTTCATGGGGACTAAAAGTAATGAAGGAATTTAATTTCAATATTATCCATAGAATATTTATAAGGAATCCAATGTAAAATGATCATATAAAATTGAATATTTCAAGGGGACTAAAAGGAATCAAGGAATGGAATTTCAATACTATCTTTATAAAAATAAATCATAAAAAATCTAGATGAAGAATAATAATGGTATCAATACAACATATCCTAATTGGAGTAGAAATAAAGGGTTATTGTCTTTTATTAATAGAGAAACTATAAAAATATTTTTTTCAAACACTCCTGAGGAAAATATCCTTTTATTTTTAAAAAAACTTTTGAAAAAACTTTTTTTTGAAAATAAATTTTGAAAAAAAATCATTAAAAAGAAACATTTTATACATGAAACTGAATCTTCAATTAAATGACGATAGGTAAATTCATACATGATGTATGAGGTAAAATAAACATTCCTTTTGAATAGTAAAAATGTTAGAAAAATGACTTTTTCATAAAGATAAAGGGAGATTACATTGAAAGAATTTGTAAAAAACAAAAAGGGTAAAAAATAAATTCATTAGAATGGTTAAAAAAAATTTCAAAATATTTTTATAAAATAATTTGTTTATAACAAATCAAGTTCTTCGACTAAAGAGAGAATGGATTCAGGTTTTCTTATAAACATTTTGAGTACCAATGAGTGAAAAAATGGTACTAATTCTTTAAAAGCATCATTAATAACCATAGTATAGGAAAATTAAATTATTTATTGAATAAATTTCATATTATTTCCTCAAATTTAAATTAAATATCATTAAAATTATTCTTGAGAAAAATAATCTTTAAACATTCCAAAGTGTCTCATACCACTTTGAAACATTTTAAATTATAATCCTCATGAATAAGTAACATTAAATTAAAGATTAGAATAAAAGGAAGATAAAATGATTAATGATATAATATATCAAAAGATGTATTAGATACACCACAAAAAATAATTAAGTGGTGAATATGACATTTATTTAACAGGTATAAAAAGTGAGATGAAAATATCTTACCTTGTGTTTCCTTTTGGGTGAATATCCTTTAAACTCATGTATATGGGGTTTAAACTTATTAATAACTTATAACATAACCCTAATAATATTTATAATATCATATATAATCATATTTTAATCTCTTATTACCTATTTTTTAATAACCTTTCATTATTTTAACTATTTCTGGTGTTAATTTCCTAGTTTCTCAAGTAAGTTTTGACTTGTTATTTGTTATTCCTATTATTTAGATCATAGTTTAATCATATAACTAATTTATAAAATTACTTAAATTTCATATATATCCATTATCGATTTATTTATAAAAATATTTAATATTTGGAGATAATAAATGAAATGCACAGTTCATGGAGATGGTAGGTCGTGCGTACGCATGAATGCTACTTTAATTTCTTTATTGTATTAAAATAATGAAAACTATATGGTATATATGTATATGTATATTAAAATTATAGAATCATATCTATGTCCTATATTTTATTTAGGTTAATTAAAACCATCATTTATAAATTCCATGTTTGGTGTGAATGAATCACATCACTTTGAGGAGGTGGTAGTCCACACTTCCACAAATGATGTTATCGTATTCCCACAACATAGAAATCATAAAAGTTTGTTCTATGTAAAAATTAAAAAATAATAAATATATAATAAATATCATATATATCATGTATAAATATAGTTTCCATAATAATTTCCACCATGAGAGGTGGTAAAGGAAGAACGAACAATTATCTTTTCTTGAGGCGGAAGCTCTCCGTACAAATAAATGATAAGTTCATTACCCATTAAATGGAAGTGTGTGTAAGTGTAGGTTGAAAACATAATATAAAAAAATATAGTATATTTTTTATAATTTTTTATTATATAATCATGTAATTATAATTAATTAAGGGGTGGAGAATGAAAATAAAACTAAAGATCTTGACGGAAGATGTTACCTCTTCTTTGGGTAACTCCTTTTGGTTTCCACCAAAGGGATTCCTTGGTTTTCCTTTTTCCTAAGGATTGGCTTATAATATTATTTTAGGGATTTTTAGAACCTATCTGGGTAGATCTTTTTCTATCAAAAGTGTCTTGAGATGTGTGAGGAACTGGGAGGCTTGAGTACCTTTTTATAGTGAAGGAGAAATGGAACTCAAGTAATTTTGGAAAAAGGAATTCCACTTTCATTTTTACCATTTAAAGTGGCTCTAATAATGTAATAAATTAGATAATATGGAGGATATGGTATAAATATAGATATAAATTAGTTTTTGGACAAGTTTATAAGTCATTTTTTCTCTTAATATTAAGGTTCAGTTCTTTGTTAAGCTATTTTTTCTCTTAATCATTGTAATTAATTTTAGTCACATTCACTAATATTTTTATTCAAAAACAAATTTTACCATATTAGACTTTATAAATTATTATAATTAAAAATATGGAATTAATTTTTCAAATTTAAGAATCATAGAAGTGTCATATATTAATTTAAAATTAATCCTACAAATGGGATGGCAATGCAAGTTATTAAAGTAAAAACTTCCCAAAGTTTGCTAAGTTTTTATATCCAATTTCATAGTGAAATTGATTAAAATAACCAATATTGTATTATATTATACAAAAATATCTTAATAAAATTTTAAAACAATTTAAAATATAATTTAACCTTATAAATAAATTAGATTAAAAAGTAGTTTTGAATTAAAATTCAGTATTTTTCACTATTGATTAAAAATGAAACTTTATAGAAAAATACCAAAAATTAACCCTAACCTAATTTTTATGTTTCTATTTAAAATATTAAGTTAATTTATATATATATAATATTTATAAAAGTCCCAAAAAAATTATTTAAAATATGTTCTCCATTAAAAGGTGTTAAAACTGCCATATTAAAAATATAGGTTTTTATATGTAATATTGGGTTTGTTCTTATCTCATACCTATAAAATCTATTGGATAAATACCAAAAATATTTTATTAAATATATATTGTATATTAAAGTAATATCTCTCCTTAATTTTAATTAATTTTATTTATTGGGATAAAATAACTTTGTGAGCATAAAAATGGATTTTTATAAAAACATTCCCTTTATATTCAATTGGTTCTTATTTTCATTTCTAATTAATTTGTAACCAATGAAATAATTTAATATTTTTTTAAACCATATATTTTCATAAGTTAGTTAATACTATTCATAAGTTCTAATTTAATGTCTATTTTATATATTTTTATATTAAATAATAATATTTTAATAATATATTATTATTCTGTAAAACATGGTCTTGCATGTAACACAAGCCATCGAAGAAACACATTGTTGCATGTGACGTATGCTAAATCAGTGTCCCATGCATTTCAACATATAAAATATCTTTAATTTATCTAAAATAGTAAATATATTATATATTCTAGAGTTATTATATTCCTTTACATGCTTAGTGTCGCGTTCCATACACTTTATCAAATACAATATTCCTACATTATCTTTTCGAAGCATTACAAGAAATATATAAGAAAAATAATAGATGTGATGAAGGGATAACTCACCTTGAATCTATAAGGGAAACACTAATAAATATCCCCTCACTATGTGAGGATATAACATAAGAATATAGGATAGGATCTAGCCAAAATTACACTCCCTCATGCACATATCAACTTAAAATAAAAGGGGAGACCCAAAATTAATGGTTTCCCCTATTTTTAAAAACTATAATAGGGCATGTACAGATAGTAAATTATTCCACATGATTTTAGTGTTTAATATTAACTAATGGTGTAATTGATGTCTAACATTAAATACCTTCCTTACTTATAAAATTCAAGCCACCCCACCTACCCCATAATAAATTGATAACAAAAAGATGAGAGGAAAATACAATAAATTTTTCTAGGCCTTCCTTTCTTATATAATCTTTTTCTTATTATTTTTAGTAATACTCTCCCTATCCCATATTTCTTCTAAACCAAATTCTAACCCTTATATTTAAATTTCACAACATGTTATCAACAGTAATATTATGAAGTAAAAAAGATTTTTTTCATAATTAAACATTCTAATCACTCTAATTTTTTTTATAAGAATAAAATAATAAAATAATATATATGGTATTGTTTTTAAATTATATATATATATATAATTATTTATGAATCTCACATAGCCCTATAACAATAGTATTATTTTCTGGGATATACAAATCATACTTACCATATATCATTAATACTTATGAGAGAACAAAATAATGTGAATTTATTTAAAAATATTCAATCTCATCCTATTGGTTAAATAATAGAATTTTTTAATCAAATTATTCTATTGATGAAAATAATATCCGTACAATGTGAAACAAACGACTTGATAATCATAGTGGGTGTAGTGGAATATGTGGATAAAGCAATGCTTATTTCCAGGGGAATAATAGAAATAATTATCAAATTTAAATAAATATTGATTAAGAACTCCATGAAATTAAGATGATTCATATTATATATATGGTTTTAAGGGACACTGGTCCCAATTCTTTCCAAATCAAACAACGTTCTTATAAATCATATAAGTCATCACCTGATGTGAAAACATTAGAATATTTTTTTTGATACATCCCATAAAGGGATACAGAAGGATGTAAATTTCATGGAGACCCATGAACCTTAAAATTTTCATTTCATATACCATTAAGTGGGTTATTTCACTTATGACTTCAATAAGATATTATCTAGAAATATCTAAAAAAATAATATTTGTGTTTTTTTATATATTTTTTATTTTACATGTAATAAAATAAGTGTTTGTGAATATTATCTTATAATATTTAAATCTAATTAAATTTTTCTTAGTATTTTTATTAATGAATTTTTTTCTAATGAATCATTAAAATATATTATGAAACTAGAAATCACATGGATATATTTTCACACTAAATAGTGGAATGACACATAAAATCATTAAAAATAAATAAAAAAATTTCTAATATAAAATCAATAAAAAAAATATTGTTAATACTATACTGGGTCATGTTGATTTGATTGAAAGAACTAGTAAAGAATTTTTTTTACACAATCATACAATGTTCATTATAAAATATTTTTTATTTTTCCTACATTCTAAGAGATACTTAATAAGTTTCAAGTATATATATAATCATGAGTATGATTCCTGGTATGTAACTAAGGGGAATGATATATACATGTGTCTTACCATTACCATATTGGGTAAGTGTCGTTCATTATAAAAAAACTACCAAATCTATCATACAGTTTTGATTTAACTTATATAAATGGAATTTAAACTCATGCGGTGGTAAAAAATGAAACACAAAATGTGAATTTAGTACATAACCAATTAGATCATCCAAGTTCAGCTATGATATAATGAATAAAAAAATAATTATGGATATTCAATGAAGGGTCTTAAAATACTATACTTAGTAAAATTACTTATGAGGCTTATTCTCTTGGAAAATTGATTTTGAGACCATCACTAGTTAAAATTAAGGATGAGATTACTATTTTTATTAAAAGAATTAAATGGAATATATAAAATATAATTTATTCACTATATGGAAAATTTAAATATTTTATAGTATTAATTGATGATTCTAGTAAATGTTTATATATATTTTTACAATCAATTTGAAATATAGTATTTTCACTATTTATTACTCAAATAATTAAATTAGGAGCACAATTAACTAATTTTTCCATCAACAAAATAATAACTGATAATGTTTATAGATTTATATATAAATCATTTAATGATTATTCTATAGAAGTGTGAATTTTAATAGAGCATCCAATAACCCATCTTCATACTCAGAATGATTTAGTTTAATCATTAATATAATGAATCTATCTTATTGTGGAACTAATAATAACGAGAGAAAAAATTTAACTTCTGTATATGATCATGTGATATTATAATCATCAATTTTAATTCAAATCAAACAAATTATATATAATAATTATATATCATAATCACTATCCAATTAATTTTTTATTTGTATAAGATCCAAATATCTCCCATTTAATAATTTTTTGTTATATGGTACATTTAACAATTTATTCCACACAACATAAAAAAATGGGACATCAAATGATTTCAAGAATATATATTGGATTTAAATACTAGTTAATAAAAAAAATCTTGAACCCTAAACAGGTGATGTGTTTATTTCATATTTGTGTAATTTTTAACATTTCATAATCCCTTATCATAACATTATGAGATGGAGGTGAATTTTTTTTAATTTTAAATAATAATAAAATCCATTACCATATGAATTCATTTATATAAAGTGAAATAAAAAATAAAACTTTCCAACTATGAATGCAATGGATAAAATAAATAACAAAAACACTTAATAAAATAATAATTTTTCAGATATTTGAAAGATATTCTTGTTCTATGGAAGACCAACTGGTTCTAAGGATAACAAACTAAGAAAAGAAATGGAGTGTATATAATTCATAACACCTATATAGAGACTCGTGTTCTAGATGAAATGTGAAAATTAATTATTATCAAAGACACACATGCTGATATTTATAAGGATAATTCAAATAATATATTTTTTAGTATGAAGATGAGAAATTTTCCCAAGGACAAGAATCCTTTATTAGAAAAACAAAGTCACCCCAGTCTGAAGGAAGACATTTTATAACTATATCTCTAAAAAAGAGGCATCAATTATTTGGTGAGGGCATTGGAAAAAATAATATCACTAAATATCACCCCTTTTACACTATAGGGTTATTATAGAATATAAATAAAAAGAAAAATATTGATGAAATACTACTATTTTCAATGGTCAATGATATCAAAAATGGATATCTCAGACCAAAATTGGTTATTTAATAAAAAAATAACTTAAATGGAATAAATAGAAAGATTTATTGAAAACATTATTAAGGTCCCTTAATATGAAAATGTCATTTGAATCATTATTCCCACCCCAGAATCTATGAATTTTGATGATTATAAATGTTTTTTTTGAAAAAATTCATAAATTTGATATTGCGATATACAAATATCATCCCATTATACATGGTTTTTCTTAATGAAGTTTAATTTATTATGAGGAGACATATTATCTAGTTATGGATGTGATTTAATTTTATTATTTAGTTAGTCTTACAATATATGAAAATAATGAAATACATCTCATAAATTTTGTGATATCTTACTTATATGGGTTACTTGATAGCAACAGATAAGTGTGTGAGTCTATGTATGAAAATCCTAGAATGATTCAAAATGCCTAAATAATTAAAACTAAAAGTACCTATATTTAATTAAATAAAAAACATTGGTATGAATTAAATTAATTTGGATGTATATGGTTAAATCACATAAGAAAGTATTTATTATAAAAAGGATGTGTAAATGACTCTATATAACCATGTGTTTTCATTAAAAACCAATATCCATATATAAAATAATTTCTATGTATATTATCTAAATAAAATAATCAATCTTGAAGAAATCTATGAAGAAATGAAATGCTTAAATGGATAATCTTAAATGAAAGATGTTGAAGAAACCAAATATTTCCTTTATTTAAAATTGATCATATTTTAAGTCATGTATTTTTGTATCAGACAATTTATATTGAGAAAGTTCAATAACATTTTAATACAGATAAAGAAAATCCTTAAAATAAGAAAATGGTCATCAGAACTCTAAATGTATAAAAAGATTCATTTAGACCTTGTGAAGAAGATGAAAAGTGGGTTGGATCAGCCATACCATACCATACTAAAATAGGTCCCCTTATATATCTTTCTAATTATAATCGATCTAATAAAAAGTTTTATATGATTCTAATATCAATAATTATATAATATCATATATAAAGACATTAGAATATAATTTAACATATTTTCTATTATATTCATTGAACTATTGATTTGGAATTTTTCTATTTTAATAAATCATAGAAAAATATATTCGGTTTTATAGATGTAGGTTATTTATTATATCTACATAAGGTATGATCATAGAGTGTATATTTGTCTATGGTTTCTAAAAACTGCAATCTCTTAGTGATTGAAAATATAAGTACTAGTCACAGTATCCTCTAATCATGAAAATTTGATAGAACTACATGATGCATATAGAGGATAAATATGGTTACAATCTATAACCCAATACTTTTAAATGGCAAGTGAATTGACTATTAAAATAATTCCTATATTTTTCCTTGAAGATAATTTTTTATTCATTTCTTAGATAAAATTTGGCTACATAAATGAAACACATCCCACCAAAGTTATTCTACTTCCCTCAAGATTTGATTAAGAATGGATACATTAACAAGAAATATATTTAATCTAGAAATATTGTGGTATATTTATTCACAAATAAAATATCAATAATTTTTTTGGAAAACATGTACATGACATAGGGTTTTATACATTAAAAGATTGTAAAAACTTTCATTTTATTTTTTATGGTTAGTTTAATTAAGTTGTAATATTTTTCTTATTATCATTTTTATTTCACTAGTTTTTTCAAGAAATTTTGTTTAATGAGAAAACATAAAACACTTATGACTTAATACACTATAATATATAGTAGATATCAAAGGTAGATCTTTAATTGCTACCATTTAATTATTTGAATATATCCCCACTCCATATATCTTTGGTGCAATTTTTGGTTAGTCTCGGCCATAGGCTAAGACCGATAATTATTATTATATATATATATATATATATATTAAAATATGATATTTCCTTTATATAATATTTTTCATAAAAAAATTAACTATATATATATATAAATTTCTTTTAAAATTTTCATGATACATCCATTAAAAAAATACATTATAAAAATATATATTACATTATCTTTCATGAAAAGAAATGATTATAATAGAAAAATAATATATATTTTCTAAAAGCTGAATTATACATATATTAAAAATTATATTATAAAAAAAATTAATTACATTATTTGTGATGTAAAAAAATATTTACAATATAATAAAATATATTTTATAAAAACTAAATTATATAGTCATTAAGAAATAACATAATAAAAAATATTATTTGTGATGTAAAAAAAATCCTACAATATAAAAATAAAAAAAATATTGCATTATTCATCCATTAAAAAATTACATTATTTTTATTAACAGGTTTTTATTCCACTATAAAATAAAATCTTTAAATATATAAAAGATATAGATAAAATCACATAGGCCCAAAGTTACAAATCCCTTAGGCATCACCTCTATTCAAATTTTTACAATGAAATGGGGGAGTTACCAAAGAAGAGAATACCACAACACCCTCTAGAAAGTAATTACATAAGTTAAGTGAGTCCTCTAGTGCAATACCTTCCCTCTAATTATGTTAAATATGAAAATTATCTTTATGTATATTAGTTGTGAAATTAACTAGTAATGCCATGTCATGTTCTATAATAGAAATTTTCACACCTTATTGAGAACCTAAACATAATCCACACAATAGATCTAAGGCATCCACTTAAATATATTATCCTAAGCTAAAATATACTTTTAAATCAATAAAAATTGATCCAATTAAATTTCAAACTTTCCCACCACCTATTATCAATTCATTTCTACAATAGTTTTTTTATTAAGTTTAAAACCACTTAGTATAGGATGCCACTAAACTCAATTCCATTTTTCAAAGGAAGTTATAAAAAGGTAATATTCAAAGCATATATCATAAAAAAATTTAGGAAGTAAGGTACCCCTTATAACAAATAATAACTGCTAAATCCCTAAGAATTTGAAGCTATTTGAACCTCCCCTAAAATTATCAGTTCAACTATAAAATTCTTATAAACACCCTGAGACAGATCCAACCCTTGATTGATTTAATATTAACACATGAAAACCAATATTCCAAAAGAAGGACATAGATCAATCAATAAGTTTTCCCAATAATTTCTGAAAAAATGTCACCCAACCTATGCAAAGTAATGTAAAAATCTATTTTCATAGATGGAGAGACACAAAATTAGCACTTTTAAACAATTTTGATGCCCCTCCTTTTCAAATCTAGTCTAGTTGGGGTACCTTCCTTGGGAATATTCCACTAATGAAAACTATATATTTTTAGAATACTAATATACCACTAAGTGGAACCCTATATTTTTATTTCTAATTACATGAATAAATTGCTTAAAACCTTGAAAGATAAAGAACATAATAAGTCATGAGAAAAATAAATGCAATCCTCATGGTGATTTTATTTGTTGATCATTATTGTAATTAAATGGTTATTTCTATTTATTTACCACATAATTATTATTATCCTATATGTTCAAATATTCTTAATATATGCTTTAATTCTCATCTCTTATGTACATGTTTCCTATTTATGTCTGATATTATGTGGAACCTACTTTATCTTGAAATTTTTTGGTTATTTATTTTTCTTTATTAGTGGTATTTTTTAGGGATTTATTTGTGTCATAGATCTCTTTGATCTGGAAATGCACCACATGATTATTTTTTATTTTAATTTTTTGGCTTTTTCTCATGGATATAGGAAATACTTGTTTATGTTTCATTACCCATTGTTGTTTTCTGCGTGTCTTTTTCAATTAGTGTGTGTTTGGTTGCTCATATGTTTCCTTTGATCTCTTCTTTCCATGTATCATGCATCCTATATCCTTTTCTATTATACCTACAGCTTGTTTTTGAATTTATTATTATTCCCCACTCATTATTTTTTGTATTTGATGAATTTTATTCTTCGATATGGTGTGATATTTTTGATTGAGTTGAATAAACCCCTAGTTTCTTATGATAGATTTTGATATTTGAAGGTGAGGCTTGGTTTTGAGCCTTGTACTACTACCCTAAATTTTTGGTGTACTGATTCATTACAATATGAGTTATATGTTTCCAAACATACTATATTATAAATATTTATTTGTTATAAATATATTATTAAACCATAACAATATATCGCAAACTATATGTGATTTACTTATAGTCTTTTATCACCTTTTTATTAATAATTATTTGTTAAAACGATTTTTTTCTGGTGATAACTGGTTCATTTTTCATGTATGTTTTGCTTTGATAATTTCAATCTTTTTACTTTGATCATGGTTAAATCATCCCAAAAATTTTAACCATGATATAAATATCATTTATATTCATTATATATATATAGTAATCTATAAAAGTTATTGGTGGATTACATCATTCATGGAGATGGTAGGCCGTACATACACATGAATGATGTTACCATTTTTCTCAATAGATGGAATAAAAGGAAGGTAAATAATATATCACCTTTTAAAGAGTAATTATGATGAGTTATATAACACATATACTAATTAAATATATCCTTATTACCTTCCATGTAATGTGTTAGTGAAAAATGAGTCATATTGCTTCATGGGGTGGTAGTCAGTCGTACACAAGAGTAACATTATCGCATTCCCAAAGGAATGGAAAGTAAGAAGGTATATGTGATATGATAATTCTAGAGGTATAATTTTGTTGAAAATATCACATATATATATATATATATATATATATATATATATATTTGTGTGTGTAAAATACATCATTATATCCAACTGTGATAGGTGGCGACAGAAAACAAATTGCATCGGTTCGTTAGGAGGTAGTCCACCATACACATGATCGATGGTGTGATTTACTTAACCAGGATCCACACACAAGTTCCCCAAGATGAATCACCACATGACCTCAGGCATGTCTCCTCATGTCCCAAAGGCTACCGACTAGCAGTGGGGGTCTAATATTCGACATGGGGAGACTATACCCTCATTATCAAATCACCTCAACAGCAGAAATAAATATAAAATATAACCAAGATACTACAGTAATCAATAACCAATAAATAATAAATACCAATATCTCATGATAATTACAAAACATGGAAAAATTAACACAAACCAAATAAGTAAATATATAATGACATATGTGTGTCAAGTTTCAAATGAAAACCCAAAATAAATACACATTGACATCTAACAACAAGGTTTAAACATAATGTTTGGTTCCCTCGTTCATGTTTCATCCTGAATCCAAAATCAATCATCTAATATAGGGCTCTTTCCCTTATCCTATCCTGAAAACATGAAGTTTATTTGGGTACCAATCAGTTATCTTGAGTAAGGTGTGAGTACAACTCAGTAGACCACCAACAATTATGTCTAAAGTAATATTTAGTATATAATAGTGTATTTTGTTTCATAAAGAATAAATAAAAAATGAAAAGTAAACACGATTTGCATTTATTATTCTTTAATCAACCACATACACCCTCGGGTTCACGGTGACACCTGAACCAATCATAACTACTTCGGACAATAAAACAACCCAATATATTCATATTTAGATACTACATCTAAATAGATGATTATTTATTACATAAAATATAAAAATATTTCTATAATCATATGAGTTTAGTGTCTTTAGAAACATGGAAACATATAAAACTTGTTTATAAAACATCTACATTATATCATGCTTATTCCTTCATAACTATAACCCTTTCTCAAAAGTTATACTTAATATATTCCTTCATATACAAGGGAAAATAAAAATAATAAAGGGTGATCTTAGATGCTCATTAAGGGTAAACAAATGAGATATCAATCAAAACATAATCATAAAAACATGTACATAACATTTGAAAATTATACCCTGCATATCAAATATCACAATCATGAGTCACAAAATAAATCATAAAAGTTCATAGGAAAAAAATAATAAGAAATACTGATCCATGAGAGAATAATATTGGTATAATACATGAAATTAGGCATACACATAGCCATTTAAAATATTTTCTTTAGTATTCAAGGCTCTTTACCAAGTCTATCATAATGAAATGGGTTCACTTCTCAAACTATCATAGTATCCAAGTTTCACTCCAAATTCTATCATAGTGGTTTGGTTTTACCCATCAAACAATCATGGTAGAAAAGGTTCACTCCCAAGACTACCATAGTGGATTGCGTTCACTACCCAAACCACCATAGTAGCCAAGGTTCACTCCCAAGACTATCTTATTGGATTGGGTTCACTCACTAAACCATCGTAGTATACAAAGTCTTTTACTAAACTAGTTTGACTTCTTGTTCTTGTCTTGTCTATTTCATTAGATATAAATCATTTCCAAATTCATTGTATGAAGATATAGGTCCCACCCATAAAATAATGAAATGATACATATGTGTTCTAGAATAATGAAAATCATATCAGAACACATGAAAAGAAATTAGGTTTCATAAACATTTCATCATAACATAGCCCATGGAAAATAAATAGGTTTCATAAATATTATACTATCATAAACATAAACCAAACATCAATAGAATAAGAGTCTTATTATTGAATAATATCCCTAGTAAATAAGAAGTAACATCAAATAATTTTATCTTATATGTAAAATAATTTTGAATGATCGCTTGAAATAATTCTTGATTAAAATATCCTTTCTTTTTTGAAAACCTTATTTTTAAAATTACATGCAATTATAAAATAAAACATTTTGTTTAAAAATAAACTTGTATGATTATAAATGAATCTTCTAGGAATTAAAGCATCATGATAGCGGGAAAATCCCCTAATGGTGTATAATTTCAATAAAACATTCCTTCCTAATTTTGGTTATAAAATTCATAAAGAACCTCACTTATAAAATGGAAAAAGTAATCCATTGAAACCATTTTATAAAAATTAAAATATGAGTAAAATTGAATTTAAAAAATCATAAGTTAATAGGAAAAAAACTTGGATTTTTTTTAGAAAAACATGGTAAAGGAAGAAAGATAGAGTTTAAAGGGAAACATTAAAAATATATTTTTTAAAAGAAGTTCCTATATAAATATCATATCATTGAAGTGATAATTATTAAAATTAATTGATTATGTGTATTCTGTGTAAATACGCATAAAAATAGTCTAAATACAACATAATATAATAAAAATTCATCCCATATATAATTATCTCATGGCATAATCAATGAAGTAGAAGGTTAACCTAAAGAATGGAAATTGGGTTCATAATTCCCTTACAACTTTGTAATCAGTCGAATCATATCCCCATAAAAGTAATAATTATCAAATAAAACATTGAGTAACATTAAGCTAATGAAATTAATGATATTATATATCAATAGAAATATATACACTATATTAAATAAATAAGTCTTTAATAAGGAATGTATCTCATAAAATGAAAATTTAAATGAGAAACCATTACCTCATGCTTCCCTTTAGTTTTGTGTACTTTAACCTCCTCTTGAATATCACCTCTTTAAAAGATCCATTAAAGACCTTAGAATTTGTATTTTGGTGATACTAGTCACACTTGGATGTGGTTAGAGTGGGGGGGAGAGGTTTAATTAGATATTTGAGGAGCTTTAAGGCTTGTGAGGAGAAATGTGGTGGTGAGGTTGGTATTTATACTTGAGGATGGGTGGTTTTAAGTGATTAAAAAACGATTATTTTATATTTAAAGACATCGAAATTGAGGTGGAAATAATTTACACTAATTTTTATGATAATTAATGTTTTAAAGTATTTTTAGGGTCAGTAAATTCCTTAAACACCCATTAAATACTGTTTTTTTAGGTATTTTAAGTCTTTACCTTTTAACTTTAACATCTTTCATTATTTTACCTATACCACAGTAAATATTTCTGTTTACCATGGAAACTTTTTTATTCCCAAAAATGAAAATGACCTTAATAACTAATTTGGAAATTATTATTAAAAATATGGAATCTATTATAGCAAAATAAATTAACATAATTTGTAAAATTATATTTAAAATTAATCCCACAGATGCAATAGGAAACATGTTTTTAAAGTGAAAAAGTTCAAATATTATAATTATTTTTATATCCAATTTCAATGTGAAATTTATTTAAATGACATAAATTGATTTTATTTATTTATATTTTAACTAATTATACTTTAAATACAGTTTAAAATATAAAGTAACTATATAAATAAATTAGATGAAAAAACTATTTTCAATTAAAATTTAGTATTTTTCACTATTTGTCAAAAAATGAAAGTTCTCCGAACATACCAAAAATTCAACCTAAGATAACTTTAATATTATTATTTCAAAAAATAATTTATTTTTTAAAATAAAATTAATAAAAGTGTCAAAATTTATTTTTAAAATAGGTGTACCATTAAAAGGTGGAAAAATTTCCTTATAGAAAAATATAGTTTTTATACTAAAAATTGGATTTATTATTATATTAAGACTATAAAACTTATTGGAAACCCGTTTTATTGAATATATAACATATAATTTTCATTAATATCTCTTAATAATAATAATTAAATTAATTTATTAAGATAAAATGAAATTGTGGTCATAAAATTAGTTTTCTATAAAAAATGTCTTTTATGTTCAATTGATTTTTAATTAATTGGTAACCAATGAATTAATTTTATAAAAATTGGTAATATATATTTTCATAATTTATTTAAAATCATTAATTAATACCAATTTAATGTCTTGGTTATAATTTTTGTGTTTAATTTCTGTGTTTTTTTCAAAGAAGGCTATTAAACAGATCAGATTTATTTTACAAAAAGATAGTGTAAAATCTTGTGGTGTTACAACCCTTTTTGGGGTGTTAACCATACAAATTCATGTGATTTAATTATTAATTTTAATCCAATTTCATTTGGTACCTTGGAGTTTCAGTAAATGTATTGTTATCTCAGGCACTTGGAACATCAGTCTAATGCAAATATCTCTAGGGCCTAGAGCATCAATCTGGAACCCATGGGTTTTTAGAGAATCAATCCTTGACCAAAAACTAATTGTTTACATACATTCATTTGGGTCCTATGTGGTTGATAAAAGAATAATAAATGTGAATTCCGTTTAATTTTTTCATTTTTTTCATTCTTTATGCAACTGTATACACTATTATAGACTAGATATTTCTTTAGACATCATTGGTGGAGGCCTAAAAAGTTGTAATCACATCCTAATTGGGATTAATAATTCTTAATCAAATAGAAATCATGTTTTTAGGATATTATAATAGCAATATCCCTATATTAGACAACTGAGTTGGGATTCGGGATGGAGCATCGATGAGGGAACCAGACATGATATTGGGACCCTCTTGGGAGATTTCAATGTGTCTATTTTGGGTTTTCATTTGACACATGACAAATACATGGAATTACATATTTAATTATTTGTTTTATTATAATTTTCCATGTTTTTTTATTATTAAGATATGTTGGTCTTCATTATTTATTGGTTATTGTTTATTATAGCATCTCAGTTTTATTTGCTATTGATTTCTGCTATTGAGCTGATTTGATAAAGAGGTATAGTATTACCATGTTACATATTAGAATCTAAATACCATTTGGAATCCTTTTCAAATGGTTAGGCACTCCTAATTTCTTGTGGGGAACCAGCTTGGGGCACCGCTATGTGGTACCCAGGTCGGGGCGTTATAGACAGTTTTATTTCTCATTTTATGGAAGAGGAGATTAATATAGGTTATGAACTTAACATAATATAATCTCAGTATATGTAATATATTGAGGTTATTATATAATAATGGTTTCATAGGATTTTAAGGAGTTGGAAGAAGAAACAAACTAAAAACACTTGTCTAAGAATGTTACCTCTTCTTCAAACAACTTCTTTAGTGTTGCACCAAAATCCTTTCAAGGTTGTACTTATGATAAAAAAAAGGAATCTAGTATGTTTGGATGGATGTAAGGAATATATTTTGGGTAGGTATTGGCCGAAAAAAATGCATTTGGGAGTGTGAAGATTATAGGAGAGTGGGTTTTCTTTTATTAGCGGGGAGAGAAGATGCTTGGAATTTTTGAAAATAAAATGTGATACCCATGTTTTTTACTTAACACAAGGCTCAAAAATAGGTAATTATAAAACCATGTAAGTTAAAGGGTCTAAATAGGGCCCAAAAAAATATTTTGGATAGGTTTTGGGTCATTTTTTATTCTTATATTTTTAGATTAACCCTCGGTAAACCCATTTTAACCCTAACCATGATAAATAATTCGTACTATTTTTACTATTCATTATGAAAAAAATTAAGTTCAAATTATTAAATAATATAAATTATTATGATTACAAATATTGAATAAATTTTTACAAGTTTAATTTATATGATATTCATAATTCATATTAAAATTATACCTGAAGATGCGATGAAAAATTAGTTTCCAAAGAAAAAATGTTCAAACATTTAAAAAAATATATTAAATTTCAATAAAAATTTATTAAAATGACCTAAATTGAATTAATTATAATATAATTTAACTAATTTTAATTTTAAAACAATTTTAGATAAAAATGGAACTTTTAAATTCTTTAAATGAAAAGGCATATTTCAATAAAAATCAATATTTTTCTCCAGTCATCAAAAAATTAATTTTTTCAGAAAATTATCGAAATATAACTTTAAGTTAATTTTGAAATGATTATTTGAAAAATTAATTTTATTTTTTCAAATAAATTTTATTAAAATGGTAAAAAATAATTTTAAAATATGTGTGTAAATTACTACAAAACCATATTTTTGAAGAATACATTTTTTCCAAAAACATTTCTTTTTTCCTTTAACTGATTTTTATTTTATTTATAATAAATAGATAAACATTGAAATTATTTTATACATGTGTAAACCATATATCACTAATTTAACATCTATTTTATATTGGTATATTATATTACGATTCATTTATACTTAGGGTTTCATGTCCCGCAAGCTATCGAAAAGATTAGATTTAATTAAAAGTAAATATATTGAAAAGAATCAAGGTGTTACATTAAATTATAATATTGGTGTTTTTTGTCAAATATTATTTCAAACATTATTTTCCTATTTTAAAATATTTGGTTATTATAATATCCTTTAAAGATAAAGGCAGTGATATAATGGCCAACACCAATAAATACAGCTGAGGTGCATAGTTCCCTTGGATTTGGATGTTATTATTGTTGATTTGTTCAAAAACATTCTCTATTATCTAACACATTAATCGATTTGGAACATAAATGGGTTAAGTTCATATGGAAAGAATAATTTAAGGATGGTTTTGAATAATTAAAGAAGATATTGTTCAATGCACCAGTATTGACTTTACTATCGATATGGGATGGATTATTGATATATAGTGATGCATCAAAGAAAGGACTTGTATATGTTCTTATACAAAAATGGTAGAGTTGTTTCCTATTCCTAAAGTTTGTAAAGGATTAATGAAAATAATTATACAACCCATGATCCTAAGTTAGAATCCATAATCCTTTTATTTAATATATATAGGAATTACGTTTATGGTAAATGATGTGAAATATATAAAGATCAAAAAAGTTTTAAATATATATTCTCAAAAAAAGTACTCAATATAAGGAAAAAGTGATTACTATAACTACTCAAGGATTATTATTTCTCAATACACAAACTCCATGTAAAGGAAAATAACATTGATGATGCATTAAGTAGGAAATATCATGGATTTTTAACTAAAATGAGGATTTTCAAAGATTTTATATTAATGGATTTAGTAAAGTTGGATATGGCAATCACTAAGGAAGGAGAATTTTCACATCTCTTCCAAATTATTCCAAAACCATCCTTATTGAAGAAAATAAAATTTTAACAACATTATTATAAGAATATTAAAAATAAATTCATGTTTTTTAATGATGGTAAGTTAGTATATTTCATCTATGAAGAGGGTATTTTGAAATTTGGAAAGAGGTTATGTTTTCCATCCATGCCTGGTCTAAAAATATAATTATTATATGAATCTCACAACTCAAATTTACTTATACAACCTTATAGAACACAAATGTATCAGGATTTGGAAAAAATATTTGGTGGGATAATGTGAAATATGAAATTACATATAATTTATCATGATATCTGATTGGTTAATAGGTAAAGGCTGAGATATAAGATCCTAAAGGACTTTGTTGCTGGATTTCAAAAGACTAATAGAAAGAATTATTTCACACAAGTTATTGTTTATTTATTTATCATGTCCTAAAATTTAATCACTATAAGGTAAGATCTACCACTTGATTTCCTCATGCAGATCTATATTAATAAAGTTCTGAAACTTTATAGTGAATCTATTTTGATTGTATCGGATTGTGATATGTGGTTTACATCAAAATTTTGGAATATTCTACAAAAGACTCTTAACACCAAGTTACCTTTGAGCACCGTATATCATCCTATAACTTATGTTCAATATAAAAGGACAATTTAGACATTAGAATATATGTTGAGTTTGTGCGTGATTGACTTTCAAGGTATGTGGGATCAGTATTTACCTTTGTCTTAATTTTCATGTAATAATAGATTCCATTCAATAATTCAAATGGCACAATATGAGGAAGTTCATGAAAATAAGTCTCGTACATTAAATTTTTGGGAAAGATTTAGAAAAATAAATATTGTAGGCCCATATCTTATTGAGGAGACAATGGTGAAGGTGAAGACTATTTAAAATCATATTAAGGTATCTCAAAGTAGGGAAAAATTATATCAATAGTTAAAGGAAGGATTCATAATCTCAAGTGGGATATTATGTTTTCTTTAAGGTATCTCAATGGAAAGGTGTTATATGATTAGTCAAGAATTGGAAACTATGTTCTAGACACATTAGGCCTTTTGAAATTCTATAAATAATTGGATTTGTGGATTACCATTTGGAAATACCACCACCATCTATAAAGTTCATGATATATTATTTATATCTTTATTGAGGAAGTACATGATAGACACAATGCATGTACTCACCTAGAAAGAAGTAGAATCGTAAAATGATATATATTATTATAAAGAGAATATTCAAATTCTTGAAACAAGATAAAAAGTGTTATTTGTAATACCCTAACCCATATTTTCCTAAGAAGTGTTGTGTGGAGAAACTGCAATACCTCATGTGTGCTTCCCCATATGCAAGAGGATGTTGGCTAGCGGTGAGGGTATGAACGTCATCAGTGGTGACACTATACCCTTGGTAACATAACTGTAACCCATAAGAATAAATAAATATAACAACTATAATATCAAGTGGAAGACAATGTAACATGATTTAATTACAAATGAAACACATTTCATATATATAAATAAATAGGATTCCAATGTGGTAAGCCAAACCAGAATATGAAAGTGATAAGCATATAAATAGTAAACACTATAAAATATTATCAAGTATTTCCCACCACTATTACTAGCTCCACACTCCACGGATTAGTTATCCTTTATGGTCCCTTTTCCCATAACTAGATCCTGAATCATTAATTATAAACATGCATCGAAATTCCTATATATATTGTGAGTAATAAAACCTGGTTGGACGCCACAAATGTGTCATTAACATGTGTGAATAGGTATAACATATGCATTCCAAGATAACAATAAATTCAGAATAAATCATAAAAAATAACATTTTGATCGTTCATGTGATTACCAATCCACCAAAATCATTGGTTATAGCAACCTTAGTTCTATGAAGGTAGGATAATCAAAAAGGATGTGAGAAGAAATCAAGAGGTATCCCCAAGGTTGTTGAAAATGTCTCTCAAAAGCCTCAATGATCGAGTCAGATCAGTCTACAAGGTTGTCTCATCCCAAATCCATTACGGGTCATGCCAAAATGTCATCATATCCTAATACTACCTTGGGTTAGTTCACTAGTTAATTCTATCCCAACATTATGTCTTGGGTCGGTCCATAAGTCCATCATGCCCTAGCAGTCGCTACCTCAAGTAAGGCCTCAGGATTGTCATCCCCCAACCCTATGCCTGATTCCCTCTTTATTATCATTGCATTTCATGCACACTCCCCCTATAAGGTATAACCATATCACAATGTTCCACCTATTCTGAGTACCAAATAAATACCTTCAAATTCATGGTACTACATAAAAGAGATTAGAGAATAAAAGTCATAACATATCATGTCTATAGTGACCCCAACTTTCCATCCATAAATATTACATCTTATATGAATAATTTTCATTACATATTAATATGATTCATATTAATTTCCTAGGGGTTTAACCTAGTGGTTATGCCTTTTAGGGGTCTCGTGGGAGGTCTTGGGTTTAAGTCTCCCCGAGTACTTATAGGTGCCATGGATTTTATTTTTTCTTAGTATACCCCTTCCTAAACTATGTTAATATTAATTACATATTAATATGACCCATATCATAACTTTAAAAGTTTATTGTATTTCAATACTTGGATATATAAAAAAATGGTACAAAAAATATCTATATCATTTCTCATTTAGTTCTTTAGAACAAGCACCCTTCTTAGACATATCATACTTGAAAATTTTCTTCATAACTTAGGGAAGGGAAACATAAGAAAGGGTGATCTCAAATTCCCATTAAAATTAAACATAATAGATATTAATAAATGATCACAATATGGGAATATGGTTATTATAACATGAGCTCAATAATATAAAATCATACCCATAAATTCAAATAACATAATCATGAAACATGAACTAAAGTTTTGTCAATCAAAATACATAAGACATAAGAGTATGAAAACAATAATAATCATACATGATATATAAGAACATATAATATTCATAATAAATAAGTTTTAGGCATGAAAAAAAGCATATAAAATTATTTACTTTGTCAAGGATCACTACTAAGACTATCATAGTTGATTGGGTTCACTCGCCATTCCATTATTTCCTTAGTTAATGTACACACCCAAGACTATCTTATTATACAAATTACCTTACTAAATAGGGTTCAATACCATTCCAATCCTTATTATCTCATGAGATATCCATATTTTCCTAGTGAACTTTAAGTCTATATAATTACAGGACTACCCATCACTAAATGAAAACCATACATATGTGTTCCACAAGATCATAAAACATTCATCATATCATCTAATCATAACACATAGAAAGGATATAGGTTTCATAAACAATTCATAATCATAATAATAAATCCTCTAGAGAAATAATAAAGTTGGTAAGATTTCATTATGTCCCTATTAAATCATAAAAACATCGAAGGATGTTGTTATAGATAAAATACTTTTAAAAGATCACAAAGACATTTCTTGAGAAAAATACTCTTTTAATTTCAAATCAATTATTTAGAATCTCAATGTTTCAAAAATATTAAGTAAGAAATATTCTTTAAAATTAACAAATGAAACTTATTAATAAATATTTAAATAAATGAGTGTTCATTTTGGTGGGGGAAATCATTCATAGAGTGTATGTAAAAATAAAAAAAACATTCACATTTTCGGTAAAAAGTTAAAAATACCATGTTTGGAAAACAATAAGAAGGTTCATTTTAAACCTTGTTATATAAAGTAAAATTAATTTAAAAATTAATTTAAATAATCTTTAAATAATGGAAAAAATATTATTGAAAAAAATTTAAATAAAAATATGGATACAGATGAAAAGATTCCCGACTGAAGGGATAAACAAGGTATATTTTCTTTTAAAACATTCTTTTGGTCTCTTGAGTACTTATAGAGATTAAAATCAAAGGAAAAATGAAATAAAAAAATAGAGGATAACTATGTGGGTAAAATATGGTATAGATATATTATAAAATTTCATCATTGGAAAATTTAATCATAAATAATCTAGGTAAGAATGAGATTATAATATAAAACTCTAACCTCGAGTTTGTCTAGCATCGTAAGCACTCTAACATCTTATATAATAAATTTAAATTTTATTAAAATTATATAAAAAATTAATCATACCTATAATATCATTAATGTTTTACTTATAATTTCTTATCACCTATTCATTAACAATCTTTCATTATCATCATCATTTTGGGTGTTAACTGCTTCATTTTTCATGTATGTTTTATTTTTATGGTTATAGTCCATAAACTTAAATAAATATTAATTATTATAAATAATTTTACTCATGATAAAAATATCATATATATTCAATATATTCATAATTTTAACCATTCATATAAAACAGTGATGCAAAAATGAATTACATCACTACGCGAATATGGTAGTATGTACTTACGCATGAGTGATGTTTCGATTTTTCAATTGATGAAAAGAATTAAAGGTAAATATTAATTCACCTTTATAGAACCATTATTGTATTATAAATATCATATATATATATATAATATTATATAATAACTAAATATCAAATATGGGTATGATAAATGAATCATATCGCTATAGGGAGGTGGTATACTACATGTACACACGAGTGATAATTTTATCTCTAATTTGATAGAGAAGAGGTGGTAAATGGTTTTTTAATAACCATAATAACATATATTAATATTTATTATTAAATATTAATCATGTTTTTATGGATACAAAAAGTTTATAGGAAGTAGAAGAAGAAATAAAATTAGAAGATCATTGTTTTGATCTATACCTCTTCTTTGAGAGACCTCCTTTGTATTAATACTTTATCCTTGAAGGATTAGTCTTGGGAGATTAAAATAACATATAGTATAAAGGTAAGGAATCTAGGAAAATTTTTATTAGGTATTTTCTGAACAAGAAAGATTAAAATGTGTGAATAATGGAGGAGAATATGTGATATTTTATAAGTGAGGGGAGGGAAAGATAAGGAATTTCTTAAAATATTTCAATGATATAAGGTCACTTTCTTGGTAAAGTGGCTAAAAATTGATATTTATTTAAATATAGGGTAATATAAGGTATAAATATTCCTAAATAATAAGAATTATATAGGTTTGGGTTGCAATTTGTTCCCCGGTAAACTCCTTTTAACCTTAACCGTGGTAAAAAAATTATTATTCTTACTATTAACTATGACCAAAAATTAATTTGAACCTATTAGATTTTATTAATTATAATTATTCCAAATATTGAATTAAATTTAAATAAGTTTCATAATTTTAATTTTAAATAATTACACAACCCGCATTGAAAACCTGTTTTAGAATAATGAATCATAAACCATAAAACATAATCTACTTATAATCTTTTCCTTGTAAAAAACATCAAATGAATGTTAAAATATATTATTGAATATATAATATATAAATTTCATTAAAATAATTAATAAATAGTGATTAATTTAATTTATTAAGATAAAAACACATTTCATGCATAAAACTAGTTTTTAGAGAAAATTATTTTTAGCCCAAAAATAAATTTTTATCAAAAGTAAGAATGATGATAATTATTATGTAATTACTTAGATTATTTGTAATTATTATATTATTATATTACTTTAATATAAAATTTCATATATAATGGATCTTTCATTTGAGAATAAATGATGGATTTTATAAAAATTGGTATTTTTATTTTTCACTGAAAAAGAAATATTTTAGGAAAATCCTAAAAATTCACCTTAAGATAATATTGAAATTATAATTTCATAAGTAATATTCATTTCCTCGTATAAAATTTCTAAAAAAGGTAGAAATTAATTATAATTTTCAAATGGAAAATTGTGATAAAAACCATTTTTGAATAAAATATATTTTTGAAGTGTAAAATCAATGTACTAAAAATTGAGTACTTATTTATTATAAATTAATCAATAAATTTGTTACATTAAAACCTTTATATATATATTTTTTAAATGGTTATTTCCATTCATAATTACCAATTTAATAGCTAGTTTATAATGGTTTACTATATGGTGGTTCATATAAAATCAGGTTTGCATGTAAGGAAAGCTATCGAATAATTCATGTTGTATACATATAAAATCTTAGGATATTACCTTCTACCCCCCCCTTTAAAATTAATTTCACAATATAAATTCATTCATGGTATAAACAAATGAAGAAATATTTTCCTCATTAAATTCTCAAGTTCTCATATATCTTTCTTAAATTTTTGACTCCACCAAAGAACTTTAACATATCGATTAGTCTTATTCTATAGTAGATTATCTCTATGACTGAAGATTTATACAAGTTTTTCTTCATAGAAAACATCATGATCCAGTGGTATAACCTCTAGGTTCATTACATGTGAAGGATTAGGTATATAAATCCTTATGAGAGATACATGGAACACATCGTGAACTTAAGATAGGTTTGGTGGGATTACTAAGTGATAAGTTACAGTCCCTACTCAATCCAGAATCTTGAAGGGACTAATATACCTAGGGATCAACTTTACCTTATTTCCAAATATCATAACCTTATTCCATATAGATGTTCATTGGACAAACTTATCACCAACATTGAATTTCATATCTCACCAATTATTATCAATATAACTCTTTTTTCGACTTTGAATGGCCTGGATATACTGGTTAATGGCTTTAACCTTCTATTACATTTCATCAGCTAGCATAGGTACCAATAGAATTCATTTTCTAACTTCATCACAGTATATCACAGTTCTAAACTTATTTAAATATAAGTAATCATGATGATACATCTTAATGATTGATTGAATGATATTGTTTTAATAAAACTATACGAGAGGAATTTGTTGATCCGAAACACCTTTTAAATCAAGGGAACATGATCTCAATATGTCCTCTTAGTTTTGAATGGTCCTCTCAGACTGACTATGTATTTGAGGATGATAAGAAGTAATAAAACCAAATGTTGTATTTATATCTTCTGAAGACTTCTCCAAAACAAATAGGTTAACCATATATCCCTTTCATATATAATATAATGTGGTTCCCCCAGTGTAACACCCTGAGTTTTATGATATATTTCTTTTCAAATAAATTTCAATTTCTTAAATAGCCTATAATACAACAAAACCAAGTCTAAAAGAATCATAATATAGTGTATTGTTATGACCTATTCATTAATTTGGATGATTTAATAGAAATAACCATATTTCAAAAATTATATATAAATGTTTTATATATTTGAAATATATTGATAAATAAGTACTCAATTTTTATTAAAGTCTTTATATGGTTGAAAAATATAGTTTTCCCCAAAAATAGTTTTTATTTTGTTTGTGAACAAAAATATAATTAATTTTTTCTAATTATATAAAATTTACTTGAAAATGAACTTAATTTTTGATATCATCATTTCAAAATTATCTTAGAGTGAAATTTTTATAATTTTCTAAAAATATTGATTTTTCTATGAATAGTGAAAAATAATGATTTTTATTGAAATTTGTATTATAGTTTAAAGCATTTATAAAGTTTAATTATGGTTTTAAATTGATATAAAAATAATAATTAAGTTAAATTATTAAAAATACAATTAAGTTCATTTTAATCAATTTTATGATGGATTTTGGTATTAAAAAATTTTACTAATGAATTTTTTTTGGGGAAACTAGTTTTCATCACATATTTCATGTTTAATTTAAAATTAATTTATAGAATTTATATGAGTTTAATTTGATGAATGTATTACATATTTTTAATAATAATAATTAATATTTTTTTAAAAAAATCAACTTAATATCTTTTCATAATGAATAGTAAAAATAGTAAAAAATTGTCGATGTGATTAATGTTAAAACAAGTTTACTTTGAGTTAGACCAACAGATAAGGGTAATTTTTTAAATTAAACATGTATAAATCCTATTTTATATCCATATATATACATAATACTATACCATATTCGAATATATATCCTTTTTAAGCATTTTTTTGAGTATGAAATTATTATCTTTTATTCTTTTAAGAAATTAAAAGTTTGTCCTCTCCCAAAATTATAAAAGGGAACCCATCCTTTCTCTTATTTACAAAACTTTGAGCCATATATCTTTACCAAAACCTATACAATTCTATTCCAATATTCCCTATACACTAATTATAGTTAATTTTCTTCATAAAATACCATTCTAAGGGTCCTTGTGAATGGATGTAAAGAAGGCCTACTAAAGAATAGGTAATCATCTTACCCGGCCACTTTCAATTTATTTCTTCTTATACCTTATATAAATATATGTTATTAATCCTAAAATAGTAAATTCATTATCCTAAATATACTAAATTTTCATTATGATAATGTAACCACCTTTATTAACCATATTTTCCACTAAATGAGAACTGAGAGTATCGCTCGTGCGTACATGTGGACTACCGCCACCACATAGTGATTCAATTAATTTTCCAACACCATATTTCATATATGGTTATTATGATGGGTTTAATGATTATATATGATATTTTTTATATAATTATTCTTCTGTAATTATAA
This sequence comes from Viscum album, assembly GCA_963277665.1. Lineage (NCBI taxonomy): Eukaryota > Viridiplantae > Streptophyta > Magnoliopsida > Santalales > Viscaceae > Viscum > Viscum album. The sequence goes on along the minus strand of OY728121.1, from coordinate 1,506,364,885 downwards.
TATCATACCTTCCTTCTTACTATCTAATCCGTTGTAAAATGATAACATCACTCATACGTATGTATGGACTACCACCTCCATGAAGTGATGTGATTTGTTTTTCATTTATGATTTACATGGATGGTAATAAAGGTTTATTTAATGAATTTTTAGGATATATATGATATGGAAATTATTTTTTAAAGTTTTATTATTATTTAACTTTCTTTTTTTCCATCCGTCAAAATATGAATCAGCTTTCATGCTTATGTATGTCCTATCATATCCATGAATGGTGTAATTAATTTTTCCATATATAAATTTTATGGATGAATCAATATATATATATATAATTAATATATATGATATTTATACTATGATTAACATTATGTATATTGCGGAACCATGATCAATGTATGAGGATCGAAACTTTCGATCTTAATCTCTCATGATAAAATGAAATAGTTAACAACTAGAAACAATGATTTTAATAAGGAATTATTAATAAATGAGTGTTGAAATAATATAAATGGATCATATATTATATTAAAATAATTTAAATTATTATTTTATATAGTTATAATAAATTTGAATTTGTTTTACATGAGGTTAGGGTTCCTTAGAAGAAAGTTGAACTTGAGGTAAGGGATTTATATTATAATCTTAATTTTTATCAGGATTGTTTATGATTAAGTTTATGATAATAAATTTTATGAAATATCTCACAAGAATATTATTAATTTTCTTTTTCTCTAGTTATTTCTATATATTACATTTTTTCCTTTCATTTTCCTCTCTTTAAGTAATCTAGAGACAGAAATAATATTTTAAAAAAATTACTTTATTTCCTTCTTTAGTCAAAAATCATTTTTATTCCATGTCCATGTTCTCTAAAAATGTTTATACTATTACCCTATGATTTTTTAAAGTAATATTTATCCATGATTTAATTTTTACAAAATAATTTGAAATTAATATTCCTTTTGTTTTCGGAACAAGTTTCTTCTGAATATTTATCAAAAATGTGAATCTTTGTTTATATGTACATGAAATAATAGAATTTCTTATTTTTAGGGAAACTTGATGATTTTAAGATTAAATTAAAATTTTACATGTTTTATTTAAAATAAAACATTTTCCATACTATTTTGTGAATGTTTATATTTTAAATAAGTGATTCCAAAATGAAAAGAGTATTTTCCTAAATAAATATTCAAAGTGATCTTTTGAAGGAATTTTCATTTATGATAACATCCTTTGATGTTACTTATTATTTAATATGGATATAATCTAAGTATACCATACTTATTCTTTCTATAGATGTATTGTGATTATAATGAAGAGATTTTTATGAAACGCTTTATTTTCTATGGGTTATACTATGATGAATTTTTGAAATGATTATGAAACCCATTTATTTTTTCACAGGTTATGATATATGATGAATGTTTTATGATATTATGGAACACATATGAATGTATTATGACTATGTAATGGGTACTCCTAGAATTATATATCTCTCCAATGAATTGGGTAAACAAGGATATATCATGAGATAATAAGGACTGTATAAGAACCAGTGTTTTGGATCGGGTGGTTTTTACAAGGGTTTTTGAATTTTTAGAAATTATTGGATAGTATGAATTTAAAACAAATATTATTAATGAAGTTATGAAGGTTTGGAACCTTTAAAGTGATTTTATTGGTCTTGGATGGAGACTTTATGAGTTTCCCAGGGTGCTCGAGAAGTTTTGGGAGCATCGGATCAGGAAAAATTAGGTTTTTAAGGACCTGTATTGGGCGCATGGTTTGTCTGAAACCCTGAAACCCATTACAGGTAACCATGTTTCCTTATTTAATATGGTATAGGTGTTTTTTATGGTATGTTCATGGTTTCCCAAACTTTTAACCAATCCCATGCGAGGATAGTTTCTTAAACAAAGGGTGTCACATAGTTGGTGCATGGTTTATCAAACCATGCAATTCAAACCATGTGGACTGATCTATTTAATGAATAAAATTAATTCAAAACAAAATAAAATGAAAAAAAAAACTTAAACATTCTCTCCCTCATCCCTCTCTCTCCAAAACCATGTGACGCACCCCAAGGGGGTTCCCCCTTTCTCGCACTCAACTCCTCCTCCTGGATCCCTCTCTATTATCCATTTTGATGTGTTTTCTTCACAATTCTTCCACAGATATTCAAGGTATGGATCTATGTTACCTTATCCACCTTTTCTCAGCCAGTTATTGGCCATCCTATCACCCTATCTAGCTCGACTAAAACCCTATGGTTTTGGGTTAATGTTTTTTCAGTTTTCTCTTGATCTAAGGTGGTGTGAAGGGTCTCTCAGGACCCCTTCTTCCGTGTTCCAACAACCTCCACAAAAGGTGAAGTGGTTCGGGTTGTCTCAGTTCACTACCAACAATTTGAGTTAAGGGTTTCCTCTATTATCATTTTTTTCTTAGTTTATATTTGGGTAATTAGAAGTTTTTTTATTCGTGTTATTTTATTTTTGGTGTGTTAGTCCATACCGTATTAATTTTGAGACCCTAGTGTTGTTGTAACTTGTTGGATCATCCTTGAGGTGAATTCGAGTCTCCAGAGTCTTAGGAGACTCCCCTGTGTGTGCATAGGTGTGTGTGTGTGTGTGTGTCTTTTTGTGTTCAAGTTCTCCCATTATATGTATATTTATCCATGGTAGTGAATACACATGTATGGGGCTAGATGTGACTATGTATATATATGAAAATCCATGCATAGGTGAGTGGAGAAATGTATATGCATATAATTATATATGTTAGGATCCCCTTGCACATGTTTATGGCCATGTTGGTGTGTGAATAGGGGCTAGGTGTCCTTTCATGTATGTGAAGGTGTGTATTCTTAGCGGGGGAGCAACACTTTTTAGTTAGAAAGTACCAAGAGCTGAAGTGGATGGCTTGGTTCCACCTTGAGGTAGGGTACTTAACCTGTCCCTTTTATTTAAAATTGTAGTAGTAGTATTATTTACTACCTTTGATAAATTGGATTTAAATTTTGTAATGAACTAATTATGTGGAATAAATCATTTTTTAAGAACAAAATCATGTTTTTATTATAAAACCCCTCAATCGAGGTGTGTTTCCTTTAAGCTAAAAACATCGTAAGTATATTTTCATGTTTCCTTTACTTGACATTATGTGGTTTTTCTATTCTTTCCTAATTAGAGAAAGTTGTTTAAATTAAAGTATTATGGGTTTATTATCTAAGAGATTTCCTACCTCGTTTTCATGATGACACATGTGGGTTAAGTAGTTATAATGAGCTATAATGTGATTAAATTTGTGGGAAAGCCTATGTATTATACTTGAGGTAAATTGATTAATTGAGTGGGAATACTCAATAGGTTGGCTTGGATTGTTTAAAGGGTTAGTTAAACAACGATGGTTAATGAGGGGGTATACACATTGCATTCCTTGAATGGTAAGTGGATAAAAAAGTGGGTAGACTCATACGATGTATTTAAATATGAAATGTCAACATGAGAGGGTAGGCTCATTGGTCTAGTTGTGACATCTTCAATTATTAAATGGTTGTATATGGGTGGGTATACCCATATTGATTATTTAAATGGAATGGAACACATGAGTGGTATACTCATGTTGTGTGTGATATATGTGAGTGGGTGTACTCACTAGGTGATTTGCGATGGTTATAAGGGTGGGTATACTCTTATGCTTGTTTTTAAAATCCTTATTTGGAATTATAATGGATGGGTGAGTAAACCCATGGATTATATGAAATGGTAAATTATTGAATGGTTTATATGAGTGGGTATACTCATATGTAATTTATGGAATGGTTTATATGAGTGGGTATACTCATATATTTTGATTTGATAAATGGTTTGAAATGAATGAATGAATGATAGATTCCATAGACTACTCTTTATGGGTCTAGAATGTGGTAGCGGATTCCTTGGATTGATTATGCCCCTTGGGTCTTGATTTCATGTGATACCTTTGTCCTTGCTACCCTGTGGATCTGGCTTTCTCGGAATCATGTAGGACATGTAGGTATACATGCTCATAGGACTCCAAATAGTGCCTCGACCTAGTTTCCACTGGGATTCCCATGGGACTCGATGTGGACACCTTGGAAGAGTTCCTTGGATCCAGACCTTCATGTTCTATATTTCTTATATGGATGCCTCAGTACATGACACCTTAGATCCGGCCTTTCAGGGCCTACACCTTTTTATACGACATGGCCATGAGGTATGTGATACACTCAAATATATGGCTTGGTCATGGTAAATTGTGACATGAGGTTATACAGTAAGTTCGTTCTAGTATGGAATGTTTTTATGAATGACAAGGCTGTGTTATTTATTTGGGCATTACTTGTAGCTAACTTGTTATATAAACTTGACCATTTTTTGCAAGGATCCTTATGGGGATAAGTTGGTATAACCATCTTAACAGTTTACATGCCTTGCGAATTTATTCATTTAATTTACTATTTAAGTATTTACCTGGACATTTTCGGCTTTATATATTGTACATATTGGTTTAGGATTTATGTCCTGGCTTTCATCCTATTGAGATGTTATCTCACACCCTACTCAGGTACCATTTGTTATCGAGTAGACTCTTCTTGTATGAAGGATTGTGGACCAATGATTGTGTTGTTTTCTCTTGTACTAGTTAGTTAGGACCAAAGGACCGAGCGGGAACTCAATATTCTCATGGTGATTACCTTTTGGATTTGCTATCTTTTATTCATTCTTTTACTAAAATGTAAATAATGTTGTATTGTTTACTACTTTCTAATTATGTATCATCATCGGCATGCATGAAATGTATAAACTGGCATTGGATATATTTCTATATTTCATTGATATTAAAATTATCTTCCACTACTTTAATTATTTATTTATACTGATTCTTCTATTGTTTGAGTTTTGTTATCTGTTACTACTACGCACTTTGAATATGAGGGTATAGTCTCCCCGTTGACTATCCTTACACCCTCGCTGCTAGTCGATAGCCTCTGGCATACGGGAGACACACTTGAGGTCATGTGGAGACTGATCTGGCTACTAGTTTAGTGGCCAGTTGGGCTGGGATGTTATAGACTGCAATGGAGAGTGAACCAAGATTAGTAACGGAATTTTCCCACTATGATAGTCTTTGGAGTGAACCTTGACTAAGGATATGATGGATTGATGAGTTAACCCAATCCATTGTGGTAGTCTTGGAAGTGATCCTTGACTAAAGAAATGATTTCCAATGATTATGTTTATGCCAAAAAATTGTGTCTTATGAAAATGTTATGCTATTATGGCTCATGTTCTATGATTCCTTTATGATTCATGTATTATGAACTAAAACGATTTATGCCACAACTCAAGATAATGACCTATGATATGTTGGGTATAGTTTTAAAATGTTAATATTATATTCTCATACCCTTATTCTCATGTTATTATTAATTGATCACTGATAACTCCTTTTTTACACTTATATAGCATTTTGGATCACCATTTCTTATGTTTTCTTTCCCTTGTTTATAAATAAAGGTATTAAGTGTGATATGTCTAAGAAGGATTCTATTTATGAAGAACTTAGTGGGATATGATGTTGAACTTTTATGTACCATTTTTTATGTATTAAAGTTTATAAATACACTAAACCATTAGTATTCTAGCATTGATCATAATTTTATGTATTGAATATTCATCTAAAAGGATTTAATATTTATATATGAAAAATTTGGATTCTTATAATTTGAATTAAATTAAGGTTTAGTTACCTTTGGAAACTAGGATGAGAAAACTTTAGTGATAATCCTTAAGATTATCATATGTATATGAGAACATCATAAGTTGTGGTAAATAAAGGAGTGCTTTTTTTCAAATAATACATCCTTGTTTGGATACTACAAGTGGGAGAAGTTTTGGAACAGATACACATAAGATTAATTACCCTAAAAATAGATCATTGAGTATTTCTCAACCATCATTCTAGTATAAGGTGAGCGTTCCCTTACTGTGCACCTAGTTTGACACTCTCGGAGGATACTCTTGGGTTAGTTCAAATTTTATTTACAAACCATTATGAATAATTTGAATAGATGATACCCATGAATTCCCTCAGTTAATCATAAGGTTTCATAGATATAAAAGAATGTGTCATGATTTATATATCTTATAAATGATTTTTCATGATTAAGTTGTTTCACTCTATGATTATTTTTGCTGACATTATGATTTATGTATTTTGATAATGGATAGATTCTGAACGAACCATGTAAATGCTATATTTGATGGAAAATGAAATAATTTTTCTCCTAGGCAACCAAATTTTATGGGAGCTTGAATGAAAGATATTTTTATATTTTTATGAAACTTTGTCAAGTTATAAATCATGATAACCTTCTAAAAGAGAAAATGATGGAACAATATTCTATTGATTCTTTCATGAACCAACATCCACATTATTTTATTGAGTTCAATGATCCACTAGTTTTTGGGAAATGGATTAGTACCACTGAATAAATATTTTATATTCTCCAATGTTTAGAAAATGAAAAAATTATTATAATTGTTTATCATTTAGAAGGTGAAGAAGATCAGTGGTGCATTCTTATCAAGAACACATTGAAATGGGAAAAAATTAACTCTATAGATTTGGATGAGATTAAGATATTCTTTTTTAAAAATTACTTTCCTTTGATTATTCATATGAAAATGGAGAAGGAATTCCTTGAGCTAAAATAGAAGTATGATAAATCCATTAGTTCCTATGAGGTAAATTTTAAAAGACTTGTGAGGTATACTTATGGTATTATCATCCAACGTAAAAGTAACATTTATTGATCCTTTAGTGGCTTAAAACCCAGTCTCTAAATGGTGTTATCCATAAGATAATTTGGAAGCAATGAAGAAATAATTCAATGTGCTATCAAGGTGGAAATTAATATTGGAGATACACATCAATCTCATGGGTTTAATAAGAAAAGAAATATGGAATACAAAGAAAATAATAATAATAAAAACTATGGATAGAAAAAGACAAGATTTTCTTTATGATTAAATTTTGGAAGGAAATATAAAGTAAATTTTTATAAAGGTACAATTAAATGTTTTAATTTTACAAGGCAAGGTCATCAAGAAATATATTTCCTAATTAATAAGAAAAAAATTCATCTAATAATGGAAAGAAAGAACCACTAAATACACCACCCACACTCCAATGTTTGAAACGTAACTATCATGGTAATTATGTTAATAAGTGATAAAATATGAAGGTTAATGATGATGATTGGAATTAGAAACCTCTTAATCCTAGATACAAATGTAAATCTCATGTGATCACTATTGATGATATGGGGTGTGATAATAAACTATTGAAAGGTAAACTTACCATCCACTCTAGAATGTCTAATTTCTTATTTGATTCTAGATCTACCCACTATTTTATATCTAAATTATTTTATAAGGGTATCACAATACTGCCTCGATGATTGGATGTTTAATTACTAGTGAAATCCCTTAATGGTGTGATGAGTTCAACTCATGTCTATAATTATTCTCTAATTTAAGTTTATGATAATGTGCTTCCTATAAATCTTGTTATTCTCCCTCTAATTTAATTTAAAGTTATATTAATAATTGATTGGATTTCCTTACATAAATTATAGATTAATTAAAAATTATGTGAATTCGTGTTTGATAATCTGAACCAACCTATGAACATTAATCAATTAAATGATAAATATGAACTTTTAATGGGAATTGAATCCATTATATGCATATAAACGCTATTATAAAGGGATTTTATATTATATGGTTGGGTAGAATAACATCATCAAATATATTCCAATTGTATGAGAGTTTTTTTAAAGAGTTTTCTAGTCTTCTATCAAATCATAAAGTTGAGTTTTCAATAGAACTCATACCCAGTGCTACACCTATTTCAAATACTCTATATAAAATTTCCACTATTTACTTGTAGTACTTGTGGAAGAAACACTATGAGAATATTGAAAAGGGTTTCATTTAGACAAGTGAGTCACCTTGGGGTGCACATATTCTTTTTTTAAGAAGAAAGATAAATCAATGTAGCTCTATATTGATTATTGAGAAATTAATAATATCACAATGAATATTAAGTATCATAATCCCTATATTGATGATTTGTTTATCAATTACAAGGAGCCAGATATTTTTCCATGAATTCTCTTTAATATGGATACTATCAGTTGAGATACAAAAGTGAAGACAAACCCAAGATAGCCTTCTTTATGACGTATGGAAACTATGAATATATAGTGATTCTATTTGTTCTTGATAATTAACCCCATTGTATTCATCTATTTAATTAATATATTCTTTAGAGATTACTTTGAATAGTTTTTCATAGTCTTTATATAAGATATTCTTATATATTTCAGAAGAAGTTAAGATCATGAAGATCACTTAATAATTGCATTGAAGACCCTAAGGAAGGATAAGTTGTATGAAAAATTTACTAAGTGTAAATTGTGTATATAAAAAGTTTCATTTTTTGGGTCATATGATCTCAAGAGAGGGTATATCGGTGGATCCATCAAATAAAAAAGTTATTGAAAGTTGGTCTGGACCACCACCATGACTGATATCTATAGTTTTCTTGGTTTTTTCTAGATATTATTCATTATTTGTAGAAATATTCTCATGAATTTCTAATTCAATCATCAAGTTAAATCATAAGGGATCCAATTTCCATTGACCTGATGAATGTGGGTAAAATATCAAGGAACTAAAGATAAAGTTAGTTAGTTAACCTCTTCTTACACTACCCTATAGTGTAAAAGGGTTTTTATATATAGTGATGCATCAAAGAAGGTTCTAAAATGATGCCTCATGTAGAGTGATGTGGTTATATCTTATGCCTCACAAAAATTGAAGGTTCATAAGAAAATTATCCAATATATGATTTGGAGCTAGTTGTGTTAATTTTTTCATTAAAGATATGGAAGAATTATATTTAATGAGAAATGTTTGATATATATTAGGAAAATAAAATTTATTAGTATATGTTCACTTAAAAAGATATGAATATGAACTAAATAAGATGGTTATAGATGATTAATGATTTTGACTAATCAATACATTCCCACACTATGAAATAAAATTAGGTGGATGATGGTTTAAGTTGAAAGGATTATGGTATATTTTATATGATGATTATTACAAAAGATCCAATATTTTTTTATTTTTAAAGTATGGATATGGAAATATTGAAGTAAAGGGATAAATATTATCTTTCTCAAATGATTATCAAACCATATATCCAAGTGAAGATTAAAGAGACATGGAATAAAGATGTATAGTTGAAAAATAATTTATGAAATATTCCTAAGTTCAACCGTGATTATAATGGAATGATATGTTTTATTAACCATGTATGTTTTCCATCCATGATAGATTTAAAGAATTAGTTATTAGATGAATCTCATAATTCACCACCCTCTATTCATCCTAAAAGTATGAATTTGTATAGATATTTAAATGATTATTTATGGTGGGACTACATTAAGAGAAATATTCTAGAGTATGTATCTTGATTCTTAGTATGCTCTAAAATTTAGGTTTATAGGTATAAGTATAATAGGATGTTAAATCCATTACCCATACCAAAATGGAAATGGGAAAACATCACCATGAATTTTTTCTTCATGCTTCCCAAAATGTATAAATTCCATAATTTTATTCAGGTTATAGTTTATTTCCATATGAATTCATCATATTTCATTGATATCAAATAATATTTATCTCTTGAAAAAAATTCTAGAATATATATTAATAAAGTGTTATGGTTTCATGGTATACTATATTCTATTGTATCTAATCGGGATCTATGTTTTACCTTGAATTTCTGGTTAAGTCTTCAGTAATATCTGGATTCTGATTTGTGTTTTAGTACTATTAATCATCCTCATATATATATTCAGTCTAATAGAACCATTTAAACTCTATAGTATGTTTTGAGGTCTTGTTCTATGGATTTCAAAGGTGGTTTAAATAAACACCTTCCTCTAGTTTAGTTTTATTAAAACAATATATTTCACTTGAGCATTCATATGGATCATTATTATGTCCTTTACAAAAGAAAGTATATAACTTCAATGTGATGAGATGAAGTTAGATAAAGAAATCTATTGGGACCCAAACTAGATGAGGAAATAGAATATAAAGTTATATCCATTCAGCAGTATATCAAGGTAGCTCAGTGTGGCCAGAAAATTCATGCTGGAAATCATTGATAAAATCTAGAATTTGAAGTTGGTGAGAAGGTATTCTTATAAATTTATCCTTGGAAGAATTTTATGAGATTCTAAAATAATTTATATATTATACCTAGTTATATTTTCCCCTTTGATATTTCTGATCGATTGGGGATAGTAACTTATTGCTTGGCACTTCCACTGAACCTCTCTCAAGATCAGGATGTGTTCCAAGTATCCCTCTTGAGGAAGTACATGTCTGATCCAAAATATGTACTAAAATCATAGTTTTTACTACTATATCATGATTTTTACTATGAAGACCATATTTCATAAAAAAAATATCATATAGATAAAGTGTTTTGTAACAATACTACTCACCTGGTTAAAGTTCTCTGGAGGAATCATAAATTTAAATAAGCTACTTAGGAACCCAAGGATATGTGGAAATAGAGATATCATCATTTTATTATATCAGAGTGATATAACTTCTAGAGAAAATTCATTTTAAGGGTGGTAGAATTTAACACCCTGATATTTTATTCAATATTACTTTTCAAATAAATTTAATTTCTTCGGTAACTTGTAATACATGAAAAATCAGGTCTAAATGATTCATAATATAGGATACCCTTATAACATGTCCATAAATTTTAAATATTGAATATAAATAACCATATATTGAAAATTAAGTATAAAGGTTTTATAAAATTCAAATATATTGATAAATAAGTACTCAATTTTTAGTAAATTCCTTATATGCTTTAAAGATTCAGTTTTTCCCAAAAATGGTTTTTATTGCTTTTTGTGAGAAAATAATAAAATTAAAATTTTACAATTTTAGAAAATTTATTTGATAAAATTAACTTAATTATTTAATTAATCATTTAAAAATTATCTTAGAGTAAATTTTTTATAATTTTCTAAAAATATTGATTTTTCATTGAATAGTGAAAATTCTGATTTTTATTGAAAATTATTGTTTTCTGAAGTTTTCTGTTAGGATTTAACATCATGTTTGATGATGTAATTTTTTATTTATATCCTCTAATAATGTTTTTTATTCCATGTACTGGTCATGTCTCCTCTAGGAAAGTTGGTTGGTTTCCCCATGTTTCTGTTTTCCAAAGGTGGGTTGCCTCTACCACCATGGTTGGTGGTGTGAGCTCCTTAATTGAAATGGGATGATGGGATGTTAGTTCCTCCTTCCATATATTCCTCCTTGGAGTTTATTTCCTATTTAATATATCCCTCTTATATCCAATTGATGTTCTTTAATCTCATTCTCGACGCCATCTCAAGGTGGACACGGGTTAATTACACTACTTCTATCACAATTGGGCAGCTCCCTACGGTCAGAGTTTATGGTGATGTTAGGAACATCTAGGAATATGTGTATATTGGGTGTGTTGGTAACCAGTGAAGTATTCCAATTTTTAATTCAATTTCATATCATGTATGATAAATCTCATGTGTAGGGCACAAGGTATCCCATGTTGGCCATAGGGTAATTTGCACCATGGGTGTAAGAATTTCGAGGCCTTTTACCTTAGGAATCTGATGTTCATCACATGAGTTAAGGATTATAATTATTATGGTTAGGGTCATGTATTTAATGAATTGTGGATATATTTGGGTCATAGGTTTAAAATCTTGTGGGGATAGGTTGGTCATAGGTTTAACGTCTCTTGGTGATAGCTTGGTCATAGGTTTAACGTCTTCTAGAGACTGGTTGGTCACAGGTTTAACATATTATAGGGATAGGTTGGTCACAGGTTTAACATCTTTTGGAGATATTTTAGTCATAGGTTTAACATCTTATAGAGATATTTTGTTCATAGGTTTAATGTATTGTGGGAAAAAGAGGGATGGTAGGGTTCTAGTATGTTCTCATAGGGAATATGATCACACTTTTAGGGTCGTCACCTCCTACAGGGGAGATAGATGGATTTATGGTGGTTGTGGGTTGAGTGTTCCCCGATAGGGGGAATGATCTCACTTTGGGGTTTCCACCTTCTAGGGGGGAGACATGTAGTTTTAATGGTGGTATTAGGGGTTTAGTATTGAACATCATAGAGGCATCCCAAGTTTGTTGGGATAAGACCTTTAGAAGGTGTCCTATATACCCTATTAATAGATAGGGATAAAACCCATATAGTTTGAGGGAACAGTTTAAGTTTGTGTGATAGGAATATTCCATGCAGTGTAACTTTATGTAGTAAGTACACCCATTTCATAGAAGGAGTGATAGCAAGGAATAATGTGAGGATTATGTATAGTGGTGTATCGGGAGTTGAGGTATCATCCCATGTTATTCATACATGGGGAATCTTATTCGCATTGAATAGGGTATGTGTCATCCCATGATGGTATATAGGGGGTTCAATCCCATTCCATCCATATATGGAGCATCCTTTGTTCATTTCACAAGGTAGGGCTATAGTTTAATTTCATTCTCAGAGGATGTTTTCATACGGTTTAATGTCATATGGATAGGATGTTGGGAAATGTAGTTTAAATTATTACAACTCAAACTAAGTGGGGTCATATCCCTATGGAGACTATTTCTAGGTAGGATAGAAGGATCCATCACTAGTCCTCTATACCAGGAAAAATGAACACTTTCCCATGATGATTCCACCCTCATGGATTATGAGTATACTATTTAGGTTCTTTTTTATGGCATGAGGCATAAACACTTCCATGGTGAGGTGTAACATGGGATTATATACATTAAGGTGCCAATTATTAGGATCAATAGGTGATAAAACTATCCAAGTCATGCTTGGGATGAAGGGGTAGGACATAAGGGTTAATGATACCAATTGTGTGGAAGATCGGGGCATGAATGAACTAAGTTCGGGTAGGTGATGGACACTTGAGAACTTAACTTACATGAAAATGTGTTTAGAGGAAGGAATTAATGGGTTATGGACCCGAATGTTTTTGTTCACAACTCTAATGTTTCTCATGAAAGTAGGGTTTTTTGACCCTGGGCTCTGTCACTAGAACTTTCTATAGATATTAGGGGCATGGGTGCATGCAACTTTCAGTGTTTCATAAAGATAGAGTTGCATAAACAGAACTCATCTTGCGTGTACCCATATATCCTTTAGGGGATGTTGCTCGAGTATGTATCAAATGTGATTCAAGAAAATTGAGGGCCCATGTGATGTTATTCATGAAAATTTTCTACCTTAGGGGATATATGTGGATGTTGGAGTTGTGCAGCATTCCAAAAGAGGGGTTGGTGTGATAGAGAGTCAGTGTTTCAACTTCCAGTGGTACATCCCCATAATGGGGGGTGGTTTAATATTTATATCCAAAATGGGTGGCTTCATGCATGAAACTTAGGTTCTATCATGAAATGTGTTTTCATGGCTCTCATTTTATTACAATCGATGGAAGGTCTCACAAGGAAATGGTTCACCAGTGCCTTTCTCATGAAAAATGATTGTGCACCAAGGTTTAGGTTGAATGCATCAGATTAATTTTTTATAACCCAAAATTCTTAAAAAAAATGTTCCATATAAAATACCCACACAACTTGGTCTTTAATCATCTCTTTTTTCATGTATGTCAATTTTGTTCCAAAATAGGGAGTTCCATGTGAAGCCCCATAGTTGTGTGTGCTCGATCCTCATCTCTAGAATAGTCCCTTGGGCTAGGTTTTGTCTTTTTTTTGGAAAAAAACATTCCATGTGATAATAAATGATTTCTATGCTTAAAAATACCCCCATAATAATTGGAGATGAAGGGGGACTAGAAGGTTGAGTTTTGAGGAAGACGCCGAAGTGTAGGATAGGATTCTACCTTGTCACAAAAATTTAAGCCCAGGTTACACAAACATATTGTGAAAGAATGAAACACGAGGGGTACCATGACTATAAATAGTGAAATTAGGGCTATGGTATGGTCAATAACTTTCACACCTAATAATTTTTCTATCATGAATGGAACTCATACACTTTTAGAGAACTTCCATTCCCTAATACATGGAATTCATGAAAGTCCTTTTATGTGGTTTGTTTTTCTTGAAACATTGTATTGTTCTATGTTTTTTCATTAATCATCCATCGGTTGTGAAAAATAGTTGGAGATAAGTGAAAATATTCCTAGTTGTGTGATGCAAAATTTTCAAATTCTCAAAACAATCCAAAAATTGTCAAATGTGCAACCTATATTGATGTTGTTTCTTTTTATACTATAAGAAGGGTTGAGATGGAAAGAAATTCTAAAATCACTTAATATTGGAGGGTGGTTTATGAAAGAATATAATGGTTAATATAGTTGAACAAATTTCAGAGAGAGTGCATACTGAGAAATAGGTTTCCCCTTTACAACTTCTGGCTATTGGATGATGTAGCCATCCCTGTTGTAGAAACTAATGCACCAAGATTCTAGTTTTCCTAGCATGATGAGATCAACTAATAGAATGTCACCATTTAAATTCATGTGTTCAGGGACCATGATTCTAGTTTTATATATATCATTAATGTTATAATGAGGGTGTTCATTGTGGAATATCTAAGAGATAACGAGTTTCCTTCCCATTACACTAGCATCATCCAGGATAGCATTCTGAACAACTGTATGGGTTGGTATGAGGATTTTGACTTATAGGATAGGGTAAACTTCACTAATGAATGGAAGTTGGAGTACTGGGTATGCTAGATATATGAATTTTATAGAGTTGAAATGCATCATATCAGGATATATGAGGCAATATGGACATCCAAGTTTCATGTCTACTGCTAATCAGAGTTACTACCAGAGCACCTTAGTAGGCGGTCATCAGACATGAACACCTTCCATATTCATCATGTGGAGGTGTGGATTAGCTTTTTGTATCTTCACCACATCATTGGGATTATACTAATGGGATATTAATATGAAAATTTCCTCTCAATGCCCAATGCTTGGGGAAACACAGAGCAAACACCAGTCATGGCATAGATCCCGTTTGACCAACTAATATTAGTTGTTCTCCACCAACCCCCTTTACACAAATATATCACATCCAAGACATGGGTGGGACTTTTATTTAATTATTCATCCGAGAAGATGCCAGTGTGGCTTAATTACTGCCTCAGGGCATGGCATAGGAAACTTTTGGGGTCCTATTGGTTGATATTGGAGGTGGTATGATATCAAGAATGAGAATATGGCATAAAGAACTGGCCCCCAAAAATTCAATGTATGGGATTCTTGGACACTCTCCTAAGAGGATAATTTCTTCTAGTATGGGATGACCACATGTTTTACAAACCAGGACATTAGTGATGGTTGTGATCATGGTATCGGGGAACTGGGTAAACTCAGGTGTCCCAGTGCTAGCTAGGCTCTACAGTTAGTTGAGGAATGTTGAAAAGGATCCCATTACTAGGTGAAAATTCATCCCATCACAATTCTTTCATGGGTGGTTTTTGGAAAACCTCATGGGGTATAAATTAAAAAACACAATCACCCCCTTGAATACAATTCTTCCTCCCTCCCTCCTCAATATCACTTGGGTTTGACCAGTGAAACTTAATGAATACGGAATGATAGAGATCATAAATAATGATGAGAATTTCAAATTTCACCCATTACCAACACTAACTATGGAAATGGTTTAAAACTTGGAGGGGATGTTGAAGTATATAGAGTATATATAGGACTTTTGGGGTGGATTTTTGGTCACAGAGATTGATGGAAACATATACAGAAAACTTTACACTTTATATTTGTTCACCTGGTACTTTTGATGCATCCAAAATCTAAAAAAGTGAGTGTACTTAGGGGGAACAAGAAGAGAGGAACCCATGTATCCTTCTTCATATATAGTGGATATTTTTTTCTGAAGGAATTGGGGAAACAATCATGCTACCACTAGCCAACCACAATGTTAGACTAACCCATAAATATGTTGATAACATGGTAGCATTGTACCCAGGAATTGTCCTATGCTAGTGGGTGAGGAAGGCGGAACCATTAAAAATACATAGGAGTAGTAGGGAAGTAGGTGGGATTCTCTTCAAAGGACATATTTGGAATCAAGTACTTAATTTGAGGAAACTATAGTGGGAGTTCATGAGCCTATCATGCCTCCACCCTCTTCCAAAGTGGGACTCCCTTAGAATCAGTCGTAGGAGTAGGTGGAGAGCTCCCATGATGAGATGAGTTGGTCTAGGGAGGCCCTTAAAAAGAATATTTTATATTTTTTTCATCTTCATGATGATGCTTCCTTCCCCACACTCTATAAGTAATGGGGGTTTAATCATCTATCCTAGTCAGTGAAGCGGCTATGGCATAGTCTTATTTGAGAAATAATAGAGTTTCTAAAGGTTGAGCTCATATAGATCACAGATCGAGTAGGTTTCTAGGAGTGTTTTTCCAACCAATAAGACATAGATTCTTTCTCACACTGGAACTTGGAGGGAGACCCAACCTCTACCTTGGTGTGGGTGATGTTTGGAGTGGGGCCTGAGGAAATTTCATATGTTGAGACACTATCCAAGAAGGGCCATCTCTCTGTGTCGATACATAGTGATCCAATAGAAAGGAGATCTGAGGATCTAAAGATGAGTGGGAAATTTCTCAGGAGATCTGGGAAGTCACTCCTAGGGAATATGATGTAACCAAGCTCCTATTCAGTGGGTTAAGTTAATGGCTCAATATCTTTATAGTGTCTTTCAACTTTTATTACCATTTTCACCTTTAACACATGATCTCGACTCATGTAGTAATCATCCAAGATAATATAAGGGGCTTATATTTTGAGTGATTATTATTCCTAGATGGGTACTAAAGTGTCCAAGTTATATTCCTCTCCCAAGGAACCAATGGGAGATGTGTCTATAGAGGAGGTTGGAGGGGGAGTTCTAGACCCTCTGGACCTCCCAGTCATCTATGAGGGTCTTTCCCTGAAGTCTCGATGGTGACTCCTTCTATTAGTGGGGAAGGCCTCCCAGGGTAGCTCATCATTAAGATCCATGTGTCCCTTCAAGGTATGATTATGGATCTCATTTATCTCAATTATATCGAAGTATTTCATAACTATGTGACTTCACTATACTAACATGGTTGTTTTCCCTCATTCATCTTCTAGCCATGAACCATTGAGAGATCCCATAGTATATTTTGATGTGCCTACTGGTGAAAAGGTTCTCTAGTGGTGGATTTAATGTTTGAGTCCCTAGTAATAGTGGTTTCTTAGGCCCTTTTCCCACATAAGTTTATTTCTTACATAGGTGAGATTCACCTATTTTACTACTATTGGTTGAACTAACTATTATGAATTCGTTTGAATCAATGTTCAAGGTGATGACTTCTTAAAAACTAAGAGCATCTAAGGGAGTTGAGATTCTTTCCCCAATAGTCAATACATCCCTTGGGGATCCATCCATTTAGGATAATCCAACCCTGATCCCATAAGAGAAACCTACTATAGATGTGGTTGTGGTTGTAGGGGTGTTAAATCTCAAGGCTGGAAAAATGATGTCACTAATGAATAATAGGATTAAGATTACACTATACTCTATATGGATCCCATCCTATCCAAGAGGATCCTGTAGGAGGACCCTTCAACTTTAGTTCTCACATCTTTCCTTGAGTATGAGCCTATTCCACATGAGGACCTAGAAGATTATAGGTCGGATGTCACCAAATAGAATCACATTGTCTGAATGAGGGTGCGGATAAGCATGAAAACATTCATCACCAGCACCTAGGAGGCAAACCTAGTGAGCCAAATTGGGTACCTCTTCCTACTGAACCAAGATATTGAAGGTGTGTATGCTTATTCTCTATATGAATTATTCTGTGACTATCTCACTGAGTGGGTGTTCATGGTACATCGGTATTTCGGTACTTCTTGGTATAAAGATAATTTTGTGATTAATAAGGAACTCCATGTAGGTGAGAAAGAAATTTCTTGGTTGGAGGAGAAAGAAAAAAATAATGAATCAATTTCTAATTCCAAAATGGAGATCATTAGCCAAATAAGGGTGTGGTTGGTGGTAGTTGATGCTAAGGTAGCAGGGGAAGCCTCTATAGTGGTTGAGTTCTAGTTTCAGCAAGGTTGGGTATGGATCTAAGATGATGAAGTCTACCATATAGCTGAGGAGGAAGCAACAGATCTTATTAGGCCACAATAGTCCTTGGAGGCTACCTAATAGAGGCTAGCCAAGCTAGAGTGCCTGATTTCTAAGGCCAAGCCTTAGGGAGAACTTCCTTTTCTTATGAAATAAAATTGGTTACAATATATGGATGACCCTTCCTACAACCACCACCTTTTTTAGCCAATAATAATATCATTTACATGTTTTTCTATGTAACTAAATCATATTAACAAGACAATTGACCATAAGTCTCTAATCTCACATGAGTCATGCTCAGTTTGAGAAAAAAGAGAAAAATAGAAGACTGATTATTATAGGAGAGTGTTAGCTATGGAATAAAGGGTAGTGGTTGGAATGATTCCTTGAACATATGGATCTTCCTAACTAGGAATTTCTTGTTTGGAGAGTGTGGATTTTCACATTTGTCTTCCTTTTCCAACATTCATAGGTACCCCTTTGAGGTAATGCTAGGGATATTGTATTATACCCAAACAAAGGCGAATATGGGATCATGAATTGATATACCTAAGAATTAAAACATAAGGGGGAATTATAGGTCAATATAGAATGACTTTCTACCATGTTCAAAACAAATATTCTACTATCGTACTTCCAAGAATGGGGACATACAAATTGGATTCAACAACTGACCATGTTCAAAACTTAGAATCCATCAAATAATCATATAAATTCATCCAAGGTGTGTTCCTAGGATGGAAGGTAATCCATATTGGGAGGAACCATTATTGTTAGGGGGGTTGTTCTTATGTAAGATATTGTAGGGATCCAAATCAAGGAAGGAGAGAAACATGGGGGTAAACATGAGGGGATGTTCAAATGGATCACAATGCCCTGCTATGTGTGAACCCATAATGGGGAAAGGGATTCAAAAACAAGGTTTCATAGGTGATAGGATTTTCAGTTAGGCCTAATATAAGTGATCTAGGAATCACTTTATATCCCATGGAATTGGGAATCAAGCCACATGTAGTTCCTGAACATGAAATGGTAGGAGACCAACACTGGAAGTGAGTAGTCCTATCAAGAGAGTAAGAATAAAAAGAAGAGGAAATTAGTTTTTATAATCACTAGAAGTGGGAAAAACTAGATTCATATCAAGGATTTTATGTGGTCAGTACAACATATTTTAAGTTCATAATTATTAGAACATAGGTGAGAAAATAGTTTAAGTTCATGATGTTTGATCTATAGAGGGTTTTAATCCAAGGGGTTTTCATGAAGCATAAAAGTGATCCAACTTAAAGATAGAGGATGATGGAGGCCCAATACCACATAAAAAATCTCTGAGACAAGTTTCACACAATTTGACATCAGGATTCTTGAACCATATGGAAATTTATGGGGGTATTTTTAGTTTTTATAGAGACAAGGTTCTACGATCACTATGTATCCAATGAAACTGGGAATCAAGCCACAAGTAGTTATGGAACACGGTGTGGTGGGAGACCAATTATAAAAGGGGACATCCAATTAGGTTAGAATGAGAATCCAACTCTATAGTTTAAAGATTCGTATAGAAAAATAGTAGCTGATAAATTAAAGGTAATGCTGCTAAAACTAATAGGGGGTGTCTCAAGGAGGTTTGTGTGCCACAAAAGATTAGTAACCCGATGTGAATGAAGAGTGAAGGAGGCCATGTGCTAAAACAATTCCCAAACAAGCCACAAATAGTTTAAATTAATGATTCTTGGACCAAGGCTCCTAGATTGAGCTCTTATATCATATAATTTAAAGGATGTGGATTCCCATTTAGGGAACACATGTGAATCTCTACCATACCAGGGGAAAATTTCCACCATGACTCATAAGCCCACACGATCCATGATCAATGTGAGAAAAAAGGATCGCTGGGGAGTTCCCCTTTCCATAAGTGAGAGTATTAATGGATATAAATATGTTGTCATGGGAAGGCTAAAATGACACTAACTTTCTTGGTCATCATGCATGAAAGCATCAGGGGAATAATAATAAGGGTATTGAAACTATGCCAAAACAAAGGGAGGTGGAAGGGAGAGAATTCATGACTTCTGATAGCCAAAAAATTTAAAGAAGAAAAAAGGGGGTGACCAATGGGTAGGGTATGATTGTTGACCATGTTCAAAACATAGGTTCCACAACCACACAATTAAAGGATGGGGTGAACAAATATCGGACTGACTATTGACTATATTAAAAACATGGGAACCATCATTTTTCACCATGGATATTCTGAGGTGTGTTTTTAGGATCATAGGTGAGCCATTTTTTCTGGTAAATATTATTGTTAGGGGTCCTATTTAGAGAAGGAGGGTTATGATAGTCCAAACCAAGGATGACATGAAGTGTGGAAGTGGAGATGTTGGGATTCTCAGGGGAATGTTAAACACTTTTGGAGTTATTCTTCCATGTGCTCAGACATGATAGATGAGCATATTGGTAGGTGGTGATTGAGAATGTTTCAAAGGGGAAATACCTTGTATTAGTTTGTCAGTTGGGTTGGGCCTAGGATATGAGATCTGGGTGTCATTATGTATCCTAAGGGACTAGGAATCAAGAAAAATGTAGTTATTGAATAAGATTTGGTATATTATCAGAACTAGAAGAGAGAGTGACCTATTAAGTGAGGGATCAATTCATCATGTAGTTCCATGTGTGATTTTTCCAATTTCCACCCATTATTGATGCGAAAAGATAGTTTTCTTGGGGATTATGCATAGAAGTTTACCATTTTGTTTTCCTTCCTCGAGTCGGAACATAAGGTCATCTCAACCAACTGGTGGGTCAAGAAATATGATTGGGTATTATACTTTATGAGGAGGCCCATAGGTAATTCTTAAGGTAAAAATATATACATGTGGGGTTTGTGTACAAGGGCGTCATGGCCTGTAGATGGGTAAAAGGAACATGATTGTGGATTATACCTGATGAGGAGGAGTCCCATGGGGATTATTTGGTGGTCATATCATAATCATTACATGATCATCCTATTATTTTCATATGAGGTATACTTAAATTTAATGTCATGTTTGAAGGACTATATCGCACAGTTTTACGATGAGTGACTATGATGTTGAACTTAGTATTTTAATTTTGTACAACTCGGACATTAGGTCTTATCATATTTATCATATGAGGCATCCCATTTTTTCACCCAAGGTAAGGATACAGTTTAATGCCATATTAGGAGTACATTTTCATATAGTTTAACATCATATTATTAGGATGTTAGGTTTATAGTGAGTTTAGAGTGAATTTACCAGCCATAAATAAGAGATCTGATATGAACAGAGGCCATGGGGCCTAATGTTAACAAAGATGATATCACCCTGGTAGGATAATTTATGGTTGGTCTTGGAATAACCATGTATCCCATGGAACTAGTAATCAAACCATGAATAGTTCTGTGATGTGTTGTAGTGGGATACCAACACCAGAGGGGTGGTATACTCTCTGGTGAGAACCCAAAGTATCTCATAGTTTCATGCCATGTGATAGGGATGTTGGATACTACAGTTAAATGTCATATAGCTTGTAATTTGGATTATCTCACATTTCTCATGTGAGGCATCCCATGTTTATCACACTAGGTAAGGTTATAGTTTAATTTCATGTGATGAGAAAATTATCTTATAGTTTAACATTGTATGACCAGGACATTAGGATTTTTAATTTAAACTCATACAACTCATACTGATGGGGTGTTCATGGTTTATAGTTGTAGATATTGGACTATAGAGGTTCACATGAATTATCTCTTGAGGAACCTAGTGTTTTTTGTAGGTGTTATTCATTCCCCATTAATTATGATCAATGATTAATTTTCATTAGAGTAGATCTTATGAATGATGTAAGGTTCTTCCCATTTGGGTTCTAAGTTTAGTATCTTCATTCCAAGTATCATTATAATCCTAAGAGCCAATACCATATAACCATAAAGGAATGAGTGAAGGTGGATCTTTTTATTAAATACTCCCACAACCTGATTATGATTCCTTTCTAGGTTATGCAATTCCTCGATTCTATTTTCCACAAGGGATTCCAACTCATCCAAATGGAAATACACTCTTTCGTCTAGAATATATTGATCATAAATTGATGTTCAAATAAGGGGAAGATCAAATTTTATAGGTAGATCTTGTTTTTCCTATAAACCATAGAGGATTGGGTCCCCTGGGTAGAATTATGAGTCATCATCTTATATTCCTAGAGGGAATTGGAGAGCTTATTAGGTCAAATCTTATTATTCGGTCCTACCATATTCTACAAGATATTAGAGAGTAGTTTTTTTGAATGCCTCAATCTACCCATTCTCCACCACATGATATCCGAAAGTGTGGTTTGAAGAGATTTTATACTTGGTGTATAACTTTTTCAACTTTTCATCTTCAAAGTTTGTTATGTTATTTATGATAATTGTGTAAGGAATTCCAAATTGGTGGATGATGTGGGACTTCATGAATTTGAACAAAAACCAGGTATTTAACTCTTTTAGGTGAATGGCCTCTACCCAATTTGTGAATTTGTATGTGGTAGTAATAATGAACCTATATTTTAGAACTTTCTCTATTGGGTAGGATCTAATAACATAAATTACTCATATGGTAAAGGACAAATAGTACTTCATAACAAGGAGAAGATCTTATGGACAATGCATGAAGTTAGCATGGAGCTAGCATGTATGACATCTCCTAGTGAATTTGATTCATCCATGGACCATGGTGGGCTAGAGGTAACCCAATATCCAAATCTGGTGAGAGATATACAATCCCTCTTGATGTTCCCCACATGAACTGGCATGGATTTCTTACATTAATTAAGTTATCTCCTTCACTTGGATTCAATGTAGGAGGATTCCATTGAAACCCACACCTATAGAGGGTCATATCAAGGTTTGGTCCATCCTAGAGGGTAAATTGCACCACACGCTGATGAATTATCTAATCATCAGCTCATTTTTGTGGGATAGTTCCATGTTAGAGATAATCAATTAAATTATTCATCCAATCAGGTGTTCCTTATACTTTTAAGGCATTTGAGGTCCATGTCATATAAGTGTCATTGATTAGCTGGTTTACCTATTGGTGATTTTTATTGGAAGTGGTAGGGGTCATAACCCTCCAATTATTCATATTAATGATTAAATCATCTTGTTTAGAAAATACAAGAGAAGTGTTCATACTTTACAAGGCCTTGACTCTGTCATTCTATGATTGGGGAATAAGGGACACCTCTGAATGGGAGGGTAAATATCAACTCAAGAGTCTGTTCTTGTTGGAGAATGTGATCTTATTTTCTAATGATATAGACAACATTGATCTAATTGATGACTATCTCAGAGTCTCCCTTCACATGAAAATGGGGGGTATTAATTTTGAGGGAGTGCTCAAGGTCAATGAGAAGATCATGTTACTTAGCCTCATTATTGGTGAAACCGTCTAATAATAGGAATTTTTTATGGAAATATGAAATTTTCAAGATGGATAAAGACAATCACAAGCCCATCCTGTTGAGTTTGGGGTAATTGATCCTCCTCCAAATTGGTATATGTGAAGCACCATCAAAATCCATCTACAAACATGGAGCAGTATAATCCATAGAGGGGATGGATTCATCTAGTAAATAAAAAACTAGGGGTATTTCCTCACGGTTTATGTGTGAAACTAGGAATTATTATATTAGATTCCCCTTGATAGCTTTCCAGGGAACAAACCTAATATTGAAATATTGAAAAATTATGTCCCAAAATTCTATTCATCCTATCAACATTGTGTGATTGAGAATATACTTTAGCGGGTCGATGTGGGACACCAGTTGTATCTCATGGTTTTGTAATTAGGATGAAAATTCTAGACCACAAAGACTATGGTGAGGAAACTCTTCTTAATGGGATAATATCTAGTCTCCATGTTTAGGAGCATTGGAATGAGATAATACAGGCTATTTTTCCTACCCCCATTGTTCTTCTAAGAAATAAGGTTGCCCATGGACCATTCCAAGGTGTTCATATAAAGGACCATAGGATTCCATAGGAAAAGTAGTATCATAACTAGAAGACATATAAGATACTATTTAATTTCCTTGAATGAGTCCTCGTAATCTTATTACTACTGGTAGACAATTCCTTTCTTCACAGTCCATAAGAATGGATTGCACTTTCCATCCTAATTTATAATGAATCAGTGGATATAGGCCAATTGGTCCTATAGGCCTTGTAAATCTTAGAGGTTACATGGAGGATGCATCCAAATGATAGCCTTGATCTTCTCTAGATCAATCTCAATGCCTCTATATCTGATAACTAAGCCTAGAAATTTTCCATAGGTACCTCGAATTCACATTTCAAAGGGTTCATTTTCAAGTAGTGGGAGCAGAGGAAGTTGAAAACTTTATCAAGATCCTTGAGATTGTCTTAATGCTAGTGGAATTGAATCATTAAATAATCCAGAGAGCGTTACACAAATTTCCAAATAAGTGGTTTGAAGATATGGTGAATGTAATGTTGGTAGGTATCTCCAGTATTCTTCTAATCGAATGGCATCAATCAGTGTTATAAGGTTTCATGGGGTGCTATGAAAGAAGTGGATTCTTCATCCTTAGTGTCTATCCAGTCCTGGTTATACCTAGAGTACTCATCCATAAAGGAGAGGTCGTAGAAACTAACTATAGAATCAATCAACAACTATGTCACTAGAAAGGGAAAATTTTCCATTAGGAAGTGGAAATTGACGTCCTAAGAATAGATGTTGACTTTAATCTGACCATTCTTCTTTCTGATTGGGAAAATTTTGACCAGAAACTTGGGGTACTGAACCTCCCGTACAATGTTGGATTTGATTATCTTGTCCACTTCAATATTAACCATGGCACCATTGGAAGGGTAAATCTTCATAGGAGGATATTTGAACCCATGGTGGCTTACTGGGTGACTAAGTAAAAGAAATAAAACCTAGGTATCAAGGCCTATAATTTACTTATATCCCCAGGTGAACACATCATAGTTCTATTTCAAGAAATCCATATATTATTGTTGCTTCTTCGGAGATAGGACTGAACTAGTCAGGATTGGCTTGGGTCTTCCACTATGCCAAGAATCACCTGGGTTAGGTAATTGACTATTGTGGGGAAACCCTCTTCATTATATGAAATATGATAGTCATGGGGGGAGGTGACTCCCCTAGAGATATGGATTCGAGCATGGAACCAGCATATACTATGAAGGAGGAAAACCCCTCAATAAGGGGCTCCTACATTATGAAGACAATAAAAAAGAAAGATGATGAGACAATACCATGTGGTTTCTAACCATAAGATCCACATTTAATATTGAAACACTGATGATGAGTCAACCTCCATCAGGTAAACCCTTATTTATATAACATAGAGTGACACCTCGTATTAGTTTCCATGGGGAAACCTTCTCAGTATTCCATAGGAGTGGGGAATTCTAGCATTATCTAGGCATGTGCCATGTATTAGTTCAATGAAATTTGTGATAAATCCTTCATGGTGATGTTGAATTATCTCCATATGTCCAAGGTTGTGGTCTCTAATTTATGGATTGGTAGAATTAATATGTCTTTAAAATCTTCCGAATAATCCATTAAAGTGGTTGTCAGATCATTGGGGTTGTTTATACACTCAAATCCATCTGAATAGAGCTATTTTTCCTCCCTTTTATAGTACCCAACATCCATGTAGTGGATCTCATAAGAGTCAAAGGGATGAGAGTTTCTCTAGGGTACCCCCATCATGGGAGTATTTGATGCATTTATGGTATGAATAAGGGACCACAACATGTAGATAGATCTAAGACATTCCCAATAGGTTGTTGTAGACCATATACTTTGAGACTAAAATAAATTTGGTTCTTGATACTAGGCCACCGAATTGGGTCATAAAATGGATCTTTCCACATAGATTCTACTCGCTCTTATCATACCCTGAAATTGTTTAGTTGGATGGGGTAATATATTACTCTATAATATCTAGCTTGTGGAGTGTCTAAATTGGGATGAGATTGATACCAAATCAAGTATCCACTAGGTAGTAGAATATTTCCATTCCATTGAACTATCATGAGTTATAAAATGGATGAATATATCCCTATCCAATGGCACCCTCATTCTCCTTGGATAAGGAAATGATGGATTAAAATTATTCCTACTTGGATTCCTTTTCATGGTAGGCCTCAACAGTAAAAACATCTGTCTCGAACTAGAGAGTTCTCTTCAGAGCCTCGGAAAGGGATTCAAACATCTCCTTTTATAGATGGAGTGCATCAAGGAACAAGAGTATCACTAGAATACCAACGAGGTGATTTATAACATCATATTTCTCAGTGATAGTTATGTTTCATTTTTCTATGTTATACTCTTTAGCATAAATTATAGTGGGCATAGTTGATTAACATAATGGGGCCTGATTGGTGTTGCTCATGTCTCATTGTTTACTAGTAAGTTTATGCTTAGTGTTAGACAGCTGAGGTCAAACCTTGGCCAGCTGTGGCAAAGTATGATGTTGTTTTTTTGAGCTATATAATCAACCAATATGGTTAGATATGTAGAGGTTACTTTCAAAGTGGACTCAGAAGTTTTCACCACTAGATTCATATGCATGGCTTGTTTCCTGGTCTTATTACCATGAAGAATCTCTTCTAGTGCACTAGCTCAGATTTCCTACCTGATTCTAAAATTCCCACACCAAATTTGATAGCATTATCCAAATGTTCCTAAGGGGTTTGTGTATTATTCTTCATCACTGAGTATGTTGCTATATTATACCATCTAGATAGCATTCATAGAGGCATATTCCTACTCTTTTAGTGGAATATTCCAAAATTGAAAGAATTTTAGTGGTCACTCCCAATTCAGAAGGTATTGAGTCTCCAAGAGTGAGAGTTGTATTTGGAATTAGTGGGGGACTCTAATTGTTCCTAAATTTTAGACACCTATTATTATGAGATTGGAAAGTTTTTGATACTGATGAGGTCTCTATAGTGGGTGTGGTGATCACAAGGGGTGCTAGTTTTCTCAAGATATAATGGATAATATCGTGGGTACATCCAACATTCTTATGATCCATCCTATCATTGTACTTTTGGGTAACTTGGATCAGTAACTATTTCCACTCACTAGAGTCTTCATTGCTGCCAACTCAACTAGGCCGAAATATACCTACTCATAGATATAATATTTGAAGATGAATTACTCCATGATAGTGTGCTTAAGGAAACTATTGTATGGGTAGTAGGTATCATGATCAGTGAAGTTAACTTCCATAGTCATTTGGTATTTTGGTAGTTTCAGGATGTTTATTTCCAAATAGAAGATGAAGTATCCAAAGACTTATTCATCCTTGAAGGATTAGGTCTTATTTTTATACTCTATAAATGTAATCCTAGTTTCATATCCCTAACGAGTTGATTGAGGTACATTTTCATGGTGAGGTTATTCTTAATGAGGTTTCAATTTTTTGGGCCTATTCGGTAGAGGTTTATAAAGGTAGATCGATTGTGGGGACTTAGTCTATACATGGGTGGTTATTTCTTATTTCACTAGTTTTCACATGGTAGATGGCAGAGGTAATAGTTGTGACTATTTTTTGGTCTAATACAATTCTTCATCCAAGTGTTAATCCCTTTCTGTGAACTCTTGGAACCTTAATGTGTACCTCAAGGAGAGTTGGATAAGGACCAAATAATCCTTGACATTTTCCATGCACATCATCAAAAGCTTCTCTTGGTAATTTTCATATCAAAAGAATACATGAGCCCCCCATTTTAGAAAATAAAGTAAAAGTCTCATTCATTGTACCTATTCTTGAATTTAGAGAGGTTGGTGATATTTTTCTTGCACATGGTGGAGCTAAAATGATAGAGGAACTACCTGTGGAGATCCTACCATCCAGTGATAGATCCCAAATCCAGCTGACTATACCCAAAAAAATATTGTTCCTTCCAAGTTCTAGATAAAACACCAAATATTGGAAGCCTCTTGCTACTCTAGGGTCCTAAGCATCAGACCGCGTCATGAGGAAAAGTGGGATAGGTATTGTAGTGGATTTCCCATGTTGTTTAATGAGATAATTCTTGGATTACCAAATTCTAGATATGGGTGGATATGGTCCACCCATGCCAGATATGGATTCCCATCTAAAAGGGTTGCATCTTTCTTTAGTTATAGAGATTCAATATGGGTAGAGAGAGTAGCTATTATGTAATCTTTGTGAGTATTGGTAGTTACCAGAGCTTTGACAAGTTTGTTTTCCTATGAGGCATAGCGATCAAGGTTTTAATGAGAGAAGTAACATTGTTCGGGTGGGTAGGATGGTCATACTTTTCCACATTCCATTTCCACCAGCCTCTACCCTGATCGGTTATGAAGGTCCACCTATATCGACACTGGGTGCCTATCCAATAAGGACTAGATTTTTTATCATAGGTGGAATGGGGTCCCCACTAACATTATCTCACTACGAGAATATCTCAAAAAGGATCTCGATAGTGAGTCTATTGTATCCCTCAGGATCCTATAGTAAGGTGTCCATTAGTGGATTTGAATCAGTCTATATTGTGGTCTCTGATGGATCGATGGGATTGGTGGACCCTTTTCCTTTGTTAAGATGTTGACGGGTGGGTGGAAGGACCTCATTGGAGGGACTTCCTAGGCCCTTAGTTAGTCTGTGTTGAAGAGTGTGGGAACCAATAAAAGGATATATTTGACACTTCATCTCCCCTTGGCAAGGGTTTCATCCATTTTTTACCATGTTTTCAGCTTGGTTTCTTTAATCACCTATAGGATTGATCATTAAGACTTTCACAATGGTGATTTTTGGAGGGGGTCTCTGTCAGTGGCTTGGATGGCCTAAATATACCATTTTTTCTTAGGAATTGGACTAATAAAGGAAATTTTAATTCCCCCATAATTTGATCTACACATGGAGAGATGTATCTTCCATGACTCTTTCGATCATGGTGAGTCTCCTAATATCAGTTCCTAAAAATATTAAGTGATTCCCATAGGAGTTTAGGTACTGATTCACAAGGAGTGAAGATATATTTAGCTTATAAATATAACGATGGATGTACTCAAGATACATAAGGTACCATGGATAGGCTAGCTAGTGATCTTTGAGATGGTCATATGTCATCCAGATATCTTGGTGAAAGCATGTTTTCTTTTCCTCAGTGATAGACTTTGGTATAGTGAAGTGTAAGATTCCAGGCAGCCAGAACATAACTGAAAGTTGGTTGGTGGCCAGGATCTCTAAAAAATCATACTTCCTATTTTTATATATATTGTAGTCTATTTCCTAGTCACATTTATCCCTAATCATTTTTTTTTTCTAGGAAATTGGGGGTGTCAGTTACGCAGACCTGCTCTGCTGCTCGATTTCTGGCAGAGGGGGCATTGAACGAGCCAATCATACTTGGAAAATTGAGGAATCTTCCAAATTCAAAGATAGATTAATGAACATATCCATGTAGGATGGGGTATTTTTAGCCTCCTATTTATTGATAAATTCATCATCCCTCTATGGCTAATAAGAGTGTTCACCACCGTCTGAGGGTGTCAATACAGATCTCAATTTCCCTCCTACTTCCAAGGTGTAGGTTGAGAGGAGGGAACCTAAAGGATGTATGGATGGTTCCATAGCAATTCCCTTGTAGGAATAAATAACATAATCAACATTCATGTGCCTATAAATGGATCTAAGGACCTTATGGACCTAAAATTCAGGGATTTTGAGCCTCATTCGATGGGCTTCTACCCCTAGTTCTGATGGAGGGGGTAGAGGTTTTTCTATCATTCCATTCATCACCTTAGATTTTGAGAGTTCAATGGTGATTTAATTTTCCCCTCATTATTTACTTATTTTATCCAATATTTCTCCAAGTTCATACCCCCTAGAAGCTATAGGGATTCCTTTTTCATGTTTCATGGTTGAGGCTGCATGTATGACCTCCACATCGATTACCTTCCCTCCTACCCTAGGAAAGATATTTGGGGTAGGGGAATTATTCATCATGGATAGGACCTATGTTTTGATTAGTGGTGTTATGGGAAGGACATAATTAGTGAAATTATTCACCATGGGATGGTCCTTGATGGTTTCTATTTGATCCCACAATGGGGAGATTCAACCCAACCTTCCTAGTGGGCGGCTGGGGCCTTGTACCAAATCAGGTGAATATGGACCCCCGCATAGTGGTTAAGGGGGTGGGATGAGATGATTCAGTGGCGATAGGGGCCACAAGAATGGTGGGTGAGGCCTCCTATCAGGCATGGTTTGTGACCTTCCCTTGATATTGGCGCCAGGTGTTCTAGACCTAGGCCAGTTAAATAGAAATAGGATCAGCCTGCTCATTGGTTGGTAGAGCCAATCGGTGTTGTCATCATGGTCAATTGGGAGCCCTATTGGGTGAACCATGTGTGTTGGTAGTTTTTTTGGATGACCCAAACTTCCCCTACCTCCTCAGCATAGGGGAGCGGGCTATTGGACCTCTCTAGAGAGAGGCTCCTGAAAGGATTTTTCATTGTAATCGAGGGGTTATTCCCCCTTCTCGACCTTTGGGGGTAGTGGTTTTGTAATGGATATATGTATTCAATGTCATTTCAATCAATATCCATATTTTTGATGACTCCTTACAATTCAAAGTGATGAACTATGGCATCGACGACCCTCCACTAAATGAAATATGAATGTGAAAAGGGGTGAGGGAACCTGATAGTTGTTGAAGTGGTGGAAACCATGGTAGGAGAATAGTTCTGAGGGATTTCCACACAACTTGTTCCCTTCCCCCATGACTATTATCTATAGTTCATTAATTGTTTTTGGAATCTTGATTTCTATTCTATTCATGAATTCAATCGTCATTACAAGTCTAGTGAAAGTGATTCCCAAGATTCCCAACATTATCCATTCTTTCCATGGTGGAGGAAAGATTCATGTTGATGATGTCTCATACCATATATTCCCAACATCATTCATTTTCTTCAAGTTATAGGAGAATGGTTTCGTGTTAGGCCCACTATTTGGTTTGGTGAGGCTTGATGTTGAATTTCTAGATCTAGTGATTAATTAATATGGTGGTCTCACACGTTACTGATCCACTCACATTTTGAGGAAAATAATTTCACATTGGGTTCACTATTTTGTTTTCTGATACTTTCCATTGAGGCCTCACATCTAGTTTGATGATGTAATTTTTTATTTTAGACCTCACTCGGATAAGTTTAATTCCATGGAATGGTCACTCCACCTCTAGGGTGGCTAGTTGGTTTCCTCGTGTTCCTACTTTTCAAATGTTAGGATCCTATAACACAATGGTTGGTCATATTGACTCCTTAATCGAAACGATATGATGGGATATTGGTTCATCATTCCATGGATTCCTACTTGAAACTTGTTTCCTATTTCATCTCTCTCTTATATATTTAATTCATGTTCATGAAGCTCATTCTTTATGCCATCTTGAGGTGGATGTCGGTTAATTACATTACTTCTATCACGACAGGGCACCTACCTATAGTCATAGATGATGGAGAAGTTGTCCGCATATAGTCATATATGGATGTTGGGTGTGTTTGGAACCAATTAAGTATTCTCTTTCAAATTCAAGGTCATATCATGTATGAGGCACCTCAGGTGTGGAACCCAAGTCATCTCATGTTGGCCACAGGGTAATTTTCACCATGGGTGTAAAACTTATGAGGCCTCTTACTACAAGAATCCCATGTTCATCACATGAGGTATAGATTTTTATGCTTTTGGTGGGGGTCATAGGTTTAACAACTTGTGGGGATGGGTTTTCATAGGTTTAAATTCTTGTTAGGATAGGTGGGTCATTGGCTTAATGTATTGTGGAGATAGGTTGTTCATGGTTCAAACATCTTTTGGGGAAAATTTGGTCATAGGTTTAACATATTTTGGAGATATTTTTTTCAAAGGTTTAAAATATTATAGTGACAATTTGGTCACAAGTTTAACATCTTATGTTGAAATGTGGTATAGAAGAGTTTTAGTATGTTCTCATAGGTAATATCAACATACTTTTAGGGTCATAACATCTCAGGGAGGAGATAGACAGATCTATGGTGGTGGAGGGTTGAGTATGCCCCCATGTAGGGAATGATCACACTTTAGGGTTTCCAACTTCCAATAGGGAGACATAAAGATTTAATCATGGTATTAGTGGATCTTAATTGAACCTCGTGGAGGAATCCCAAGTGTTTTGGGATTAGACATCAAGGATTTGTCCTACTTACCCTATTAGAAGATAAGGATCAAAATCCATATAGTTTGAGTGCACTATTTAAGGTCATGTGATAGGATCATTCCATGCAGTTTAACATCATACAGTAAGGATGCTCATGTCATGGAAGGAGCGACAATAAGGGATAGTGTGGGGATTATTCATAATGGTGGCATGAGATTTGAGGTATCGTCCTAAGTGAGTCATACATAGGTAATACTATATCCATCACATAGGGTATGGGGATCATCCCATGATTGTATAGGAGGGGTTTCATCCCATGATATTAATACATGGTGTATCCTATGTTTTTTTCATAATGTAGGGCTATAGTTTAACATCAGACACTTAGGACATTGTCAGATATTTTAACATCTTTTGACTAGGATGTTGGGATTTTTTTTATTTCATACATCTTGGACTAAGTGGGATACTTCACCCATAGAGACCATTTCCATGTAGGAGAGACAGACCCAGCACTAAGCCTATATACTAGGAATGTTGGGCAGTTTCACATGATGATGCCACCCTCAGATCTTACTTGTCTAATGCATAGGTGATTTTGGATAGCACAAGTCATATACACTTATATAGTTAGGCAGAACATGGGGGTCCCAAAATTATGGTATCTATGCTTAGGAGTAAGAGGTGATACAACTATAAAATCCATTTTAGAGATGAAGGGCCTGGACATGAGTATTGATGATACTGGTTGTGTGGAAGATTGAGGAATTAATGGATGGGTTTGGCGTAGGTGTGGGGAACATGATCACTCATCTTTTCACAACCCTATTTAGCATAAGGAGGTGTTGGGTTAGGGACCTAGGGTTATTTCATGTAACTCTAATTTTGTGTGCATAGGTAGGGATACATGATCTAGGAAATCTAGTACAAGTACATGCAATGGATATTGGTGGCATGGGTGCACAGAGCTTTTAGGGTTATGTTAAGCTTTGATTTTTGTGAAAATATCTCATATTGTGTACACCCATCTATCATTTAGGGGAAGTTGTATGAGGATGTCTGAAACATGAGCCAAGACAATTTGGGGCCCATTAAAGGTTAGTCATTCAATTTATCTACCTTATAGGATCCATGGGGATGTTTTTGTTTTATAGAAATGTGAAATATGGTTTTTTGTGATCAAAATTTGAAGTTTCAACTTCCAGTGGTCCATCCCCAAAATGGGTGGTTGATTATTTATTTATAGGAAAAACGAGATGCTTTTGGTGAATAAATCGTGTGTCATGAAAAGTGGTTTCACAACTCTACTTCATTTGAAACCATTGGAAGGTATTGTAAGGTAGTGGTTCACTTATGCCTTTCATGAAAAAATGGAGTGTGCACCAACATGGGGGTTTCATGCATCGGAATAATGTTGTGCTCCACCTTCTTCCTCAATATTTGGGTGTTTCTAAAGTTCCTACATAACTTGGTCTTTTTCCATCACATTTTACACATAATTTAGTTTAATGACAAAAAGGGAGTTGCATGAAAATACCCAAATTTTCATGTACTTGATCCCTTTCACTGGAATGGTCCCTTGGGGTGGGTTATGTCTTTTTTAGGGAAAACCCACCTTCCGGGGGATGAGTCATGTTTTTGGTGCCTAAAATTTTCTTTTTATTTCAGGAATTTACAAATTTTATTTTTTAAGATGATATCAAGGTAAAATTAGTTCATTTATATTATTAATAATTCAATTAGGGTCATTGGGATCAATTTTATGTTGGATTTTGGTATAAATACTTATTATACTTAAGAAAACTTTTTTTTCTGAAAACCCGCTTTTCATCTCATATTGAAAGTTTTATTTTAAATTAAATTAAATAAATTTTTTAAATTTAATTTGATAAAATATATTCCATATTTTTAATCATAATATTTAATATTTTTTAATAAGTTTAACTTGATTATTTTTCATAATGAACATTAAGAACTATAAAACATTTATCATTGTGGTCATGTTTAAAACGAGTTTACCAGGGGTTAAACCATGAGATAAGGGTAATTTTCCAATTAATATTGTTTAAATAATTTTTTTTCCATATTTTGACTTCATCCTATCCCATATTTAAATATCCATCCATTTTTAAGCATTTTTATTGAGTATGACATTGTTATATTTTATTATTTTAATAAATTCAGAGTGTGTCCTCTCCCACACATTTAAAAGGACACACCTCCAATCTCTTAATTACACCACTTTAAGATATATATATCAAAAAAATATACCTAATTATATTCTAAACTTTCCTATATAGTAATTATATTTTTTTCTTAAAATAACATTCGAATCATTCTTAATAAAGGATATAAAAGAGCCATACCGAAGAATTGGTAATCATCTCACCCGACCTCTTTAAATTTATTTATTATTATACCTCCTATAAATATGTGGTATTCATCATAAAATAATAATTTTATTATTATAAATATACTTAAATTTCATTATTATTATTTAACCAACTTCATTCATCCTCATTTCCATCAAATGGGTAGTGAATGTATCGATCATACATACAAGTGGGCTAGTGCCTCTATGTAGAGATACAATTAATTTTCCACCACCATATTTCATGTATGGTTATTATGATGGGTTTAAATTTTATAAATTATATTTATTATATAATCATTCTTCTAGATTTATAATATCATATCTTTCTTATTACCTTCCAATCTATTTGAAAACGAGACTATCACCTCCATTAAATGATGTGATTAATTTTTCATTTATGTATGGTAATAATTATAGATTTAATTAATATATATGATATATATGATATAATAAAGATTCTATAAATCTGAGTTAGTATTTAACTTTATTTCTTTCTATCCATCAAAAAGTGAAAACATTGTTCTTGTGTACGTAAGACCAATCATCTCCATAAATGGTGTAATTAATTTTTATATATATACATTTTATAGATTTATATATATATATATATATATATATGGTATTTATATCATGATTAAAATTATTTATATTATGGAACCATGATCAAGGTATAATTATTGAAACTACCAGACTGGAACTCTCTTGAAAAAATGAAACAGTTAACACTAGGAAATAGTGATTTTAATAAGAAATTGTTAATAAATAGGTGTTAAAATGTTATAAGGGGATAATATATGATATTATAAGTATGTAAATGATATTATATACAATTAAAATAAATTAAAATTTATTATATAGAATATTAGATCACCTTTTAAGAAATTTTAACTTTGGGTGAGGTATTTATATTACGAT
The DNA here is from genome assembly GCA_963277665.1 of Viscum album. Lineage (NCBI taxonomy): Eukaryota > Viridiplantae > Streptophyta > Magnoliopsida > Santalales > Viscaceae > Viscum > Viscum album. The sequence continues at coordinate 1,506,329,042 of OY728121.1, read as the reverse complement.
CTCATTGTTTATCAAGATTGTTTATGATTAAGTTTATGAAGCTGAAATTTTCTGAATTGTATCTCAAGAATAACATTAATTTTCTTATAATCTCTCATAATCTAGTTATTTCTATAAATTATATGTTTTCCTTTCATTTTTATCTCTTAAAGTACATAAGATACCAAAAGAATATTTTTAAATAAAATCGACTTTATTTCTCTCTTTGGTCGAAAATCGTTTTTCTTCCATTTCCATGTTTCTAAAATTGTTTTAAAGAATATTTTTACTATTACCCTATGATTTTTTAAATTATTTTTTACCCATTTTTAACTTTTTACAAAATGTTTTAAAATTAATCTTATTTTCATTTTCTAAACTAGGTACTTTGGACTTTTCACAAAAAAAAGTAAAAAGAATCATTATTTTTACGTACATGGCATGAACTTGATTTCTCATCATCATGACCAATAAATGATTTTAAGATTAATTTAAAAGTTCTCATGTATTTTTTCAAAGAAAAAATTTTCTATAATATTTTAAAAAAATTATATTTTAGAGAAGTGATTCCAAAACAAAAAGGGTATTTTCCACAAAAATATATTTTAAGTGATCTTTTAAAGGAATTTTCATTTATGATAAAATAATTTTATGTTACTTGTTATTTATAGGGGATATTATCCAAGGATATCATCCTTATTATTTCTCTATATGTTTTTTGATTATTATTATGATATATTTATGAATCTAATTTATTTTTCAGAAGTTATGTTATGATGAATTTTTGAAATGATTTTGAAACCCATTTTTTCACAAGTTATAATATATGATTAATGTTTTATGATCTTTTGGAACACATATGAGTGGATTATGACTATGTGATAGGGGACTATAATTATATATCCTCCAATTAATGGGTAAGATATTGATATATCAATAGATAATAAGGACTAGAATTGGGAGTAGACCATATTTAGTAAGGGACTTTGTCCATTATGATAGTCTTGTGAGTGAACCTTAAATAAGGATAAGATAGATTGAGGAGTGAACCAAATACACTATGATATTATTTTAAGTGATAATTGACTCAAGAAATGTTTTTATATAATTTTGGGTATTCCACAAACTTTTTTCTTAATCCCATGTTATGCTCTCATGGATCATGTTATTTGATTCCTTTATGATTCATGTCTTATAAACTACCAAGATTTATGAAATGAATCAATATTATGATCTATTATATGTTGGGTGTGGTTTTCAAATTTTAAACTCATGTTCTTATACCTTTACTCTCATGTTATTTAGTTATCATTAATATATTTTTTTATCCTAATTGAACATCTGAGCTAACCATTTCTTATTTTTCCTTTCCTTAGGTTTTGAATAAAGGTATTAAGTAAGAAATTTCTAAGAAGGGTGATAGTTATGAAGAACTTAGTGGGAGATGACGTAGAAACTTTATGTACTATTTGGTTATCTGTCCAAGTTTCCTAAAAAACTAAAACAATAAGATCCTAATGTGTATTGAAATGTTATGAATTTAATATTCATCTAAAGATATGTAAAATTTATGTATGAAAAGTTTTGGTCGCTATACCATATAAAATTATCACTTAATTAATTTATATCCTGTAAAGATGATCAAGATAGAAATGTTATTTAATATAAATGAAGTGCATTGGATTTTTAATGTGATAGACTACAACCCAAATAGAATTATGGCCTTTATATGTTTTGGGGAGTCCGACAACAAACTCCATGGTGATGTTTTCCCATTTCCATTCTAGTATGGGTAATGGATGTAACATCCCCTTAGAATTATATCTCTTATCCTTAACATGCTGAACTTTCATGAATCAAGAAACATACTCAGAAATACCTCTCTTCAGGTTATCCCATCAGAAATACTCTTTCAGGTATCTATACATCTTTATACTTCAAGGATAAATTGATAATGATGAGATATGAGATTCTTAAAATATTTCCTTCTTTAGGTATGGTATTGATGGGATACATACTTGATTCATGAACCTTATCATTCCAACATAATAAATGTTGAACTCGAGATCATTTCTCACCTTCTTTAATATATATGCATCCTCCTTCTATGACTCTTTAATCCTTACATAGATTGATAGTTGAAAATTCATTTGAGAAAGATAATATTTTTACCCTTCCTTAAATATTTCATGGTATATCCTTTTCAAATCCATTAATATTATATCTTTTGTTATTCTCGTTATAGATAAGCTAGCATGATCGTTTCAACTAAAAGAATAATCCACCTTGTTTTCTTTTCAATGGTTGTAATGTATTGAGTTGTCATAATATTTAATCAAATCCAACTATATTCACTGGTGCATATTCAACTATTTTATGTGAATGTATAATTTAAACTTTTATGATCAGTATATATGTTAAACCTTTCTCTATAAATATAATACCTATGAATATTTAATGAAAATATTATTATCTTAGACCAGAACCTCCTTATTTTAATGATCCCAAATCATGTCCATCTTATTATTAATGATCTTTATGTTTTCTTTAAGAAACTAGTTTACTAGAAAAATTGAAACAATTACGAAGTATAGAGCTTACCGTGACACATTACTCTATGAAGGTCTGGTGATCATATCACCTTACTATACACTATGTTTCATCTCACTGTATGTACACAAACTACTTACCATAAGATAGATGAATTAAATCTATCCAAGAAGTATTTACCTTACCGTGTGAATAATTTACCTTACCACAAGAAGGATTTACCTTATCGTAATATAGATTTACCTTACCAAAAGAATAATATACCTTAATGTAAGAAGGATCTACCTTACCAAAAGAAGGATTTACCTTACCCTAATAAAAATTTACCTTACCACTAGAAGGATTTACCTTATTGTGCCAAAGTATGTAAATTATTATAAATGGATATACTGATATTATGTTTATAATTTAGTGAACACATGAATAATTAAGATGATTTCATGAAGAAGTGAGATAATCATATAGAGAAATGAACCTACTACATCACCTTATCACATCAGCTTACCATGAAAAGATTTATTGAGCATAGATGGTTGTATTTCAAGAGAAGATAGCCTATCGTGTCTAACTTAGCAGTGGAGAAGTTAAAATATTCAATATCTAATTTTTACATATTAATTGAAGTTTTAGAACATTTAATAAAGTTTTATTACTATCCAAAGGATATTTTAGATTAAAATCAATTTAAATAGATTTATTTGTTTGTGAAGAAGGAGATTATGAGACATTTTTAATGATAGATAGATAATAAGAGAGTATTTTAAATGAGAACATCTTCTATGACACTCTATTTTCCTAGGATTACTAAAAAACATGCTCAAGATTATTCCAAATAAGATCTCAAGGATTCAGAGTAGTCAAATCATCACAGATCGAGCTACTTCACAAACTCTATTCATATATCCCTTGGTCATTAAATTTTATGCTTTAATTTTTAGTATTATGTTTTATTTATCTATTTATTTCTACAAAGTGACTCCTATGATTTAACTGGAGTGTTCTTGACACACTTTATCTACTTTATCTATTTTTTTTATACCCAAAAAAATTGTGCAAGAGGTCTTGTGCAGACTGTATTGTTTTTTTTTTATGATTTATAACTATGGAAGAGGCTTTGTTCCCAGATAATCTATGTGATTTTGTTTGTAAAAACTAGATCTAGGTTTTTGGATATGATTGTTTTTATAATAATATTCTTGGAAATGCGTGATTTCAAAGTGTAGGGGATTAAATACCAGCTTGATATTGAACCCCTTGTTTATTCCATTGTGTGTTTCAATTTTGTTTTTCTTTATTTAAAATCCAAAACTGTATTTTTTATTTGAATCTATAAACAAAACCTTTACTTTGAAAATTGTTCCTAACCTGTTTTTATATAAATTATTTGATTAAGTAATTTAGTTTCAAAATTTAAAGTAATTTCAAATATTTTTTTACTTTGAGAAATTTTATAAAAGATCAAACTTATCTAATTCTATTGTTTTGATTAATTGGGTATTTTAAATTAACTTGGAGATTTTTTTAAGTTTTTTTAAAAGAAATTTTTATTGGGAACTCAATTCACCCCCCTCTTGAGTTACTCACTCTGACCAACATTTGGTATTAATGGAATTTTAAATATATTTTCAACTGTGATTTAGTCATCTTTTATAGATCGTAAAATTATTTTATTTGTAAATTAAATTTTTTATGGTTAATAATAGACAAGAGGAATATAATACAAAAAGACCCTATTATTAATGGAATAAACTATTCTTAGTGGAATATTAAAATACAAATTCATATTGAAAGCATGGGTTTTGAAATTTAGAATGTCATTGAAAAAAAATATGAATTACCCAAAACTATTATAGGTTAATGGAGTGATAGTACTAAAGCAGCTTATAATAATTATTTTAAATCTATAAGTGCTTTGTATTTTTCTTTAGAAGATGATGAATTTTACAAAATTTCTTCTTGTACTACTATGTTTGAAATTTGGGATACTTTATCTATTTCTCCAAAGGGAACATCTAATGTCAAGGAAATTTTATTAGTGGTAAGCACCTCATAATATTACTTGAAAAACGGGGGTTCAAAACCCATTGGGCGTATGTTACTGTAGCAGTACTGTAGTGGTACTGTAGCAGCGGCGACACTTTTCATCAGCGGGACTGTAGCGGCGGCAGGGCACTGTAGCGGTGGTGATACTGTGCAGTACTGTAGAAGGCGTGTTACTATTCACATAATGTGAATTGGGCCAAATATTTGGGCCTACGGTTTATGTAATGGGCTACAATCCCACTGTGCCTTTGGGCTATGTAATGGGTTTCCCTTTACCCAGTTAAAAGAGGTCTTTTCTTTGATTTAATAATAAAAATGAGGCTTTAACCCCAACCTTTAAAAAAAATATGATAATTTTAAGATGAAAAATGAGGCACCTATTTATGGTATGTATCTCAGTTTTAATGAGATTTTGAACCAAATTCCTTCATTTGGAAAAATAATTACCAGTAAAGATAAAGTTATGTTCCTGTTGAGGTGTTTACTAGACAAATAGAGAGGAGCTTCAGTGTCAATTCGAGAGTCATGTGATGTAAATAAGTTTCCTATTAAGGATTTTATAGGAAAGATCATGATGTAAGAGGAGGAACTTAAAGTTAACAAATATTAATAGTATAAAACAAAAAGTAAATATGTAGCCTTTAAGACTAATACTTCAAAACAAAAGGATAAGATCAAAGCAGATAGCTTAAGAAATGAAGAGCCACCTTGTGACAGTAATGAAGAAATGTCCCACTTTGATAGAAGATTCAAAAAGTTTTATAAAAGGAATAAGCTCTTTAGAAAATCCCATTATAAATGAAAATATGATAACAAAGGAAACTAGAGAAAGGACTGGAAAAAGGATGATGTTACAAATAAGATAATCTGTTATGAATGTAAATGAAAATGAAATTTCAAGATGATTATCCTAAGATAAAATTTAATAAGAATTATAATGATAAGGATAAGAGATATATTAAATCTATGAAATAAACTTAGAGTGATTTGGAAGATAGTTCAGGTGATTTAGACTCAACCCAAAAGTGTAATCATGATAGAGGGAACATGTGTTTTATGAAAAACACATCTTAGGTATTTGTTGTTTTTCTTACTTATCCTATTAATATTTCTAACATATCTAGAGATGAAAATAGTGATGAAAAAAAATTTAATGAATAAATTTTCAAATATCATACAACGATGGGAGATTCTTTCAATTAACTCAAAGATAAATATAAGAATTTAAAGAAGCAGTTTACCTTGACTTCTAGTTTTATAATTGATCTTAGTATTGAGAAAGATAAAAATGATCAGTATTAAAATAGAAAAATGAGTTAAAATTGAATAATGGTGAATTAAATAAATATCTAGAAATATTTTAAAATGAAATAAATACTCTTGTATAGATTCTTTAAAAGAAAACTGCTCCAAAATACACTACTAGAATTTTCTATCATCCTCGACAAAGAAGAATCATTAAAAATGATTTTATTCATAGTTCCAGTTCTACAAAATCTTTTAATAGTTTTTATTCTACTATACCAAACACATTTTTTATTTCTAAAAGTTTAAAATCCTATTATTGGAAACCATTTAATAAATTATGGGTTCTTAAATAATTGATAACTAACATTTCAGGGCCCAAGGATTTTTGGGTACCAAAGTCATTTTTGTTTTAATTTTTTTTATAGGGAACCTACTTAAAAAGATATAGTAAGAACTTATGGTATTAATACAGTGGTTTCTCAAGACACATGACTGGTGAATATTCAATTTTCAAAAACTTGTTCATGGTGGATAGTGTACATGTCACTTTTTGTGAAAATACTAAAGGAAAAATTATTGGAATTGGTCAAATTAGTAACTCTAACAATTTTTTAATTTCTGAAGAGTTATTTGTTGATTGATTAAAGTATATTATTTTTATCATCTCATATCTATGTGTTGATTATTTTTATGTTAAATTTTAAAATAATTCATGAAATGTTTTTTATTCTTTTTTTAACTTATTTAATAAGTGATAATGTTTTTTCTGTTAATTTAGATTCATTGATTTCTAAAAATATTTCCTATCTAATTTATTTTCACAAATAATCTTGGATTTGGAATATGATATTATGCCATTGAAATATTCATTCACTTATAAAGATAACCAAGAAAGGTTTAGTCAAGGATCTACCTAAACTGGAATTCCTAAATAATAAAGTATGGAGCCCATGTTAAAAATAGAATCAACACAAAATATATTTAAAATCAAAGAAAGAAGTTTCAACTTGTCAGCCCCTAGATTTTGTTCACATGGACTTGTTTGGACCTTCAATAGTTTCTATCTTAAATAGTATGTTCTATGTTTATGTTCTTGTAGATGACTTTTCATGGTATACATTGGTATTATTTCTAACTCACAAAAGTGGAGATTGTTCTTATTTTACCAAGAATGTTAAATATATAGAAAATAATAGTAGACTTATAATTAAGAACTTAATAAGTGATCATGGGTATTATTTTGAAAATCAATATTTTGAATCATTTCTCTCAAAAAAATATTGATATTCATAAATTTATTGCTCCTCAGACCCAATATAAGAATGGTGTAATAGAAATGAGAAATAGAACTCTTCAATAAATTTCTATAACTATTCTCAATGAGTATGACTTACTTGTTTATTTTTGGGTAGAATTTATGATGAAATATTATTATATAATTTATATACTTTTAAATACAAATATATTAAAGAAAAATCCTTATAAATTATGTAATGTTAGGAAAAACAGGTTAATTACTATAGAGTTTTTGTGTGAAAAGGCTTTATTCTTAATACTCAGGATAATCTTGAAATTTTTTCTTCTAAGAGTGGTGATGGAATTTTACTTAGTTATTCAACATCTAGTAAATAATTTAGGGTGTTTTCATATCAAATTTGATGAAATAGATCCACATGATCCAGATAACCTTTTAGAAAACCTTGAAGATGATCTTTCAAACCAGAATATAAATTCCAAACCTTGTGATAGTTCTGTGAAACAAGCAGAAAAATGTCCATTTCTAAGGGACAACTAGATATCAAACTTGAACCTATTGAAGACAATGATATATTTAGGCTTTATTTTCATAGAAATATTAGGACTCAAATATCACATCCTCTATATGTTGTTGTTAGATACCTAAATAGAGGAACACAAACTAGATATTCTCTTAGAAATCGGGTGGAACATCAAGCATTATTATCACAACTTAAACTTAAGAACATAAATGATGAAATTAATGATGAATTATTGGTGATGTAAATACAATAATAACTTAATCAATTTTAAAGGAACAAACCTTGTGAACTATTAGATATACCTAAAGAGTACCTAACTATTGGAACTAAATGGTTGTTTAAAAAAAGTTGGTGATTTAGGAACTATAGTCGTAAATAAAGCTAGATTGGTTGCATGAGGATATAGTAAATAAGTGGGTATTAACTTTGAGGAAACCTTTACACCTGTGGATAGACTTGAGTTTGTTAGAATATTTATTTCCATTGACTCACATTTGGATTTCAAACTAAATCAAATGGATTTCAAGAGTGAATTCTTAAATGGGTATATAGTTGAGAGTGTTTTTTGGAATAACCCCCTAGATTTCAAAATCCTCATTTTCCAAATCATTTTTTTAAATTAACTAAATATTTATATGGTTTAAAATAGGCTTCTAGAGCTTGGTATGATAGATCATCTCTTTTTTTATTTATAATGGTTTTACTAAAGGCATAGTTGATCATACTATTTTTATAAAAATAATTTAAAACGATGTTTATTAGTTCAAATTTATATTGATAATATTATTTTTTGATATTCTATAAATTCTTTGTGTGCTTAATTTTTAAAAATGATGCAAAAAATTTTAAAATAATTTTAATGGGTAAACTTAAATTCTTTCTATTTTTTTAGATTTTTCAAAATAATGAAGGAATTGTTTTAAATCAAATTTAATGCACAAAAAACATTCTAAAACATTTTGGATTAGATAGTAATAAAGGCAGTGATACTTCTATGAGTAATAACTACAAGTCGGGTCTTGGTGAAGTTGGAAAATCAGTTGATGAAACCACTTATAGAGGTATGATTGGAAGATTAATATACTTAACTACTAACTAAATAGATATTATGTTTAATGTGTGTGTGTGTGATCATTTTCAATAAAATATAAAATAATAAAATTTATTAGTTGTTAAAATAATTTTTAAAAACTCAAACAAACAATCAACTTAGTATTGTTATACTCTAGAGGTGAAACATTTGATTTAGTTAGTTATTTAGATGAAGACTTTGGTGGTTCTAAGATAGATATAAGAAGAACTTTTGGAACATATCAATTTATGGAAAATCTCTAGTATCATGGTGTAGTAAGTAGAAGAACTTTGTTGCATTATCCCCTGCTGAAGTTGAGTACATAGGTGTGGGTAGTTACTGTGCACAGATTCTGTGGATGAAACACACATTTCTAGAAAATGGATATCAATTTATACATGTCCCTATAAACTTTAATAAAACTAGTGTGATAAATATTTATAATAATCCTATATATAATTATATAACAAATCATATTGATATAAGACATCGCTTTCTAAGAGATCATTATCAAAAGGGTGATATAACTCTTGAATCCATAGGTAGAGAACATCATCTTGTTGATATTTTTATAAAGCTTTTGAATGTTGAGAGACTTAACTATATCAAATATGAGTTATCCATGATAAATCATTTTTAGTTTATTGGATATTAATATGAATGTTAAAACCTTATAACTTATTTTTACAGATTTTATTTAACAATATTTGAAGTTTATTCAACATGGTCAGTAGGGTGACCATGAGTAGTTTTTATTCATACGGTTATAACCCCAATCATATGTTATGGTAATCATACTTACCATGCTTATGATATTTATTAATCTATGGTAATCATACTTACCATGCATATTTTTACTTTGAATCATTTGGAAAAATATTTTTGCAGGATTTATTTTAAGTTTATTATTATTTTAATCCCTAAATAATTTAAATTAAAAATAAAATTTGAATTTAAATTGTTAATTGTATTTTCATTTAAATCTCCTATAAATCATCTAATTTTTGGGGGTTTGTATGAAATCACTTAGGATGGATCTCCCAGAAGACCCATTGTTGTTGAGTTAAGTGGTGAGTGAAGACTTATGGTTAAGTTTATTCAGCATGTTATCTATCCAAGGAAAGGAGACATTATTATTTTAAGGCATCCAAATTTTTTCCCATTTTTAATGAAGAATCTTGTATATACTAATATGTGCAGATTTTTTATGAGTCATATGGTTGAGCTTTGTAAGAAAACCACAAGGTTTAGCTCTTTATTTTATCCTATAATGATCATTTCCTCTACTAGAGGATTAGTTTCTCAAGGAGAGGATAAAGTAACTACATCTTATAGGTTATGTGTTACAAAAAATATTTTTATATAGATGAAAGTTTGTTAGAACCCTTGGAAACAATAATGGGTATCATACTCCAAGAAATTATTTATATAATTTAACCTGGAAAAGTATCTAGTTAAACCAAGGGATCTTGTAGATCCAAGTATTAAACCTGATGAAATTAATGAATATTATGATGATTTGGCTTCTTCTGCTAAAAAATAAGATGAAGAAGAAGTCAATAATGAATAATAAGCTATTAAAGATGTTTAATAAGAAGAATAATAAGAAGAAGTAAAATAAGAAGAAACAGGGTATTTTGATCACAATGGTCTAATGTGTGATAAGTTAGGTGGATCTGATGAAGATGACGATAGATTAGAAAGGATATATTATTATTGGGAGTACCCCTAGACAACCTCTACTAGATACACTTTCTCAGTGGGAGCATTCCCCTATATCTTTTGGTTTAGGCTTAAATTATCCCAACTCGGATGATGACGATCATGGAGGTAGTCCATCTGGACATGGTGGACCTTCCACTCTTTCTATTCAAATAAATTAGGATTGATATTTTATGGTTGATTTTGATATTGAAGAGAGAATTTAATCTTCTTTATTTTTGTCTCATGAGTATGTCATTGAATTTTCTACAAGGATTGAAGATCAGAATATGAGAACCAGTCTAGTGGAGAGTTTACCTAAAGTAGATGGTATGAATTAGGCTAGTGAACTATCTCCTTATGCTCCTAGAAATTTGATTTTATCTTCATTAAAGGTGGTGGCGTCCTTACCCCGAGGTTCCGGGTTTGAGTCCTCAAAAGGAAACGCGCACTATATGCTAGCAAACCACTCATGGGCCTCTCTACCCCATTGGGAACTAGCCTAAGCCCAAGGGTTGGCCACCTTGGGCCTCGCTGGGGACGTGCGGCGCACAGGTGGGCAGGGCAGCCTAATACCTCATTACCCAACAACACGTTTTCCTGCGGGGCACGGGTGTGTTGGTTAAAGGCAGTGGCGTCCTAACCCCGAGGTTTCGAGTTCGAGTCCTCGCAAGGCAATGCACACTATATGCTAGAAAACCACTCATGGGACCCTCTACCCTGTTGGGAACTGGCCTAAGCCCAAGGGTTTTCCACCTTGGGCCTCGCTGGGGACGTGCGGCGCGTAGGTGGGCAGGCCAGCCCAATACCTCGTTACCCAAAAACACATTTGCCTGTGGGGCATGGGTGAGTTGGTTAAAAGCGGTGGAGTCCTGACCCTGAGGTTTTGGGTTCGAGTCCTCGCAAGGCAACGTGCACTATATGATAGCAAATCACTCGTGGGCCCCTCTACCCTGTTGGGAATTGGCCTAAGCCCAAGGGTTGTCCACCTTGGGCCTCACTGGGGACGTGCAGCGCGTAGGTGGGCAGGCCAGCCCAATACCTCATTACCCAACAACACGTTTTCCCGTGGGGCACAAGTGAGTAGGTTAAAGGTGGTGGCGTCCTGACCCCAAGGTTCTGAGTTTGATTCCTTGCAAGGCAACATGCACTATATGATATAAAACCACTCGTGGGCCCCTCTACCCCATTGGTAACTGGCCTAAGCCCAAGGGTTGGACACCTTGGGCCTCACTGGGGACGTGCGGCGCGCAGTTGGGCAGGCCAGCCCAATACCTCGTTACCCAACAACATGTTTGCCCGTGGGGAACGGGTGAGTTGGTTAAAGGTGGTGGCGTCCTGACCCCGAGGTTCCGAGTTCGAGTCCTCACAAGTCAATGAGCAATATATGCTAGCAAACCACTTGTGGTCCCCTCTACCCCATTGGGAACTGGCCTAATCCAAAGGGTTGGCCACCTTGGGCCTCACTGGGGACATGCGGTGTGCAGGTGGGCAGGCTAGCCCAATACCTCATTACCCAACAACATGTTTGATGCACCCGTAAGGGGCACCGCGAGAGATAGGTTTACCCTCGTCATTGCTTCCTTCCTCGTCTGGATCGGCGCGACCCTCCTTCACTCTCGGTAAGATTGTGGTGGTGGATTTCTGTTGTATTAGTGTCGGTGACTTCGTGGACTCGGTGTCCCCATCGATTTTCACTATGGCTGGCCACTTCTTGCCCAATTCCTCCTAACATGGATAGAGTTTCTCAAGGCAGCGCGGTGTCGGCCTGCGGCTGAGATCCAACTCTTGTAGCTTAGATTTGTTGTCTCATCCCTGGTGTGTGTGGTGGGCAGTTGAAATGTTCTCCGTAAGCGACTCGGACGGTGGTGACGGGATCTGACATTCAGTGGATTCCCTCCCGGTGGAATGGTGATGCTTCTCTGACTTTTAGTTTTCTAAAATCGTTTTTTATTTTGGAGTCATTTTGGTTCCTGGAGCTTCGTTTTTTCTTCGGTGATTAGGATTAGATTTGGTCCTTTGTTTAATTTGTGGTTGTTTGAGGTCTTGCTACTAGTTGGGCGATCGATTCTTCGGTATTGTGAATGGTTTTGTTCGCTAGCTGGCTGTGGCTGGTTTGAAGGCTAGGTTATGCGATTCTGGAAGTATGGTTCATGATGTTTGATTCTCCTGCCTTTTGTGTTGTCTGTGGGTTAATTGACGTGAAGTAGTGGAAAGGGTGATTGTGCTGGTTGCAGATGAACTGGTGATTTTTCTGATCATGATGATCTCTGGATTTTGAATGTGTGTCTGTTCCAGCACCTGTGTGAGTTTGAAAAAATTTAGGTTGCTTGTGGCTTGTGTCCTTGATCCATGAGAAAGTGAATTCTGTTTACTTGAAAGGGACTGGCCCGGATGAGGTTTAGAGCTGGTAGCATTATCCTTCTTATCTCTTTTTGGAATTGGAAGTTTGAGAGGGTATGGCGTTTTCCATCGGTATCGGGCCCGTGCATTTTTTCACGGGACAGCTAGCCAAGCTGTGACAGGAAGGTGGACGTTGATCGTATTGTTTCTCTGCTAGGGTAGGGCTGTTCCTTTCACTTGAATTGGAGTGTATTTTCTCTTGATGATCCAGGACCATAGAGGCATGGTTGTTTTTTATTTCTTTGATGTCGTTCTGGTTTCCCACTTTTTACTCAAAAGTGATTTTGAAATAATATATGTTCGGGATTATGCAATATGTTTTTAATAATTTTTAGGTCTCTCTAAACAATATGTGGAAATAAGATCTTTCTAAAGCTGTTATCAAGGTTATTAGTCATATACATCCTAGATTTAATTTTATAATTGAAATTATATATAATTATATTAAAGATATGAGATCCTATATTGGTGATTTACAAGCTAATATTTCAAATATGATGATTTAATTGGACTAGAGATTCATGAATAAAGTGTCTCAGTCAGCTCTTGTGTCTTCTGCTCCTCTGGTTTATGAAGAAAAAATAATTTAATCCATTTATGATGAGATGAAATATCAATATGAATAATTTAACAAAACTCATGAAGCTTTATATAATGGGATTCATAATCATGCTACTATGACCTTCACTTTTGTTCATGAGGATGTTAAACAGTATAGGAAAGATTGAGAAACAATCAAATGAGCAGTTGATTATTATCTCAGTTGGATCTTTACAAAGTCATATTTGAAATTAATGTTTAGAACTCTCTATTTGGATTTAAAAATTCCTCCAGTGAATAAATATTTTTAATTCATATGTTGATAAAATTAAAGTTATTATCCCTGTTTTGGAATCCCTCAAAGAGAATCGATATAATTTTCTTCAAGTCTTGGAGCATGGTTCTTGATCTATTAATGAGTTTACTCAGTTGATGGAACACTACCTATTTATATCTCAGACTATTGTCTTAGCTCCCTCATCATTTCATATATCTCAACCTACAACTTACTCTATTACCAATCCTTTTAGTCTCACTCCTTCCCAAGCCTTTCAACAACTTAGATCGGTTTCCATGTGTGTATTTCTTGGAGAACCTACCTCCACTTCTACCCATGCCTCTACATTTTATCCTTCTTCTACTTAATAAGGGAATGATCTTATCCTTCATAAATATATGAGATATAACAATCAGTTAGATTATGATTAGAATTTCTAATAGGGGTATTTTTTACTCTAATTGTACTATTTTATTATAATATCTCTTTTGAAATATTAATATAATTCTCTCATTTTTTCTTTTATTTCTTCTATAGTATATCTTTTTATAATATTAAGGGGAATAATTATGATAAAAGATAAATAAAATTTGTTGAATCAAGGATGTATTCATTGGGTGAATCATGTACTATGATTAAATGTGGAAACCCTTTGCATAATTTCAAAAATAATTTTAATTACAGTTTTTTCAATCCTTTGTAAATATTTCTTTGATGAATTCAATTAATTTTAATATAAATATAATGATTTGTGATCATAAAAAAATGTGGATATCATTGGATTAGACTGAAACTTCCTTATTTTAATGATCTCAAATTGTGTTCATATTATTACTAATGATATTTATGTTTTCTGTGAGAAACTAGTTTACTGGAAAATAATTATAGAGATTACCATGAAACCTTACCATATGAAAGTCAAGTGATTGTATCAACTTACCACATGTTATGTTTCACCTTACTATATTTAAATGAACTTCTTACTATGAAACAGATGAATGAAATCAATCAAAGAAGTATTTACCATACCACCAGAAGGATTTACATTACCACAAGAAGGATTAACCTTATTACAAAAAGGATTTACCTTACTACAATAAGGATTTACCTAACCATTCCAAGGTATATAAATTTTCATAAATTGATATACTAATATTATGTTTCTAATGTAGTGAATACATAAATAAGTAAGTTGACCATATGAAGAAGTGATATGACCACATGAAGAAATAAACCTACCGCATCACCTCACTGCATCAGCTGGCCCTAACAAGTTTCCATGATCATAGCTAACCATATTTCTAGAGAAGATAACATATTATTTCTAACTAATATGTGGAGCAGTTCAAATCTCTAACAAATAGTTTTGATGCATTAATTGAACCATAATAACATTTAATAAAGGATAATTATTCTCTAATGTCTATTATAGATTAATATATCTTTAAAGATATTTATTTGATCATGAAGAAGAAGATGATGAGATATTTTTAATGACACATATAGAATAAAAAAGTATTTTCAATGAGAACACATTATATGATGCTCTATTTTCCTGGTCTTACTGAAAACCCTTCTTAAGATTCATAAAAAAAGATCTCAAGAAATCAGAACAATCAAATCATCACGGATTGAGCTACTTCAAAAATTATATTCATCTATCACTTTCTCATTACATTTTATGATTTAATTTTAAGAATTGTGTTTTATTTTTTGTTTTATCTATACACATTGACTCCTTATCTTTAACTAGAGTGTTCTTGACACACTCTCTCTAATTTATCTATTTTTTATAACCTTATAAACTATGGAAGAAGTCCTGCGTGGACTGTATTTTTTTTATTCCCACATATTACTATGGAAGAGGCTTTTCTCTTGGATAGGCTATGTGTTTTTTTATCATGATCCAGGTTGTGGATCTGATTATTGTTATAATAATATTCGTGGAAGTAGGTGATTTCAAAGTGAAGGGTATTAAGTCTTATCTCAAGATTGAACCACTAGTTTATTCTGCTGTGTATTTCAGTTTTGTTTTTCATTATTTAAAATCTAAAACTATATTTTTTATTTGATTATACAAATAGAAATTTTACTTTGACATTTGCTCTTAAACTATTTTTATATAAAGGATTTGATTAAGTAATTTAGTTTCAAAAGTTTATATAATTTCAAATATTGTTTTAACTGATCCAAAATCTCATTTTAAGAAATTTTATGAAAGATAAACCTTATATAATTATACTTTCTTTTATTAAATTTTAGTTTTTAATTAGCTTGGTGGATTTTTATTAAAGTTTTTTAATATAAATGATTATAGGGAACTCCATGCACCCACTCTTGAGTTACTCCGGCCAATAAATACTACCAGTACTAACTCTAAAACACGAGTTAAGTACTTTTTCTCATGAACCTTCAATTGGTTTGAGGCATAAGCTATAATCATACCATTATATTTGGAAAAAACCACATAGACATTTTCTATGCATCACTATAAATCACAAACCCTTATCTACTATAGG
The DNA here is from genome assembly GCA_963277665.1 of Viscum album. Lineage (NCBI taxonomy): Eukaryota > Viridiplantae > Streptophyta > Magnoliopsida > Santalales > Viscaceae > Viscum > Viscum album. The sequence continues at coordinate 1,506,312,932 of OY728121.1, read as the reverse complement.
ATAATATGAGTATAGGTGAACTGACCAACCTTCTCTTGAGTTACTTGAAATTTTATTCATATTTATTATTCTAAAGTAACTTAACTCCCTTCTAAGTTAACTTGGTTAGTTAATTAGATATTCATGAGAAATTTCCCACAAACTGTCTATAATATTCATATAAACCAAGATAATTATCGATCTTAGTCAATGTGGTTAGTATGGTACAATATTCAATAACTTAGGTCATTGATGGATCCATCAATATACCCTCTCTTGAGACTATTTAACCCAAAAATGAAACCTTCTATTTCCAAAATTCACACATGGTAAATTTTACATACATATTCACCCTCATAAGAGTCTTCGATATGATCCTCAATAGATATTCATTCTCTTCCTTTCACTTTAAATATATAATAATATCATATATATGGACTACCACAAACTAATCAAGGTAATATATAAAGAATCTATTCATTAAATCTATGAAGATATTTGGGTCATTAGTAAGACCAAATGGTATGACTATAAATACATAGTTCCCATAACTCAATTGGAAGGTATTCATGGGTATCTCTTCACTTTTGACACTAAATTTATAGTTTCTAGATCTATGATCAATCATTGAAAAATATTAAGCTCCTCATAATTGAAAAAACAAATCTTAAATATGGGGTATGGAATACTTATTCTTGATTCTGATCTTATTAAGTTCCTGATCACATTGATCCATATTTATTTATAACAGGAATAATATGTTCACCCCATGGTGATTCACTTGGATGAATGAATCCCTTATTAAGATTATCCTTTAGTTTCTTCTTTAATTCCTATAACTCAATTAGGAATATTCTATATGGATTATTTGAAATAGGTATAGAACTAGGTAAAAGTTCTATTGAAATATCGACTTCACAGCTTGTAAGAAGACGGGGTAAATCTTCTAGAAAGATATCAACAAAATCCCATACAATAGGAATATCTTCAATTTTTATTTTCTCCCCAACCATCTAAGATAAACACTACCTTTGAATAGGAATCAAGACCCATTTAACGTATTTAATTTCCATTAGAGGTTTATATTTATCCTCACACCAATAGACAATTGTAGGTTGGTTTAGAATATCAAATTTTACTTCCCTTGTTTGGAAATTGATAGTGGTTTTATATAAATAACTACAATACATACCTAAAATAACATTAAATTTAACCAGAGGAATAATGATAACATTTATAGGGTGCACATTCCCATAACCTTAAATTGAGGAATATTTATAGACTTGAGATATGATCATCATACCATTAGGAGTATGTATTTCCTTTTATACATCTAATCATTGAGGTTGTAATGTGATACCATTATAAAATTATTTAGATATAAAATAGTGGGCATAATAAAAATCAAATAACACATTATCAGTCATAGAGTGGATGGTATGTTTACCTTTCACCACTTCGGTATTGCACCCTACATAGACAATAGTTATCACATGGGATTTCACTTTGTCCCTAGGCATAATATATTGTTAACATCGATCATCATCATGAACCCTTGGATTCAATAATTGGTCAGAATAATTTCTATAGACCTTAAAATTATATAATTAGAGATTTTTTGGTTCATTATATATAGATTTATCTATATTTTCATCATTACCTAACTTATTCCAATTACATTGGCATTTGATTTCCCAATGGACTTATTTTTCGCACTTAAAACATTTATTAGTCCCCTTAAGACAATTCCATACATACTTTTTTCAACACTTATATCATAATGGAAAACTCATCTCCTTACCTCCTTGGTTTTTTTATTATATTTCCATTTGAATTACATCTTTATTTTCTTATCAAAACCATGATATAGATGTGTGACTCAAATCTCCATTTCCACCATGATGGCATATCGAATGATTTCATCAAAATTACTAAATTCCTTTATGTATAATGCCCTTTGGAGACTTTTTTTAATCCAATGAATAATTTTTCAATCTTACTTTTTCATTCAATAATAACACTAGAAGCGTACATCACAAGTCATGTAAAATTTACCTTATAGGTCCCAACAGATTCATCATCATTCTTTTTAAGCTCAAGTAATTCCTTATTTATCTTCAAACAAAAAATACAAGGAAATTACTTATTGAAAAATAATATATTAAAAGCATCCCACTCCATAAATTAAATTTCATACCATTTCTTTATATTCTTGATAGGATTCCACCATTGATCTTCTTCACCTTGCAAACTATAAATAGTTAAGATAGCCTTTTCATGTTCTAATAATTTTAGAATATAAAATATCTTTATAGTGGTTTTGATTAATTACTCAGAAATTAGTGGATTATAATACCCACTAAAAGAAGGTGGAAGTTTCCTCATAAATGAATCAATAGTACATTGTTCATTCTTTAAATTATTTGGAAGATCAGGAAGATTCATGGCTTCAGAAAGTTGTGTAATCATAGCAATAAGATTCTTCATTCCCACACCCATAACATTCAATTACTTATGGATAAAATCATTAAGTTTCCCATAATATTCATCATTAACATAGTTCCTACTATATCAATCCATTGATTGAAACCAAAATTCATTGTATGAGATACTATAAAATTATATAATCAAGAAAATTATTTATAGGATGTCTAAATCATGACACGTTATTTTCAATCTATGAGACCTTAGGATTAACTTAAGTTTTCTATGGCAATTATCTATTAAAATCCTTCATTATGGATCTTAAATAGAATTTAAATTAACCTAAGTATATCCCTTGGGAGTTTCAAAGGAGGTGCGTAGTGAGGACCTATTCACCATGCACTAGAATAATGGATGAGATATACTTGACCAACACTTTTTAGGGTTATTACACCTAGATAAATCTATTTCAAAACCACATCCCCTTGTATTATATAGATAAGTGTATATTTCTAAAAACCATGCTCCTTTACTTTACCATAACTTAGGATTTTCTTCTATACTTAGGCATATCCTAAGGTTTATCACAAAAAAAAATCCATATCCTAGCTTCCAAAAGTTTCTAAACCTATCTCTGATGTCAATTATAGTGACCGCAATGTTTCATACATAAATACTACATCTTACTAGTGGAATATTCTTTATATATCAATATAATTATCACCATAATCATAAAGTTTTATTTTTTTAGAACATTGGATACATAAACAAATGGTACATAAAATATCTACATTATTTCTTGTTTAGTTCTTTACAACTATAACCCTTATTATACATATATATTTAAAGCCTTACATCATAACCTAGGTAAGTCAATCATAAGAAATGGTGATATCAGATTCCCAGTAAGGGTAAATACATGATATATCAATCAATGATCATATGATAAGAATAATGGTATGATAACATGATATTAACAATATAAAATCATTCCCAAAATTTCATATATCATAATAAACAAACATTACATAAAGTTTTATCTATAAAAAGACATAAGGCATAAGAGTGTGGAATCATCAATAATCAATCATGAACCATGAGAACATATCATAAGAATAATACATAAGTTTTTTACATACACATAAGTATATAAAATCATATATTTAGTCAAGGATCACTACCAAGACTATCATAGTGGATTGGGTTCACTCACCATTCCATGATTTCCTTAGTTGAGGTTAACTCCTAAGACTATCTTGTTAGAAAATTTCCTAAGTTACTTGAGGAACTAGGATAACTCCCCATTATAGTCCTTATTATATCATGATATTTCCATCTTTAACCAATGTATTGGAGGGGTATATAATTCCAATCCTACCTATCACATAATGAAAACCATACATATGTGTGTCATAAGTTCATAAAACATTCATCATATTATTAAATAATAACTTATAGAAAGGATATAGGTTTCATAAATAGTTCATCATAATAATCATAAAATATCTATAGAAATAATAAATATAGTAACATTGGATAATATCTTGGGTATATCATAGGAAACATCAAAGGATGTTGTATAGATAAAAATACCTTTAAAATATCACTAGAACATTTCTTGGGGGAAATGCCTTTTTTATTGAAATCACTTATTTAGAATCTAAAAAAGTTAAAAATATTATGGAAAACATTTTATTTGAAAATAAAAAATGAAAAATATTAAGTAATATTTAAAATAAAATATTATTCATGATGGTGGGGAAGTAGTTTATGAGGTGTATGTTAAAAAAAATTCCTTTCACATTTTTGGTAAAATTTCCAAAGTACCACATTTGGAAAATGAAAATAAGCTTTATTTTAAACTTTTGTAAGGAAATTAAAATATATTTAAAAATAAATTTAAATAATATTTGCATAATATTAAAAAAATAATGAAAATATTTTAAATAAAAATATGGACATGGAAGAAAAGATTCCTGACCAACGGGGAAAGCAAGGTCGGTTTTCCTTAAAAAATATTATTTTGGCCTCTTGTGTACTTAAAGAGTGTCAAATGAAATGAAAATATAAAATACCAAAGAATAACCATATTAAAATAAAATAAATAATATTTGTGAGTGATAGATCATACAATTTCAACATCATAAAATTTAAGCACAAATAGTCTTGGTAAAAATGAGATTGTAATATAAAACCCTTACCCCAAGTCAGTCTTACTTCGTAAGAACTCTAACATCATATATATTAAATTTATATTTTATTACACCTATATAGTAAAACCATAATAATACCTATAATATAATACATGGTTTTTTTATAACATCTTATCACCCGTTAATTGACAATATTTTATTATCATCATCATTTCAGCTGTTAATTGATTTGTTTTTTATATATGTTTTGGTTCAAAGGTTATAGTCCATGCACTTGGATCATGGTTACTTTATATCCATAATATTAATAATTATATAAATATTATATATATTCATTATATAAATAATTATAACCCTTCATATAAATTGGTGTTAAAAAAATGAATTACATCACTATAGGGCGAAGGTAGTCTATACGTATGCATGAGTGATGTTTCCATATTTCGATGGATGGAATAAAAGAAAGGTAAATATAAATTCATATTTAAAACCCCATTATTATATTATAAATATCATATATATATATATATATATATATATTATATTTAACATAATAACCAACTACTAAATATAGGTATGGAAAATTAATCATATCATTACGTGGAGGCGGTAGTCCACATGTTTGTATAAGTGATACTTTCATCTCCCATTTGATAGAGAAGAGGTGGTAAATGGTTATGAAATAATAATAATAACATCTCAGTTTATTTTTATCATTGTATTCATCATGTTTTTATGGATATAATATGTTTATAGGAAGTAGAATAATAAATAAAATTAGAGGAGCTCGGTCGATATCTATACCTCTTATTTGGGATAACTCCTTTGGATTACTCCTTAATCCTTGAAGGATTGGTCTCACGATAAGAACATAATATATAAGATTAAGGTAAAGAGTCTATTAAGGTTTTTGAGTAAGTATTTTCTTATCTATTCATATAAAATTGTTTGAATAATGTAGGAAAAGAGGTTCCCTTTTATAAGTGAGTGGATGGACACACATGGAATTTCTTAAAATATTTCAATGATATAAGGTAAATTTTATAGAAAAGTGGGTCAAATGGCCATGTATTGGAAGTTTTAATAATATAAGGTTGAAATATATTCAACCAATAAGAATTATATAGGTGTGGGTGGCAATTCTCCCCCGGTAAACTCGTATTAACCTTAATCGTGGTAAAACAAATTACTGTTGTTACTATTCAGTATGGCCAAAAATTAAGTTTTCCCTATTATATTATATAAATTATTATTTTTAAAAATATTTAATCCATTTTAAAATTTTAAATTTATATAATTTCAATAATTTAATTTTAAATAAGCATGCAACCTATAAAAAACCATTTTAGAAGAATAAATCTTTAAGCATAAAATGTAATTTACTTACATTACTTTCCTTATAAAAACTATAAAATGAATTTTAAAATATATGATTGAATATATAATATAAAATTTTCATTAAAATAACTAATAAATAGATATTAATTTAATTTATTAAGATAAAACACATTTCATGCATAAAAACATTTTTTAGAAAAATGTGTTTTTAATCCCAAAATGAACTTATATTAAAATAAAGGATAATGGAGATTATTATATTATTTATTTATTTATTTCTAATTAAAGGATACTAATGTTACTTTAAGATAAAATTATAAACATAAGGGTACTTTTACATGAAAATAAATTTCTTTTTTATAAAAAAATATGAATTTTTTACTGTTAATTGAAAAATAAATCTTTTTATAAAAATACTAAAAATTAACCCCAAGATAATATTGAAATTATGATTTCAAAAATGATATCAATTTCTCTATATAAAATTTCTATAAAAAATAGAAATTAATTGTATTGTTCTTGGGTAAAATGAGATAAAAACTATTTTTTAAGAAAACATATTTTTGAAGCGTGAAATTACTTTAGTGAAAATTGAGTACTTATTTATTAGAAATTTATCAATACATTTGCATTATTAAAAAATTTATACATATTTTTATAAAGTAGTTATTACTATTCATACTTTCTAATTTAATAGTTATTTTATAACAGTTTACTATATCATGATTCATAAAGACTCAGGGTTGTGTGCTTGGAAAGCCATCGAATACGTCAAGTTTTATACATTTAAAATATTGGGGTGTTACAATATCATCATTAGAATCAATAGTAGCATACAAGTAAATGTGATAAAAATCTAACATGGTCTAACAAGATATATAAGAATACTCATGTAATCAAATATCATACATGGGTCTCACAAGCTACTCACACACACCCACATGTGAACACTATCAATCATGGTCAAACAAGTTATACTAACACAAGTATCGCATCAAGGAAAAAGGACTATACAAGGTACAAAAATGCTAAGGAACTTACTACCTTTATCTTAATGAAAAAAAACTTTGAAACCCATCAAGAGACAATACTAGATATCTAATCAGATTGAGCTCACACACCAAGAATCCATAGAAATGATCCCAACTAAAACACATCAAGGTTATAGAATTAGATTAGAGAATATTTCATGCCAAAAGGGAAGGGTTTGAACTATCCTACCTCTTCGGATCCATCAATGATTCTATAATTTAAATTGATCAAACTAGTTGTTTCCAACATTATAGATCCACTATCATTCTAGAAATGATCCAAGAATTCAATTTTATATGGAATATGAATCCATAGATTGGGTAAAGATATGTTGGTTATATGATTCATCTCAAGGGAAAAGATGTAGGTCTTGAATAAACCCAAGAAAATATAGGTTCATGGATCATATACAGTAATTATATATCATCAACACCCTTGGATCCATTGGATTTGATCTTGGAAGGGGAGAAATTATTCAAGGGTTTTTTAGTGTATAGGTTTGATAGGGATATCAATAGAAAGAATAATGGATCAAAACAGGTAATTAATGGTCATTAAAGGGGATTTTTGGATAATAAATTTCAAGCATGCGCGGTTTGAGCATGATGTCCCCAAACTATGTGGAAACTATATGAGGCTTTTCACCTCTCCTAGAAAACTCATATGGTTTAGTCGTATTCTTTTTCATATCATGCGTTGATTTGTTTATTAGACATTATATAATATTTTATGATATGTTTGGTGGGGATGCATAGTTTGATAAAAAAAAATACACCTTAACCATGCTTCACCCTAGGTTCTTCTTCCTCTATCTGCACAGTTTCCTAGAGAACCAAAATGATTTGGATAAACCATGTTTAAACCATAAACCATTAAAAAGGCCTCTAAAACTCTCTAAAACCAACAAGAAAATACTGGAACATAGGGTGAATAATTCATAGTTCAAAAACATACAATAAAGGCCAATATTAATTTATAACACACAGTACAAATCTAAGGTTGTTATAATCTCCCCCTCTAAAGACTTATCTTCCCCAAGAAGCATTTGTAGGCATCATAAATGAGTAAATTGAGGCTACTAAGATTGAATATCATACTCACACTCCCAAGATTCCTCATAGATATTTCCATGCCTCCAAAGGATCCAGAAAAGTGGTACTATCTTCCCCAAAAACACCTTATTGCTCTGGTATATAATCTAAACTGAGTGTTCTATGTATGATTCATTATAATCTAACTCAACAAAATCAATGTCGATCACATGCATAGAATCAGGAATATACCTATATAGTTGAGACACATGAAACACATAGTGAATACCATTTTATTAAGGAGGAAGGACTATATGGTAAACCAAAATCATGATATGCTCAAAAATGTTGAATTATCCAATAAATATTTGAGCTAGCTTTCCCTTATTGCACAAATGTTGTTGCCCTAGTTGATGAGTCTCTCACAAGAAAACTATGTCACTAATAGAAAACTCTAAGGGTTATCCCCTCTAGTTGGTATATGATCTCTACCTACTCTGAATAATGGTCAACTACATCCTAATCTTCTACAATCTCTCTAAGGTCTTATGCACCATGGCCATCCCTACCACAACTTCCTCACCTACCTCATTCTAAAATAGCAATGAATGACATGGTCATCCATAGAGAGCCTTAAAAGGTTTTATTTAGAAACTTGACCACAAAAATCCCATAGTTAGTGTTGTTCTACCATAACATTGGCATATGATACAAGTAAATCACATCCTAGAGGACCAAACTGTTTAGTAGTCTTGGTAAACCAAATATATATATATATATATATCTTGTATTACAAATGAATACACTAATTACAACATACTTTTCTTCTTTTGAGGATAATGACTTTATTCCATCTAGTGTATCCTTGCATATATTTCTTAGTACACTTTAATTAATTATGGGGAAAAGAAACAAAATAAGGGTGAGCTCAAATTCTTAGTAAGGTTAAAGTACAGTAGAAACAATAATTAATCAATGAGAATAATTAATATATAAAGATGATAAATGGAAACACATTCCATTCAAATAACTGTATAAGGTAAAAATAAATATGAAAAGGTAAGAAACTGAAACACATTTCATTTAATCAATGAACTGAGAAAAAAATACATCCATAGATATGTCAATGAAAAATATTATGGATAAATAATAAATGAATCAAAATTAAGTAAATGATTAATTATTGAACTTCATGTATCTGGAACAAAAACCATTATACCATCAAGATCTATCTTCAATAAAGTTTAATTTTATGGGTAGAAACTTGTATATTCTTCTTAGAAACAAACTCGAAGGGTTTGTCTCTAACTAATTTCATCTCATTATACTACTGATGCATTAAGTGTATTGCATTAACTAGCCCCCAATCCATAGGTCTTTCTATAAATGGTTCTTAACCCATGTCTTTAATGTCTCAACCATTCCTCATATCCAATAAAAATTATTCCTTATCAAATATCCATATTGAATAAAGGATACGAATTTATCAATATTTCCCCAAATAATCAAACTTTCAAAGTAAACACCATAATAAAAATGGTATATGGTTTAGGTAATGAACATATCCATGATAAATGATATTGATTATTAGGGTAAATTCAATTTTCAATGGTCATATGGAATTGAATATTTCAAGGGGACTAAAATAAATCAAGGAATTTAATGTTAATACTATACTTGGAAAAATAAATCATAAAATATCTAGAGGAAGAATAAGGATGGTGTTAATACAACATATCCCAAGTGGAGTATAAATAAAGGGTTGTTTTCATTAATGAATAGTTATACTATAAAAGATATTTTAAAAACATTCTTGAGTAAAATATCATTTTTATTATAAAAAACATTTTGAAAATACTTTTCATTGAAAATAACTTTTAAAAACATTTTATTTAAAAATTAACCTTTTAAACATTCAAATGAATCTTCGAAGAAATTATGGAAGGTAAATCCTTACATGCCATACAAGGTAAAAAGAACATTCCTTTTACATGGTAAAAGGATAGAAAAATGCCTTGTTTAAAAAGTGATAAGAATATTCCTTTGAAAACATTGGTAAAATAAGAAAAGGGTAAATATGTATTTAATAAATCATTTTTAAATGGTCAAAAACTTTTTTAAAATTTTTTTAGAAAACATGGATTTTAGAAGAAAATAGGTTCTCTGAATAAAGATATAATGAATTCGGGTTTTCTTAAAAAACTTTTCTAAAACATTTTGAGTACTAAAGAGTGGGAAATGGTATTGATTCATTAAAAGGGTCATTAATGACCATATTAGAGGAAAATTAAAGGGTTTATTGAAAAAAATTCATATCATTTCCTTGAATTTAAATTAAATATCATTAAAATTATTCTTGAAGAAAATAATCTTTAAACATTCCAAAGTGTCTCATACCACTTTGAAACATTTTAAATTATAAGACTCATGAAGGAATAAAATTAAATGAAGGTTGTAAATACCATGAATATAAAATTATTAATTATATAATATATAAAAATGGGTAGTAGATACACCACACAAAATAATTAAGTGGTTAGTATGACATTTATCTCACGGATGTAAAAAGTGAGATGATAATCCCTTACCTTGTGTTTCCTTTTGGGTGAACATACTTTAAAATATTGTATAATATTTTTAAACATGTGAATAACTTATAAAATAATAATAATATTTATAATATAATATATAGTCTTATTTTATCATTTTATTACCCGTTTGTTAATAAACTTTCAGTATTTTAACTATTTTGGGTGTTAATTGCTTACTTTCTCAAGTAAGTTTTGACTTGTTATTTGTTGTTCCTACTAACTAGATCATGATTTCATCATTTATAAAATTGAAAACATGATTTAACTATCATGTATATTTTTTAAAATGTATTTATAATAATCCATAATATTCAAAGATAAGAAATGAAATGCACCGTTCATGGAGATGGTAGGTTATACATACGCATGAACGCTAATTTAATTTATTTGTCATATTAAAAAGTGATAATTTGATCATGAATATTTATATTATAAATTCAGTATAATATTAATTTACTATATGTAACATTGGTTTCTTAAAATCATCCTTAAAACATTCCATGTATGGCATGAATGAATCACATCGATTTGAGGAGGCGGTAGTCCACACTTCCACAAACGATGTTATCGTATTTACAAAAAATAAAAAGTATAAAGGTATGTGTTATAAAATAATTAAATAATAATAAATAAATAATAAATATCATATATATCATATATAAAAATATCGTCCATCATAATTTATACCATGAGAGGTGGTAAAGTAAAAAATGAACAACTTCGCTTTGTGACGCGGTAGTTCACCGTACACAAGAATGATAAGTTTCTTACCCATTAGATAGACATGTGTGCAATTTAAGGTATAAATAATATCATAAAATAATAATAGTATATTTAGGATAATTTTTTTATATAATAATGGAATAATAATATTTGAGTGATAGAGAATTGAAATAAAACTAAATAGCTTGAGGAAAGATATTACCTCTTCTTCAGGTAACTCCTTTTGGTTTGCACCAAAGGGATTACTTGGTTTGATTTATATGAAATTATAGGCTTAAAATATTATAATAAGGTTGTTTAGTATCTATTTTGGAAGATATTGTTTAAACCAAATTTTCTTGAGAGGTGTGAGGAAGTGGGAGGCTTGAGTGCCTTTTTACAATAGAGGAGTAGTACTCTTGTAAATTTTGGAAAAGGGTATTCAACCCACGTTTATTCCATTGAAAGTGCCTCAAATAATGTAAAAACTAAATAAAAGTGATTATAGGGTATAAATATAGACATAAAATGGATTTTTTACATGTTTCTAGGCCATTTGCTCCCTTAATTTTAAGGTTAAGTCCCTTGTTAAGCTAATTTTCCTCTTAATCATTATAATTAATTTTAAACACATTCGCTAATATTTTTGGTCAAAAACTAAGTTGAACATATTAGAAATTATAAATTATTCTGATTCCAAATATGAAATCCATTTTTTTCCAAATTCCAATCATATAAGTGGAAGAAATTAATTTAAAATTAATCCCGCAAATAGGACGACAATGCGGGTTTTTAAATTAAAAACATCCAAAAGTTTGCTAAGTTTTTATATCAAATTTCAAAGTAAAATTGATTCAAATGACCTAAATTGGATTAAATAGTAAAAAATATCTTATTAAGCTTTAAAAATAATTTAAAATTTAATTTAACCTTATAAATAAATTAGATTAAAAAGTTGTTTTGAATTAAAATTCGGTATTTTTCATTGTTCATTAAAAAAGAAACTTCACAAAAAAATTCCAAAAATTTACCCTAACCTAATTTGGATATTTATATTTCATAAATGAAGTTTATTTGGAAATATATAATTTAGAAAAGTGTAAAAATTTATATTTAAAATAGGTTCTCCATTAAAAGGTCGTAAAACTGCTTTTATAAAAATATAGGATTTTATGTGTAATATTGGGTTTTTTCTTATCTTATGACTATTGAATATATTGGATGAATGTAAAAAATATTTTACTGAATATATAAAATATATAATACATTAATATTTCCCACTAATTATAATTAATTTAATTTATTAGGATAAAATATCTTTATGGGCATAAAAATATTTTTCTATAAAAACATTCCATTTATATTCAATTGGTTCTTATATTTGTTTCTAATTAATTTTTAACAAATGAATTCATTTTATATTTCTGTAAACCATATATTTTCATAAGTTAGATAATCCTATTCAAAACCTCTAATTTAATGTCTAGGTTATATCTTATTATATTAAATAATAATATTTTAATAATATATTATTGTTCGGTAAAACTCGATCTTATGTGTAATGCAAGCCATTGAAGAAACTCATTGTTGTGTGAGACATACTCTAAATCAGTGTCACATGCATTTAAATTTGTAAAATATATTTAATTTATTTAAAATAGTAAATATATTATAAATTATTGGGATATTATATTCCCTTACGTGCTTGGTGTTGTGTGCCATACACACTATCGAATACACTGTTCCTAATTTAGATTTTTAGGGTGTTATGTTCTCCCCCACATTAATTAAATTCCATCCTAATAATTTAAACTTGAACTTTTTGATAGATTGTTTTATATTTCAAATTTTTAAATCATGCATTACGAGAAGAGTTAATAAAATATCCTCTTAATAAGAGAGACAGAGAAGTAAAAAGGCCACATGGACTAACATATAACTAGGTCTCAAAGTATGATAACATTAGTGTAAATTAGAGATATGTACTTGGAGGAAAAGTATAAATATTTATAGGGAGTGATTGAGGTCATCAATCACAAATAAGTTAATGAGAAATGTAAATTTTAGGTCCTCAAATACATAAATCTATGATTATTTAGAAGACCATCAGTTCAATAAAAATTAGGGTATTATGACAACATTTTTCATTTAGAATACTTTTCCTAATGTTGAGTAATTATTTTATTGTCTAATAATATTAGGAAATTTAATTTCATGATACAATTTAATTTCATATGAAAAATTCCATATTTTGGTTGTTCTTTGATCAAAGTCTAATTCATCCCTTACTTTAAGAAATGGGTATCCAAAAATTAACTTTGATCAATGAAGCACTAAACTAAACATTTAACATATCGTACAACCTATAAAAGAGTGAAAATTATTTACATTTTCTCTAACTATTCTCCAAATCTAATATGTTTAAGAAATTAATCTCTAAACCCTAAAATTTACACTATTGGTTTATCATTAATATTTAGTCATCAAATTGTTTAAATAAAAATAATAACATATTAGCCCGAACATTGTATAGGTTAGTGATTTGATTTAAACCCTTATCATCCTCCAGTCATGGGTTCAAGACCCATATCCTTACTGGACTTGATTGTTTGTCACCCTAAATATAGGTTTTCATTTTCCAAAACCATATTAATATAACTTCCAAAATAAATTTGATGGACATATTTGAAATAAAGTTAATCACTAAATATCCTTTTAATTGAGGTTTTCAATACAACATCAATACGTAAATACTTCATTTATTTTATTTCAACATAAGTCATTCCTTGGTCTAATGATTAACCTAGTTCATTCATTTCTAAAATAATTCATAATGGTTTTTTAAAAAATGTGAATTATCCTAAGAATATCCATCAGGATTGTCAAACTAGGTGTGTAGTAAGGATCGTTTTCGTGTACTAGGTTGTGCTAAGTTAGTTCTGATATACCTTTTTAAAATTGTTACTCCTAGATATATCTATTTCGGAACCACGTCCTGATTTAGTATCCAAATAGGGATGTATTACTAGGAAACCCCACATAATTTCTACCTTACCAAATTCTAGGATGTTATTATATACATATCCTCAAAGTATAACTTAGTTTATGTTATATAATCTATGTTTTCCTAAATCTAGTTCCTAAGGTTTCTATTAAACTTTTCTATTACCAACTATAGTGACCCAACCCTAGAAATCCCGGATCTAGTGTTGTATTACCATTACATTATTATAAGATACAAGTAAATCACTTCCCAAAGGACCAAAAAAAATTGTAGAATTGGTAAACCAGATATATAAATGAGTCTTGTATTACAAATGAATACAATAATTAAAACATAATTTTTTTATTTCTAGGATAATAACTTTATTCAATCTACAGTATCATTACATATCTTTCTTAGAAAACTTCAGGGAATCTTGGGGAAAGGAAACATAATAAGGGTGAGATCAAATTCTCAGTAAGGGTAATGTATAGTGGAAACAATAATGAATCAATGAGAATAATCAATATTTCAAGGTAAATAAATGGAAACACATTCCATTCAAATAACTATATATGGATAAATAAATGTGGAAAGGTAAGAAACTGAAACACATGCCATTTAATCCATGAGATGAGAATGAAATGCATCCATAGACATGTCAATGAAAAATCTCATAGATAAATAATAAATTAATAAAATAAAGTAAATGATTAATTATTAGACATCAAGTATCTAGCACATGAACCATTATACCATCAATATCAATCCTTAATACAATTTAAGTCTATGGGTAGAAACCCATCAATTCTGTTTGGAAACAAACTCGAAGGGTTTTTCTCTAACTAATTTCATCTCATGAGACTACCAATGCATCGAGGGGATTACATTAACTAGTCCTCAACCTATAGGTATTTCCTTAAATGGTCTCCAACCCATGTCTTTCATGTCCCAAGCATTCCTCATATTAAATAAACAATATGTCTTATCAAATATCTATGTTCAATATACAATACAGATTTATCAATATTTCCCAAAATAATAAAATAAATTTAAAAGTAAACACCGTATTAAAAATGGTATACAATTTAGGCAATGAAAATATCCATGACAAATTTTATGGATAATTAGGGGAAATTTAGTGTTCAATGATCATAGGGAATTGAATATTTTAAGGGGACTAAAAATAATCAAGGAAGTGAATGTCAATAATATCCTTGTCCAAATCAATCACAAACCATCTGTAGGAATAATAAGAATTGTATCAATATAACATATCCTAAGTAGAGTATAAATAAAGGGTTTTTGACATTAATGAACATAAATACTGTAAAATACAATTTAAAAACATCTTGATGAAAATATCCTTTTAATTTTAAAAAACATTTCGAAAATAATTTTCTTTGAAAATAACTTTTAAAAATATTTTCATTAAAAATTAACCTTTTAAACTTGAAAATTAATCTTTGAAGAAATGATTTCGGGTAAATCCATACTTTTCATATGAGGTAAAAATAACATTCCTTTTGCACAGTAAAAGGTTAGAAAAAACCCTTATTTGGAAAGCGACAAGAAGGATCCTTTGAAAACATTGGTAAAAGAAAAAAGGGTAAAAGTTTTATTAATAAATCATTTTGAAATGGTTAAAAACATTTTTCAAAACCTTTTTATAAAATAGGGCTTTTAGAATAAAATAGTTTCTCTGACTAAAGAGAGAATGAAGTTGGGTTTTCTTAAAAACATTTTTTGAAACATTTTGAGTACCAAAGACTGAAAAAATTGTACCAATACTTGAAAAATGTCATTAATAATTAGAGGATAGGAAAATTAAAGGGTTTATTGAATTATGGTTATATAATTTCCTCAAATGGAAATGAAAAAATCATTAAAATTATCCTTGGGGAAAATAATCTTTAAACATTCCAAAGTGTCCCATACCATTTTGAAACATTTTAAATTATAAGCCTCATGAATGAATAAAATTAAATGAAATATTTAAGTAACATTAAGATAAAATTATTAATTATATAATATATTAAAATGGGAATTAGATAAACCACACAAATTAAGTAAGTTGTGAATATGACATTTATCTCATAGATGTAAAAAGTGGGATGAAAATACCTTACCTTGCAATTTCTTTTGGGTGAATATAAATTAACATCATGTATAAGGAGTTTAAACATTTTAATAAAATATAAAGGAACCATAATTATATTTATAATATCATATATAATATTCTTTTAATATATTATTACCCATTTGTTAATAACCTTTCGTTATTTTAACTATTCTGGGTGTTAATTGCCTAGTTTCTCGAGTAAGTTTTGATTTGTTATTTATTGTTCCTATTAATTAGATCATTATTTAATAATCTAAATAGTTTAAAACATGATTTAATTATCATATATATTCATTAAATATTTATTTATAATAATCCATAATATTTGGAGATAAATAATGAAATGCACCGTTCATAGAGACGGTAGGTCGTATGTACGCATGAATGCTACTTTCATTTCACTGTCATATTAAAAGGGTGATAAGTAAATGAAACATATGTATATTATAAATATAGTATAATATTATTTTCCTATATGTCACTAAAAAAATTTAAAATCATCCTTAATACATTCCATGTATAGCGTGAACGAATCACGTCGCTTTGAGGAGGCAGTAGTTCACACTTCAACAAACGATGTTATCGTATTTACACCAAATTAAAAGTATAAATTTATGTGTTATAAAATAATTATAAAAATGATTAAATAAATAATAAATATCATATATATCATATATAAATATATTTTACATCATAATTTGCACCATGATGGGTGATACAGTAAAAATGAACAGCTTCGCTTCGTAAGGCGGTAGTCCGTCGTACACAAGAACAATAAGTTCATTACCAATTAGATGGAAGTGTGTGTAAGTATAGGTAGAGACCTTAACATAACAACATAATAGTATATTTAGGATATTATTTCTTTATATAATCATGTAATAAAAATATTTTAGGGTTGGATAATGGAAATAAAACTAAAGATATTGAGGAAAGATGTATCTCTTCTTCAGGTAACTCCTTTTGGTTTTCACCAAAGGGATTCCTTGGTTTTATTTATGCCCGATGAGAGGCTTATATAATTACATGATAAATTTTTAGGATATATTGTTTCATATATTTTTCAATACAAAGTGACTTGAGAGTTGTGAGGAGGTGGTAGTCTTGAGTGCCTTTTTATAATAGAGGAGGAGTGGCATTCTTGTAAATTTTGGAAAAGGGAATTACACCCACATTATTTTCATTGAAGTGGATCTAATAATGAACCAATGTATATAAAAGGAAGTATATGGTAGAAATATTTAAATAAAATGGATTTTGGAAAAGTTTATAGGTTATTTTTTTCCTTAAGTTTAAGTTTTAGTCCCTTATTATGCTAATTTTCCTCGTAATCATTGTAATTAATTTTAATCACATTCACTAATATTTTTAATAAAAAAATAATTTGAGATCATTAGAAATTAGAAATTATTATTATTCAAAATATAGAATCCATTTTTACAAATTTAAATTATATAAGTGTCAAAAATTAATTTAAAATTAATCATGCACATGGGATGATAATGCAGGTTATTAAAGTAAAAATGTCCAAAAGGTTGCTAAGTTTTTATATCCAATTTAAAAGTGAACTTTATTACAATGACTTAAATTGGCTTAAAAAATAAAAAATTGATCTTATTAAACTTTAAAACTAATTTAAAATATTATTTAACTTTATAAATAAATTATATGAAAAAAAATTGAATTAAAATTCAATATTTTCACTATTCATTAAAAAATGAAACTTCACAAAAAAATACCAAAAATTTACCCTAAACTAATTTTTATGTTTATATTTAAAAAATGAATATTATTTGGAAATAAAAAATTTATAAAAGTGTCAAAATTTATATCTAAAATTGGTTCTCCATTAAAATATGTTAAAACTACCTTTATAAAAATATAGGGTTTTATGTGTAATATTGGGTTTGTTCTTATCTTATGAATATCGAATCTATTGGAAGAATATAAAAATAATTATTGAATATATATCATATATATTAAATGAATATAAATATATAATTTTAATTAATTTAATTTAGTTGGATAAAACATCTTTGTGGGCATAAAAGTAGTTTTCTATAAAAAACATTTCCCTTATATTCAATTGGTTTTTATATTCATTACTAATTAATTAATAACCAATGAATTCATTTTATATTTGTGAAGACCATATATTTTCATTTAGTAAATCCTAATCATAACCAATAATTTAAAGTCTAGGTTATATCTTATTATATTTGATAATAATATTTTATTAATATATTATTGTTCGGTAAAACTAGGTCTTGCATGTAACGCAAGACATTGAAGAAATGCATTGTTGTGTATGATGTATGCTAACTCAGTTTCATGTGCATTGAAAGCTATAAAATATATTTAATTTATTTAAAATAATAAATATTTTCTAAATTCTAAGGATATTATATTCCCTTACACGCTTAGTGTTTCATTTCATACATGATATCAAATAAAATGTTCCTACTTTAGATTTTTGAGGTGTTACATTCTATATGGATATAATCCATAATGATATTGTTTTATGAGAATTAAAACAAAGATATATGATCATATCATGCTCTAATTAAACCCATGAAACATTCCTACAACATATACTCCAATATCTAGATCATCCTCTCTGATTGACCATCAGTTTGTAGACAATATGTCATACTCAGTTTCAACTAACTACCAAAAGACTTCTCTAAGCCCTAAAAAAACAATGATGTGAAACATAGGACTCTATTAGATACAATACTCAAGGGATCTCTATACAATAATATAATCTCATGTAGATATATCTCTCCTCGATCATCCATGGAATGAGTCTCATGAATCTGTAAGAAATGAGAAACTTTCATCAGTCAATCAACTATCACCCAAACCTCACCATAACTCCTTAAGGTCTAAGGTAACCCCTTCATGAAATACATCATCATGTAATACCACTTCCACTCGGTAACTGAATGTTATTGAATAAAACCATCAAAATGTTCATTCTCATCCCTTACCTTGTGGCAAGTAAGACATTGTGAAACAAAACCAATGATGTACCACTTCATACTAGGCCACCAGAACTGACATTGAATATCATGGTACATCTTTGTTGACTCTAGATTAATTTCCAATTTTAAAGCATGATAGTATATCATCAGCTACTCTATCAAGAATATTGTCACTAAAAACCACCCATTTAAATTGATCACGTCATCATTACCTACTAAATATCCTAGAAAAGGGTCACTACCTACCAGATGTTCCCACATCACCATACACTTGCGATATGACTCTTGGACAGTATTCACCAAGACCACTAGAAAATACATTATAAAAAATGGTTCATAAGTCATGAATCCACAATCCTTATATTCTTCCACTATCTATTATACCATCAAACTCATAATACACCATTCCTCTTGTGATTGTTCTCACTAAGAAACTATATATTCAATGATTTTCTATTAAGAGTATATGTAATGAAATTACCCTTCCTAAGAGATTAGGCCATATCAAAGTCAAACATATATAGATACTTTACTTAATTCCTCTACCTTAAATTTATGTCTTGCTAAAGAAGATTTATCAAATTTTCTTGTGGTTTATATAACAATAAACCTCTCAATGAATATATTATATCACCAACACTTCATATCATTAACAATATCAGTCAACTCTAAGTAATGTGTGGGTTAGTTATTCTCATGGGGTCATAGATAAGATATCCCATAAGAAACTACTTGATCCCTCTACATCATCATAGCTCCTAGTCTAACTTCTGAGTTATCACAATACGCTAAATATCTGATCTGAGGATTTGGAAGTATCAAAACAAGAGCTATCATAAACCTCATCTTCATCTCAAGAAATTACTCCTCACATTGTCATATCCACTCAAACTTCATTGGTGCTGCTAAGTAGGATAAATCCAAAATGAACCATTAGTAGTATCCAACTAGCTCGTAGAGACTTATGATCTCAAAAACATTCTAAGGGAAATCCCAATACATCACTAATTACACCTTCATTGGGTCCATATAAATTCATGACTGAGAGATCACATGATCATGGAAATTTACCTCTTGTATATTGAATTTACACATTGAAATTTTGATATAAATATTATGCACTCAGAAAAACATTCTAAGGTAAATTCCAATACATCACTAATTCCACTTTCCTTGGGTCTATAGAAATTCATGACTGAGAGATCACATGATCAAGGAAATTTACCTCTAGTATCTTGAAGTTACACATTGAAATGTTGACATAAATATGATGAACTCAGAGTGTACTAAAAAATATACCAAGTTATATTTCATGTAACTCATAATTCTATGAATATATAAGGATATAATCAATAAAAACCATAATTAAAGAGTCAAGATTTTAGTGAAAGATATTATTCATGAGATCCATGGACGTGATTAGGGAATTTTTCAACACAAAAGGTATGATGTGGCACTCATACAGGCTATATCTACTCTTAAACACCATCTTATGAATATCATCCCCTATGACCTACAACTAATGGTAGCCTGAATGAAGATCAATCTTGGAGAACCACTGTGATCCCTGTAACTAATTAGAGAGATCATAAATCCTAGTTAAAGGATACTTGTTATTAATTTTCAACTACTTTATATTCCTATAGTCTATTTAGAGATATAAAATACCATCCTCCTTCTTAGTGAATGGTATGGGATCACCCCACGGAGATGTAGTCATTCTAATGAATCCCTTCATCTCTAGGTTATCAAGCTTAATCTTAAGCTCACTCAACTCATTTGACACCGTGTGATAAAGAGAAATTGTAATGGGATACACTATAGCCATAATTTATATCTCTAACACTACTCCTCAGTTAGGAGGAAGACTCAAAAAATTAGACAGAAATTCATACTGATAAAGATGGAAAAGATTTGGAAAATAAGAGGACTCAACAATCAGTTACATTATGAGATATAAGCCTGCAAATTTAGATGTAATGTCTCTAATATGTCTCAAATCTAGTCCCACTCTATTGGATTTCACATCCCACTCATCGATAATCACAAAATTTTCCCCCTTAGGTGAAATAAAGGATACTTGACTCAAAAAATAGTCAATGTGAGCACAAAAATAGATTATCCAATCCATAATAAATATCATATAAAAGATATTCATCTTGAGAATCATGAAATCCCACAAATTTACATAATTGGAAACAACTACAGTATACTCATGAAATTTTTGAAGATGATCAACATTCTTTACCAAAGGTACATCGTGAGAAAGAAACTCAGAATATAACTTAATTAGTAAGTAAAGACCAATCATAACTTGAGTATATATGATATAAAGGGAAGGACTGGTATCAAAAAGAGTTATAGAAAGAGAATTCTTGATAAAGACCATACCTAAAATATTCAATAAACCCTCTCCACAGTCAGATGGAACCTAGTCTATCACATAAACTCATCTTTCATCAACTCTACATCCCTAACCCTGAGGGGAATGACTCACTTGAGTCGATGTCATGTAAGGATTTTGAAGCTACTAATAACAACCCCACATGGATCTTGGGGTCATAAATATAATTTTTCTTACACCCCTATAGAGACATGACCTCAAATCCCTAGATCAGTGTTGTTGGAGATTCCCCATCTTGCTACACTGTCCACACTTTCTCTGAGGTACTTTGCAGAACCTTTGGTCATATCCAACCTTTATGCATTTGAAACACTAAGAAACTCCTCCTTATGGGGATAAATAATCCATACTCTACTTAACATGTCTTCCAACACCCCAATTGACATCTCAAATCTTTCTCTTACTGCTACCATATATGAAACTCACTGTGGTAGTAGGAGGTTTAATCGCTTGAGTACTAAAGGATAGAATAAGACCAACTAATTGATCCTTCTCCTGACCCTTCTCAATAGTTAAGGCCTTATATAGAAACTTCGAGTACATCATTAGTTCAAAAATCATAAATTTCGATATGATATCAGGATGAATATTGATATCAAACTTCTTATACTTTTGTGCCTCATTTTTGTCAAAGAGGGTAGAAAAATGAAGCAGTTCAGTGAAACCAAAATCTATTTATATATATATATTTATGGTCATATACCCCTGTTGATTCTCTATGAATTCCAAGGAATGGTACAAATTCATCATATTGGGAAAGAATTCCCCAAATAATAGGTTCTTGAAGGCCTCCCAAGAAATACCCTCATGTCTACCTTCTTGTCCCAGGATACCCCACCATCACCTAGCGGGTCACTAGAGCATAATTTCCACAAGTTTGACATGTCAGTCATTCAATTCCATGACCAAGTCAAATATTCCATCAATTATGTCTATTCATTCATCGAAATCTTGTGGTCCTCTAGTGACCTAAAAGGATAGAAGGTGCTGGATATAGACTTCATGAGTGTATTTAACCATGGTCCTCTATACTCCACTACCATGGGCGGTTACAATCCAAAAACATTCAGTCTAGAGTGGACCTAATGCCTGAACCACTAGAGTAGGTATGGGAGAATTCTTAAGTGCATCCTCCTACATAGCTTATATTGGAACTAGCATGCCCTCCCAAGTAAGAGCATTAAAAAATCTCTTAGGATACATTTTTATGAAATTATCGGTGATAATTTAGAGCACCCACAACAAATTGATTATAAAAAAACATAAGAAATTATAAGGTGAACTTAAAGGATTTCTATGGAAACCTATCTAAGGAAGCTTCCCACAACAAGAAGGCACAACACACTTAACACTATTCAAGGTTCTTCATACCTACACATTAGTCACAATCACATATATAAAAAACATTAAAGTATATTCAAGTTCAACTAATTAATGTCACATAGAAATATCACAACAACAAGATTATAGATATATCACACAATATATGATATCAACCTATCCTGAATAGATAACATAATTCAAGGCATTAAATCAAAGCACTACAATGTAGCACACAATAGGTATATATATTACAGGTGATCCAACATGACTACTCACGATGCATGAACACACCAAAATCCCAAAAAAACGATAACAATACAGTCACCAGTAACTCAAAGATCTGCTACACATGAGTAGTCCAGAAATGTGTAAAATTCCTCAACTAATTTCTATACAGCTGATATTCATTCTACCATGTCTCGAAATAATAATAATAAATAAATGAAACTCATGATTTGATAACTTTTTATGTAAAAATACCCAATGGATTGAGCCTAACTACAAGACTAACCACACCCATGGAAAGTCAAAAACAACCCTTCATGATCCTTCCATGTAGTAGGTATGATCCCCTACCTTATGAGGATTCAATCTCACCTCACCCATAACTCAAACTTAGTACCTCTGTGAAAACATTCCACCATGGAGCATTACAAGTACCACTAGGCCAATAGATCAGTAGTACTCATAATTTTGTCTAGTGAACTCTTATCCATGTGGTCTTAGGATCAAGTTACCACTATAAAAAAATATTATCATTAAAGGGAGGTTATGAAAAAACCATATTTAAATTCATTTTATGAATAAATTAGAGGATGTTATGGAAAACCACCCCAAAAAATTAATTTAGTGGTGATTTTTTCATAAATTCCGCTAAAATATAACCTTTTTTTAAAAAATAAAAAATATATATGGGGTTCATAACCAACTCTAATCATTTCTATTAGTGGAAATTATGAACCCCCTCTAATTCCTTAAATTTAAGGGGGTTGTAAACCCCTTCTAAAATTTTAACATTATAGGGGGTTCATAACCATCGCTAATCATTAAAATTAGCAGTGGTAATGAACCCCCTAATGTCTTAAATTATAGGGGGTTGTGAATCCCTGCTATTTTATTTTAAAAAATCCATATAATATATATTTATATATATAATAAAAACACATTATATAAACATATTTAAGTGCATTTTATAAACATATTATATAAATAATTTTATTAAATAATTTAAATAAAAATGTATACATAATTTATAATAATATAATATACACATACTTACAAACACATGCATATAAATAAATATGTTTGAATTATATAAATAATTTATTTTATTACCTGTATATTATATATATTTCTATAAATAATATATAATATAAATTCATTTAATATGGTATACATAAATATATAATATTTTGTATATATATACACATATATGTATATAATATCAATGTATTTAATATATATTTATATACGTATTGAAATAAATTATATAAACATATTTTTAAATGAATTACATAAATATATTAAATAAATACTTATGTATATTATATAAATAAACATTACATAATATATAAATATGTATTTGAGTATATAAATACTTTACGTTAATATATTTATAAATATATAAATATATGTGTATTTACATAATATAAATATGATTATATATATGTAAAAAATATATTTACTCAAATGTTTGAAAATACCAGTATAAAAATATGCTTGTCTGAAAATAAGTATAAATATTTACAAATAAATATATAAATAAACATTTTGTGTGTGTGTGTGTTTGATATTAATGTATTTATAAATATATGTAAAATTAATTTTATTTAAATATATGTTATATAATTTATTGGCATGTATAGAATATATATATATATATATTACACATATATATTTATATCAATATAAATATATATATATATGTGTGTGTGTGTGTGTGTGTTTTTAAATATATACCATATTTATATTTGTGTATGATTCAATAAAAATTTATACATATAAATATATTGTTTAAATAAATATATAAACTTAATATAATATAAATATATTAGAATATAAATACATAATATTAATATGAATACATTAATTTTTATAAATGTATATATAGGTTATATATTTAAATGTATTTTAATATATTATGCAAAAAAATATTTATTTGAAAAACCATTCAGATACATATAAATAAAACCATGAGCCTAAAATAAATAAATAAGTCCTTTAGTTTAGTGGTGAGGCGTCTTGTATATTTCCTCGAAATGTGGGTTTCAACCTCATGAATGGAGGTTTACCTTCTCATGTGTGGAGGTTTTCTTCCAGCTGGATAAACACGTCGGTGGTCTGGTAAATGCTAGTGAGAGGGGTTTTTGTGGGATTAGAGGGAGGGGTGTGCATGTGAAGATGTGGTGGGACCCGGTGAGTGGGCAGGGTGGGAAGTTAGTAGGATATAGAAAAATCATTAAAATTCTCTAAGTTTTTTTAAACGAAATGAATTTGTGGTGGTTTCCAAACCACCCCAAATGTACATATTTATAAAAAGTTTGAGTCAGTTTCAAACCGCCACAAAATTTTGGTCAAATTTATATACCACCCCAATTATTTCTAGTGGTTCACAAAATTCTATTCCACTAAAAAATTTAGAGGGGGTTTAAAATCCATCTAAATTAACCATTATTAATTCTCATCTTACCATACCAACGCTTCATGAAAATAACGTGTAGCAAGATTAGGTGACATGTTTAGCGGCGATTTATCATAACTACTGCTAATATATTTAGATGGGGTTATAACCCCCTCTAATAAAAAAAATGACCCCCTATAATGATGATATTTTTTTGTAGTGTACGGGGGAGGTGAGATTAAATACCTATAAGATAGGGGATAGTACCTACCACATGGAAGGATCATGAGGGTTTGTTTTGTGATTTTCAGGGGTGTGGTCAGTCTTATTATTGGGCTTGGGCCACTATGGATTGTTACATTGAGGAATCAGATGACTCAGTCTGTAAAGGTACTATAGAGAAATAATAAGATAAAAGTAGTGACGTGGGAACCTAAGGAATACATGATGAAGAACTTCCCACTTCTATTCATGTTGTATAATTTTTTAAATTTTGAGGATGAAATTTTTGAATATTGGAGAATATAACACTTGAGATTCAATTATAGTAAGCTTTTCTTTCTTGATAAACAATAGCATAATGCACATATCTTTATTCAAGAATATGATTTAGATATAAATTATTGAATTTTATGAATTGAAATTGATGGAATGAATTTTATTTTTGAATTCATCATATCAAAATTAGTTTAAGGTGAATTTTTTAGATTTTTTAGAAATAGATTTTTTTTTTCAATAGATAGTTTAAAAGTCCCCCTTTTTATTAAAACAAACAAAAACCTCTCATTTTTTGGGAAGATTGATCCATTACATGACCCATAGGCCCAGTGGGTAATAAACCCCATGAAAACATGAACCCTAGGTCCACCCTACATGCCCACCTAAATCGCACAATCTTCTCCACCTCAAGGGGGTACATCGGTACCTTCCACTGTAGATCTCATCCACCTAGGCTATCATTAAACACCGGCAAAGACACCACCCCAACTTCCCTTATCCACCTCACCCACCATCACTCAATGATATTGAAATAACCTCCCAATGGAGCCTTGTACGTTGTCGAAATCCCACCAATATCCAAAATAATGGAATTCTATCCCATCATCCATTGATTCTCATGCCTCCTCTAGCACTAGGGTTATCTTTCCCACCCTCACACCGCCTGATCCTATCGTTGAGTCAGGGACAACATCACCAAAAACACTATAAATCAAGGTGAATAAAATCATCCAATGGGAGGAAGTTGGGGTTCAAAACCCAAATCATTATGCAAATTATAAACCATTATTCCAACTAAACCAAGGCTTGTTTTCTTTTATAAATAGTTGATTTCCGGGGGAATTTTGAAAAATAATGAATTTACAAAAAACTGTCACTTTTATGACATTATAATGATATAAGAATAACTTGAAATATTATGAAAATATTTTTATAGGCCAAATATATATTTAATAATTAATATAATGTTGGACTTTGAAATATATGGTTAACATTTTGGAAATATAATTAATGTTTTTGTTCAAATAAAAAATATTTTTATTTATTCTCTTTTAATAAAGTATTTACAATCTTCCTTTCATTTTTGGTTTTCTTTGAAATATAAATAATTATCATTTTATTTTAAAAAAAAATAAATTAATTATATTTTAATAAACATTATAATTTATGTTTCTATAAAATTATTTTTATACTTAAAACAAACATTTTTCAAAAAAACTAGTTATGTTAAATTTTGTGCAATTATATTACAATGAATTTCTTATAATTTGACAAATTTAATCTTGTAAAATGGATTTCATATTTAAAATAATAATTATTAATATTTTTTAATAAGATCAAATTATTTTTTTATAATTAATAGTAACCATGGTAGATATTTATCACCTCGGTTAAGGGTAAAATTTCTTAAAAGGGATTAAAATAAAGGGATAAGGATTCAATATAACATAAAAAACTTTCTTAAACCTCATTGGTTGATTGTATTTCTAAATTTACCATATCATCTTCTAAGTAATTAAAATTTGGAGCCAAATTCACATGAAATTGAATTTATATTATTAAAATATTTTAAGTAATTCCAAGTGTGTCATTTCCCCCACTTATAAAAGGGCACCGCTTCTCCTCTCTTCTCCAAAACAATTGAGAAACTTAAATAAAAATATAAATGAAAAAATAAACTCTAAATTTTCCTCCACGTGATCTAGAGGATCTATTCTCATCAAAGAAAAAACCTAGAAGGCTTAAGATGTAATCCAAAGGTGGTTTTCTGAAGTAGAGGTATAACACTTTACTGAGTATTTTCATTTTATTTCCTATTAAAACTCCGTAAAATATTATATAACCATGATAATATAATAAAATAATTATATTTTATAAATTTAAATGTTTTTATTGTAGTGTTACAACCCTTATCCATATCTTTTACATCCTATGGAAAATGAAAAGGTCTTTCGTGCATACATACAGCCTATCGTCTCCACATACAGGTGTAATTCGTTTTTCATCACCACTTTACTAGGATGGTTATAAAGAAAGAACTAATGAATATATATGATATTTATGAAATAATTATTATTCTATAAATATAATATATCATTTACCTTCTTACCCTTCCATCCATTAAAAATGATAATGTCGCTTGTGCGTATGTTTGGACTACAACCTCCACGAAGCGATGTAATTAATTTTTCATGTCTTCCTTTAATGGATAATTATAAATATGTATATAATGAATATATATATGATATTTATATAATTATTGAAATTATCTATATAATATAACTATGATCAATATGTATGGACTATAACTTTTGAATCAAAACATAGATGAAAACAGAGCTATTAATACCGAAAATGATGATGATAATGAAATACTATTAATGAATGGTTGATAATAAATTATAACTAAAACATGTATGGTATTATAAGTATGTATATAATTATTTTATATAATTATAATAAATTTAAATTTATTATAATGGAGGTTAAAATCACTTACGAAGTAAGTTAAACCTAAGGTGAGGATTTATTTCATAATCTCATCCTTATTCGGGGTTGTTTATATTTAAGTTATAATAGGGGAGATTATATGATATTTCTATATTAAAATACATATTTTTTCTTATCCTATGGTTATTTATTTAAATTATAAGTTTTTCTCTAATTTTCCTCTCTCTATGTACTCAAAATTATGAAATAAATTTTTTAAGGAACATTGAGTCTCTTTTTATATTTGGTCGGGAATATTTTTCTTAAATTTATATATTTTATTTAAAATTATTTCAAGAATGTTTTTAATATTAT
This sequence comes from Viscum album, assembly GCA_963277665.1. NCBI lineage: Eukaryota > Viridiplantae > Streptophyta > Magnoliopsida > Santalales > Viscaceae > Viscum > Viscum album. The sequence continues at coordinate 1,506,283,943 of OY728121.1, read as the reverse complement.
ACACTAATTGATTAATTTTATTTTTACCCATGTCTTACTTTTTATAAAAAAAAATTAAAAGGAATCTTCTAGTTATTTTAGGAATGAGGCATATTTTATTAAAGGTGTTAACAGAATCTTTATTTTAATGCTTACCAAAAAAAATATTTACCACCCATCATGACTATTATTTGACTTGAAGCTTCATTTAAAAATTTCCATGGTTATTTACAATGAAATTTTTTTTCAGGATATTCTTGAGATCTTTATATTTGAAATAAGTGATTTTAAAATAAAAAGGTTATTTTTTCTCAAGAAATGTTCTCATGATATTTTAAAAGTATTTTCATCTATATAAACATCATTTTATAAATATTATGATTTAATGGGGATATAATCTATTGATACCATCCACCTTATTTATCTGTATGTATTTTGATCATGTTATTATATTTATTTATTAGGAAAAATATTAACATTTCTTATGCTAATTTTTCAATACAAATGTTTATGTTGATTATTTATTTAATTTTTATTCACCTCTTTGATATGATTAATGAATTAGACTTAGTAAGTAGAGAGGGGACTGTTATAGCCCCTAAATTCATTGATAGGTCCCATGAGATAAACTAATTTGGTTATTTGTCATACGCCTTACCTATTTATATATAATGTCTTGGAATGAGGCCTTGATGGTATGATTATGATGTCTGGCATTATGAATTTTTTCATTATGAAACTAGTTTAGGTTATCCATGTTATTATTTATGTTTTTATTTCATCCATGGATTTATTCATATTTTTATAATATTATTTATATGGTGTATTGGATTATTATCTTTCTATATCATATTATTAATTCTTTAATTATCCCATGATATCTTCTATTGTATGATTTCCCTTAATGAGTATATAAGCTCACCCATTAGTATGTTTTCCTTTCCCCAGGATATGAATAAGGGAAGTATAAATGATTTTAATCATATATTAAAAGAAATAATAAAGTTATTGCTACAATATTGAAGTTTTATTTCATTTTTTCAGATTTAATGTGAGAATCATGAATGTTTTTAGTCTCCCAAGACAATTAAACTATTTGATCTATCGGTATTTTATACCTTGTATTTTGTGTAAATATAGTAAAATAACCACTACCTTTGGGTTATTGGAGTTAGGGTGTTACAAAAACACCCACTATAGGGTTCACATTTATATATACATATAAAGAATCTAATTCCAAGTCATTATCCCACACAAGGTAACCAATACTCATCATGCATCTGAATACAAGACTAACCCCTCGAGGACAGTAATCTCATCTAACATCTTATGAAGGAATCATCCCCTAATTATATTTTTCAAGTAATACTATAGTCAAGGACTAGGCTGGAGGATTGGGACTGGCTCATCGGTCAATATCTGGACTGATCCCATTCTCATCAATAAGGAAGGTTTACGGGCTTTATCCCCCGTCCAACCAGGTCTTGGAGATGCCACTGTCAGCTACCTCCTTTCCAACCAGGGACAGGGGTGGTGTTTAGAAAAGATCATGGATTGGTTTAATGAAAGAGACCAAAGAATTATCCTTAGCATTCCCTGGGTCCCTGACGCAGGCCCTGATCCTCTTTTCTGGATTAATGACATCTCGAGCGATTACACAGTGCGGTCCGGCTACAGATTGGCTCATGGGAACCACTCAGGAAGCCGGGATGAGGGGCCTTAGAAATTAATTTGGATGCTCAATGTGGCCCCTAAAATTCTCCAATTTTGGTGGTCGGTTTGCACGGGTATTCTCCCAACCATGAACCTTCTCGCTTACTGTCATATGGCCAGCTCTTCCTTTTTCCCTTTCTTCCCGAACATCCCTAAAACTCCTTTGCACTCCATCATTCACTGCCCGGGAGCTCTGCAAATTTGGAATAAATGGGACCCAGCTTCAGCCACTTCTCTAGCTCTGGCCTTTGACCTTCCTGATCTTTTGACACACTAGTGCTCCTCCCTCTCCCTGGCTCTTTCAGGTTCTCTTTTCACTTTGCCTTGTATTATTTGGGTTTGGGGTAATGATTCTATTTTTAATCAAGTTCATAAACCCCCCCGATTTCTAGATTGAATGGGACACTTCTTAGATTGTGGGCTAGAAAGACCACAATGGACATTTTATGTCAGGTGTTACCCTCTCCATTCCCTCTCATTGGAACCCCCCAACGGAAGGGATTCTTAAGATTAACGTGGATGCGTCTCTTTCAAAGGTTGGGCTTGTTGCCCTAGGCCTCCTGGTCCGTAATCATCTGGGGAAAATCTTGGCTGCAAAATAGGAACCACACCAGGCTTTCTGGGAACCGATGGTTGCTGAGGCCATGGCCATCCTTGCTGGTATGTTGCTTTCCTTGGACTTTGGATGGAGTGATATTATTATTGAGTCTGACTGCCTTACCATTATCGATGCTATTAACCACAAAAATGGCGGGCTCCAGTCCATTGGAATCATCATCAGGATAATTCTCTCACTGTGTTAATGCTTATACTTTTGCACCTTATCCTTTTCCAAAAGGGAAGGAAACAACGCGTCACATCAGCTTGTGGCCTCAGGCCCTTTTGACTCCAACCAGCTCTGGTTAGAGAATTTTTCTTCATGGCTTTGCACTTGTACTTCTACTGATATTCATCATTAATGAATTCTGTTTTCCATCAACAAAAAAGTAGAATTCCACTAACAAGCAATATGGGAAAACATTTTATAAGTTATTTTTTATACTTTAAATAACTAAAACCATTTTATCATGTAATCATTATCATATTACCCACAAGGGATTAACCATCAAGTCATATAATTCTTCTACCAAACCAATAGGGGTAAATATACATCCCTTACACATAGGAAAATTATATTCATCATCAAGGAGAATCACTCTATATAATCCACATTATATATCATGAAAAATAAATATACTACGGTTCAGATGAGTATAATTCCACCAATAAGTTATATGAGAAAATTCCATATAAGTTATTATAGACATTTTAAATAGTTTAACCCCTATCATAAATGATATTAATCACCCAAAAATGATGCATGCCCACAGGAATCTTTCCAATGTTCCAATATCTAAAACCCATAATAACAATCTCAAATATGCATGTCATCTTTAAATAAATATCCCAATTATAACATTAAAAACCAATAATAGAAATCCCATATCCCTGGTAGCTTATAATTCCCATTAAAAAAGGTTTTTTTGGTTCATTAGTCCAAGGTCCATCATAATCTCTAACACATTATTATATCATCTATCTACCATGTCCCCAAATATTAAGATAAAATAAAATGTTACCACACCACTTTTTAATACACTGACCCTAGGACAATGAAAAGTATCGTGGATGAGGTGTCACAGGACTTCAGGAATGCCTCCTCATACACTATAGGTTTTTTACTAGTGGAGAGGGTCTGAGGTGTTACCATTGGGAGACTATAATATTATATCATAATAACCCAATATTTTAAATAATTATATGATAACAATAATAATATTCATCAAGTACACATAAATAAATGAATTAAAATCATGTTATATCAAATAGAATACAATATACAGTCATACATTACAACTGATCACCCACCATACCAATAACATATACAAAAATAACAAGAAATAAAAGTAGAAGAGGCTATACTTATATCCCTAATCCACATCTCATTAAAATTTATAGACTCCATCCGAGCTATCTTTCTTGATCATGCAACATTAGTCCTCTTCCCTATCTGAACCTGCAAATAGTTATGTCTTCTTGGGAACCAAAGTTCCATAGCCACCCAATATGTGTGTGACTATATCATAGTAGGAAACTACCATTGGGGTACCCAATATAAATAGTAAATACAATACATGAACATGTGATATGCTCATAAAAAATTGTGGAGAATAAATAAATCAATAGAACTGATATTTGGGTTCTAATGTGACACCTGAGATCGACCACACTTGATTTGGATAATTTTAGAAATCTCTAAGAATAATAAAATCATCTGTAACCCATGTGAATACATGATCTATGCTATAAAACACAACATCTAGAAACTCGTGGTTTTACATGTTCCTTGATAATAAATATGATAGATTATCCATGAACTCAGGGGTAGAATCTCCCAGTGGGGAAACACATCTCATCTGGAAAGATGGGGGCAGACACTCCTCACCTAAGAAACACATATCTTCTATAAAACTAGTGGAATACACCCCCATCTAGGAAAAACATGTCCCCTAGAATATAAGTGTATAAACTCCTTACCTAGAAAACACATCTCAACCTGAAACTTAGGGGAAAGCCTGCACCCAATTGGGAAACATGTATCATCATCTAGAAACTTAGGGACCTTCTCACACCCAACTATAAAAAAAGGTATCATCATATTTAAATTAGGGGTGTTCCCACACACTTATAAGAAATAATTGTTTTCATTTGAAACTTAGGGTCATACCATACCTTGTTAAGAAAAATATTCAATTCACACAAAGGGGCATCATCTCTCCCAGGTATCATCACATAATTCACATATATCAAGCATCACAACCCATCTCTAAGCTCACTAGATTATCACCAGAGATCTAGACACTCAGTACTAATCCTATATCCCATGGAATGTCTCTTCATACAAATATAGTTGATTTACTTCATGACTATCTCGCTAACACGATCTCACAATGAATAACCCATCAACATCCTCATATCACCTACATTAGTATCCACTAGGTCCCCCAAACCCTTCCTAGTATCCCTAAACTGGTACCAAGCCATGTCTAATTCCCATAGCTTTCTCACAGCCTAAAGACTCCATCTTAACCCTATCCTCCTAAGGTAGGTCAAAAATCTCATCAATAAGAAAAATCTCAATTAGGTCTCATTACTTAGGGAACATCCTAATATAAATCATTAAAATCCTCTTAGAATTATCATTCAATCCATCCAACAATTTCCACAACCCATACTCAGTCCCACCCCGCATCTCCCCTAAAATAACTCTCAAGCACATTATCCAAATGAAACCCTCCTCATCACACCTCATCTATACCAAGAGAAATTATCTCACTATTTTAACTCTCTAATATTCCAATCCACTCTCAAGAGGGTTTATCCCATAATATGAGAGATATAAGACCCTCTCATCCACCATTACAAGGCCTAATCCACTCACACTAACCTAACTAGATCTAGAACCTTTTCTTGGATGTTCACATTTCATCCATACCTTAAGACTCTCACAATATGATGGAAAAAATCTATAATCATGGCCCTATCCATTTATGGTTGAGGCATCAATCCAATTTACAAGGTTCCATCATGGACCTTGGCACTTTTTTCATTTCCAATGAGTAACTAAGAATTTATCTTATTTTAAATAGAAGTTTGATCACTCTAAAGTGGTGAGACTATATATAACATGATGCATATAAAAATTAATAAACCAAAGGAATCATCTCAAAAACCCTAGCTGATGAAAACCAAAATCTACATACACAGAGGGAGGATAAGAACTAAGGAGGGATGGAAATATCATACCTCAAGTCGTAGAAATAATTCCACTAAAATCACCTCATTCCATGAGGGTTCGAAGGAGAATGTGGGGGGTGAGCCCCCAGAATGTGTGCAAGGGGATGAGTATAGAGTAGTGAGGGTTAAAGTTCCATGGGGGAATGGAAATTTTAACCCTTTTAATGAATTATGGGAATCCTTAAAGTTTTCTAAACAATGTTCCAACCATGTGGATAAAGTTGCTCTAGTCACACCCCATCACATGGTTTGGCCAGACAGTATACCAAACCTGCCACGACCCGTCCTCAGGGCCTGTGCCGTGACTACCCCAAGCCCGCCTTCCATAGGCCAGGGGCTGGCGACTAGCACCAAAGGCGTAAATCCCGATAAAAGGGAAGGCATTGCCTTTATATAAGAAAAAAAACACCACATAGTATGGAAGATTAAGTAAACACTAAGTAAACTAAGTTCAAAATTACGTTCTAGAAAGTAAATGGGCCGGTATACAAACCCAACTGGAAGTACAGTACAACTGAGAAAAGAAAGTACAATAGATGAAAAGTAAAGCAGCAACCACCAAGTCATCCTCCGGAAACCCCACCTGAAGGGTGGGTATAGATGGTCTCTTCTACTCCTTGATCCGTCTGTCCGCACCATGTACATCCCGCCTGATGGTACACCTTTGGATACCGTCCCGCTCCACAAGTCTCAACCATGATCAGCACTTTTCGCCGTCTACATCCAACACAACGTAGTACGGGCATAGCCCGTGCAGGGGTGAGTATACAATACTCAGTAGGGACCCCAAAACCCCCGAAGGCCTCCCAGAATCCACAAAGGATACACCACAAAGGAAAGATACAAACACGAAGTATCAACCAACTCTACTTAGGTATATTCCCATACATATACCTAAGTTATCAATTCCAGTTCGGCTCCGACTCACGATCCCAAGTACAACCCAGTCCACACAGGAAAGCACAACCCAATCCACATAGGAAAGAAAGTCAATATTATCGATGATAAAGATTGAAAGTCAAGACTCAGCTCACACAGGTATACTACTCATGAAGAGGGGTGGAGATGATTAGATGTAATCTCTGAATCATCCTCTCTACCGAACCCACATAGGATCCAAGTACAGAAGTCATCACTGTCGAACCCACATAGGATCCAAGTACAGTAACCATATTTGCCAAACCCATGTAGGATCCAAGTACAGTCATCATCGTTGCTGAACCCATGGAGGATCCAAGTACAGTCGTCCTCACTGCTGAACCCACATAGGATCCAAGTACAGTATTCCTCGCTGTCGAACCCACGTAGGATCCAAGTATAGTCATCATCGTCATCGCTGTCGCAACCAGCTCTAAGGTTCTCACACACATCATGCTCGATTCTGAGAGGGTCCGCTCCAAGATCCAAGAGGTTTGATACAACAACTATCACGAATTCCATAGTTGATGTATCACAAAGTTTTGTCTCATCAATAGGAACTCAACACGACAGACGTCGTGTCAATCGGACGCCCGGTCTGAGAGATATTGGCTTTTCTGTCCCAGTGGCCCGGTTGGTGTTTAAGCTAAAACCAACCCGACCGTACTCCATTTGAATCCAAACCTCAAGTGGAGTAATCCAAAATAACTGTATCACTAAGAGGAATTCAACGTAATTGACGTCACGTCAATCGGACACCCGGTTGTCAGGTTATAAGTGTTTCTGCTCCAAGGGCCCGGTTGGTTTCAGGTTCGAACCAACCCGTCCATACAAAAACTTCTTTGAAACCTCGAGTGTAATATACATAAATGACTGACTCGATCCAAGTATCCCAATGCAACTAACGGTGCGTCGATCGGAGGTTCGTAGCTCAAGTTATGGGTGTTTGAACGAACCTGGTCCGAAATTAAGGGTTTTGGGCCCGGTCTGACCCGGCCTGATACCCCCTGGGTCGGCCTGAATCGGGTCAACCTGACCCGGGTCCAGGACTGGCCCGGTTGGGCGCGGCGTGGCCCGGCCCGCGCGGCCCGGCCTGTGGCTCGGCTCGCGGTCGAGCGGGGTCCAAAGGAGGTGTGACCTCCTTTGTTTTGGAAACGGCGGCCCCCCTGGTGGGGTCCGCCCTAGATAGGTTAGGGGGGTTACACCCCCCGGTTTCTTCGAAAACATCCTGCCATAATGGCGGGACGGTTGAGCCATCATGGGACCCGCTGGGGTCCTGCCTCCTTGAGCGCCAGCAGCCGGCCGAGCCCGGCCGCCCCTGCTGAAGACCATTGTGGCTCATGTCCGACCGATGTCGCACGACGGCGCCGTGCCCCTCCGCCGCAGCCGTTTCTGGCCGCATCCTCCTTGGCGTCTCTGGCACCGCGTGACGACGCCGCACACCACCACCGTGGCCCGCTCCAGCCACAGTCCTCTTCGTTCCCGCGCGGTGCAACGGCACCGCGCCGCCTTCACCGCAAAGATCAATGAGGATCAACAGGAAAAGGGGAGGAGGATCGGCCGTGTTTGTGCGGTCTAATCTCCCCCCGTTATGACGATAACAAGCATCCAAATTAATCAACGAAAAACGTTAACTTAAACTTGAACAAAGATAACCCCTACCTCGATAAACGATGTCGTTTGCCAGCGACGCGGAATATGGCGTCGCGGGGTGATGTTTCGAAGATGGCATTGGCGTATGTTCTAGGAAGGAACGATGTCTCACACTAGATGTGAAGAGAATATGAAATGGCACATCGTCTCTCCTTGTGGTGACGGCGTTCTTCATCGAAGGGTTTCTTCTTCATGGGAGGAATTAGATCTCTCTCCCAAATTCTTAACACAACAAGCTAACCCCAAAATAAAATAAGTCTCATCTTATTTTATTAATTCATGCCATGCATTTAAATTTCAAAATTTTAACACATAAGTCTATTAATTGATTAAGTGAGTTGGCATGATTTAATGTGGGGAAGTGGGGAGAGGAGAAGTCACCCACTTAATTGTAAGGGGTTTAATGGGGAGTTTAAGGGGTTATGGGGAATGTGAAGGGTTGGAGCTTGTGCAGGCCCCACCTCACATTTATCCTCACATGGGTAGTTAGGGTGCCAGTGGGTCCCACCCTAACTTCCCCATGTAGGATAAAACCACCTAAGGATTATAAATAAAATTATACACAATTTTATTCACTTTTTATTTAATCTACATTTTTTTAACAACTCCTCCCGAGAAAACGCATCCTCGGTAAAGGTACTATTAAGAAATTATCGGCGCTACGGTTCCATCGGTGCCCTAGGATTTCAAATCTGAGAACCGGTTCAAAAGATATAAAAACTCGCTCATTCGTTCACTGAACGTACCCGAGCTAAACTTTGGAAATTGATTCCGGGCACACCGGGCCTCGGAATCAAATATCGTCAGAAACTGTGTACTCGTAAAATCCCAAAGAATTTAATAAAAATATTTCCTTGAAATTTACGGGCCTTTACATTACTCCCACCTCAGGGATTTACGTCTCCGTAAAGTTACATCATAAACTAGGAAAACAAATGAGGGTGCTATGCACGCATCTGAGCCTCCCGCTCCCATTTTCTCTCCTGGAGGTTTCCGTGCTGCCACCTAATGCGCACTAGATGAATCGACCGTCCATGTAGGACCTGCTCCTATCGATCATCGATCTCCACCGGGTCCTCCGCAAATGTCACCCCGTCATCGATGTTCAGGTCCCCGTGATCAATGATATGCGTCGGGTTGTGCACGTATCTCATCAACTGAGATATGTGGAAGACGTCGTGCACCTGGTGCCACTAAGGTGGAAGAGCCAGGCGATAATCCACCTCACTTATCCTGTTGAGAACCTAGAATGGTCCAATGAAGAGCAGAGATAACTTGCTGCCATGGCCAAATCTCTGCAATCAACATCGAGGTGAGACCCGTAAGAAAACGTGGTCGCCATCCTTGAACTCTAGTGGTCTCTGCCTCCTGTCAGCATAGGACTTATGTCAGCTCTGAGCAGTCCTCATCTACTCCTGGATGATGTGTATCTTCTCCTTCATGGCCTGGACCATCTCTTGTAATGACCCAAAGTTTTTTAGTGAAAAATTCCCTTCTTATATTTATGTCATAAAATAACATGAAAACACAAAATAATGAACTACTAAGTTATAAGTGACCTTTAAACATAATTTTGTCACTCCTATGTTTGGAATTTTGAAAATACGACATACACGGTTGTGTTCAAGATGATTTTTGGTGTCTAATGAAACAAAAATAATTTTTGGTGAATAGTGTCCTACCCTTATGAATAGTAACATACCCTTATGAATAGTAATATGACCCTTATTAATAGTAAATAATCCAACATAAGAGTAACATTATCTATGAATAATTAAATAAAATTTAGACATCTTATAAAGTGACAATTTGACCTTAGTAAACGTTTTGGTATTTTGTAAGTCATAAATAATTTTATAATTAATTAATTAATTTAAAAGAATAATTATTTCCCTAAAATTTATTGAATCAATGTATTATAGTTTTTAGATAATTTTATAAGGCCCTATATAATTTTTGAAAGCACTATAAATCAATTTTAATCTTAAAAATTGTTTTTTTAAGTAAATTATGATTTTAATTAAATATTAAATTAATAATATTTAGAAAATTATTTTTGAAAAATGAACTTCATTTTTGGATTCTAAACGTCAAAAAATGGTTGGGGTAAATTTTTGGTATTTTTCTGAGATACTTGAATTTTTGATGAATAGTGAAATGTCGTAATTTACAAAATAAGATAAATAAGATAATTATAGGGTCATGTGTGATTTTCAGCTGATATAATCCCACTTGGTTCGGGATTAAATTATAAATTTACTATTCTTGGTCATTCAAGACTCATTATTCCTTGTCTTTTGGGGAAATAATAAACAAATGAATTTTATATTAAGGAAACCCCTCTCCCCTCCACTATAAAAGTCACCCTTCACACCCTCTTTTCCTCACACTTCTCAAGCTCCAAGGATTCTCTAAACTCTTCCCGAAAACCTTTCTTAGACCCTCCCCCACCTCCAAGAGCTTCTGGTCTCATCAAAAGACCAAGCTTAATCCCTTAAGGAGGTTCTCAAGAGAAGGATTCTAGAGGTAATTTTTCTCCCTCTTCTCCTTTAATTTCCTTTCAAGTTCAAGTTCATTTCTTGATCTCTCCCCACCTATCTTCATCTAAATTGTATTGTAACTCCAGAATTATACATCTACTGGAATTTTATGATGATAATTGGATATTATATCATCCAACCTCCTTTCCCTCTTCCTTTTATTTTATTAAAGAGAACGTTGTTCGTGAGGGGTTAATTTATCACCTTCAAGAACAACATGACTTCTTCTTCCATTTCTATCTTAAGATCTGGTCATGAAACCATTTTTATGGTTGAACCAGAATATTATATGTGTATTATGTTCTATTTGATGTTCTATAAATAACCTATGGCCATATTACTAAGAGATAAGTTAAAACAAGTTCGTTGTGATCCAAAAACCGCCCAAATTGACCCAAATAACCATCATTTATTTCTTATCAAATGATTCATCCACATGGATCTAATATAATTAATTATAAGATCATTAAAACTCCTGTAATATCATTAATGACATTTAATATCATTTCTGTATGATTACTCGTGTTCTACCCAAACTTCAATTTAAGAATACAAGTGAACAACCCAAGAAAACCCATAAAAACGAACATCCCCGAACAATGTTTTTAAACTCTATAAGTCATCAAAAGGCACATAATATGAAATAATGAAACCATAATTAACCCTATTAATGTATAAAAGGTTCTGTAATTTATAATTAATGAATATAATTTCATTATACAGGACATTAAAGAGAATGAGGCATTTGAGTACAAGGTAAGGGGAAATTCTCGAACCCAACTTTCATCCTTCGGGTTCTACCTCTTTCACTCCATTTTTGATATGGTTACTCCTTAAATATCATTTGTTAATAATTTTCTTTACTTTTCTGGGATATAAATTTTTTATAATTAAGTTTATGTCAATCTAAATGTTTTCTGAAAGAACTCTTCTCTTAAGAACTCAACTCTTACCTCTCATTCAAGGTTGATGGTTCTTGTATCAAGTATGTTGTTCTCTATTTCTTTTGGGAACCCAAAGTTTATGAATGTGTTATTATGAGATGAAACCCATTCCTTTTCATGGGTTATTTATGTTCATTTATTTTATATGTTCATTGTGGAATGCATGATAAATGATAATGTTATGATGTGACGGGTGTGCCCGGAATTAAAAAGTGCAATATGAATGTTTAAATGTGACGGGTGCACCTGGAATTATATAGAGCTCCAATGCATTGGGTAAAGTGATGAATCTCATGATTAAATGTGAAATGATGTTTGAAAAAGATTATAGCTTGGTTCACAAGTATGTGTGGTAGTTAACCACTAAGACATGATGTTTCATTTTTATGCATTGCCACATTTCAAGTCTTTTATTTATGCTCCTCTCATGTTCATGATATTTTGCCTATGTTATGATTAGGCTCACCCCATGCTATATTGTTCTTATCTATCCTCTTACTGGGCTTCTATCTCACCCATTTTGATGTATATCCTCAGGAGGCTACATTTACTAATGAGAGGACAAGTTCCACTAAGAAGCTAGTGAAGAAGAAATTAAATAAATGTTTATGATGGATGTTGTATTTGTTATGTATGGTCCTAGTTTTCCCAAGACACTAAACCTTTGGATCCTCTATGTGTAATACTATTATGTTGTTTATATTTTAAATGATTTAATAGTTATTTAATAAAAGGCCAGTTCGTTATATTTGGTATCAGAGGAAAGGTTTAGTTAATTTGGGAATTAGGATTAGTGAACCCTAGAGAAAACCTCTAGTATGATACTAAGTAAGAATATGCACACAATAATATTTACCTAGGGATCCCATATGTTATGTTTTTGGTATAATTTTTTAAATGAATAAGTTATTCATGACTTGTTTAGTTATGTTTTGTTCTATCCTTTTCTATTTTAGAAAATGGTGGGAACCAGGAGAAATCAGGCCAACAACTCATGTGAGGGCCAATGCAACGATTGCCCGAACAACATCCCCAATGATTTGGGAGGTGGAGTTCAAAACTTCATGGCGATGCTTACCCAATTATCTCAGTTTATGAATAATAATCATAATAATGGGGAACTTCCTCCTTCACCAAAGAGGGAGCAACTAGCTATCGAATGTTTTATGCGGCAACGACCACCGACGTTTAGTGGATCTTCCAATACACTAGTTGCGGAACAGTAGGTCAACTCCATGGAGAAGATCTTTTCTATTCTTCACTGTTCTGAGATGGAGAAGGTGACTCTATCCATTTATCGTCTAGATGGATAATCCGATCAATGGTGGGATTTGATTAAGAACCCCAATCCAAGGGAGGAAATTGAAGAGATGGAATGGGAAGACTTTAAGATAATGTTTCTTAATAAGTATTTCCCATGAACTCTTCGAACGAAGATGGAGAGAGAATTCATAGAGCTCAAGAAAAATGAAGGAGAATCTGTCACAACCTATGAAGTGAATTTCACAAGGCTTTAAAGGTACGCTTCAAGTTTTGTTATCAACAATGATAGTAAAATTGATAGATTCTTTAGTGGATTAAAACCACACCTTTGAAAGGCTCTTGCAATTCGAGACTTTGGGAGTTATGAAGAAGTTGTTCGGTGTGCTCTCAAAGTAGAGATGGAGTTTGGAGAATGGTCCCATGTATATAGTGATAAGAAAATAAAGTTGGATTTTCAAGTTGGTGGATCTAATGACAAAGGTGGGAAGAAAAATCAACGACCCACATGCCAAAAATGTGGGAAGTTGTACCATGGGAACTGCCTCAAAGGGATGGGGAAATGCTTCAAGTGTGGGAAAGAAGGACACCATGCTCAAGAGTGTCAAAAAGACATGAAAAGGAAGGAGAATGTAGCTAATGAAAGGAAAGAACCACCCATGGTTCAATGATACAACTGTAGGGAGCTAGGGCACTATGCAAACCAGTGCACTAAACCTCGAGATCTCGAGGGTAATCAGTGTTAGCAACAACCAAAGCCAAAGGAACAAGGGAAGTCCTATGCCATCACTACTACGGAGGTGGAGCATGATAATGAAGTCGTACAAGGTACACTTCCTATTCACTCAAGAATGGAAAAAGTCTTATTTGATTCTGGTTCTATGCATTCCTTTATATCTTGCAAGTTTGCTAGAACTATAGAATCAAATCCCCAAAACCTTGAAGTAGAGATATCTATAAAAACACCAAGTGGTGAAATAATTGCAACCCAAGTGTTTGACTCTTCTCCCATTGTCATATGTGGGAATATTCTTCCGTAAAATCTCATAATACTTCCCTTGGTGGAATTCAACGCTATAATGGGAACGGACTGGCTCTCGTTATATAGAGCACATATCAACTGTCAGAAAAAGGAAATATCTTTTCATATTCCGAACCATCCCATTCTCCTCTACAAATGAAAGGAAGATCATGAATCTCCTTTGAAAAATCCTTAAATGGTGTGGGTGTTGATTCCCTATGAAGAAGAATACCTCGCCCAAATGGTTGAGTCGAAGGAAAGTTCCAACCTTTAGGAAATGCCCATCGTGAGGGAATACGACGATGTATTTCCTGAAGAGTTACCCGAAATTCCCCCGGATTGTGAGGTAGAGTTCTCAATTGAACTCATACCTGAAGCTACTCCTATCTCAAAGTTCCCCTATAGGATGTCTCCTATCGAACTGGAGGAGTTAAAGAAGCAGCTGCAAGAGCATTTGGACAAAGGGTTCATACGCCCTAGTGCATCACCTTGGGGTGCGCCAGTGCTCTTTGTGAAGATGAAGGATGGAACAATGCGGTTGTGTATCGATTATCGGGAAATCAACAAGATCACCATAAAGAACAAGTATCCTCTTCCAAGGATTGATGACTTTTTAGACCAGTTAAGAGGATCTCAATACTTCTCAAAGGTGGATCTTCATTCTGGATATCATTAGGTAAAGGTGAAGAAGGAAGATATTCAGAAGACTGCCTTCCATACAAGGCATGTGCACTATGAGTTTTTGGTGATGCCCTTTGGACTTACTAATTCCCCTTTAATCTTCATGGATTTGATTAATATAGTCTTTAGACATTACCTCGAAAAATTTGTGGTAGTGTTTATCGATGATATTCTCATCTACTCCAAGAGAAAGGAGGAACATGAAGAACATCTAAGACTTGTGTTGGCGACATTAAGAAAGGATAATTTGTACGCCAAGTTCATAAAGTGTGACTTTTGGATGAATCAAGTCATGTTCTTGGTACATGTGATCACAAGTGAGGGAATTTCTATGGATCTTTTAAAGTCAAAGGCGATTAAAGAATGGGTCAGGCCCTGTAGTGTCACAGAAATCCATAGTTTTCTTGGATTAGCTGGGTACTACTGACATTTTGTGAGAAACTTCTCATTATTTTCAAGATCGCTAACTAATTTAACAAAGAAAGGGGTAAAGTATGTCTGGACCGAAGAATGTGAGGGAAGCTTCAAGGAGATAAAGAGAAGGCTCGTCACTGCACCTGTACTCACACTACCAAAAAGTGGAGAAAGTTTTGTGATATACAGTGATGCTTCAAAGAAAGGCTTGGGTTTTGTAATCATGAAAAATTATAATGTGATATCCTACACCTCATGACAGTTGAAGATCCATGAGTAGAACTACCTGAAACATGATCTAGAGCTGGCAGCCGTGATTTTTGCCTTGAAAATCTAGCGGCACTGCCTTTATGGCGAGAAGTGTGATAGATACACCGACCATAGGAGCCTAAAGTATATATTCACACAAAAGGATCTCAAAATGCGTCAAAGTATATGGTTAGAGCTAATCAAGGATTACGATTTCTATATTCACTGTCATCCTGGAAAGGCGAACAAGGTATCTGATTCTCTAAGTAGAAAAGAACCTGCTACTCTATCCATGTTACGGATTGATAAAGACCCTATCTTCTTGGATATACAAAGAAAGGATTTGGAAATCATAAGGGTAGGGGATACATCCTACCTTTCCCAAATTATTGTGCAACCATCCATCCAAGATAAGATTAAGGAAGCACAAATGGATGATGTGGAGATACAAAAGATGGTGAATGCAGTAAAATAAGGGAAGATGTAAGAGTTATATATTGGCGATGATGGTGTGATTCGGTTTGGAATGCGGCTTTGTGTACCTTCATCACCCGGGATAAAGAAAAAGCTACTGGAAAATGCACATAGCTCAACTTTCTCTATCCATCCTGGGAGTACCAAGATGTATCGTGATCTCTGGGAACACTTCTGGTGGGATAACATGAAGAAGGAGATTGCGGAATATATATCAAGGTGCTTGGTATGTCATCAAGTTAAAGCTGGGCGAAAAAATTCCAAGGATATGATGCAGCCATTGCCTATACCTATGTGGAAATGGGAAAATGTTACTATGGACTTTGTCACGGGTATCCTAAAGATTTCAAAGGGAAATAATGCGATATGGGTTTTGGTTGACCAACTCACCAAGACTGCCCATTTTATCGTTATTCGTGAAGACCTCTCGCTTGAACAAATTGCAAAGATATATGTGAAGGAAGTGGTGAGACTGCATGGTGTTCCACTCTCAAATTTCTCTGACCGTGATCCAAGGTTCACATCTAAGTTCTGGAGGAGCCTTCAACATGCTTTGAGTACTGAATTAAATTTCAGCACGGCCTATCACCCCCAAACCGATGGCCAGTCTGAAAGGACTATTAAGACACTTGAAGATATTCTAAGAACATGTTCTCTTGAATTCAAAGGTGGTTGGGATCAGCATCTCCCATTGGTTGAGTTCTCATTCAACAATAGCTTCCACTCGAGTATTCAGATGGCTCCATATGAAGCTCTGTATGGAAACCGATGTAGAACTTTAACCTGTTGGGATGAAGTTGGAGAAAGAAGGCTTCTTCGACCCCATCTTGTTCAAGAGATGACAGAGAAGGTTCAATTCATCCAGAAACACATCAAAGCTGCTCAAAGTCGGTAAAATAGCTATGCTTACAACCGTCGAAGGGACTTGGAGTTCGACGTTGGAGATAAAGTCTTCCTTCGAATATCTCCATGGAAGAGAGTCATGCGATTCGGGAAGAAAGGGAAGCTAAGCCCAAGGTATGTTGGCCCCTTTTAGATCCTTGACTGCATAGGAGTTGTGGCCTATCATCTAGCACTTCCACCGAATATGGCTCAAGTTCATGATGTGTTCCATGTATCACTACTGAGGAAGTACATACCAGACCCCTAACATGTACTAAACTCAGAGGTGGTGCAGCTGGAAGATGATCTCTCCTATGAGGAGTAGCCAGTAAAGATTATGGATCGGAGAGATAAGGTTCTATGCAACAAGACAACCCATCTTTTCAAAGTGTTTTGGAGGAACCATAAGTTTGAGGAAGCAACTTGGGAACCAGAAGAGGCAATGAAGGAGAATTACCCTCACCTGTTTGTGTAATGTGAAATTTCAGGGGCGAAATTTCTTAAGGGGGGAAGAATGTAACGACCTAAAGTTTTTAAATGGAAAATTCTGTTATTATATTTATTTCATAAAATAACATGAAAACACAAAATAATGAACTACTAAGTGATAAGTGACCTTTAAACATAAGTTTTTCACTCCTATGTTTGGAATTTTGAAAATCTGACATACACGGTTGTGTTCAAGATGATTTTTGGAGTCTAATGAAACAAAAATAATTTTTGGTGAATAGTGACCTACCCTTATGAATAGTAACATACCCTTATGAATAGTAATATGACCCTTATGAATATTAAATCATCCAACATAAGAGTAGCATTATCTATGAATAATTAAATAAAATTTAGACATCTTAGAAAGTGACAATTTGACTATAGTAAACGTTTTGGTATTTTGTAAGTCATAAATAATTAATTTTAAATAATTAATTAATTTAAAAGAATATTTATTTCCCTAAAATGTATTGAATCAATGTCTTATAGTTTTTAGATAATTTTATAAGGCCCTACGTAATTTTTGAAAGCACTATAAATCAGTTTTAATCTTAAAAACTGTTTTTTTAAGTAAATTATGATTTTAATTAAATATTAAATTAATAATATTTAGAAAATTATTTTTGAAAAATGGAATTAATTTTTTGATTCTACACGTTGAAAAATGGTTGGGGTAATGTTTTGGGATTTTTCTGAGATACTTGAATTTTTGATGAATAGTGAAATACCGTAATTTACAAAATAAGCTAAATAAGCTAATTATAGGGTCATGTGTGATTTTATGCTGATGTAATCACACTTGTTTCGGGATTACATTATAAAATTACTATTATTGGTCATTCAAGACTCACTATTCCTTGTCTTGTGGGGAAATAATAAACTAATGAATTTTATATTAAGGAAACCCCTCTCCCCTCCACTATAAAAGACACCCTTCACACCCTCTTTTCCTCACACCTATCAAGCTCCAAGGCTTCTCTAAACTCTGCCCAAACACCTTCCCTATCCCCTCCCCCACTTCCAATAGCTTTTTGTCTCATCAAAAGACCAAACTTAGGCCCTTAAGGAGGTTCTCAAGAGAAGGATTCTAGAGGTAATTTTTCTCCGTCTTCTCCTTTAATTTCCTTTCAAGTTCAAGTTCATTTCTTGATCTCTCCCCACCTATATTCATATAAATTTTATTGTAACTCCATAATTATACATATACTGGAATATTATCATGATAATGGGATATTATATCATCCAACTCCCTTTCCCTCTTCCTTTTATTTTATTAAAGAGAACGTTGTTTGTGAGGTGTTAATTTATCACCTTCAAGAACAACATGACTTCTTCTTCAATTTCTACCTTCAGATATGGTCATGAAACCATTTTTATGGTTGAAACATAATATTTTATGTGTATTATTTTATATTTAAAGTTCTTTAAATAACCTATGGCCATATTACTAAGTGATAAGTTAAAACAAGTTCGTTGTGATCCAAAAACCGCCCAAATTTACCCAAATAACCATCATTTATTTATTATCAAATGATTCATCCATATGGATATAATATAATTCATTATAAGATCATTAAAAATCTTGTAATATCACTAATTAAATTTAATATCATTTATGTATGTTTACTCATGTTCTACCCAAACTTCAATTTAAGAATACAAGTGAACAACCCAAGAAAACCCATAAAAACGAACATCCCCGAACAATGTTTTTAAACTCTATAAGTCATATAAAGGCACATAATATGAAATAATGAAACCATAATGAACCCTATTAATGTATAAAAGGTTCTTTAATTTCTAATTAATTAATATAATGTCATTATACAGGACATTAAAGATAAGGATGCATTCGAGTACAAGGTAAGGGGAAATTCTAGAACCCAACTTTCATCCTTCGGGTTCTACCTCTTTCACTCCATTTTTGATATGTTTACTCCTTAAAGATAATTTTTTCATCATTGTATTTCCTTTTCTGGTATATACATGTTTTATAATGAATTTTATGTCAATCCAAATGTTTTCCGAAAGAACTCTTCTCTTAAGAACTCAACTCTTACCTCTCATTCAAGGTTGATGGTTCTTGTATCAAGTATGTTCTACTCTCTGTATTTTGGGAACGCAAAGTTTATGAATGTGTTATTATGAGATGAAACTCATTCCTTTTCATGGGTTAGTTATGTTCATTTATGTTATATTTTAATTGTGCAATTCATGATAAATGATAATGTTATGATGTGACGGGTGCACCCGGAATTATATAGTGCAATATGAATGTTTAAATGTGACGGGTGCGCCCGGAATTATATAGCGCTCCAATGCATTGGTTAAAGTGATGAATCTCATGAGTAAATATGAAATGATGTGTTAACAAGATTATAGCTTGGTTCACCAGTATGTGTGGTAGTTAACCACTAAGACATGATGTTTCATTTTTATGCATTTCCATATTTCAAGTCTTTTATTTATGCTCCTCTCATGTTCATGATATTTTGCCTATGTTATGATTATGCTCACCCCATACTATATTGCTCTTATCTATCCTCTTACTGGGATTGTAGCTCACCCCTTTTGATGTATATCCTCAGGAGGCTACATGTACTAAGGAGAGGACAAGTGACACTAAGAAGCTAGTGAAGAATAAATTAAATAAATTATTATTCTTGATGTTGTATTTGTTATGTATGGTCCCAATTTTCCCAATACACTAAACCTTTGGATCATCTATGTGTAATACTATTATGTTGTTTATCTTTGAAATGATGTAATAGTAATGTAATAAAATTTTGGGTCATTATATCTCTGGTCCTACAAGTGCTGACTCCCCAGGGTCTGTCCAGCACAGAGGTGATCTGCAAGGTCGGACGTACAATGCCTCGTATTGTGTAATCCCGATGGTGGAGTGGTAGCTGTTGTTGTATGAAAACTCCACCAAAGGAAGATGATCCTCCCAGCTGCGACCAAAGTCGAGGACACATGCACAGAGCATGTCCTCGAGAGTCTGAATGGTCCTCTCCATCTGACCATCTATCTGAGGGTGAAAGGCGGTGCTCTGGCGTAGCTGCATCCCAAATTCCTCCTACAACTCCTTCCAAAGATGGGAAGTAAAGCGAGAATCTTGATCGGAGACGATAGACGATGACACACCATGAAGCCATACGATCTCTTGAATGTAGAGGCGTCCCAAGATCTCCACTGATCCCTGCTCCTTGATAGGTAAGAAGTGGGCCGACTTGGTGAGTCGGTCAAAAATAACCCAAATGGAGTCGTGTCCTCTAGAAGTACGTTGAAGTCCTATCACAAAATCCATAGATATCTCATCCCACTTCCACTCTGGGACCTCTAAGGATTGTACCAAGCCTGCTGGTACCTGGTGCTCCGCCTTCACCTACTGGCAGGTGAGGCATCGTGAAATGAACTCTGTCACAGCCTTCTTCATACCCAGCCACCAGTGTTGTCATCTGAGATCCTGGTACATCTTCTCTACACCTGGATGTACCTCCAATGGGGAAGTGTGAAACTCTATCAGCACCTCCTCCTGTAATGAAACTGGTACCATGGTACATCCCCTGAAAATAATGACGTGCTCTCCTCCTATATAAAATCTATCATGTGCTTGTCCTGTGGATATCTGTGCACGTTGCGTCTCACAGTCAACGTCCCCACGTTGTGCCTCTCTGACCCGCTGAAGTAGTGGAGGAGTTACTGTGAGTGACTGAAGAAAGGTTACTCTATCTCTATCCATGAAGGATATCTGCAACGCGGCTAGCTGCTATGTCGCCTCTCCAAGTAGCTAAATGCCCGACCTCCTACTGAGAGCATCAGCTACTACGTTCCCCTTCCCAGGAGTGTAGACTATCTCAAAGTCATAGTTCTGAAGGAACTTGAGCCATCGCCGCTTTCTCAGGTTCAGGTCCTTCTTCGAGAATATGTACCTGAGACTCTGGTGGTCAGAGTAGACAGTAAAGCGCTTTCCCATCAGATAGTGCCACCACATCTTCAAGGTGAAGACCACTACTGCTAACTCCAGGTCATGGGTAGTGTAGTTCTGCTCATGTTGCCTCAACTGTCATGATCCATAGGTGATCACTACCCGCTCCTGCATCAGGACACACCCGAGTCCGGTCCCTGATGCATCGCAGTAAACTACATACTTTACCCCCTCCTCCGGTAGCCTCAAGATGGGTGCACTGGTCAATCTCTATCTCAGCTCCTGGAAGCTCTGCTGACATCTATCTGACCACATGAAGGTTTTCCCCTTCTTCGTCAAAGCTGAAAGTGGAGCTGCAACTCTGGAGAAGTCTATCACAAATCTCCGATAGTACCCAGCCAGACCTAGGAAACTTCGCACCTCCGTCACGCTCCTGGGTGGCTCCCAAGCTAGCACTGTCTCGATCTTCACATGATCCACCACAGCTCCCGCCTTAGATATGACGTGTCCCAAGAAGTGGACCTCTTGAATCCATAACTGATACTTAAAGAGCTTACCATAAATCTGGTGCTCTCGGAGTGTGTCCAGTACAACCCGCAAGTGGTAGGCGTGCTCTTCCTCAGTATTCAAGTAAATCAGTATGTCGACGATGAAGTCTACGACAAATAGATCGAGGTAAGGATGGAAGATCCTGTTCATGAGACTTATGAACACTGTTGGAGCATTGGTTACACCAAAAGGAATAAACAAGAACTCATAGTGGCCATACTGACACTTGAAGGTCATCTTCTGCACATCCTCGTCTCGAACTCTGAGCTGATGATAGCCTGACCTGAGGTCTATCTTCGAGAACCATCGTGCTCCCTTGAGCTGATCGAAGAGGTCATCAATCCTCGGAAGTGGATACTTGTTCTTCATGGTCACCTAGTTCAGGCGACGTTAATCGACACACAGTCGCAAGCTCTCGTCCGCCTTCTTGGCGAACAAAATCGGGGAAGCCCAAGGTGAAACACTGGGTCGGATGAATCTCTTGCCCTGCAAGTCCTCCAGCTGTACCTGTAGCTCATGAAGCTCAGCGGGTTCCATATGATATGTTGGTGTAGATATCGGTGTTGTCCCAGGTTACAGGTCAATATATAAGTCTACCTCTCTGTGAGGAGGTAGTCCTGGAACGTCGTCAGGAAAAACGTCCGCATACTGATCCACTACAACGGGAAAACTCGGACTCCTCACATCAACTACTCCCAGGATGAGATTATCCAACTGATGGGTGATCGGATATCCTCTCCTCTGTGTGAGTCCATTCTGCACTACAAAGGCTCCCTTCTCGCCGGTGAAGGTGAACCTGCTCCCATCGGTGCGGACACACCACACCTTGTGCCTAATACAGTCGATCTGAGCATGGACCGTAGATAACCATTCCAGGCCAAAGATGACGACGTAAGGCCTCGACGCCGCTACAAGAAGATCCCAGCCGAAGCTCTTGTCTCCTAGAGTAAGTTCACACTGTCGGCACTAGTGTGTAATCATTGAGTCTGCTCCTGTAGGAGTCTCTATCCGTAAGGATCGAGCCAATGGCTCTGTCGGAATCTCCAAGCTCCGAACAAGGGCAGCGGCAATGAATAATGACTCAATCTTGTGTCTATAAGAACTGAATAAAGGGTGGAGTAGAAACAGATAGTACCTCGAATCATCTCAGATGCGCCGTGGTCATAGGCCTCCACTGCCTAAATCTGAGCCTGCCTCTGTCCGCCAGCTCCCTGTGGTCGGGGTGTACTTCTTGGTGGTGGTGGTAGAGCCCTGAAGCATCGTCCACCACCTGCTGTTCGGCCAGCTCCTCTACCTTGTCCACCTACTCCCTGCAGACTGCCACGATCGAACCTCTGCCTCTGCATGGGTGGTCCCTCAACTATCTACTGCTCCTCTGCATGGCGGGTCGGGCAGTCGTGAGCCATGTGGCCCTACCTGCCGCATGCATAGCATTATCTGCCTCTCATATGACTGGATCTGCTGTGTGTTCCCCACACCTCCGAACCAGTATCCTAAAGTCACCCACCTGATGGTCTGGTCCTCTTGGACCTCTACGACATCTGTCTACTACCGGCTACAGAAGACTCCGCTACGTGCCGCCATGTGGTAGGTCTTGCTGTTGGTGTAGGATCAGCTAGAAAACTCTCCACAATAAGGGCTCGCTCCTGTACTCCTGCCTACGTCAAAATGCTGAGGTAGATCATCGAAGCCCTGATCTCATGCCTCAGTCCCTTATCGAAAGTCCGGGCCCGGAATAATGGGTCTCGTACCATGTCCGTGGAATAGCACGAGAGATCGGTAAACCTCGCCGAGTACTGGGCTACTGTCATGCTGCCCTGCCGCAGCTGTAGCAACTCCTAAATGCGCACCGCACGAAGTGTGTCTGGAATGAACTCCGAGTGGAAGAGGCTCTAGAAGTCCGTCCAAATTAGGGATGCCTCGTTATGCACCTGGAACATCAGGATCCACCATCTACCTATTGTTGCGTGCAGGAGACTCACCGTAAGGATCACCATGAGGTCAGATGGTGTCCCTACCAATCTAAAGACTCAAACAACAGCCTCCATCCAATCCTCAGCTTCCTGAGGGTCCGTCTCCCCATGGAACCTGGGCGGTCTCTGATGTTGAAACTCGTGCAGTGCACTCAGGAGACGTGCACTCTCAGATGCTGGGGATGGTGGCATCGGTGGCTCGGTGGGTAGAGGTACCGTTGGTGCCTCTGATGTAATGGGGTCCTGCACCGAGGCCTCATCACTCGGTGGGCTCTCGTCTCACACAAAGCTCGGAACCCTAGCTGGCTGCCATCATGGGGCCATCCTGAAAATAAACAGGTGCGCCACGGTTAATAAATTATACCTCGTGAGCTGACACAAAGTAATCACAAAGAAAACTTTTGAAACACACATGCAATCAATGTTTTCGTGCATTGAGTCAGAAATCAGAAGTCAGGGTCCTAGTGTATGGATATGTCGGTCGCCGCACCAACACTGGACTCCCTGGACAGATAACCACACTCAATACCCTAAACATTATTGCTTCACATGGAAGAAATTATCAGATTCCTGAGTTTAGCGGTAGAACCGAATCCTCTGATACCAATTTTTCACGACTCTTCCTCGGGGCCCATGTCGTGACTACCCCAAGCCCGCCTTCCATGTGCCAGGGGATGGAGACTAGCACCAAAGGCGTAAATCCTGATAAAAGGGAAGGCATTTCCTTTATATAAGAAAAAAAACACCACAGAGTATGGAAGATGAAGTAAACACTAAGTAAACTGAGTACAAAAGTAAGTGTTGGAAAGTAAATGGGTCGGTATACAAACCCAACTGGAAGTACAGTACAACTCAGAAAAGAAATTACAACAGCTGAAGAGTAAATCAGCAACCACCAAGTCGTCCTCCGGAAACCCCACCTGAAGGGTGGGTACATATGGTCTCCTCTACTCCTCGATCCGTCCATCTGCATCGTGTATGTCCTGCCTGATGGTCCACCTCCGGATATCGTCCCGCTCCACAAGTCTCAACCACGATCATCACTTTCCATCATCTACATCCAACACAACGTAGTGCAGGCATAGCCCGTGCAGGGGTGAGTATACGATACTTAGTAGGGACCATGAGACCCCCGAAGGCCTCCCAGAATCCACAAAGGATACACCACAAAGGAAAGATACAAACACGAAGTATCAACCAACTCTACTTAGGTATATGACCATGCATATACCTAAGTTATCAATTCCAGTTCGGCTCCGACTCACGAGCCCAAGTATAACCCAGTCCACACAGGAAAGCACAACCCAATCCACACATGAAAGCAAGTCAATCTTATCGATGATAAAGATTGAAAGTCAAGACTCAGTTCACACAAGTATACTACTCACGAAGAGGGGTGGAGATGATTAGATGTAATCTCTGAATCATCCTCTCTGCCGAACCCGCATAGGATCCAAGTATAGAAGTCATCACTGTCGAACCCACGTAGGATCCAAGTACAGTAACCATCGCTGCCGAACCCACGTAGGATCCAAGTATAGTCTTCATTACTGCTGAACCCACATAGGATCCAAGTACAGTCTTCCTCACTGCCGAACCCACATAGGATCCAAGTAAAATTTTCCTCGCTGCCAAACCCACGTAGGATCCAAGTACAGTTGTCATCATCGTCGTGGTCGCAGCCAGCTCTAGGGTTCCTACACACAGCACGCTCGATTCCGGGAGGGCCCACTCCATGAGCCAAGAGGGTCGATACATCAACTTTCACGAATTCCTGAGTTTATTTATAACAAAGTTCCATCTCTTCAATACGCGACAGATGGATCGTCAATCGGATGCCCGGTCTGAGAGATATTGGCTTTTCCGTCCTAGGGGCCCGGTTGGTTTTTAAGCAAAAACCAGCCCAACCATACTCCAGATGCATCAAAACCTCAAGTGGAGTAAGCCAAAAGAACCATCTCACTAAGAGGAATTCAACGTAATTGACGGCATGTCAATCGGACATCCATTCGTCAAGTTATAAGCGTTTCCACTCCAAGGGCCCGGTTGGTTTCGGGTTCGAACCAACCCGGCCATACCCAAACTTTGCCGAAACCTCGAGTGTAATATACCAAAATGACCATCTCAATCCAAGGATCCCAACGCAAATGATGGTGCATCAATAGGAGGTTCTTAGCTCAAGTTATGGGCTTTTGAATGAACCTAGTCCGAAACAAGGGGTTTTTGGCCCGGTCCGACCCGGGCCGATACCCCCTGGGTCGGCCCGAACCGGTTTGACCCGACCCGGGTCCAGGTCTGGCCCGGTTGGGCATGGCCTAGCCTGGCGGGGTGTGGCCTGGCCCGGTGGGGCACGACCTGTGGCCCGGCTTGGAAGCCGGCTGCGGCTCAGCTCGCGGCCGAGCGGGGTGCGAAGGGGGCGCGACCACCTTTGTTTCGGAAACGGCGGCCCCCCTGGTGGGGTCCGCCCTAGACAGGTATGGGGGGTTACACCCCCCAGTTTCTTCGGAAACGGCCGGCCATAATGGCTGTCCGATTGAGCCGTCGCAGGACCCAAGGTGGTCCCGCCTCCTGGAGCGCTGGCGGCCGGCCGAGCCCGGCCGCCCCTGCTAAAGACCATCGCGGCCTTAGGTCGCGGCTCCTCTCCGACCGACACGGCGCGACGGCACCGCGCCCCTCCGCTGTGGCCGCTCCAGGTCGCGGCCTCCTTGTCGTCTCTGGTGCGGCACGACGGTGTCGCGCACCACCGCCGTGGCCCGCTTCGGCCACGGTTCCTTTGGCCTCACCGGCGCCGTGCGACGGCGCCACGCACCACCGTCGCGGCCCGCTTCGGATGCGGTACTCTTCATTCCTGCGCGGTGCAACGGCACCACGCCGCCATCACCGCAAAGATCAATGAGGATCAACAAGAAAAGGGGAGGAGGATCAGTCGTGTTTGTGCGGTCTGATCTCCCCCCGTTATGACGATAACAAGCGGCCAAATTAATCAACGAAAAACGTTAAATTCAACTTGAACGAAGATAACCCCTACCTCGATAAACGATTTTGTTTGTCGATGGCGCGGAAGATGGTGTCACAGGGTGAGGTTTCAAAGATGGTGTTGGCGTACGTTCTAGGAAGGAACGGTGCCTCACACTAGCTGCGAAGAGAAGATGAAATGGCACGTCGTCTCTCCTTGTGGTGATGGTGTTCTTCGTCGAAGGGTGTCGTTCTTCGCGGGAGGAATTAGAGCTCTCTCCCCAATTCTTAACACAACAAGCTAACCCCAAAATAAAATAAGTCTCATCTTATTTTATTAATTCATGCCATGTATTTAAATTTCAAAATTCAAACACATAACTCTATTAATTGATTAAGTGTGTTGGCCTGATTTAATGTGGGGAAGTGGGGAGAGGAGAAGTCACCCACTTAATTGCAAGGGGTTTTAATGGGGAGTTTAAGGGGTTATGGAGAATGTGAAGGGTTGGGGCTCATGCGGTCCCCACCTCACATTTATCCTCACATGGGTAGTTAGGGTGCCAGTGGGTCCCACCCTAACTTCCCCATGTAGGATAAAACCACCTAAGGATTATAAATAAAATTGTACACAATTTTATTCACTTTTTATTTAATCCACATTTTTTTAACAACTCCTTCCGAGCAAATGCATCCTCAGTAAAGGTCCTCTTAAGCAATTACATGCGCTGCAGTTCCATTGGTGCCCTCCGATTTCATATTTGAGCATCGGTTTAAAAGATAGAAAAACCCGCTCGTTCGTTCACTGAACGTACCCAATCTAAACTTCGGAAATTGATTACGGGCACACCAATCCTCAGAATCAAATGCCGTCAGAAACTACGTACTTGTAAAATCCCAAATAATTTAAGAAAAAAATTTCCTTGAAATTTACGGGTCTTTACAAAACCATGTTCCAAACATGAATATCCCCTATCAAACTCAATTGTAGGTTTTTATCAGCTTGTTTTCAACTGTGTGAAACCATACACCATAACCCTATAAAAACTCACCTCTCGTGGTTCACTTGCATGGTTTCTGGTAATCATATGGTAACTGTGTGGTAGAGGAAAGGCCCTTTTAAAATTTCTAATTTCTACTTGAAGCTCCCAACTCTCACCTAAGCACCAATAATGCCTCCTAGGCCTCAATAAAAATCTAAAACATATCATCAATATGATCCAACTCTCATAATTCCAAACCAAATCTCAATTCTAAAAATGACCCCCACTATGGAGTTAAAAATTCAAATTTCCTCTAAAATTCACAAACTGTGAGGATTTTCGGTTATAACAACATCATATTTTTTAGATGTTCTATGAGTTAAATTTAGACTTTATCATTTTGTTTTTTATCTATGAATTGTTTGTGTTGATTTATTGGGGTTTATAAGTGGTTTCATAGATTTTTAGAGGCCTTTTTGAAGGTTCATAATTAAAACATAGTTTTCCCAAACTGTGTTGACCCTCTAAGAAACTATGCATCTAGTGGTAGAGGAAATTGGGTGAAGCATAGTTAAGGTGAATAGTTTATCAAACTGCATGGATTCACTTTATAAATTTTGCAACACATTCAAATGGAAGAAATAAAAATTGGAACACAATTTGAAAAATTGTGTGACCAGACTATGTAGGTTCCCCAAAGAGATCGTAATCTATGCACTGTTAGTGCATGGTTTGTCAAAACATGTGACCAAACCATGTGTTCATGATTTAATGATCCAAAAAATACTATTTAACTACTATTAATTTCCCTTTTGACCCATTTTTCTTCTTAAATATATCTTTTTCTAACCTAGATACTCTGCATCCTTCCCTCAACAATTTTCTCTCCATCCATACTCGATTATGATGGATCTAGGTGTGTTGATGATTAGAGATTAAGATATATGTTCCAAGAACCTCTATTCTTAGTGTTTATTTTAGATCTACCATTATTCCCTTGATATGAAACATATATATATAATTTCATGGACATATATATGGATTATTATGCCATGTATTGATGAATTCATGGATCTTTGATAGATTGGTGAAAGATCAAGTGTGTTGGTGGATTCTTTTTAATCAATCCAAGATCTAGAAATGTTGGCAGATCTTGAGTTGTATATTGGTGTCGAACCAATCCCAAGGGATTAGAATATTCTTGAATATTATTATAAAACCTTTATGTGGTTGGGTTGGTATTGTTTCTAGGGGTTCTTAGTGAGCTAGGGTGTGACTCAGGTATCACTTCTCAATGGGTTTCAAAGTTTGTTGTCAACAAGATTTAGGTAGGAAGTTCCTTACCATTTTGGGCACTTGTATACTCTTTTTTTACTCAAAGCGATACTTTTGTTGGTGTATCTTGTTTGATCATTCTTGATAGTGATCTCATGTGGTTGTGTGTATAGATCGTGAGACCCATATATAATGATTGATTCCATGAGTATGCAAGTGTATCTTATTACCATGATTGATATTGAACACATGTACTTGTGTGTTTCAACTAATTATCATGATGACATTTTATGTTTTATATTTATATTATCTACCCTATTAAGTGTAATTTAAATGAATTTGGAAGAATTTATTTTCTTACATGGAATAGGTGGACCATATTGATACAGATATCCCTTAGAGTGGGAGTGTGAATGGAATTAGATAATTATGAAAATGGAACTAAATATAGGGTATAAGAATGATGGCCATGATGCCAAACCCATGGAAGCCGCATTGAGGATATGATGGTCGTGTGGCCAGACCCAATGCATGGACTGGATATGATAGTCTTATGTCCTAACCTCTAAGAGAGACATGGTTAGAAGTTCTTGAGGTCTGACTCATAGTAGAGATGGGATGCGTTGGCCTTGTGGCCTAATCTGAATTGATGCCTTATGACTATTGAGATACATTTTCACCAGCCTTATAGTTAGATCTTAGTCTCTTCTAACATCCTTTATGATTTTCATTCCTATATGGAGCCAAATAAGGTACTGTCGGGATTAGTTATCACGCAACTACTCATTATATGATCATTGATTCTTTCCGATTCATTTATGTTTATCATGGAATAAAACTATTATAATTGTGAACTCATGTTAATGAGACATTGGTGGTGTCATTCTGGTTTTTATTACCCACACCCTATACAATAATCTCTATGTTCCTATAAATTCATGGTTAAGGATCAAGTTAAGGGAAGGGTGCCTATAGAAAATAGTTGAGTTGTGGAGAATGGAGTAGGTATCGGTACTAGCTCACACCTTGGAGTATTATATAGTGTTTATTATTTATTTTATTTCCTTTTTATAATTTGGTTTTGTCTTTCCACATTGGGATCCTGGTTTGGATTAATTTTTTACATTGGTGACATTGTGTGACTACATTATGTTTACTTTGTATTCAACTATAATACTTTGGGATTTTTTTTATTTTTTTTATCATGTATATCTATGATTATTGAGAGTATAGTCACATTAGTTCGCCCTTAAACCCTCATAGATAGTTCAAATCCTCTTGTATATAGGGAGGCACACATGAGGTCTTGTTACATCTCCACTCGAGTGCTATTGTGGAAAATCCAGGATGTGTCATCACAAAATGGTATCAAATAGCAGTTTAATTTATTTTACTATCATTTATTTAGGGACTTGGTAGAAAGGAGATGAGTTGTGTGAAACTTATATAGGGTAGTTACCATGTTCCTATCCAAATAATGTGTGATGGACCTCTTAGTTACCAGTGATGGGATTGTTGTTTCAACTTTATGGGATATGGGTGAATTCATGCATAATTAGTAGGAATGTTAGATCACATGTCATATATATAATTTGTATGTGTTTTATAGTAGTTCGTAAATTAAATGTATTGAATTGTTCCTTGTTGTGTGGTATATATATGTTATTTTTTTTGTGATATACTTATACTGGTATTAATTAGTTTAACTTGAGAATGTTTTTATGTTATATATATGACTATGACTAATGTGTAGGTACGAAGGATTGGGTTTGATCTTTGGGTAGAGCTGGGAGGGTTATACCTTGTATGTGGGTATCTCCTAGGATATGTCTTCTAATAGAAAAGCCTTAAGTGTTCCTTTTAAATTTTTAATTTGTTTTCATAGGAAAATTTTTGTGGTTGATCTACATGTTCATTTGAAATTTCAAAAAAAAATCCTTAGAGACATATAAATTCACCTTCTTGGGAGGATGTTCTAGTTCCACCACATTCTATGCAGGAGGATACATTAATGAATTCTCCCACAACTCCTCTAATGGTTGAGGTGTTAAATATACTCTACTTCATAGTCTTTTATATTGTACCTTGCCTTGTAGAAGGGGTATAAAAGACCATGGTTGAATATTCCCATGACTTCCAACTCCAATATCCACCAACCCTTCAGGGCATCGGGGACCCATAGGATGTTGAGAACCAAAAAGGAATCATTAAGAGGATATTCATCTTGGTCGAGACACTGGAGGACTGACAAGTAAAGCTAGTGGAATTTATGCTTTAGTGATTTTTTAAGAGATGATGGGGTGTCATAGGACAAGCATGAATATGTGAGGGTCTTTCTTGTGAGGCCTTTAAGAACCTATTATTTGGTGAATTCTTTCTCAACATGATAAATCTAGATCATTCCAAATAATTCATGGTTCTTAAATAGGGATCCATAATGGCATATTCATACTCCAGTCATTTCACCAAACTCCTTTGTTTCATGCCTATCTTGGATGGAAACAATGAATAGAAGGCGAAGAAGTTTGAGATTACACTTCACCCTGATATAAGATGGAAGGTTAGGAATTTTAACCTAATAATGTACCCATAGGTTCTATGCAAGGACTTCACTATTGAGAAGGGCCTAGAGGAGGATAGTAAAGTTGGTCTTCTTATATATTTCAATAATCAAGTAAGTATACATCCTACTACCATTGTGAGTATCACAATTTGTAATATGAAGAGGAATATTGGGGACATTGATCAGGGTTTCGGTAGGTAGTTTGAGTTGTGGATTCCTCATCCCCCTCGAGAAGAGTTCCATAGTGCTTCAACTATGGTAAGTTTTTTCTTTTCTATAGGTCATTCCCAGCACCTCATAGAATGTGGAAAAAGTGTTGAAAGATAGGGTATCCCCATTAGTTCTTATCTATATCATTAAGGTTATTTTTTCATAGGGTTTTTTGGTAGACATGATCTATAACCCAGGTTTCTGGTTTGGATCCTCAATATAAGGTTCATAATCCCTAGACAGAATTGACTCGGGTGTGTCATAAACCTCATAATCAGGGTCATAGAGTTAAGGTAGATCGAGTGAATGTGATGGAATAGTTTTTTTCTAACTATGGGGAGGTACCTTCAACTGTATGAGGTATGGTCATGATCATATCTTCTCTTTCTATAGCTCTTTTTGAAACTAATTTTTCCTATTATTTTATATCTAATCTAGTTATTATTGTTCTAGACTTACCAATTAAGTTTTCTTCTGAGTTACTTTCTCTCAAAAAACCCTTGGGGAATAAAATTTTATCATCTCTAAAGATGTCCAAAGTTCCCTATAGTTATTTCTAGCTAGATACAGTTATGGTATTTCATGATCCTTGATATGAATAGATTTGGTGTGATCCTTATAATGTAATGGATGGTTATATGTCATGTTCACATCAACTATTATCAATGGAAAGTATCCTTTGTTTCACTTAAGGGAGAGAAGTTTGTGGTGACCAATAAGTGGGATGTCAAAGTCAGTAGAGACGGACTAGATTTGAGCCAAGTTAGAGCCATCATGGCTCAGTTTGTAGGCTTATCTCTCATAGTAGAACCAAATATTGGGTTCTCTTCTTTCCCTCTTATTTTCTATCTCTATTAGTATATATGACTTCTTCAGTCCTCCTCATGAATGGGAAGTATAGTTTGAGATATAAATCTTTCTGTGAGTGTAACCCCTTTTGATTCCTCCTTATTATATGGCATTGTCAAAGTATATATAACTTAAGATTCATATTAAGGACCTAGAGATGATGGGTTTCATCATTCCAAACACATATCTATGGGGTGTTACCACGTTTTTCACTAAAAATGGGGATGGTAGTCTATATCTCTATGTAGACTATAAGATGTTGAATTGGATTATGGTGAAGAAAACTTATACTTTACCATATATTGATGATCTATTTGATCGGTTTCAAGGAGCCTGGTGGTTTTCCAATATTTATATTCATTCAGGATACCATTAGTTGTAGGTTAGAGAGGAGGATATTCCTAATATATAATTCAGTAGTAGATATGGATTAAATAAGTACCTCATCATGCCTTTTAGATTTAAAAATTCCCTAGAAGTGTTCATGGCTCTCATGAACAATATCTTCCATCCATATCTCAAATATTTCATCATGGTCTTTTTTGACAATATCCTTATATATTCATAGACTTATGAGTTACATAACAGACAACTTTAGACTATGTTGAGTACACTCAAAGTATATTGGATTTATTCTAATAATTCAAAGTATAAATTCTAGATATGAGAGGTATGTTTCCTTGGTAATGTGTTCTCTTTGTCAGGAATTTTTGAGGACCCAGAAAAGGTGGAAGTGGTGATGCCTTGGACTCACCCTCATATTGTTTTTGAGATTAAGAGTTTTTTTAGGTTAGATGGATGCTACTAATAGTTTATTTAGGGTTTCTCCCACTTATCAATACTGATGATGGGGATTACAAATAATGAGAGAAGTTTTAGTGGATTGATCAGTGTGATAAGGCCTTTATTGTGATGGAGAGGAGGTTGATGATAGATTTATTTTTTATTCTTCTAGATCCTGGGATCAAATATGAAATGTATTGTGATGCCTCAAGTATTAGGTTATGATTTATGTTAATTTAAAGGAATCAGGTATATTCTTATGGGTTATATTATCTACAACCCCATGAGTGGAACTACATGACTCGTGAATTATATTTAACGGGTTTGGTACACACCCTAAAGTGTTGCTGACATTATCTCTTTAAGAGAGGATTTTTGTTTACATAGACCATAAGAGACTCTGATATATCTTCTCTTATTAGGATCTCAATTTAAGGAAGTGGTTCTGGTTAGATTATCTATAGAGATTCAATTTAAAATTGGAATATGCTCTATGAAAAGGTAATTTCATTTTAAATTTTCTTAGTAGGAAAATTCTAGAGATACAGGATCTTGGTGAGCATAAATCACCAAAGGAATGACTTATTATAAGTTTAATGGTGGAATTGATTGTGGATGTATCTAAGGATCATGGATTCATGACATGTGCGCCCTT
This sequence comes from Viscum album, assembly GCA_963277665.1. NCBI lineage: Eukaryota > Viridiplantae > Streptophyta > Magnoliopsida > Santalales > Viscaceae > Viscum > Viscum album. Next base: position 1,506,250,163 of record OY728121.1, on the reverse strand, counting down.
GGTCATCACATATTCAGTAGTGTACAATGTGAATTATATATAAGAGTTAGATATTGGGTGTATAGTGATGTGAAAATATCTGACAGACAGTGACCCAATTCCAAGATGGTCAGTAAACGATGATGACATGATCAACATACATGGGTGGATAATAGTGCCAGACTCCTTGATATAGGAGATGATAATAGACTCACATACTTCAAAATGGGAAGTACATATAGGGTCAATAAAGATGTACCATGACATCTAACATTAATTCTAGTGTCCTGGTTGGTAGAGGGACATCTCTAGTTTTGTTTCATAATACTTTACCTACCAGAGGGTAATAGCCTAGAATCAACATCCTGGTGGTTTGGTTCGGCCACTTTTTGTACTCATGTGGAAGTGGTATGATGTGATGATGGAATTCATCATGGGTTTAACAAGAACTTTGAGGAGTTATGATGCAGTTTTTGTGATAGTTGATCAGATGATTAAAGTTTCTCATTTCTTATGGATTCTTGATACTCACTCAGTAGATGATCTAGTAAAGATATATGTATAGGATATTGTATAATTATATTTATTTCCCTCTAGTATTATATCTAGAATAGATTCACTTTTCATTTCATTATTTTAGTGAGGATTGTAGAAGGATTTGGGTACTCAACTGAAACAAAGTATAATGTATCATCTGTAGGCCGATAATTAATCAGAGGTGATGATCTATATATTAGAGAATATGTTATGGGAATGTGTCCTGGATTCTAGTGGATCTTGGGATGATCACTTAGCCTTAGTTTAATTTTTATACAATAAAATCATTTAGGATTCTATTCAGATGGAACCTTTTGAGTCTCTCTATGGTCGGCCATGTCATTCACCACTTTGTGGTCATGAGGTGGGTGAGGCAGTTATTGTAGGGACAATCATGGTATATGAGACCTACAAGAGAGTATATTTGATCATGAAGTGGTTGAACACCACTCAAAGTAGGTAGTGATCATATGCCAATTAGATGAGGTGGCCCTTAGAGTTCACTATTGGAGATAGAGTTTTCTTATGGGTGATTAATCAACTAGGGAATCGATGATTTCATAAGCATGAAAAGCTAGCATCGAGATACATTGGACTATTTGATATTTATAAGTGTGTTGAGACTATTAATTACCATCTAGAACTTCATACTTATTACTAATGTATTCCTAATGTGTTTCATGTATCTAAAATCTGTAGGTACATCCCTGATCCTATAAATGTGATCAGCTATGAGGATGTTGAGCAAGATCCCAACACATCATACAAGGAACTCTTGGTGAAGATTATAGACCAGAGTGATAAGGTATTATAAAGAAACACAGTGAAACTTTTTTGGATCCTATGTTTACATGGATAGATCCATAAGGAATATTATGAGTGAGAGTCTTATATTTGGGAATAGTTGCCAAAAATTTTCAAGTAATATTCCTATATATGATTCTCGAGGATGAGAAATATTTAGAGGGAAATATTGTAGACCACATAATTTTAAAGTTTTTTAAGTTAAATTCAGCCATTATTTTTATGTTTTTGATCTATGAATTGTTTAGGATGAGTTATGGGGATTTATAGTAGGTTTCAAAGAGTTCTATAATCCTTTTTGAAGGTGCATAGTTAGATCATAGTTTTCCCAAATCATGATTATCCTCCAAGAAACTATGCATCCAGTGGTAGAGGCACTTATGGTAGAGCACAGTTAAGGTTAATTGTTTATCAAACCATGTGTCCTCACCTTAAAATCCATGTAACATATTTCAATTTCCAAAATCATGGTTGGAACATGGTTTGAAAAACTATGTGAGCACCTAGGAGAGACAGTAATCCTCACACAATTGGCACACATCTTGTCAAACTGTGTGACCAAACCGTGTGTGCATGGTTTAATAATATGAAAACCCTATCTAATGTCCATTTATTACATGTTTTGACCCATTTTCCTTCTTAAATTTAGAATATCTAGCCTATATATTCCAAATCCATCCCTCAGTAATTTCCTCTCTATCTAAGCTCGATTGTGGTGGATTTAAGTGTGTTGATGATTATGAATTAAGGTATGTGATTCATGAACCTAAATTATTTGGATTTATTTTATATATACCCTTGTTACCTTGACATAAATCATAGATTGGGAATTTCATGGATATATCTATTGATTCCTATGTAATATAAAAATGAATTATTAGATCATTGATGGATCGATGGTGGATCTTGTGCATTGGTGACCTCCTTTTGATCAATATTATATCTAGGGACATTAATGGATCCTGAGAGGTATGTTAGTGTTGATACGATCCATTATACTTAGATTATTCTTGAATATTATTCTAGAACTTAAATTTTATTAGGTTGGGATCAGTTTTAACGGTTCTTAGTGTGCAGGATTGATCCTATTAGTGCTTGGGTGTGACTCAGGTATCACTTATCAATGGGTTTTAGAGTTTGTTGTCAACAAGATTGAGGTAGAAAGTTCCTTACCATTTGGGTCCCTAGTATACTCTTGGTTCCTTGATGTGATACTTATTTTGGATTATATTTTTTGACTATGCTTTATATTGATCGTATGTGGTTGAGTGTGTGTGTGTAGCCTGTAAGACCTGTATATGATGTTTGATTCCATGAGTGTGCTAGTGTAGTTTATTAACATGTTTGATGCTGATCAAAAGTACTTATATATTATTACTAATTCTCATAATTAAATGTTATGTTTTGACTTTATATTCTCTAACTTGTTATGTGTAATTACCATGCCTTTAAAAGTATTTCTTTTAGTACTCAGAATCGGTAGACTATCATGATATAGTTATCTCTTATAGGGGGAGTACACACAGTATGTGATGATGATGATGATGATGGTCCTAAATATATGTTAGGGGAATGATGGACTTGAGTCCAGAACTATGGTAGTTATAGTAGGTATATGATGAACTTGTGTACTGACCCAAGGCATAGACAAGATACGACAACCTTAGGGAATGAGCTATGAAAATATGGGTTTTAACAATCTTGAGGCTGGACCCATGGTGGATCTCGGATACATTATCCTTGTGGCCTAATCTATCTCTACGCCTTATGACCATCAAGAGATGTATTTATCAGCCTTGTGTATGGATCTTAGTTTCTTATGACATCATTTATGACTGCCCTTCCAAAAAAAGGATAAAGGAGGTGTGGTTGGGGGTCATGGTAGCTTGTTTAGAACATGAGTACTCAGTATATTATTGTTGATTCTTTCTTGTGCATTTACGTTTATCATGGAATAAATTTTTTATACTTTTTCACTCATGTTAAGGATACATTAGTGGTATCCTACATGGTTTTATTAAACACACCCTACATATAAATCTTGATGTGTGTGTATACTTCATGATTAGTAATCTTGGTAAGGTAAAGCGTCATAAGGAATATAGTTGAGTAGTGGATCATGGAGCTAGTATCAGTATTGGGATAGACTCCAGAGGATTCCATGGTGTTTCTTATTTATTTTATTTTATTTTTATGCATCGTTTTGGATTTTCTCACTCGGAAGCTGGGTTGTTTTCAAGTTTGACATGGGTGACATTTGTTACTACATTATGTTTACTTTTTTATCACCGTGATATGCTAGGTTGTTATATTTTATTTATGTTTATGTTTTATGCCTATGATTTACAAGGGTATAGTCTTCCCACTAAACCCCTAGAGCCTCATTTCTAGTCAGCGACCTCTTGTATACAACGATTCGTGCATGAGGTCTTGTGGAATCTTCACTCAGGTGTTGTTTGGGAAAATATGGTTTATGGATCATAGATAAAGAAACCCGTACTTTTTATACATAAACATTACATCTTATTAGATGAATATTAAATACAAACATAATGATCCAATCTAGAATCATATAGGTTTAGTTTATTTAGAAACTTTGATACATAAAAAACTTATTCATAATATATCTATATCACCTCCCATTAATTTTTCATTTATCACACCCATATTAGACATATCATACTTAAAACCTTTCTACATAACCTTGGGAAATGAAACATAAGAAAGGGTGATCCCAAATTCTCAGTAAGGGTAAACAATGGAGATATCAATAATAACTTAAAAATAACATGATCATAAGGGTATGATAATATGATCTTAACATTTGAAAACCATACCCATCATATCATGGATAGTAATCTTGATTCATGGTATAAATATTGGAATCTTGTAAGACATGAATCATAAAGGAATTGAAAAAAATGAGCCATGATAGTATAACACTATAATAAGCCATAAGTTTTTGGAATACACATAATCATATTTTATTCATATCTATTCCATAATATCATAAAACCTTCATCATATATCATAACTCATGGAAATAAAACGGGTTTCATAAACATTTCAATATTTCATCATAGCATAACCTTTAAAAAATAAATGAGTTTCATAAACTTCTCTTCATCATAATCATAAACCATCCATAGAAATAATAATGATGGTATATCTAGATCATATCCTTTTAAAATCATAAGTAACATCAAAAGATGTTATCATAATGAAAATACCAATAAAATGCTACTTGGAATATTTCTTGAGGAAAATACCCTTTTAATTTTGGAAATACTTTTTTAAAATATAAAAATTTAAAAAATATTAATGAAAATGTTTTATTTGAAAATATCCATGGAAACATTTAAATGAATCTTCGCATATTTGATTTATTATTATGGTGTGAAATTATTTTCATGTTGTATATGTTAAAACAAATATTCCTTTAACATTTTTGGTAAAAAATCAAAAGTACCTCATTTGGAAAAAAAATTATACTCCTTTTAAATCATTTTTAATAATTTAAACATGGTTAAAAATTACTTTAAATAAAAATAGGATAATATTTAAACATTATTGAAACTTTTTTAGAAAATATAGACATGGAATAAAAATGATTTTTGACTGAAGAGAAAAATAATGTTGGATTTCCTTTAAAATATTCCATTGGTCTCTTGAGTACATAAAGAGAGGAAAATGAAATGAAAACATATAATATCTAGAAATAATCATAACAAAATAAAATTATTTAGATTATTAAGAGTTATATCATGAAATTTCATCATCAAAAACTTATTCAATAATAATCCAGGTAAACAATGATATTGTAACATAAAACCCTTATCACTTAGTAAATTTTGAATTGAAATTCCCATGAATAATAACATTAAATGAAACTATAAAAATCATGAAAATAATTAGATTTAAGATATAATATTTAAAATGGATTTTTATATATCACATAAAATAATATGGGTGCATAACATAACATATGTCCTAAAGAAGACAATTTTTTTATGATAAACCCTTACCACTTTGGTAATATATGAATCAAAACCTCATGAAAGACTGAAACTTATATGGATTTGTAAATCCAAATAATTTTAATAAAAATAATTATAAAATAAATCCATGGTTAGTACATAAACCATAAAAGGGAAAAAAGTGGTGAATATGGCATGTGTCTTACAGAAATAAACGTGAGATGAGAATCCCTTACCTAAAGCTCAACTTGAATAGAATTTTATCTAAAATCTTGTATAATAAATTTTAATTTATTATAATTATATACCTTAATAATTTAAATTATTATAATATCATATATGTTCCACTTAGAACATTTCAATACCCATTTATTAATAATTCCTTATTAAAATCGTCATTTTTAGGTGTCAACTGTTTTGTTTTTTATGGAAGTTTCAATTCAAAAATTCTCATTCAGGTATATTGATCATGGTTACATCATCTCCATGAAATTATTCATGATATAAATATTATATATTTTAATTATATACATATTTATAATCATCTGTAAATGGTAGAGATAGAATAATTATTTACACTGTTCATGGAGACCGTAGGTCGTACGTATGGATGAATGCAATTTTCATTTTCTAATGAAAAATAAGGAAAGAAAGATAAATGTTATTTTATCATTTAGAAACCATAATTATATAATTAATAACATTTATAAATTAAAATTTTCATTATTACCATCCAAGTAAAGTATAAATGAAAAACGAATCACATAGCTTTGTGGAGGTGGTAGTCTACACATATGTATGAGTGACGTTACTGTTTTCCAATGAATTGGAAAGGTATAAGGTGGGTATAATATTATAATTCTAGATGAATAATTATGTAATAAATATAATATATAAACTTTAAACCCATCATAATAACCAACCATGAAATATGGTGATAGGAAATGAATTGCATCACTATGTGGAGGCGGTAGTCCACACATACGCCCAAGTAATACTTTTAATTTACCATTTGATAGAAATAGGGTGGATAATGATGGTTAAATAAACATAATAAAATTTAATAATATTTATTATACTTAATTTATTATTTAATTATGAATATAATAGATTTATATGAGTTAGAATAATAAATAAATTGAAATAGGTTGAGTAGTATGGTTACCACTTTTTCAATAGGCCTCCTTTATATCCCTTCTTAAGGATCCTTGGAATGGTCTTTTAAGAAGAAAAACACCTATAAAACATTTTCACATAAGTTTAGAAGATAATTGGGTGGCATTTTTTGAGTTATATGCTCAAATTTTTGAAAATAATAGAAATGATGGGTGTCCTTTTATAAGTGGGGGAGAGGTACACTTGGAATTTCTTAAAAGATTAAAATATAATAATGTCATACTCAAGAAAAATACTTCCAAATTGATAGAGGATAAAATATGGGATAGGATTATATTGAAATTTTTTTTGTAAAAAATTATTTATACATGTTTAATTGATAAAATTACCCTTATCTCAGGGTTTAACTCCCTTAGTAAACCTTTTTCACCTTAATCGTGGTAACGAATTTCAACTATTTTTACTATTCATTATGACAAAAAATTAAATAGAACATAATACAAAATATTTATTATTATAATTTAAAATATGGGATCTATATTATCAAATTCAATTCATTGAATTATAATAATTTAATTTAAAATTAAATCCATAAAATACGATGAAAAGCAATTTTCTAGAAAAAATGTTTTCCTAAGTATAAAAATTTTTTATACCAAAATAAAATATGAAATTAATTCCAATGAAATAAATTGGATTTTTAATAATATAAATAAAATAATTTTAATTTTAAAAAGATTTTTAAAAAAAATTAACTTTGTAAATTCTTTAAATGAAAATTCATTTTTCAATAAAAATCATGATTTTTCACTATTCTTCGAAAAATCAATATTTTCAGAAAATTATAAAAAATCATTCTAGGATAATTTCAACAAGATGATTTAAAAAATGCATTAAATTTTCACAAATAAATTTTCTAAATTTGATATAAATTAATTATATTTTTTTCTCATAAAAATAATAAAAACCATTTTGAGGAAAAATATATATTTAATGCATATAATGAATTTAGAAAACATTGAGTACTTATTCATCAATATATTTTCTTTATCCAAAACTTTTAAACATATTTTTTCAAAATTTGGTTTTTTATATTCACTTAAATAACTTAATTTCTAGGTCATAATGGTATATTATATTACGGTACATTTACACTTGGGGTTGTGTGTATCATAATATATTGAAGAAATTAAATTTATTTGAAGAGAAATATATCATAAAATATCAGGGTGTTATATTATACCCCCATTAAAATTAATTTTTCATTATAAATTCCATATATATGTTATAATTAGATGAGGATGTCTTTGTTTCATCATATCCTTAGGTTCCCATATAGCTTCTTCAAGTTTCTAATTCCTCTTGAGAACTTTAACAAGGTGAGTAGTCTTGTTCCATAGCACTTTATCTCTACAATACAATATTTATACCAATTATTATCCATTTTAAATATCATACTCCAAGGGTATAACCTTTGAGTTTAGTAAATATGTTTTAATTTAGTATTTACTTCATAGAATAGATACATGGACCTCATTGTGAACTTGAGAGAGGTTTTGTATAAGCACCAAGTGATAATCTATCATCCCTACTCAATCAAGAATATATAAGGGTATGATATACCTAGGGATAAAATTTCCCTTCCTTCTTAATCTCATAAACTTATTTGATGGATAAATTCATATAAATACCTTCTCACCAACTTCAAATTCCATATTTCACTGATTCTTGTCAACATATGTTTTCTATCAACTCTCAGATGCCTTGATGTGATGTTGAATGGCTTTAAATTTATCTATAATTTAATAAGCTATCTCAGGTCCTAATAGATTTAATTATATAACTTCATCCCAACACATTTGAGTTTTATAATTTCTTACATTGATGGATTCATAAAGAGCCATCTAAATGCTCAATTGAAAGCTACATTTGTAAGAAACCACGACTATATGAAGGTATTGATCCCAACCACCTATAAAATCCATATAAAAATATATCAATATATACTTAAGGGTTTTAATGGTTATATTTGACTGACCATCTATTTGAGGATGATAATTAGTACTGAAACACAACTCTTAATCCATATCTTGATGAAGTCTTCACCATAAATTTTAGGTAAACATTGGATCCCAATCAGATAAAATAGAATTTGGTAGTCCATTCAACCTTACCACTTCCTTAATGTATATTCTGGAAAGATTATTAAGTGATAAATCTCCTCTAAAATCATTTAAGTGTGATAACTTTATAAATAAATCGACTATAACCTAAATATCATTATGAACTTTATTCATTTTGGGTATTCTAATGATAAAATCCATTTTGATATTTTCCCATTTTCATTATGTCATAGGTAATTGTTATAACAACCCCTTAGACTTATTTCTATCTGCCTTAACTTTCTTACATACCAAGAACTGATATATATACTCTATAATGTATCACTTCATATTATCCTACAAGAAATTCTCTTTAAAATGTATATATATCTTCATACTTCCAGTATGAATAAAGAATGGTGAATTATAAGCTCCGTCCAATATATCCTTATTAAAATATGGTATGGGTGGAACACATACATTTTTTCCTAAACCTTGTTATTCCATCATAATCAAGTTAGAACTCATAAACATTTTTCACCTTATTTCAAAGCTATGCATCTCCCTTTTGTACCTCTATAATATTCACATTGATAGATTGTTGGACACTCATTTTATCAAGATAATATTTCTCCCCTTACTTAAGATTTCAGGGTCCACCTTTTGAAAATTTAGAAATATTGGATCTTTCTTTATCCTTATTATAGATAAGATAGCATTATCGTTTTTACTCAAAGCATTTTACACCTTGTTCACTTTTTTAGGGAGGTAATTTATTGAGTAGTAATAATTTTTAATCAACATTAACCATCTTATTTTGGGCATATTAAACTCTTTTTCAGTGAATATATACTTTAAAATTTTATTATCATTATATATGTCACACATTTCTCCATAAAGATAAATAATCCATATGTTTAATGAAAAAAATACCACAGATAAATCTAAATCATTATTTATGTAATTTTGCACATAAACCTTCAATTTTCAAGATGAATAAGAAATAAACATATCATTCTACATGAGGCTACATCACAGTACTTTCATTGATGCATTAATATAGATTACAAACTATTTACCACTATATGGTAGTGTAAGAACTAGAACACTGAATAACCTTATCTTCAGTTCATTTAAATTTTCCTCATATTTATATATATAAAGTAACTTGGCACACTATTGAGTTAACTTAGTGATATGATTATCAAGTCATGAGAAATTTTCTAAAAAGTGTTGATAATATCCATCCAAACCAAGAAAACTATGGATATCAGTCATAATGGTTAGCCTATTATCATTGTACCATTAAGAGTTTTAAATTATAATTAAACATCTAATAATTGGGGTGGTATTATGATACCCTTAGAAATTTATTTAGATATAAAATATTGGGTAGATATATAATCAAATAATACATTATCAGTTCTATGGTGGATGGTAAGTGTACCTTTAACCACTTCATTATCACACCCCACATCGGCAACCATGATCACATGTGATTTACCTTTATCTCTGGTATTAATAGTTTTATAACATTTGTAATCATCATTAACCTTCATATTTGAGAATCGTTTAACATAATTCTCATACTCCTTACATTTGAAACACTATAGTATGGGTAGTGAATTCTATGGTTCTTTTTATCCATAATTATATAACTTTATATTCCCATCACTTTAGCATTCAATTGTCTAATGAACTTCCTTTACAAACTTAAAACATTTACCAGTCCCCTTAAAAAAATTCCTCTATGTTTCCTTTTAAACATTGAGGATAAGAAAATATCATCTTCTTCTGCCCATGTTTTTTATTATTATAATTTACTTTAAATTTCATATTTCTTTTCTTATAAAAATTATGAGATTTATGGGTAACTCAAATATCCATCTCCACCTTTATATAAAATTTAATTATTTCTTCATAGCTACTAAATTCTCTTATAGATAATTACCTTTAGATATTTGTTTTTATGCCACTGAAAAATCGATAAGTCTTACTTTCTAGTTAGATGATAATACAAGAATTATACATCACAGTTGTTGTAAAATTTTCCTCATAGGTAATAATGGATTCATCATCCTTCTGATTTAGTTGAAGGAACTCCTTCCTCGTTTTCATATGAATAATACATGGTAAGTAATTATTAAAAAATAGGCTCCTAAACTCATCCCACTCCATGGAGTTAATTTATTTATGTTGTTTATTTTTATTGATATTATTCCACCATTGATTTCATTTACCTTTAAAGTGATAAATATCAAAAATAATATTTTCATATTCTAAACACTAGATAATTGAAAATATATTTTTAGTGGTACTGATCCACTACTCAGTAATTAGTGGGTCAAGAACCCCACTAAAATAAGGTTGATGTTTACTCATGAAGGACTAAATATAACATTGTTCCCTACTTTGTTTATTTATAATCTGAGCATGATTCATGGATTGAGAAATTTTTTGTAAGCATAGAAATAATATTTTTCATTCCATCTCCCATAACATTCAGTTTCTTAGGTGGAAAATCATCTCATTTTCCAATACATTCAACATTAATAAAGTTCCATCGGGTTCCAACCATTGACTAAAACCAAATATCATAGTGTGAGAAAAAATAATCATAGTGGGAAACCACATAATCATTAAAATAATTCATACGATGTCTAAATCTACAACACCTTAGTTTTAACCTAGTTCATTCATGGTGATCATCTATTCAATTCCTTTATAATGGTTTGTATATAAAATAATAATTAACCCAATCATATTCCCCAGAAGTGTCAAACCAGGTGTGTGGTAAGGTAATACTCACCATACACTATCATGATAGTTAAGATATACTTGATCAACTCTTTTGGGGCTTATTACCCCTATATGATTTTGTGTCAAAACTACATCCACTTGTAGTATCTAGAAATGGATTCATCTTTAGAAAAACCACACTCCTTTGATTACTATAAAGTAGAATGTTAACCTATATTATCCTAAGGGTTCTCACTAAATATTTCAAATACTATTTTCCAAAAGTAATTAAACCCTTCTCTGATACCAATTATAGTGACCCATACTTTTCATTAATAAATATTACATCTTATTAGATGAATATTCAATACATAGCATAATAATCTATTCCAAAATCATAAAGTTTATTGTCTTTGGAAACTTGGATACATAAAAAATCATAATAGATATACATCATCACCCGCTATGTTATTCATATCTAGAACCCTTCTTTGATGTATCATAATTAAAATATTTCTTCATAACCAAGGGAAATAAAACATAAGAAAGGGTGAGATTGAATTATCTATAAGGGTAAAAAAGGGAGATATCAATGATCAATTAAAAATAACATGATAATAATGGTATAAGAACATGAGATTAAAATTTTATAACCATACCCAATATATCATAGATCATAATCTTGAATCATGGAATAAATCTTTGTAGTTTCTAAGAAATGAATCATAAAGGAATCAAATAATATGAGTCATGAGACCATAAAATTGGCATAAAACATAAGTTTTTGGCATACACATAATCATAGAAAATCATTTCCTTATTCAAGTATTACTAACAATATGATAATAACAGATTGGTTTCACTCCCCATTATATCATATCCTTGGTCAAGGTTCACTCCCAATACTATTATAACAGAAAAAGTTGCTTACCGAACTGGGTTCACTCCCCATTCTTATAATGACCCATACTTTACATACATTGTTATTACTTCATAATTGAAGCACACTTATTACAACATATAACAAAACCATGAAAAGACCGTATAGGTATAGTTTCTTTAGAAACTGGGAAACATAAACAACTTGTTCATAAATCATCTACGTTGTCTCCCATTTATTTCATCATATCTATAGTCCCTTTTGGAATTTCTACTTAGTACCCTTCTTCCTGACCTGGGGAAAGAAAACATACAAAAGGGTGAGATCAAATTCTCAGTAAGGGTAAAAAAAATATCAATCACATCATATTCATAAGAACATAACATTTTGGAAAACATAACCTGCAAAAGAGATCATAATATCATAACATGGGATAAATAATAGTGGTGAAATGTAATCCCAAATAATCATAACTTAAAACATGAAACTTCATGACATACACACATAATCATAGAGAATAATTTCTTATTAGTCAAGACACATTTACAAGACTATCTTAGCGGACAAAGTCCATTTCTGAACCGAGTTCACTCCTCGTTTCAGTCCGGTATCATTGAACTGGTTTAACCTGTCATTCCAGCCATGTCTATCTCATGAGATATAAATCTATACCCAATGAATTGGAGGGAGATATAGGTCCCACCCATCTCATAATTATACCATTCTTATGTGTACCACAAGATCATAAATCATACATCATAACATAACCCATGTAATAAAAATGGGATTCTTAAACATCATGCCATCATAACACAATGCATATAAGATAGAAGGACATCATAAAATTAATTTCATCATAACATAATCAAAACAATGTAAAAATAGGGATAGAAACAGAACCCTATATTATCTTAGATGTAAAATAATTTTGATAAAATGTTTGAACTCCATTCTTGAGGAAAATATCCTTTCTACTTCAAAAACATTTTTCTTTTATTAACATATCATACAATTTTAAACTAAAATAATTTGATTAAAAATAAACTTGAAAACTTGTGAAGGAATATTCATAGAAATAATGTTTTATGAAATAATAAAATCCATTCTTTCCATATAAGTTAAAAAAACATTCTTCTCGTACTTTGGTTGGAAAAGTCAAAAAGTACCTCGTACTAAAAACGAAAAAATATTCCTTTCATATCTTTTACTAAAAATTCACAAACAAGTAATATTGGATTTAAACAATTGTAGGAGGATAGAAATAATATTACATATTGAGTAAACATGGATGTGGATGATAAATATTTCCTAGTAAATTCTGAAGTAAAAACAATCTCGGATAAAAATTGAGATTGCGAGATTTTCCCTTACCTTAGGTATGATTTGATTCATATGTGTCTGAACCTCCTGTATAATGATTTAAATAATGTTATTGACTTATTCCATAATTTTACTCATTGTTATGATATCATATATGGTCATATTCTTAGCTTCGTATTAGTAATATTTCATTGCTACTTGTTATTCGGGTGTTTATTGTTTTTTGGTTCTTATGCATGTTTTGTCGAATAAATTCTTATTATTCTTTTTAGATTATAGATACCTCATTTCCATAATTGTATTAGTATAATATATATCATATTTATTCATTCAATTCATTTATATAATCATTATGCAATGAAGATCATGTAGAACGAGTCGCATCACATCGTGGAGACGGTATTTCGTATGTACACACGAGAGATGATATCGTCCCCATGATCGTGGAATTGTATTGTAGTGTATGTATACTATTTAAGAATCAATATCACTTTAAAATAATCATATATAGTTATTATCTATATCATTATTCCCATACAAGTAAGGTGGTGGAGGAAAAAAGATTACACCATGCCGTGGAGACGGTATTCCGTACGTACGCACGCGCGGTGATTTCATTTTACGTAGGATGGATTGAAGGTGAAATAGGGTTGTTTCATATTTATAATGACATATAAGTATATGATTGATACTGATGTTATTGTTTCATAATGAAACAACTAAGGAATAATAATTTGAAGAAGAAAGAAATTGGAAAGGATCAATAATGGATATTACCTCTTCTTTGACACGCCTCATCTTAACCTCCTATTAGGGCACTAGGGATGGTCTTTTAAGAAGACCAGGACCTCTAGGATGTTTCTAGGGAAGTGTAGAAGAGAATTTGGCAGGTTTTGGCTGAGCTTGATTGCTCAAAGTGGTGTGAGGAGGAGAGGGAGGAGGTGCCCTTTTATAAGGGAGGAGAGGGGCACCTTTGGAAAAACTAAAAATATTATTTTATTATAAAGTCATATTCAGTTTTCAATAGCTCCAAATTGATTTATTTCGAAGCTAAGGTGGGGATGGGTCGAAATCCTCTCATCCTTTAAGTTCAATAATTTTACTTCAACTGTGTCTTCTTGTTTTCTTACACTATAAGGTTAATAAACTTACTATAACAAGCCAAACGAACCCCAAGTTGTTTATTATTAATATATATAACCTTATCTAAGTCATTTGGCCGAACCTTCGATTTTTAGGAATAAAATAACAATTAATAATATAATATTTGTTTTAAAAACTATTTTATGTCAATTTTGACACTATTTGGTAATTTATTTTTGTGAAAATCAAAACAGCATTATTAGTTCGAACAAAGTTAATTAAATCCATACTAACATGTCATATTAACCTATCAAATTAGTGGAATTCATAAAAAGTCTCAAATTACATTTATTTGAGTATTTATAACATCAATTATGTTAATATTTTATTAATAATATAATTACTACATCATCATTGTGTCATAAATAAATTAAATTATTTAATGTCTAAAAATTATAAATAAAAAACCATTATGTAGGAAATATTTTTAGATTTCCAATGAATATTTATATTCGAATTTATCTTATGTATAACCCTATATTAAAAATGTTTTAGTTATTAAACTTTGATTTTAACTATTTTAACTCTTCTTTAAATAAAATAATATTAAATGTCTTAATATAATCCAAGTGGACCTAAAGGGTAATATTTTATCCCTAATGATGTTTTTTGTCTAATTACACTTATCCAATATAATTATGACATGTTTTAGGGTAATAATAATATCATTTTTACCCTTAATTACCCTATTTACTTTTAAATGTGGTAAAATAAAAGTAAAAAGTTACTATTCTCCAAAAATTATTTTCATCTCATTGAACAACATTTTACTTACTGACATCAACCGTGTCTCTCAGATTTTTGAAATTCCATTCACAAAAGCGGTAAAATTAAGTTTTATGTAAATTTTCAAATTCTCCTAGGAGGTGGGTAAAAGACGGTCAAAAGTTCAATAAAATTTTTATATATCTAAAATTATTATAAAATGAATCCAATGAATTACATTGAAATTATATAGGTATTATGTATCAATTTTTACCTAAAATAAATTTAAATAAAATAAATAATTATTTAAATAAAAAGTCGGTTTTTAAATAGTAACCCAGTGTTTTCACTATTCATCAAAAATTGAAAGTTTTCAGAAAAATACCAAAATTTCACCCTTGGCTAATTTCGATATTCCGAATCCAAAAATGAAGTTCATTTTCAAAAATAAAATTTATAAAATTTCAAAAAGTGGTTATTACTATTCATAACGGCTAGTTTTAATAATATTTTAATAGCATATCGTTGTTTAGTGAAACTCGGTATTGTGTACAACACAAGCTATCGAGGAAGACCATGATTGCGTGTAAAGCAAGCCAGGCTAGTGTTGTGTGTAGTGAAATATTCCTTTGATGATGTATATAACATAAAAACAAAACATTTCTCATAAAAATCTTGAGTGTTACATTCTACCCCCCTTAAAATGAATTTCGCCCTCGAAATTCTTCACTTCGTAACAAACAGATGAGGATACCTCTCCCTCATCATATCCTCAAGCTCCCATGTAGCTTATTATAATTGGTGGTTACTCCATAAAACTTTCACCAAGTGAGTGGTCATGTTTCGTAGAACTTTTTCGCTACGATCCAGAATCTCTATCGGCTGTTCTTCATAAGAAAGATCATGCTCCAGCGGTACAACTTCTGAGCTGAGTACATGTGAAGGATTGGGTATGTACTTTCTCAAGACAGATACATGGAACACATCATGAACTTGAGAGAGATTTGGTGGAAGATCCAATCGGCAAGCTACCTTCCCAACACGATCTAGTATTTCAAAAGGACCGATATACCTAGGGCTCAGTTTTCCCTTCTTTCCAAATCTCATTAATCTCTTCCAAGGAGATATTTGTAAGAATACTTTATCACCCACTTCAAACTCTAGGTCTTTTCTTCGGTTATCAGCATAACTTTTTTGTCGACTCTGAGCTACTATTATGTGTTGTTGAATAGATCGGACCTTTTCTGCCATCTCATCAACAAGATCAGGTCCTAATAGATTTCTTTCCCCAACTTCATCCCAGCAAGTTGGAGTTAGGAATTTCTTTCCATAGAGGGTGTAGATACCCTAAGCTTAACGTACATGGACATTACATTACTTTTTCGGAATACATAATACATAACAAAAAAAACATACACACAAGGATAGTAATATTTTAGTGTCTTTGGAAACTTGGAACGTAATCTTCTAATCGTGGTGAAAGATCTTCAACATCTCCCATAAAGATCTTACCTTTTTTTTCTTACCTAAAACCTTTCTTTATATCCTTGGGAAAAGAAAACATAAAAAGGGTGAGCTCAAATTCTCAGTAAGGGTAAGCATGGATAAAATAAAACATACCATATACATTTGAACTTAAAAACATGAACATAATGTTTAAACATCAAAAGCTTGAGCAATGACAGAAAACATGGAAGTACGCAAGACATAGATCATAATGAAACATTAAGAATGATAAAATAGCATGGGAATAAAACATGTAATTGTGGTAACCATTAAGCACATGATATGATTTCCATAGTAGCCAAGGCATTGCTGCCAAGACCATCTTAGTGGACAAAGTCCCTTTCTGAATCGAGTTCACTCCTCGTTCCAGTCCTGTATTACTGAACCGGTTTAACTTGTCGTTCCATCCATGTCTATCTCATGAGATATAAATCTTTACCCAATTAATTGGAGGGATATATAGGTCCCACCCATCTCATAAAGAAATCATTCTTACTTGTGCCACAAAATAAACATACATCATTCATAATAACCCAATAAATAAAATGGGTTTCATAAACATCATCCCATCATCACATAATCCATATATAAAAAATGGATATCATTTCATCATAAGAAAAGTGAAACCATGTAAATCATAGATACATGATACTTGAAATATACAAATGTGAAATATTGTCATCTTAGATGAAAAATGGTTTTGATAAAACACTTGAAATGAATTCTTGAGGAAAATATACTTTCTTCTTTAAAATCATTTTCTTTTCACAAAATATCATGAATTTTTAAAAGAAAATGATTTTCTTGAAAATAGTCATGAAATATTTTTGAGGAAGCTTAATGAAAATATGGATTTATAAAACCATAAAAATCCTTTCATGCCATATAAGTTAAAAAAACATTCTTCTCGTACTTTTTTCGGAAAAGTCAAAAAGTACCTCGTACGAAAAACAACAAAAGATTTCTTTCATATCTTTTACTAAAAACTCACCAAAGGGTAAAATTGGATTTAAAAAATTGTAGGTTGATGGAAATAATATTACATATTTAGGAAACATGTATGTGGATGATAAAATACACCCCAGTAATTTTTGAAGTATAAACAATCTCGGATAAAAATGAGATTGTGATATTTCCCTTACCTTAGGTCCGATTTGATTCGTAAGTGTCCGAACCTCCTGTATAATGATTTAAATAATGTCATTTACTTATTCCAGAATCATACTCATTGTTATGATATCATATATGGTTCACTTATGGCTTTATATTACCCGTTCTTTTGTAAATTCCATGTTAAATAGCGTTTTGGGTAAAATCGTTTCATTTGTCGTCCGTGTTTTGACTTGTAATTATTCATATGATTACTTAGATCATGATTACTTAATTCCAGAATATAAAACATGATTTATATATAATATATATTCAGAATATATATATATATAATAGATCAGTAAATGGAAAGAAATACACCGTTCATGGAGACGGTAGACCGTACGTACGCATGAACGCTGTTTTATTTTCCTTGTTGAGTTGAATGGAATTAAGTAGATGACATAAATATATATACAAATAAATCCAGTATCATTATTATGTCATATATTTCATGATTACTTATTATATATACTTTATAATCATTCATGAATGGTTAACGTGGAGAATGAATCTCATCGCGTCGTGGAGACGGTAGTCCGTACGTACGCACGAGCGATGATATCGTTCTCATGATTGTGGAATTGTATTGGAGTGTATGAATAATATTTCAGAATCAATATCACTTTACAAAAATCATATATAGTTATTATGTACACCATTATACCCATCCAAGTAAGGTGGTGGTGGAAAATATATTACACCACGGCGTGGAGACGGTATTCCGTACGTACGCACGCGCGGTGATTTCGTTTTCCGTAGGATGGATAGATGGTGAAATAAGGTTGTTTCATACTTATAATAAAATATAATTATATGAGTGATACTGATTTTATTACTTCATAATGAAACAACCTAAGAAGAATAAGTGGAAGAAGAAATAAAGTTGAAAGAATTGGTAACGGACATTACCTCTTCTTTGAAACGCCTCTTTGAGACCTCCTTTTAGGGCACTAAAATTGGTCTTTGAAGAAGACCAGGACCTCTAGGATGTCTCTAGGGAAGTGGAGAGGAAGCATTGTCAGGGGTTGGCCGAGCTTGAAGGCTCAAAGTGGTGTGAGGAAGAGAGGGAGGAGGATCCCTTTTATAAGAAAGGAGAGGGGCTCCTTTGGAAAAACAAAAAATATTATTTTATTATAAAGCCAAATTCGGTTTTAAATAGCTCCAAATTGATTTATTTCTAAGCTAAGGTGGGGATGGGTCGAAATCCTATCATCCAATATAATTTAGACAAGTTTAGGTTCCTATATTAACCTTATCATTTATATTTAACTTTAAGTTAGATAATTTTACTTTTACCATGTCTTTGTGTGTTCTTACACTACAAGGTTAATAAACTTACTATAATAAGCCAAACGAACCCCAAGTTGTTTATTATTAATATATATATCCTTATCTAAGTCATTTTGCTGAACCTTATTTTTAGGAATAAAATAACAATTAATAATATAATATTTTTTTAAAAAACTATTTTATGTCAATTTTGACACTATTTTGTAATTGATTTTTGTGAAAATCATAACAGAATGATTTGTTTGAAAAAAGTTAATTAAATCAATAATAACATGTCATATTAACCTAGAAAATTTGTTTATTTCATAAAAAAATCTTAAATTACATTTATTTGGGTATTTATAACATCAATTATGTCAATATTTCATTAATAAGATAATTACCGCATCATCTTTGTGTCATAAATAAATTAACTTTTTTAATGTCTAAAAATTACAAATAAAATATCATTATATAGGAAATCTATTTATATTTCTAATAAATATTTATAGTCGAATTTATCTTATGTATAACCCTGTATTAAAAATGATATACTTATTAAACTTTGATATTAACTATTTTAACCCTTCTTTAAATAAATTAATAATAAATGTCATAATCTAATCCAAGTGGGCCTAAATGGTCATATTTTATTTCTAAGGTTGTTTTTGGTCGAATTACACTTATCCAATAGAATTAGGACATGTGTTAGGGTAATAATAATATCATTTTTACCCTTAATTACCCTATTTACTTTTAACCGTGGTAAAAAAAAGTAAAAAGTTACTATTCACCAAAAATTATTTTCATCTCATTGAACCACATTTTACTTACTTACATCAACCATGTCTCTCGGATTTTTGAAATTCCACTCACAGAAGCGGTAAAATTAAGTTTTATGAAAAATTCATTTTTTTAACTACCACTTAGTGGTTTCACTATTCATCAAAAAATGAAAGTTTCCAGAAAAATACCAAATATTAGGCCTAAGCTATATTTGATATTATGAATTAAAAAATGATGTCTATTTTACCAAATTCAAAACATATCAGTTGTATTAATTAATTTAAAAATTAAATCTCGTCGTCAAAACAAATAGCGTGTTTTTAAGAGATAATAACTATCAAAAGATTGACACTTGTTTATGTCTGGTTTAAATGTGAAATTACATCCAATGACCAACATTATATTAAATTGTAAAAATATATTCTAAATATACTTTAAAACCACTCAAATTAATAATTTATCACTATTAATTATTTCGATTAAAAAGGTTTTTTTTAATTAAAATTTAGTAATTTTCACTATTCATCAGAAAATGAAAGTTATCCGAAAAGTACCAAAATTTCACCCTAAGCTAATTTAGATATTCCGAATCCAAAAATGAAGTCCATTTTGAAAACTAAAATTTATAAAATTTCAAAAAGTGGTTATTACTATTCATAACGGGTAGTTTTAATAATATTTTAATAGCATATCGTTGTTTAGTGAAACTCGGTATTGCGTACTACACACGCTATCGAGGAAGGTCATGATTGCGTGTAATGCAAGGAAAGTCAAGGATGCGTGTTGTGCAAGCTTCTTTTGGTGTAGCGTACAACACATGACATTAATGAAATTAAAAAGAATATTTTTCATAAAATCTCAGGGTGTTACATTCTACCCCCCTTAAAATGAATTTCGCCCTCGAAATTCGTCGGGGTTATAAATGGTTTACTCCTAGAAAGTTTCTTTAATAGAAACCCACATCATAAAAAGGAATACCAAAACCAATATTTAAAAACGAAAGTATGAAATTTAACAGTTACCCAAATAAACTAATCACTGGGTTTCCACATAGATGAACATATGGATATGGAAGAGAAATCTAACCATCATGTTCTGATGGAGAGTGGTAGAGAACATGGCTATGGAAAATCCAGCAATCACAAATCCATAGATTTGTGATGATCTAAGGTACCATCTGATTCATTGGATATAAGGGAACTAGGACAACATTTTTGGTTTTCAAGATCATTTCCCTAAAGTTGATGAATTAAAAGAAATACTTACATGTTTTTGGTACAATCTCACTGTTTTTCATTAATTGAACAATTTCCACTTCATCCCTTAATGAAATGAAGTTGAATTTGTTATTCGTGATGTGTTAGCATATCATGTGATAGAATGATGGGTCATTCCATCTGTCTTAAACAAATGGTTATAAAAGTTATCAAAAATACATTAGTCCATCTATAGTGAGATTAATCATATATGGTTTCTAAAATGGACTTATACTTCATATATCATACTTCTTAATATAATAAAACTAGTTTCTACTAAACAGGGACTTCCTGTAGGCCAGTGGTAGGCAAAAAAGGCCAGTCACACTTCGGTTGTGGGTTCGATTCCCACAGCCTTGTCCGACGCGATGGGCTGTCGCCCGTCCTGCAGGTTGTCCTTTTTCTAAAGCTATATTACTATAACATCCCATCAATAATATCGAAAAAAGTTCTATCCTAACTTATGTCCAACATAATCCATTCCAATCTTTAGGCTTATCTAAAATACTT
Organism: Viscum album; assembly: GCA_963277665.1. Lineage (NCBI taxonomy): Eukaryota > Viridiplantae > Streptophyta > Magnoliopsida > Santalales > Viscaceae > Viscum > Viscum album. The sequence continues at coordinate 1,506,228,382 of OY728121.1, read as the reverse complement.
CGGTCCAAGCTCATAGTATAAAGAAAATGATTACTTGAAATGTCACATAACAATCACGTGAATGCCATCATTTATCCTCCATATATCATAAGATATATCTTTTTGGTTAAATTACAAACATGTGAATACCTTAATCATGTATTCTCTTGAAGAATGAATACACATTTAACCTTAGTGAAAACATGAATGCAGTCAAAAGTTAACTCTTTCCACATACCAAAATCCAAAAATTCTATATACTCAAACCATAATATAACCTTCTCCTTATATCAGTCATGAGCTCATGAATACAGTCAAACATTTCATTTTCTCGTTTTCCTTTCATTATGCGCATATCATCTTTTTTTCCAAAAATATCTCAATCACATTATATGGTTACCGATACCATTTAAAACCACAATATACCAATACATAAATATTCCAATATTCCACGATACTATATACAACATTATTTTGGAATCCCATTACATAAACACTGAATCATTCCACCACATTGTTGTCATATTCAACATCACCAATAGTGATCGCATGTGACTTCCCTTTGTCCTTTGCCTTAAGTGGTTGCTCATGTTGATCATCACTAACCCTTGGATTAGGGAATTTATTAGCATAATGCCCCATTTCCTTGAACTTGAAGCATTGAAGTGTTGGTGGTGCGTTCTCTGCGGTCTTTTCTTTATTCACATCATTAGAAACCCTTTTTCCATTACTTCGACACTCAGCTGCTCGATGACCTTCTTTTCCACACTTAAAACATTTTCTAGTCCCTTTAAGACAATCTCCACCATTCTTCTTTCCACACTTTGAGCATAAGGAGACATCCATCTTCTTTTCACCATTATTCTGAGATTTCTCCTTGAACTCCATCTTTCGTTTCTTGTCAAAACTATGAGATGGATAAGTAACACCAACTTCCATTTCTACCTTGATAGCACAACGCACAATTTCTTCATAGCTACTGAAGTCTCTTATAGCTAATGCCCTTCAAAGATTTGGTTTTAAGCCACTGAAGAATCGATCAACTTTACTTTTAGGTTGTATGATAAATCCAGATGCATACCTTGCAAGCCTTGTAAAATTCGCTTCGTATATACCAACAGATTCATCATCCTTTTGCTTTAGTGAAGAAACTCCTTCTTCATCTTTGTTCGAAGAATGCGAGGGAAGTACTTATTGAAAAATAAGTTCTTGAACTCATCCCATTCCATGGACTCAATTTCATCTCTTGGCCTCGTATTCTTGATAAGATTCTACCATTGATCAGCATCACCTTCCAAACGATACACTGCTAAGATGACTTTATCATATTCAAAACATTGAAAAACTGAAAATATCTTTTCAGTAGTACTGATCCATTGTTCAGTAACAAGTGGACCAGAAGACCCACTAAAAGAAGGTGGACGTTGCCTCATGAAGGACTCAATAGAATATTGTTCCCTTCTCTGCTCATTTGGAAGTCCAGAATGATTCGTAGCTTGTGTAAGTATAGCAATAAGATTTTTCACTCCATCTACCATAACATTTGTTTGTTTAGGAGGACAATCATTGCATTGTCCATTACATTGATCAACACGGTTCCTTCGGGTTCCAACCATCGTCTAAAACCCAAAAAGAATAGTGTGAGAGGAAAAAATCACGCTAGGGAAAAAAATATAATAAAGGAGGAGTAACTTCAATATCTAACATCTTGGGTTACCGTAATTCTAGTACTATAACCTATACTTATACTTAACCTTAGGGACATCCCTAGACATACCTTAGAAATATCTCTAGGGATCTCACTAAAGTTCTCGCATCCTAGTTTCCAAAGGTTGACTAAACCTTTCCTCTGATACCAACTGTAGAGACCCTAAGCTTAACGTACATGGACATTACATTACTTTTGCGGAATACATAATACATAACAAAAAAACAGACACACAAGGACCGTAATAGTTTAGTGTCTTTGGAAACTTGAAAATTAATCTTCTAATCGTGGTGAAATATCTTCAACATCTCCCATAAAGATGTTCCCTTTTTTTCTTACCTAAAACCTTTCTTTATATCCTGGGGAAAAGAAAACATAAAAAGGGTGAGCTCAAATGCTCATTAAGGGTAAGCATGGATAAAATAAAACATACCATATACATTTGAACTTAAAAACATGAACATAATGTTTAAACATCAAAAGCTTGAGCAATGACATAAAACATGTAAGTACGCAAGACATAGATCATAATGAAACATTAAGAATGATAAAATAGAATGGGAATAAAACATGTAATTGCAGAAACCATTAATCACATGATATGATTTCCATAGTAGCCAAGGCATTGCTGCCAAGACCATCTTAGTGGACAAAGTCCCTTTCTGAATCGAGTTCACTCCTCGTTCCAGTCCTGTATTACTGAACCGGTTTAACTTTCCATTCCAGCCATGTCTATCTCATGAGATATAAATCTTTACCCAATGCATTGGAGGGAGATATAGGTCCCACCCATCTCATAATGAAATCATTCTTACTTGTGCCACAAAATAAACATACATCATTCATAATAACCCAATAAATAAAATGGGTTTCATAAACATCATCCCATCATCACATAATCCATATATAAAAAATGGATATCATTTCATCATAAGAAAATTGAAACCATGTAAATCACAGATACATGATACTTGAAACATACAAATGTGAAATAATGTCATCTTAGATGAAAAATGGTTTTTGATAAAACACTTGAAATGAATTCTTGAGGAAAATATCCTTTCTTCTTTAAAATCATTTTCTTTTCACAAAATGTCATGAATTTTTAAAAGAAAAGGATTTTATTGAAAATAGTCATAAAATATTTTTGAGGAAGCATCATGAAAATATGGCTTTATAAAACCGTAAAAATTCTTTCATGCCGTATAAGTTAAAAAAAACATTCTTTTCGTACTTTTGTCAGAAAAGTCAAAAAGTACCTCGTACGAAAAACGACAGAAGATTCCTTTCATATCTTTTACTAAAAACTCACCAAAGGGTAAAATTGGATTTAAACAATTGTAGGTGGATGGAAATAATATTACATATTTAGGAAACATGGATGTGGATGATAAAATACACCCAATTAATTTCTGAAGTATAAACAATCTCGGATAAAAATGAGATTGTGATATTTCCCTAACATTAGGTACGATTTGCTTCGTAAGTGTCCGAACCTCATGTATAATGATTTAAATAATGTCATTTACTTATTCCAGAATCATACTCATTGTTATGATATCATATATGGTTCACTTATGGCTTTATATTACCCGTTCTTTTGTAAATTCCATGTTAAAGAGCCTTTTGGGTAAAATCGTTTCATTTGTCGTCTGTGTTTTGACTTGTAATTATTAATATGATTACTTAGATCATGATTAATTAATTCTAGAATATAAAACATGATTTATATATAATATATATTCATAATATATATATATATATATATATATAATAGATCAGTAAATGGAAATAAATACACCGTTCATGGAGACGGTAGACCGTACGTACGCATGAACGTTGTTTTCTTTTCCTTGTTGAGTTGAATGGAATTAAGTAGATGAAATACATATATATACACATAAATCCAGTATAATTATTATGTCATATATTTCATGATTACTTATTATATATACTTTATAATCATTCATGAATGGTTAACGTGGAGAATGAATCTCATCGCGTCGTGGAGACGGTAGTCCGTACGTACGCACGGGCGATGATATTGTTCTCATGATTGTGGAATTGTATTGGAGTGTATGAATAATATTTCAGAATAAATATCAATTTACAATAATCATATATAGTTATTATGTACACCATTATACCCATCCAAGTAAGGAGGTGGTGGAAAATATATTACACCACGGCGTGGAGATGGTATTCCGTACATACGCACGCGCGGTGATTTCATTTTCCGTAGGATGGATAGATGGTGAAATAAGGTTGTTTCATAATTATAATAAAATATCAGTATATGAGTGATACTGATGTTATTACTTCATAATGAAACAACCTAAGAAGAATAAGTGGAAGAAGAAATAAAGTTGAAAGAATTGGTAACGGACATTACCTCTTCTTTGAAACGCCTCTTTGAGACCTCCTTTTAGGGCACTAAAATTGGTTTTTGAAGAAGACCAGGACCTCTAGGATGTCTCTAGGGAAGTGGAGAGGAAAACTTGGCAGGGGTTGGCCGATCTTGAAGGCTCAAAGTGGTGTGAGGAAGAGAGGGAGGAGGAGCCCTTTTATAAGGGAGGAGAGGGGCTCCTTTGGAAAAACCAAAAATATTATTTTATTATAAAGCCAAATTCGGTTTTAAATAGCTCTAAATTGATTTATTTCGAAGATAAGGTGGGGATGGGTCTAAATCCTCTCATCCAATAGAATTTAGACAAGTTTAGGTTCCTATATTAACCTTATCATTTATATTTAACTTTAAGTTAGATAATTTTACTTTTACCGTGTCTTTTTGTGTTCTTACACTATAAGGTTAATAAACTTACTATAACAAGCCAAACGAACCCCAAGTTGTTTATTATTAATATATATAGCCTTATATAAGTCATTTGGACGAACCTTATATTTTTAGGAATAAAATAACAATTAATAATATAATATTTGTTTTAACAACTATTTTATGTCAATTTTGACACTATTTTGTAATTGATTTTTGTGAAAATCATAACAGAATTATTAGTTCGAAAAAAGTTAATTAAATCAATAATAACATGTCATATTAACCTATAAAAAAATTTTATATCATAAAAAGTCTTAAATTACATTTATTTGGGTATTTATAACATCAATTATGTCAATATTTCATTAATAAGATAATTACTGCATCATCTTTGTGTCATAAATAAATTAACTTTTTTAATGTCTAAAAATTAAAAATAAAATATCATTATGTAGGATATATTTTTAGATTTCTAATTAATATTTATAGTCAAATTTATCTTATGTATGACCCTGTATTAAAAATGATATACTTATTAAACTTTGATTTTAACTATTTTAACCCTTCTTTAAATAAATTAATAATAAATGTCCTAATCTAATACAAGTGGGCCTAAATGGTCATATTTTATTCCTAAGGTTGTTTTTGGTCGAATTACACTTATCCAATAGAATTAGGTCATGTGTTAGGGTAATAATAATATCATTTTTACCCTTAATTACCCTATTTACTTTTAACCGTGGTAAAAAAAGTAAAAAGTTACTATTCACCAAAAATTATTTTCATCTCATTGAACCACATTTTACTTACAAACATCAACCGTGTCTCTCGGATTTTTGAAATTCCACTCACAGAGGCGGTAAAATTAAGTTTTATGAAAAATTCATTTTTTTTAACTACCACTTAGTGGTTTCACTATTCATCAAAAAATGAAAGTTTCCAGAAAAATACCAAAAATTAGGCCTAAGCTATATTTGATATTATGAATTCAAAAATGATGTCTATTTTACCAAATTCAGAACATATCAGTTGCATTAATTAATTTAAAAATTAAATCCCGCCGTCAAAACAAATAGCGTGTTTTTAAGAGATAATAAATATCAAAAGATTGACACTTGTTTATGTCTGATTTAAATGTGAAATTACATCCAATGACCAAAATTGTATTAAATTGTAAAAATATATTCTAAATATACTTTAAAACCACTCAAATTAATAATTTATCACTGTTAATTATTTCTATTAGAAAGGTTTTTTTTAATTAAAATTTAGTAATTTTCACTATTCATCAGAAAATGAAAGTTATCCGAAAAGTACCAAAATTTCACCCTAAGCTAATTTCGATATTCCGAATCCAAAAATGAAGTCCATTTTGAAAACTAAAATTTACAAAATTTCAAAAAGTGGTTATTACTATTCATAACGGCTAGTTTTAATAATATTTTAATAGCATATCGTTGTTTAGTGAAACTTGGTATTGCGTACTACACATGCTATCGAGGAAGGTCATGATTGCGTGTAATGCAAGGAAAGTCAATGATGCGTGTTGTGCAAGCTTATTTTGGTGTAGCGTACAACACAAGACATTAATGAAATTAAAAAGAATATTTTTCATAAAATCTCGGGGTGTTACAGAGGGCTTAATAAGGAGCCATATGAATACTGTAGTGAAAGCTATTATTATAAGAAAATTCCACCAAAGGTAGGTGTTGATCCCAACCACCTTTGAAGTCCATAGAGAAATCTCTTAACATGTCTTCTAGAGTTTGAATTGTTCTCTCAGACTGACCATATGTCTGATGATGATAAGCAGTGCTGAAACTCAACTCTGTATCCAGAGTATGCTGAAGACTTCACCAAAACTTCGAGGTAAACCTCAGATCCCGATCAGATATAATGGAAAGTGGTACTCCATGCAATCTTACCACTTTCTTTACATATATCATGGCAAGATGATCAAGAGATAAATCCTCTCTAATAGCAATGAAGTGTGTCGACTTCATAAGATGATCAACTATAACCCATATAGCATTATTGCCTTTGGATGTTTTAGGAAGTCCGGTGACAAAGTCTATAGTGATGTTTTTCCATTTCCATTCAGGTGTGGGTAATGGTTGTAACATCCCCTTAGACTTCTGTCTCTCAACTTTAACTTACTGACAAACCAAGCATCGAGAGACATATTCAGCAACATCTCTTTTTATGCCATCCCACCAGAAGTACTCTTTCAGGTCCCTATACATCTTTGTGCTTCCAGGATGAATAGAGAATGAAGAACTATGAGCCTCATATAGTAGCTCCTTCTTTAATTCTGGTATGGGAGGAACACAAACCCGATTCCTGAACCTTATTATCCTATCACAATCAAGGTTGAATTCAGGAACATTTCTCACCTTCTTTTGTAACTCTACATATTCTTTCTATGCATCTTTAATATTCACATGTATAGATGGTTGAACATTCATTTGAGAAAGATAAGATTTTTTCCCTTACATTATAATTCCAAGATCCATCCTTTGTAAATCCATAAATATTGGATCTTTTGTGATCATCATCATGGATAAGCTGGCATGGTCTTGTCGACTTAATACGTATGCCAGCTTGTTTTCTTTCCCATGGTGGTAATGAATTGAGCAGTCGTAATCCTTAATCAGCTCCAACCATATTATTTGACGCATATTTAGCTCCTTCTATGTGAAAATATACTTTAAACTTTTATGATCAGTATAAATATCACACCTTTCACCATAAAGATAATGCATCCAAATCATTAATGCAAATATTACCGCAGCTAACTCCAAATCATGAGTTGGGTAATTTTGCTCATGTATTTTCAACTATCATGAGGCATAAGCTATCACCATATCATTTTGCATAAGAAACACCTCATCCCCTTCTTGGATGCATCACTATAGATCACAAACCTTTCTCTACTACAAGAAAGGTTAAGTACAGGTGAACTGGATAACCTTCTTTTAAACTCCTTGAAATTCTCTTCACATTCCTCCGTCCACACGAACTTAACTCCTTTTCGAGTCAATCTGGTGAGTGGATTAGATAATCGTGAAAAATCTTTCACAAAATGTCGATAATATCCATCCAAACCAAGAAAACTTCAGATCTCAGTTACAGTTTTTGGTCTCAACCATATTTCTATAACCTCTGTTTTTGCTGGATCCACAGATATCCCCTCTTTTGAGATTATGTAACCCAAAAATGCAACTTTTTTAAGCCAAAATTCACACTTGGTAAATTTGGAATAAATATTCTCCTTTATTAGGGTCTTCAATACAATTCTCAAGTGATCTTCATGTTCTTCCTTTCTCTTTGAATAGACAAGAATATCATCTATAAAGACTACCACAAACTGATCAAGATAGTCTCTAAAGACTCTATTCATCAGATCCATGAAGATAGCATGGGCATTAGTAAAACCAAATGGCATCACTATAAATTCATAGTGTCCATACCTTGTACGGAAAGTCTTTTTTGGTATATCCTCCCTTTTGACCCTTAATTGATGATACCCTGAATGAAGATCAATCTTGTAAAAGTATTGAGCTCTGCGTAGTTGATCAAATAAGTCATAAATTCATGGGAGAGGATATTTTTTCTTGATAATGATCTTGTTAAGTTCTCAATAATCAATGCAGAGTCTCATTGATCCATCTTTCTTCTTAACAAACAGAACAAGTGCTCCCCAAGGTGACGCAGTAGGGAATATGAATCCCTTATCAAGATTCTCTTGGAGTTACTTCTTCAATTCCTGCAACTCAATTGGGGCCATTCTATAAGGTGTCTTTGAAATAGGCAAAGGACCCGGTATGATTTCTATTGAAAACTCAACTTCACGATTTGGTGGAAGACCTGGAAATTCCTCTAGAAAGACATCATCAAACTCCCGTACAATGGGCATATTCTTAATTGTGAGTTTCTCTCCAACCATTTGAGATAAATAGCCTTAATTTAGTGGAATCAAGACCCATAAGATGGAAGAAATTTCCACTGGAAGGTTATGTTCATCCTTGCATCGATAGACGATCATAGATTGATCTGGAATATGAAATGTGACTTCCCTTCTTTGGAAATTGATATGAGCTCCATATAAAGAAATACAATCCATGCCAAGAATCAAATCAAATTCCACTATAGGAAGGATCACAAGATTTGCAGGAAGCACTTTCTCGCAAACTTCAATCGGAGAAGAATTATAAACTTTTGATGCGACTGTTGTGCCATTATGGGTTGTCACAACTAACTCAGCATCTAATTATTGAGGTAATACGATGATACCCTTATAAAACTCTTCATAAATAAAATAGTGGGTGGATCCAAAATCAAATAAAACATTTTCTACTTTAGAGTGGATGGTAAGTGTACCTTTCACCACTTCTTTATCGTACTCCACGTCGCTGATTGAAATTGCATGTGACTTTCCTTTGTCTTTATCCTTAAGAGTTTGTTGACGCCGATCATCATCAACAACTTTTGGATTAGGTAATTGATTAGCATAATGCCCCATTTCCTTTCACTTGTAACATTGAAGTGTAGGAGGTGCACTCTATGTAGCCTTTTCTTTGTTCGCATCACTAGACATATTCTTCCCATCATTGCAGCATTCAAATGCCTGATGACCTTCCTTTCCACATTTGAAACATTTACTTGTCCCTTTAAGACAACTCCCTCTATGTTTCCTTCCACACTTTGAGCATAAGGGAAAACTCATCTTCTTTTCAGCATGCTCTTTAGATTTTCCTTTGAATCCCATTTTCCTCTTCTTATCAAACCCATATGACTGATGGGTTACTCCATTCTCCATCTCAACTTTGAGAGCACATAGAACGATTTCCTCATAGCTATTGAAGTCCCTTATGGCTAACGCCCTTCAAATAATTGGTTTTAAGCCACTAAAGAATCGATCAATCTTACTCTCAGGTTGGATAATAATCCCATAGGCGTACCTTGAAAGTCTTGTAAAATTTGCTTCGTAGGTACCAATAGATTCATCATCCTTTTGCTTCAGTTCAAGAAACTCCTTCTCTATCTTTGTTCGAAGAATACGAGGGAAGTACTTATTGAAAAATAAGTTCTTGAAATCGTCCCATTCCATGGATTCAATTTCATCCCTTTGCCTCGTATTCTTGATAAGATTCCACCATTGATCAGCTTCACCTTCCAAACGATATACTGCTAAGATGACTTTATCATGCTCAAAACATTGATGAACTTAAAATATATTTTCAATAGTATTGATCCATTGTTCAACAACTAATGGATCAGTAGACCCACTGAAAGAAGTTTGACGCTGCCTCATGAAGGATTCCACAGAATGTTGCTCCTTCCTTTGCTCATTTGGAAGTCTTTCATGATTCATAGCTTGAGAAAGTTGTGTGAACATGGATACAAGATTTTACATTCCATCTCCCATAACATTTGGTTGCTCAGGGGGATAATCATTTCATTGCCCGTTGTATTCCGCATTAACACAGTTCCTTCAGGTTCTAGCCATTGACTAAAACCAAGAAGAATAGTGTGAGAAAAAATAATTATAATAGGAAAACCACATAATCAAGAATAAATTTCACACTTAAGGTATTATCATAGGTTATTCATGGCCATTTATAAAACACTAAGATCGTGTTCTATGCTTAGACTTATCCTTAGGGTTCTTACTAAGGCTTTCACATCCTAGTTTCCAAAGGTTGACTATACCTTTCCTCTGATACCAACTATAACGACCCATACTTTACATACATTGTTATTACTTCATAATTGAAGCACACTTATTACAACATATAACAAAACCATGAAAGGACCATATAGTTATAGTTTCTTTAAAAACTGGGAAACATAAACAACTGGTTCATAAATCATCTACGTTGTCTCCCATTTATTTCATAATATCTAGAGTCCCTTTTGGAATTTCTACTTAGTACCCTTCTTCCTGACCTGGGGAATGAAAACATACAAAAGGGTGAGCTCAAATGCTCAGTAAGGGTAAACAAAAGAAATGTCAATCACATCATATTCATAAGAACATAACATTTTGGAAAACCTAACCTGCAAAAGAGATCATAATATCATAACATGGGATAAATCATAGTGGTGAAATGTAATCCCAAATAATCATAACTTAAAACATGAAACATTTTGGAATACATATATAATCATATAGAACCATTTATTATTAGTCAAGACTCATTGAAAAGACTTTCTTAGCAGACAAAGTCCATTTCTGAACCGAGTTTACTCCTCGTTTCAGTCCTGTATCACTGAACCATTTTAACCTGCAGTTCCAGCCATGTCTATCTCATGAGATATAAATCTTTACCCAATTCATTGGAGGGAGATATAGGTCCCACCCATCTCATAATGATACCATTCTTATGTGTTCCACAAGATCATAAATCATACATCATAACATAACCCATGTAATAAAAATGGGATTCTTAAACATCATTCCATCATAACACAATTCATATAAGATAGAAGGACATCATAAAAATAATTTCATCATAACATAATCAAAACAATGTAAAAATAGGGATATAAATAGAAACCTATATTATCTTAGATGGAAAATAATTTTGATAAAATGCTTGAACTCCATTCTTGAGGAAAATATCCTTTCTACTTCAAAAACATTTTTCCTTTATTAACATATCATACAATTTTAAACTAAAATAAGTTGATTAAAAATAAACTTGAAAACTTGTAAAGTAAGCTTCATAGAAATAATGTTTTATGAAATCATAAAATCCATTCATGCTGTATAAGTTAAAAAACATTCTTCTCGTACTTTAGCTGGAAAAGTCAAAAAGTACCTCGTACTAAAAACGAAAAAAGATTCCTTTCATATATTTTACTAAAAACTCACCAACAATTAATATTGGATTTAAAAAATTGTAGGAGGATATAAATAATAATACATATTGAGGAAACATTCATGTGGATGATAAATATTCCCCAGTAAAATCTGAAGTAATAACAATCTTGGATAAAAATTGAGATTACGAGATTTTCCCTTACCTTAGGTCAGATTTGCTTCTTACGTGTTTGAACCTCCTATATAATGATTTAAATAATGTTATTGACTTATTCTTGAATTTTACTCATTGTTATGATATCATATATGGTGATATTCTTAGCTTCGTATTAGTAAAATTTCATTGCAACTTGTTATTCAGGTGTTTATTGCTTTTTTGTTCTTATGCGTGTTTTGTCGAATAAATTCTTATTCTTATTTTTAGATTATAGATACCTCATTTCCATAATGGTATTAGTATAATATATATCATATTTATTCATTCAATTCATTTATATAATCATTATGCAATGAAGATCATGTAGAACGAGTCGCATCACATCGTGGAGACGGTATTCCGTACGTACGCACGAGCGATGATATCGTTCCCCTGATCGTGGAATTGTATTGGAGTGTATGTATACTATTTCAGAATCAATATCACTTTAAAATAATCATATATAGTTATTCTCTACACCATTATACCCATCCAAGTAAGGTGGTGGTGGAAAACAGATTACACCACGGCGTGGAGACGGTATTCCGTATGTACGCACGCACGGTGATTTCATTTTCCGTAGGATGGATAGAAGGTGAAATAGGTTTGTTTCATATTTATAATAACATATTAGTATATTACTGATACTGATGTTGTTACTTCATAATGAAACAACTAATGAAGAAGAAGTTTAAGAAGAAAGAAATTGGAAAGGATCGGTAATGGATATTACCTCTTCTTTGACGTGCCTCTTCTTAACCTCCTCTTAGGAAACTAAGGATGGTCTTTTAAGAAGACCAGGACCTGTAGGATGTTTCTAGGGAAGTGTAGAAGAGAATTTGGCAGAGTTTGGCCGAGCTTGATGGCTCAAAGTGGTGTGAGGAGGAGAGGGAGGATGTGCCCATTTATAAGGGAGGAGAGGGCCACCTATGAAAAAACTAAAAATATTATTTTATTATAAAGTCATATTCAGTTTTCAATAGCTCCAAATTGATTTATTTATAAGCTAAGGTGGGGATGGGTCGAAATCCTCTTATCCTTTAAGTTCAATAATTTTACTTTTACCGTGTCTTCTTGTTTTCTTACACTATAAGGTTAATAAACTTAATATAACAAGCCAAACGAACCCCTATTTGTTTATTATTAATATATATAACCTTATCTGAGTCATTTGGCCGAACCTTAGATTTTTAGGAATAAAATAACAATTAATAATATAATATTTTTTTTTAAACTATTTTATGTCAATTTTGATACTATTTGGTAATTGATTTTTGTGAAAATCAAAACAGCATTATTAGTTCGAACAAAGTTAATTAAATCCATACTAACATGTCATATTCACCTATAAAATTAGTGGAATTCATAAAAAGTCTCAAATTACATTTATTTGAGTATTTATAACATCAATTATGTTAATATTTCATTAATAAGATAATTACTGCATCATCATTGTGTCATAAATAAATTAAAATATTTAATGTATAAAAATTATAAATAAAATAACATTATGTTGGAAATCATTTTATATTTCAAATGAATATTTATAGTCGAATTTATCTTATGAATAACCTTGTATTAAAAAAATTTTAGTTATTAAACTTTGATTTTAACTATTTTAACTCTTCTTTAAATAAAATAATATTAAATGTCTTAATCTAATCCAAGTGGACCTAAAGGGTAATATTTTATCCCTAATGTTTTTTTTGGTCGAATTAAACTTATCCAATAGAATTAGGACATGTGTTAGGGTAATAATAATATCATTTCTACCCTTAATTACCCTATTTACTTTTAACCGTGGTAAATAAAAGTAAAAAAGTTACTATTCACCAAAAATTATTGTCATCTCATTGAACCAAATTTTACTTACTGACATCAACCGTGTCTCTTGAATTTTTTTAAATTCCATTCCCAAAAGCGGAAAAATTAAGTTTTATGTAAATTTGCAAATTCTCCTAGGAGGTGGGTAAAAGACTGTCAAAAGTTTAATAAAATTTTTATATATCTAAAATTATTATAAAATGACTCCAATGAATTAAATTGAACTTATATAGGTATTATGTATCAATTTTGACCTAAAATAAATTTAAATAAAATAAATAATTATTTAAATAAAAAAGTCGGTTTTTAAATAGTAACCCAGTGTTTTCACTATTCATCAAAAATTGAAATTTTTCAGAAAAATACCAAAATTTTACCCTAGGCTAATTTCGATATTCCAAATCCAAAAATGAAGTCCATTTTCAAAAATAAAATTTATAAAATTTCAAAAAGTGGTTATTACTATTCATAACGGCTAGTTTTAATAATATTTTAATAGCATATCATTATTTAGTGAAACTCGGTATTGTGTACAACGCAAGCTATCGAGGAAGGCCGCGATTACGTGTAAAGAAAGCCAAGATAGTGTTGTGTGTAGTAAAAAATTCCTTTGATGATGTATATAACATAAAAACAAAACATTTCTCATAAAAATCTCGGGTGTTATAATTCTGGTCCTTATTATCTGATGAGATATCCATATTTACCAAATTCATTGGATAGATGTATAATTCTAGGCCCACAAATCATATAATCATAATCTATTCATATAGATGCCACAAGATCATAAAACATTCATAATATATCATAACTCATTGAAATGAAATGGGTTTTATAAACATCTCAACATTTTATCATAGCATAACCTATAGAAAATAAATGGGTTTCATAAAAATATAATCATCATAATCATAAACCATATAGAAAAATAATAAGGATGGTATCCCTGGATCATATATATGGTAAATCATAAGTAATATAAAAATATGTTATCATAATTAAAATTCATTTAAAATATCACTAAGAATTTTTCTTAAGGAAAATACCCTTTTCATTTTGGAATCACTTATTTAAAATATAAAAATTTACAAAATATTATAGAAAAAAAATTTCTTTGAAAAAACCATGTAAACTTTTAAAGTAAGATTTAAATATTTGAGTGTTTATGATTGTGAAATTTTTCATTCATATCATATACATTAAAATAAATATTCCTTTCACATTTTTGGTAAAAATTCAACAGTACGTCATTCAGAAAACAATAAGAATATTCATTTTAAATCATTTTTTAAAAATTAAAAAATGTTTTAAAATGAATTTAAAAAATCATATGACAATATTAAAAACATTATTTAAAACATTTTTAGAAAACATATACATGGAAGAAAAATTATTTTTGATCTAAGTGAGGAATAAAGTTGGATATCCTTAAAAATATTCTTTCAAACTATTGAGTACTTAATGATAGGAAAATGAATGGAAAATAACTAATCTATAGAAATAATTGTAGAATAAGAAAATTCATGTGATTATTTATAGTTAGATCATAAAATTTCATCATCATAAAAAATCTTAGTAAACAATGAGATTGTAACATAAAATCCATACCACTTCGGTAACTTTTGAATCATGATACCCATGAAATAATAAATTCAAATAAAACTTTAAAAAACATTAAAATAAGGATATTAAATATATAATATGTCAAATGGTTTCTATTTTCACCTCATAAAAAATATAGGTGAATAATATAACATATGTCCCAAAGAAGATAGTTTGAGATGGTAAACCCTTACCACTTTGGTAATCTTCGAATCAAAACCTTGTGAAAGAGAGAAACTTATATGGATTTTTAAATCCTAATAATTTTCATTAAAAGAATCATAAAATAAATTAATGGTATGTATATATACCATATATGGGGAAAAAGTGGTGAATATAGAATCTATCTTAGAGAAATAAATAAAAGATGAGAATCTCTTACCTAAAGCTAGAATTGATTAGAAAGATATTTTAAATCATGTATAATGAATTTAAATTTACTACAATTATATAAAAAAATAATTTACATACTAATATTATCATATATGATCCCTTATAATATTTCAATACCTATTTATTAATAATTCCTTAATAAAATTATCATTTATGGGTGTTAATTGTTTTGTTTTTCATGAAATTTTTGATTCATTAGTTCTGGTCCTTGTACTTTGATCATGGTTCCATCATATCCAAAAAATTATTAATGATATAAATATCATATATTTTCATTATAAACATATATATAATCATCTATAAAAGTTATATATATAGAAAAATGATTTACTCTGTCTATAGAGATAATATGTCATATATACGCATAAATATTGTTTTCATTTTCTAATGAAAAGAAGGAAATAAAAATAAATATTATTTTATAATTATAGAACAATAATTATGTCATTAATAAAATATACATACATTAAATATATCTTTATTATCATCTAAGTAAATTATAAATGAAAAACAAAACATATCGCTCTGTGGAGGTGACAGTCCACACATACACATGAGCAACATTATCATTTTCCAATGGATTGGAAGGTATGAAGGTAGATATTATATTATAATTATATAAGAATAATTATTTCATAAATTTAATATATAAAAATTAAACTTTTAATAATAACCTTCCATGAAGTATGGTGATGGAAAATGAATTGTATCGATATGTGGAGGTGGTAGTCCAAACATGTGCACGAGCGATACTTTTCATTTACCATTTGATGGAAAGAGGGTGGATAATGGTTGTTACTGATAAAACACTATTTTATTGAATATTTTATTGATAATAAATTAAATAATTTCCTCACATTGTGTTAAATATGTTTATTTATAAAATATTTGGGATTTGATCATTCATTTGAAAATTTGGTGAAAATTCCAGTTTTACCCTTAATAGTGCATTGTAGTATTTCGAGAATAAATATTGTTATATTTATTATTTGAAATTGAACTTTTTTAACAGTGTTCCTAACTTAATTATCTACAACTTTTATTCAGGACACTAGAGCTAAAGAGTTCATTTGGTTGTTGAAATTGGGCCATGAAGTCAAAGTTGGGCTGGGCTCGCCAGAATGGAGAAGCTTCTGTATTTCGGCCATAACTCCTTCATATGGGCCTGTATTGAGCCCAAATTTGGAGAGGAGATAGAAGACACATATTCTCACATTTGATACTTCTTTAAGGCCGTCCAATTCACGCGTTTTGGTGGTCAAATGGTCGGTGCAAGTTGGCATAAAATATTTGTCCGAATTTCCACATTCACACTTGAAACCACTTGTAACCTCTCCTCCCCTCCCCTCTATAAATTGGAGTTTTTCTCATTTGGAGGGGTTGGGACGTGAATTGGGAAGTTGAGGGCAGAGTAGAAGTGGATCCACTCCAATTATCCAACCATTTCAATAAGGGTAGCTCTTGAAGCAAGGATCCCTTCGACGAAGCCTTCTTCTTCTCCTTCATGTTGTAATGATTTTGTTTATGTAATAAACTTCTTTGTTCTTCTTTTATTTCTTCTCTTTTCTTCTGTTTTGTTTAAATTTCTTCTTCTCTTAATCTTCCTAATTGGGATGGAATTCTTGAGTAGAAGCGTTATTGGGTTATACCCATTTTAAACCTTTGCACATGCAAAACGCTTCTACGATGATTACGCCACTCATGGAAGAGTAGTCTTTTAGTAATCGATCTATCTTCTACCCTCTTCATTTAATTATTTTGAATCAATGAGCTACTTTAATTCACTTAATATGATCCATGAATTGTGTTATTAAATTGTAAGAAACTAAGCAAGCAATTGAACAATGTACACAAAAACACGCGAGGTCGGGATTTTGTGTAAATTGTGAGAGTGCGATCTTAATCGGTAATACAAGACCACACGGGATAAATTTGTAGAGTTCAAATATAATCCCTAAACACAATTCATCCTCATTTCCAGAGTTGATATGTGCCTTAATTTACCACTGACCATAAGCTAATCTTAGAACATCAATCAAAGCAGGGTGCTGCGATTGCATGTTCCGAAGTTAGCCTAAGGTTAAATTCACTTCAATCTTCGTGGTAAAGTTAATTATCGTAGGGTTCGGGATTTAAAAAATTAAGGGATCATAATTAAGTGAATATTAATTTAAATGATAATGATTAATAAATTATTGAAGAGGTAGAGTTAGATCGATTACGTCTTTTAAATATTGTCTAAACAAACATCTTTTTGTTGTGTCATTTTAATCAAACTTCATTTCAAAACTAAAAACAAAAAAAAATACAATCTTCTTCCAGCAAACTTCTTCTAGATTCATAAACTATAAACAAACACCCCCATCCTTTCAAGTAGTGTTTTTATTCTCTTTTATTTTACTTCTAGAATACCTCTAAAAATTGT
The DNA here is from genome assembly GCA_963277665.1 of Viscum album. NCBI lineage: Eukaryota > Viridiplantae > Streptophyta > Magnoliopsida > Santalales > Viscaceae > Viscum > Viscum album. The sequence goes on along the minus strand of OY728121.1, from coordinate 1,506,210,653 downwards.
TTTAATTCACTTCCTCCTTTGAGAGACGACCTTGGTCAGCCACTCTGCTGCACCTAAGTACCCCAAAATCATACTAATCATTTGAGGGCGCCCACGACAGCGTTCTATCAGTTACATAAACATAATAAAATTTTAGTATATCTGTGAAACTGAATTTATTATTTTATGACTAATATAATATATTTATCTAAGTTATAAGTAGAACTAAATTGAAAGAGGTCGGGTAGGATGATTACCTCTTCTTCGGTAGGTCTCCTTTATATCCCTTATTAATGACCCTTGGAATGGTATTTTAAGAAGTCCAGTACCTATAATTCATGTATAATGTAGTTGAAAATAAAATTTGGTAGGTTTTGGTTGAGATATATTCCTCAAAATGGTGTAAAGTAGATAAAAGAGGGTGTCATTTTCTAAGTGGGGGAGAGCACAGACTTGGAATTTCTTAAAATATTAAAATAAAATAATTTCGTACAAAAGAAAAATGATTCCAAATGTCCAAAGGTGTTAAGGTGGGATATTAAGAGGTCAAAATATTTCCATAAAATAGGATCATAAAATTTTAATTGGAAAACTTACCCTTATCTCTTGGTTTAATCCCACTGGTAAACCCATTTTCACCTTAACTGTGGTAAAATATTTTTACTATTTTTACTATTCATTATGAGAAAAAAATTAATTTGAACTTATTAAAAAATATTAATTATTATTATTCAAATTATGGAATCCATTTTATAAATTTCAATTCATATAAGTGGTATAATTTAATTTAAAATTAAACATGCAGTGATGAAAAGTAATTTTCTATAAAAAATGTTTTCCAATGCATAAAAATATTATATACAAAAATACAATATAAAATTGATTCAAATGATATAAATTATATAATTCATAATATATATTAAATAATAATATTTTTAAAACCATTTTAAAAAAATATAACTTTGTAAATTCTTTAAATAAAAAAAATTCAATAAAAATCAGTATTTTTAACTATTCATCAAAAAATTGATAGTTTTAGAAAATTATCATCAAATAACTCTAAGATAATTTTAAAATGATGATTTCAAAAATGAATTTCATTTTTTCAAATATATTTTCTAAAAAAATGTATAAATTAATTATATTATTTTCTCACAAAAAATAATAAAACCATTTCTTGAGGAAAATATATTTTTAAAACATATTATGGATTTACTAAAAATTGTGTACATATTTATCAATATATTTTACATATCAATAACCTTTAAAAATATTTTCTTAAAATTTGGTCATTCCTGTTAACATAACCAATTTAACATCTAGGTTATAACTATATACAATTTTATGGTTCAATTAGATTTGGTGCTTCATATAACACAAGCTATTAAAGAAATTAAATTTATTTGAAGAGAAATATATCACAAAATCTCAGAGTGTTATAATAAAGGATTTATATAAATAATAAATTAGTTGATTAAAAATGTATTTTTTAAAAGTCGTATTATAATTGGGATTAAAAATTAAAAACCAAGCTAGGTTAATAGTCAAAGTATACCTTCAATTAGAAGTAATGGACTATAGTGAGATATTTTCCCCTATTTTAATAATTCATTTATTCGTATTTTACTTGATTTTTAGACAAGATATGATTTCCATATTTAACAAAAAAATATTAAAACTTATTTTTTCCATGGTACACTAGATGTAATTATATATATGAATCTCCCTGAGGGATTTTCAAAAGACTTCAAACCTAATCAAATCTATATTTTATAAAATTACTTATATGGACATAAAAAATATTATAAATAATGGTATAAATGTTTTGATTCTCTTTTGTTTTAAAATATTGTTTAACAAAATTAAATTTGATGCATATGTTTATTTCAAGCATGTGAACCATGATACGATTTAATTTATTTTATATATTGATAATGTGCTACTTATCGGTCAAAATATAATGTTAATTAATTATATAAAAGTCCATCTCAATTATATTTTTGAAGTGAAACACTTGAGAAATGAAAAACATATTTTAGGTATGGAAATTACTAAGTATATAGAGGATACATTCTTCCATCTATCTCCATATGATTTTGTTAAAAAGGTGTTGAAATGGAATAAGATTGAGAATATTATACCTGTTAGTATTTCTTTAGTATAGCATTTCAAGTTTCCCCTCAGTTTATCCCCTAAATGTAAAACTAATTTAGAGTTTATGAGTAAAATTCGATATGCTAAAATAGTTGGTAGAAAAATATGTCATGGTCTATTCTAGACCTGATATTTCCTTTATTGTGTATACACTAACCAGGTTTATGGGAAATCCTAGGAAACCACACGAGAATGATTTTAAATTGATCCTTAGGTACATGCCTATGTTTTTTTAATTATGTATTCGATATGGAAATAACAATAGTTATACCGATGATGATATTAGATGTGTTGATTATGACTATATTTCCAATATTGATATGTATAAATCTATTATTGTCTATGTTTTTCTTACTTGTGGGGGACCTATTTCCTAGAAGTTGTAAAATGAAATTAATAGTTCCCATTTCCACCACTAAGGCTGATTATATAGCTTTAACCAAATATATAAAAGAGGAAATTTGGTTTAAGGGTTCTAAAAATTAATTATATTTATCAAATTATAGTATAGAGGTATATTGTGATTGTAAGTCTAATTTAAATTTTCCAAAAAATCATGTTTTTCATTGTATATCGAAGTATATAAACATATGACTTCACAATTTTAAGAAGATTATTGAATCTGGGATGATGTTTATCATTAAGATACACCATACCAATTATCTATCTGATAGTTTTACTAAATTTTATCCATTATTTAAGTTTAAACATTGCCTAAATTTAATGAACATAGTCCTAGTTTATTAATGTAGGTGTGAGGAAACCATCAGAAAATAGAATTTTATTTCAAGGTGGTGAATTATGATTTTATTTATTGATTATTATTGTAATTAAATGTTTATTATTACTTGTATACCATAATATTTTTGCTTCCCTATTAATTTAACTATAGTTACTACATACATGTATGATTATCTCTTATGTCCAGTGTTCCTATTTACATTTGTTTGGTAATTTAGTTTTCCTTATTAGTGGTTGTTGTTGGGTATTGAATTGTTTCGTTGATATCTTGGATCAGACGGTGTGTTGTGAGATTATTTATGCTTTTTATATGTGTTTAGTTTTCCTTATTGATCTAAGATATATGCATTTATGTTGTGCAGTATATTACTATTCTTCATGTTTCCTCACCAACTAGTACATGTTTAGTTACTCAAATAACAACTTTTATCTCTATCCTCTCTATTACATGCATTTTGTGACCTTACTAGTTGTTCTCATTGCTTCACCTGAGATTTATTATTATTCCCCTCCCTTTGGTTTTAGTATTTTAAAATTAACTTCTTTGTTCTTGCGTAATTTTAGTGAGTTCAAGGAAGAAACCACCGGTTTCTTATACTATATTCTGATATTTATAGGAGATTCGTGGTTATGATCCTTGTGTTTCTAACCTCTACAACCAGAATAATGATCCCCTATAACTATAGTTCCTTTTGGTGGAGAGTTGAAAAAAGTGCTTAGATTTGTGATGTGGGATAACCACCTACACTGAGATTCATCAAAGGCTAGTAAATTCTTCATCTAATGATTATAACTAGGATTTGGTAAATAATATTGGATCTATAAGTTATTTTTACTTCTTATTTGTATCTATTAATTGTATATATTATGATACTTTTGGTGTGTTGTGTGAGTTTTTACATGAATGGATGGTCCTGACTCCATTTGACGGAGTTTATTACATTTTCCAGGTTTATAAATTTTGGCTTCCTAAAATAGTTTTTATAGACATTTTCTTATTTTGGATTCGTATATTTTACTACTTTATTGATTAATAAATATTTCTTGGGGTGGTGTTCTTGTTATTCATATAGGTTCAATATGAACTGAATCATATTTCAATTTGTTGTTATTTATTTTTTCCTTTTATATCTGCAGTCATTCTTAATTGAATTATTGTATTATTTTTCTTATTATTTTTATCATAAAAATTATTTATCTAAATATATTTAAGCCATCATATATAAATCAATATATCTTGTCCAGTCTTGTGGAAAACCACAACAACACTGCCCAAAACACTCACTATTATAGATCTTAATGTTATCAAGAACTAGCTTTTTACCTTTATGTAACACTACTTTAACAAGAACCACATGATTAAAACATTTTTTAAAATATAGTTAAAAGATTTAAATCCTAGTAAGTGGATATTTTTACCCACCTAATTTTATTTACAAAAGAGTGCTTCACCCTTACCCAAAATCCGACGGGATTTCTCCTCAAGTATGGGTAAGAAACTGACTAGTATTTCCCATAAAATAAATTAATATGTGGATTTCCCTTTTATTATTACATCCATTATCTCCTTATGTTTCTTTCACATGAATAAATACCAAAAGGATGGACCCTCTATATACTTCCATTCTCTTTATCAAAGTTTAATTCCTTGAAAATTTCTTGACTCCGGCCTTGTGTGTATAAATGATCTTTCATAAGTATAATAATTTAATCCGTATCTAGGGATAATTTTATATGATAAACACTGATAATTAATCCAATTTTATTAAAATTATATCCTAATACAACTAAATAAATAGGAACACTAAGTACATCATAAGAAATTTGTGTCAATACAGCCCATGTCGATCAGAATATCTCTACGAATTTAAATTATTAAAATCATTTTCAATTTAAATTAGAGGAGAGATTAAATATCATTAAAATATAAATATACATTCACTATAAGATGATGAAATTTATCTACTTTGTATAGTTATCCATATACTATTACCACCAGGAGAAGAATTAATTAGTAGGTTATGTGGGTTTTTTTACTAATATCAATGTGCATAAAAAATTTATATTCATTACTTAATTGTTTATAGCAATGAAATATAACATCATATTGAAATTCACCAAAAAAATGGTTTTTAGAAATGTTATTTAATTCCTTTCATCTAATATTATTACAATTCTAAAAAATTTAAATAATGGATCAAAATATTTATCATTTTTTTTCTTTCATGGTAGTAAAAATTAGAATATAATAATCACATGACATATATTTCATAAAAATAGACATACTATCAACTAAAGTACTTAAAAATAATAGTGAAGTATGAATATAGGTACATATGAAAACAACAGAGTATATTTTTTAAATACATGTAAAAATTTATCTATAATTTATCTTAAGTCCAAATATTTGAAGGATATGGGTGCAATAAAAGTAGTGGGATGTGATGTCTATTTAAAACATTTCTCATCTAAACTCAATGAAATGGTCTCAAATCCTTTAATAGGATCATCATATATAATTTATAATTCATTTTTTAAATAAAATATTTACCTTGATTATTTTATTATTGAGTTTATTTTTTTTTCTCATTATTGACATCATCGACCTGATCATTGATCATTTTGATATTTTCTTTTATATATGAGTCCAAACAAGCAAAAAATTAGTGATATTCACATGTATTATAAGGCTCTGAATATTATTCTTAATATATCTAGTTCCAACATGCAGGAACCAGGTGTTTTTTGTCATTCACTCTTAATCACATAAAGAAATATCTTACTTTATCTCTCTAGAAACTTAAGAGAGGGTGTATCCCTATAATTAACTCTCTAGTATTTAGAGGAGAATTAGATGTAATGGGATTAAAATTTCAAACAAATTCATGTTTTTATTTTGTATACTTAGTTCAAAATTAAAATAATTCCATTTAATTCATTTTTTAATTGGACTTTAATAAAAATCTCATGTCAATTCTTAAAATAATAATAAAACTAATATTATTTTAGTTGAGATGTATTATTAAAATATCATTTATTAAATAAATAAATATTTATTTATTTAAATGATATTGAAATATAATTATTATATCATTAACTCAATCCAAATCCTCCCATATATATAATCTAACCTTGAACAATAAAATTATGTTCATTCAATAAAATAAATATTATATTCACTTAAATTATAACTAAATATTTATTTTATTCACTTATATTATAATTAAATAAATATTATATTCAATATTCTTGTGAATAAATATTATATTTATTTATCTTATGAATAAATAAGAGATAAAAATCAAATCACTTATTCATTTCTTGAAAAATTTTGTGATTGAAGTTATAATCAATATAACTTAAATAAAAAATATTCCACAATTTAAGAATAAATTAATTCTTAAAATTATATTCAGTTAAATATAATGATCATCTCGATATGCTTAGTGTGCAACCCTATGGGCTCTTTTCTTAATATAAGTAGGTAAATCCCGAAAACCAAGAGTTATATCTAGTAACACATCATGGATCCCGTAAAGAAAAGGCGATTTATCATAATTAAAACCTCTTATGAGTGTTACTATGTAATATAATCACTCTATCAGCTAATATATCATCAAATAAGATATATAAATGTGTTATCACCTTATATGTTTCACCTCTATTTCATTGACATTCTAAAAAAAGAACTACCGTAGCCATTGATTTAAGTCATAAAAAAATCATCTCAATCAAAGGGATAAATCTATCTTCTTCCATAACATTGATAGGAAAAATACTCACTTGATCATTAAATTAATTTTATATCACTTATAACATATAGAATGTATGTTACTTCACTGTGAGAATATATCATTGATAAGCTAAAATCATTTATACATTTTGGTGTCATTTTATTAATTATTTTCAATGATTTAATCGAAAATGTGCCCAGTCTGTGTTGATTATTGCAGGTAATAGGATTTAAAGGTTTTAAAGGAAAAATATAGAAAAGGAGAAAAATTGGCTATTACGCATTATGAAACATCATTTCATGATGTGTAGTATCATTTCACCACATTTTTCAAGCCATGCAGCCAAGTCATGAAGAATTTCAAATTCGTGACAAGTTTAATGATGTAAATCATAATTACATATCATGAACCATACTTACACAACATGAATCACCAGTCCACGATGTGTAGCATTCAAATAAAATTTCCCTCTCAAAATGATCTAGACTAAGGAAGCTTCATGGTGTGACATCGAGTTACATGATGTGAGAAGGGTCAAAATTAAAAATCTCAAATGAAATTCATGTGAGATGTGTACAGATACAAAATCCATGGAGAAAATCATAGATCATCATTAAACGATGTGAATACCCATTTTACCTCATGAAATTTCCCATCTATATATATGCAGTAGGCTTTCATGAGAATAAGGGTGGAAAAAATCATTTTCTTTCACCTTTATCTTATTTCCCATCTACTCCCTCTACTCAAACTCAATTTTATTAAATTATTTTTATTGTTTTACTTTAATACAAGCACCATGGGTCGATTTCAATAATGTTATTCATCCATTTTTTCATTACCAACACCATTCTTCATACATTCATCATTTTGAGTACCAATCATCAATGAATCATTGTTTTTATCATTCTCATTCTTATTACAAGTAATTAGTTTATTGAAATTTCATTTGATTCAAGATTTATATTGGTTATTATTTATTGAATATTCATTAATTATTTAAGCTGAATTGTTTCTTGTTTTTTAGTCAATTAATCTCAATCCATGTAACCATGTTAGTTATAATTTCTCAATTTGTAATCAATTCTACCATGAGTGGATAAACCACATAGTGTAGGGGTCAAGAGTAAGGTTATATAAATTTAATAAATCTCTAATTCTCAACTTGGTAATCCTAAGAATAGTAATAAGGTCAAACAACAAATGTTTTATCCAATTCATTCAAGAAACCCTGACCATAGGAAGTTAAGGTGAATGACCCTGACCTGATTGGAGTAGATTAGGCTATGACCAATAGTCTATGACACTTCCTACCTTAGAAGCTAAGATTAAGGCACTTAGGTTGCGATTACTTCCTTACCAAGGAGTAGTCATCTCCTATATATAACTATTTGATTTTACCATAGTCAACTAGAAACCTATGCTTTCTTTGCAGCCTAGATCTTAGGACCATACCAAGTTAGGATAAAGATTATATTTTACATGAAACCCCAAAATTGACTTTGATCCCTTAATTATCTCTATTCCTAATTCACAAGTCTTTAGTGTTAGTTTTACCAAACTTGACCAAACTTGTGAGGAATCCCACACATAGGGTTTTAAGCTGTAAGTTCATACTGCCAGATCAATTCCCTAGGGGATCAACCCCACACTATCACTATACTATATCTCAGTAGGAAGTGTTGTTTGTGAAATAAATAATCTAATCTGACCATAGCTAGTGTGAATTAAACGGTGCCTACAGGAATGTCAAATTTTGGAACCATTGTGGGGATCTTTACTATGATTTACATAGTAACCTACAGCCAAATAACCTGGGATTACCTCTCCCTTTCCCTATTTCAATTTTCTTTTGAAATACACTGCGTCCTTCTTCTTCTTGTGGATTTGTGTATGCGTCAAGGCCCTTAGACTCATTCAAGGATCCATGATTCACAATAATATATTTCCTTGAATCCTAAAATCCAAAGGTATCTATCTAAACACCTCCATTCCCAAATGGAAGACCACATCAATCCGGCAGGTCAAAATCAACTCCTCCCACAAAACCATCCAAATTTGAAACTGGTAATTCATGAAGAGAAATTGGTACATCAAGAAAACCCCATCATGAATTATAGATGGCCATCAATCCATGGTGTTATGACAAGTATTTTTCACCCTCCTATTCAAGAGCATACCTTCAAGATCAAACCTGGACTCATTCACATGATCTAGAACATGGGATATTTTAGTGGGTTTCAAATTAAATATCCCCATGAACACATTTCAAACTTACTATAAGTATGCAATACCTTTTGCAACCATGGAATGTCTTTTTATGCAATTAGAATTTGATTATTTCCCTTGTCCATGTGAGAAAGAGATAAATATTGGCTCAAATTCAAGATCCTGAGTCAAACACAACTTGGGATGATGTAGATAATAATTTTTTACAAAAATACTTCCCACCAAACCAAACATGGAATCTCTGGAATCATATACAAAACTTCACTTAGATTAATAGAGAATCTTCATGGGAATCTTGGGACAGATTCAAGAAACTAATGAGAAAGTTCCTACACCAGGACTAAACATGTGAATCTAGCTCTAGACATTCTACCAAGGCCTCCAGCTAGCCGCACACACAGTTTTTGATGATACCACTGATGGAGGGATTATGTTTAAGACACCTGAAGCCGGAAGAGATATTTTTGATGAATTATCTCATAATGCCATCCTATGGAAGATTGATCATGGACCACCTAATCATAGTATCCACCAATTAGAAGAGAATACTTGACTAACTGGATAAGTAGAATCCATGACCAAGAAGCTTGAATCCTTTAATCTACCTACTACATCACTCCCCCCCCCCTCTCTTACTCCTATAATGGAAGTTTAGTAATGGAAAATGTGTGGTGTCCCACATCTCTATCAAGACAACAGAGAAACTGTTTATGAACAACCAAACAAATATTGTAATTATGTTAATTATAATCAGAAAAGTCAACAGCCACAACAATATTTTCAACAGTGGCTCACACAACAGAAGTATCACAATAATTAGGGGTATTACCGACAAATAAGTGTTTAGGAACATTTTAGGAATCAAGGACCACCAGTATATCTACCAATAAATCATGTTCCTTAACCACCTCAATAAAAATCACAACAACCCTTTCCTCCAAAAACACAACAACAATTCCAACCATCTCTGCCAATACCTCAACAATAAGTTGTACATCCTCAAACTAATTTGGAAAATATACTCTCAGACTTTTTTAAAAATAATATTATAGGATTACCACCCAAGAAACTAAAATACAAAATAAAAGGGTGGCTCTTAAAAACTCAAGCATCAAATGGGTCAGATAACCAAGACCTTGTCAGATAGATTACTAGGTACTCTACCTAGTAATAAATATATGTACCCAAGGGAATAGGTAAAGTAAGTTGTTCTTAGGAGTTTAAAAGTTCTATATTTTCATAAACCATGTGGAGGATATGAAAGAAAATCTGAGGAACTCAACAAGTATACAAAATTCATAAAATAATAAGTTGATGGAACCTCTCAATAAATACAACAAGAGGAAACCTTAACAACCCAAACACCTAAGAACCCAAAGTAAGAAGTTTATGTTTCTCCACCACCCTATAAATCAACCCTTCCTTTTCCAAAAATATAAAAGTAAGGAAGTATTAAAGTGAAATACAATAATATTTTGGAAACATTCAAGAAATTTCATGTCACAATTCCATTTGCTAAGTCTTTCACTCAAATGACAACCTATGAAAAATTTCTCAAAGAGATCCTTTCAAACAAAATAAAAATGGAAGACCTAGGATTAATCTCACTGAATGAAGATTTTTTTTCTATTGTTCATTAGAAAATTACACCAAAAATGAGATAACCTAGGAGTTTTTCAATTCCATGAACAATCGGAGAATGTAACTTCAAAAGAGCTTTGTGTGATTTAGGATCCAACATCAACCTCATACTAATGAGTGTATTCCACAAACTAGGACTCGAAGAACTCAAATCAACCAAAGTATCACTCTAATTAGTTGGACACTCAGTAAAATATCTCTGAGGACTTATCAAGTATGTCTTATTCAAAATTAGAAATTTCATCTTTCCAGTGGACTTCCTTATTTTGTAGATGGAATAGGAAGGAGATGTTCCAATCATCTTAGGCTGACCATTCCTAGCCACTAAAAAGGAACTGATTGATGTGAATCAAGTAAGAATTATATTTTGAGTTAGTGACGAACAATTTGTGTTTGATTTAGAAAATTAAACACAAGAAATAGATGATTCTTTTGATTGCCAAGCGATCTCTCTCACTGACCCAAGAGAAGGCTACTTAAACATTGAATAAGAAAGTGAATAAATAATATCTGATGAGTATTAGGGTTATCAAATCAAGGATTTAAACTATATAGAACTGATTACAAGATAAATTATCCCACATTTCATATCTTTAGTTTTTCTACCACTAAAACTGGAACTGAAACCCCTCCCCTAATTCACTCAAGTATTCCTTTATAGAGATTGTTGATGCACTAGTAGTTATAATTAACACTAAACTTTCATAGTCACAAGAGGAAAAATTAGTTAAAGTCTTGAAAATTCATAAGCAATCAATCACCTAGGGATTGTATGAAATTAAAGTAATTAACCCTACCTTATGTACCCACAAAATTTTACTATAGGAAGGTTAAAAACCCAGAATCCAACCTCAGAGGTGACTCATGCCACCAATGAAGGAGGTTGTTAAAAAATAAGTGCTAAAAATTATAAATGATAGAATAATTTTTTCAATATATAATAGTGAGTGAGTGATCCCATTGTAAGTAGTTCCTAAGAAATGTGGTCTCACGGTTTAAAAAAATGATGAAGATGAATCGACCTCAAATCACACCATCACTGGATAAAAAGTATATGTGGACTAAAGATACCTAAATGCAAAAACCTAAAAAGATCATTTTCCCTTTCCCTTTATGGATAAAATGTTGTAAATACTAGAAGAACATGAATTATATTGTATTTTATATGGATATTCATGATACAATCATATTGAATTTAGCTTAGATGATTACTCTAAGACAACATTCACATATCCATTTGTTACTTTTACCTACAGGAACATGTCATTTAGTTTATGCAATGCATTGATGACCTTTCAAAAGTGCATGAAACATATATTCCATGATATTGCAGAGTAATTATTATAAATTTTCATAGATTAATTTTTAGTTTATTGAAGATATTTCGAGGTCTGTCTAAGAAGTCTTGAGCTAGTCCTACAACGCTGTAAAGAGAAGTGATTAGTTTTAAATTGGGGAAAATATAAATTTACGGTCCAAGGAGTAATATTCCTTGGACATAAAATTTTCAAGAATAGAATGCATGTTTATCCCTCCAAGATAAAAGTGATCAAATATTTACCTGAGACTTCAACAGTCAAAGGTATAATTAGATTTTCGGGCCATGTAGGATTCTATAGGTGATTCGTAAAAGAATTTGAAAAAGTTTCCTTCCCTATAACCCACCTATTATCAAAGTAAAGTTAATTTAAATTCACTAAATAATGTCGGAGGGAATTAAATACTTTAAATAAAATCCGAGTAGCTGCTCTCATAATCATTTCACCTAATTGGGATAAGGAATTTGAATTGATGTGTAACGATAGTGACTTCAATGTTGGCATTGTTTTAGGGAAATGAGTTGGTCATATATTCTTTCCTAACTACTATACCAGTAACACACTAAATGAAGATCAAGTTAGCTACACAAAAATAGAGAAATATCTCTTAGTAGTTGTGTATTCTTTCAGGAAATTATGTTCCTTTTTGGTTTTTATCAAGGTAATTGTGCACATCGATCATGTCACCCTGATATATTTGATGAATAAAAATGATTTCAATACAAGAATGATATGGTGGATCCTTTTTATCCAATATTTTGAAATTTTCATCAAGGATACTAAAGGCATAGAAAATGTGATCATTGATCATCTGTCCCAACTTCCACTTCCACTCATAAATAATGATGACGTGATTAACAATGAAGTCCACTTTTCTGATTGAACCCTTTTTAAAAAAAAGGTACAATCATGGTTTCATATATTGAAAATTATCTCTCCATGTTATTTTTACACCAAGACCTCTCCTACTAGCAAAGAAGAATATTTTTATCTAAAGTATCGCACTATTACAGGGATGAACCACACTTTTTTAAGCATTGTGTTGATAGATTGTTACGACACTGCATTTCAGATGATGAAATCCCAAATGTGTTAGGCATGTGTCATATGTCACCAAATGGAAGAATTCATGGACTAGAATACACATTAGTAAATATCCAATAAATTTTACTTTTCTGATCCATGCTATACTAAGATGAAAGGGATTATTATCAAATATGTGGTTGGTTCCAATGAACTGGCACTATTGGAAAAAAGAAACAAAATGCCCCAAAACCCAATTATGGAAGTATAAATATTTGATGTATGAGGAATAGATTTCATGGGACTATTTCCAAATTCAAATGGAAATTCCTATAACCTTGTTGGTGTTGACTGCATCTCCAAATGGTTGGAAGCTAAGGCTACATCACATGACACAAAAAAAGTGTTCATGAACTTCCTGAAGAAAAATGTGTTTTCAAGATTTAGATTTTTTAGATTACTCATTAGTTATCAGGGAAAAAAATTTACTAATCAAAATGTTAAAGGAATGATAGAGAAAAATGGAATCTGGTATAACATAGGAACTCCCTACCACCCACAAACAAGCGGGCAAGTTGAATTATCAAATAGGGAAATCAAAAAAAATACTTGAGAAGACCATGAACATAAGTCAAAGTTACTGGAGTCTGAATTTTGATGATATACTATGGGATTACCACACTAAATACAAAAACCCATTGGTACCACACCTTTCATATTGGTTTATGCAAAACCCTATCATCTTCTAGTTAAATTAGAGCATCGCTTGTGTTGATAAATTAAGAAACTCAATTTAGATTCCTAAAAAGCAGGTGAAACTCGAATGCTAAAATTGTATGAATTGGAAGAAATTAGAATATATTATTATAAAAATACCAATATATAAAAATAAAAAACAAATAAATTTCATGATCAACACATTGAAAGACACGTCTTTATCCTAGTAAATAAGGTCCTGTTATTAAACTCAAGATTAAAATTTTCCCCAAGGAAGCTGAATACATATGGTCAGGACCATTGTAGTTATTCAATTTTCCCATATGGGACCATTGAAATTTATAATGAAGGTGGAATACCCTTAAAATTCAATGGTCAAAGACTAAAACTCTATTAAGAACTCTTCGGTGAAGGTTGTGTCGTCATCCTGAAATTCATTTGAGCCTCAAAGCGTCAAACTCTTGATGTTAAAGGAAGTTCTGACAAGGAGGTGACCCAGGATAGGTCACCTTGGGATAGATTAGATTAGAATAATCCTTAACAAATATTATGAAATTCTGAGAGAAAGGGTCCATGGATTGAATCAAAACTGAGCAAATAGATAAATTACATGTCGTGTAACCCTATTTCATGACGTGTACATTTTATGGTCAAACTTTCATAAGAAATCAAAATTACATGACATGAAACTGAATTACATATTGTGTAATTACTTGAACCTATTTTAAAAAAAATAGTTCATGAACCTAGGGTTTATGGCCTGACCCCCCCCCCCCTCCTGTAACCCCTCCCCTTCCCTCCCTCTCAGGCGTGCGACCCCCCCTCCTCTCCACCCCCACAGTTGTGAGCACCCCCTCCCCTCCCCTCCCTCTTTCACAAAAACCCCATCCTCCTTTATTCCCTCTTATCCAAAACCACCCCCACCCCCTCTACCCTCTTTCTTGAAACCCTCCTCCTAACCACCCCTGCCTCCGACCTACTCCCACGATGGCAGGTACAAACAAAGTGCTCCCTACACCTATAGAATCCATATCTGGCCATGATGATCCACCTCTAATGAAGAATACATGAGGTGTTGCACCTCCTACACCCCCTCCACCTCAGGTAGCATCTCCCCCACCTCCCGTTGTAGGTCATGCTAATATAGCTACTCAAGAAGACTCCCAGTACAGCTCTAGTGAATAGTTTGGTGATGACCACCCACATTTTCACCCCATCCTATATTTCTCCAAACCCAAGCACCAGGTATCCCTCATCCGGCTAAAAAGGAAGACAATGTGGACTAATAAAACCATTGACATGGTCATCCATTCCCATCTACATATCATCCAGGAGGTCCTCTAGCTTCTTGAGCACCTTCATATTTCATCCATTATTAAGGTATGTGAGGAGACATACCAGGAGATGTTTTTAGATTTTTTTCTCTAAATTTGAGGTCGTAGTGGATAGACTCTACTTCAGATTAGGAAGAAAAACTCATGATATTTCATTTTCAGAATTTGGGATAGGCCTTAACATTTACACAAAGGACTTCGCTGCATCTGAGGTATTTCCTACCCTACATCTCGAGCCTCCAAAATCTGATTTGAAGTGACATTGGAAGATGATCATGCATGATTCCCACACTGATTATGATCCCAGGATCACCAAGTCGACCCATCTCCACAGACTATCACTCAAGATACTTAACCAATCCTTGACTCACGCATGGTATTCTAGGGATGAGCCTCGTGAAAGTGTGAGCCAGTTGGACATCGCCATCTTATCAGTATCCATGAGTGGCCCTTCCATCAACATGGATTCTTAGTTCACATATTACTATAGATCTCACACTCAGAGAATGAGAGGAAAATTGGTGGGAGGTTCCTTAATAACTCATCTGGTCCACCATCTCGTCATTTTTTAGGCCACCCTTCCACTCACCTCCCTTGGATTGATGGAATCCATTGATCTCATTTTTTTGTACAATTTTAAGCTCCTGATCAAGGATGATGATACCTACCAATGGGTTCCAAGAGTCCATGAGTTAGCTGATGAGTCCCCAGAAGATCATGCAGCAAACCATGCACTTGATCCACCCCAAAAATTCACCTCCATCCCCTACCACCCATATCCTTGCCTCTACCACCACTATATACACTACTGGTCCACCCACCCATTACTTCTGACAAATCTCTGGGCCATTCAGTTTTTTATCCTGGAGAATCTAAGACATATCTCTGAGCATTAGCACATTACTTTTTCAGATCTTTCACATTTCACCACTCCTCCACCACCTTCATCTCCCACTATATCTTATCCACCATTATCCCCTATTGACCCCTCCTCTTCTACCACTCCAACCCCACCCACATCCCAGGATTACCTACCATCAAAGCTCTCAGACCCTACTGCCCAGCAGGATTACCTTGTAGAGAAGGCTCAGTGGTGTAAGGGTCCAGCCACCACCCCATCCATATAGGTTCCATTTGTTGATCCAACTACCAAAAACATAGCCCCAATGAGGATAGGTGCCTCCCCACCACCTACCCCAGAGCATATTTCCATCACCATGACACCGACCTCAGTAGCTGACCCACCAGACCCTTCTGGAATCACTACCATTGACTAGGAAGAACAACTACAGCCACCCTCTGATCGAGAGTGGATGTTCAAGGATATTTTTGAGTCTGTTAGATTATCTTAGTTTCCCAGCATTCCTATCTCTATTTTGGTTATATATATCAGGGCTTGTTGATTTTATTTTTAGTTTGTGTTTCCCTTTATATTTTACTGTTACAGTTTATATATAAATGGGAAACTAATTTTTCTCAATTTTAATTGGATTAATTTTCAAATATTTATGCTTTTACAGTATCCATGTTTAGCTCCTATATTTCATCTATGGTTTTTGATTCACCAATGCCACCATCTATCCTTTTTCGATGAGTAAATCAACACCTGGATGAGATTGAGTATCAACTTCAGGAGATCCAACTTGAAATTCATGCTTATTAGTCACCACCATGAGAACAGATACCCTTACTTACACACCAAATCCATGCTTGATATGATTCTTAACTGATCAATCCTAAAAAAATACCCTGAGATCTAGAGGACACTACCCTGAGTCGCTGTAGATGACAGAGGAGAGACTGAGCTGATGGAAGAAACTGCCTGATACTTTGCTCCATCTATCTGGATGACACGTCATTTGTTAGAGCTTTATGGGAGTAAATCTATATTTCATTTATTTCCTCATATTTTTAGTTATTTTTTTACTATTCATACTTTTATAGTTTTTCTTTTTCATTATAAGTTCCTTTGATCTTTATTGTATAAACATGACGATATTTAAATAAAATGTGTTTCATTAATCATCATATTATTCACCTTCTTGTTTTAATACATACAAATGTTTCAAACATGTAGAATAATGAGTTATCTAGTGCAGTATTTGTATTTCTAACCCATTTTTAGGTATCCCAATTTCAAATAAAAATTTCCCAAGTTCCCCCATGGCATGTCACCTCTTACAGGGATCTCTCGATTCCTTAGCATTTCATTTTCTAATTTGAATTTCTATTTATACACATTTAAATTCCAAACAACTCCAATAGTACTTCCATAGATAGTACGGACACTGTATCATTTTAAGTGTGGGGTATTTTTTCATGAGTTTCACATTCTATGAATTTTAATTTTTTCTAGATATCATTTTTCTAGGATACATTTTTAAATTTCAAAGAATTATTTAAACCTAAAACTCATTATACCCATTTAAATAAATGAAAATGTCAAGTTAGAAATTATTGGAAATCCATGTTTTGTCCCTATTTATACTTTTAGAATGATTGATAATCCTAGTAATTTAACACAAATTAAATTATATATATATATATATAATTAACTTATTACTTGGTTTTATAACCTTAGTGATTTACATTTATTTATTTACTCATATTCCTAAGAGGATTCAGATCCTACAATTGCATATTTTTTCTGAGCATATTTCTTGAGTGACACCTGGGACATGTAAACCTATTAGAACTTTCATTGAGATCTTATTGTGGATATTACTGAACAAATACAATTTTAAAATGATTGATTCAATTTTCTGTTGAGAAAATTTTTCTTAAGACCCACCTTACATCTTTCCTTTTTTAAGACCTTAGTTTCCATGAATAAGCTTGTAGGATGCATCTATTCCAAGACAATTATCCATTATTACCCTTCTATTTGTATAATGAATGAATTAACTTTGAAAAAGTGTGGAGGAATTTTTCAGCCAACACAGGATGATTCTACTATGGAGATACATTATGTTTCTCACCAGAATATTTTGTTGAGATCCATGTGTAATTTGTAGTATTTCACATCTATCATGATCCTTTGAAAAAAAAATGATTAGGGTTATGTACTAGGAAGGTCAAAAATCACTATTTCCATACTAATGAATCCCCTAAAGGATCATATATGGTTAGGGTATGTATTTGAGGTCTGGACTAGACATGAATTTTGAAAAATAAAAATATAAAAGAAAAAAGAAAGGATTAGGATACCTTTTTTCACTCACTTGATATATATACATAGATCCAACTTGAGCTTCTGGGAGCGTGGACTTTATTAGCTGTGGAGGATTAATTTCATTACACTTTTCACAAAATTCATGCATTATACTCTAGAGTCTACCCTCCTTTTTGAGCTTCTTTTTCACTTTTTACCCACCCTCCCACAGCCTCAGAGTCGTTATAACGTAATTTTTTAATCCTTAATGATTTATTTTGTATTCTTCTTTACGAAATGGAGATGATAGAATCAATGTAATCCTATGGTTAGAAACATGTACTTAGGGTATGAGTAGAAATCCAGTTTCATTTCACCCTAATTGATGAGATAAAAATCATTTTGAGGTAAATTATAAATGGATATATAGTTCAAGGAATAGTTAAAAATTTAGTTAAAGGATTAAGAATTTTTTTAAAGAACTGAGCTATGAGGCATGACTAATTCTCTATGTATGGATGATTCTGGAGACTGGATTTTTCTAATTTCACTTAGTTTTATTTTCCTAGATATAATGAATGTTCCTGGTTTTTAAAAATTTCTTACCCTTTGGAAATCCCTGTTGATATCTTTTTTGCATGAGGACAAGAAATTCTTCAAGTTTGGGTTAATTTTATTTTATAAAATGACATATAAATTTTTTTTTCATTTTATTAAGGATTTTTAATGATTTACTTGATAATGTTCCTAGTATGTGTTGATTATTGCATGAAATAGTATTTAAAGGTTTCAAAGTAAAAAAATACAGATAAGGAGAAAAATTGGCTATTACATGTTGTGAAACATCATTTCATGATGTATAATATCACTTTACCACATACTGCAAGCCATGAAGCCAGGTCATGAAGAATTTCAAAGCCATGAAATTTTTCATTATGTGAATCATCATTACAAGATGTGAACCATAATTACACGACATGAATCTCCATTCCACAATGTGTATCATTAAAATCACATTTCCCTCTCAAAATGATACAGCTGAAGGAATATTCATGATATGACATCCAATTACATGATGTGAGAATGCTCACAATTCCAAATCTCAGATGAAATTCATGTGAGATGCGTGCAAATTAAAAATCTTTTGAGGAAATCATGGATCATAATTACACAATGTGAATACCCATTTCATGCCATGAAATTTCCCATCTATATATATTCAGTAGGCGTGAATGGGAAAAAGGGCAGACAGAATTCATTTCCTTTCATCTTTCTCTCATTTTCCTTCTACTTCCTCTACCCAAAATCAAGTTTCTTCAATTATTTTCATTTTTTGTTTAATATAAGCACCGTTGATCGATTTCAATGACATTATTCATCCATTTTTTCATCACCAACACCATTCTTTGTACATTTTTCATTTCAAGAATCAATCATCAACAAACCTTATTTGTGCTCGTTCTCATTCTTATTTCAAATAAGTAGTTGATTGAAATTATGTTTAATTCAATATTTATATTGATTATTCTTGAATGAATATTCATTAATTGGTTAAATTGAATCATTTCATGTTTTTTAATCATTTAATCTCAATCCCTATTTCCATGTTAGTTATAATTTCTTATAAATTTGTAATCAATTCTATAATGGGTAGTTAAACCACCTTGGGTAGGGGTTGAGAGTAAGGGTATATGAATTTAATAAATCTCTATTTATCAACTCATTAATCCTAATAATAGTAACAAAGTCAAACAAAAAATGGTTTATCCAATTTATTCGAGCAACCCTGGCAGTGGGAAGTTTGGATGAACAACCCTGGCCTAATTGAAGTAGATTAGGCTATGACTAATAGTCTATGACACTTCTTATCTTAGAAGCTAAGATTAATGCACTTAGGTTGTGATTACTTCTATACCAAAGAGTATATATCTCCTAGTTAGAACTAGTTGATTTGACCATAGTCAACTAGCGACCTCTTCTTGCCTCTTATCCTAGATCTTAGGACCATACCAATTTAGGATAGAGATTATCTTTTACTTGAAACCCTGAAATTGACCCTGATATCTTCCTTATCTCAATTCCAAATTCACAAGTCTTTAGAGTTAGTTTTCCAAAACTTGGTCAAACTCATGAGGACTCTTACACATAGGTTTCTATGTCATAAGTTCATACTACCAGATCAATACCCCATGGGATTGACCCCGTACTATCAATATACTATGTCTTAATAGAAAGTGTTGTTTGGGAAATAAATAATATAAGATGATTGTATATCACAAGAATTAAATGAAATGTGTAGGAGTCATCATGATTTTCATACATACTTCAAAGTATGTGATTCATGATATACATTAACAATGATCTCAAATAAAAAGACTAATAAATATTCTCATATATTAGTTCTAATGATAAATATAATATATGAAATTTGTATCCATTGGTTTATCCTAATAACCTCCCTTATTGAAAATCACTAAGTGTGAACTTTATGAGAAGAATTCTCAAGGCTTATGAGACCTCAATAACTAATAGTTAGGAATTATTTGTGTTCTATCAGTATGATGTATCTAAACACTATGATATAGTTTTAAGAATATCATCAGGACATCTCAAGGTTCTCATTATAAAAGATAAATTTTATAACCTATTGATATAGTGAATTATTTAAGTGAATTATGATATAAATCATGCAGAAGTAAATTCATAATGTGATAGGAATATGTTTCAATAATCAAAATTAAAATAAATTTGGTTTTAGGAAACTAACTCTAATAAACTCTGAATTTCACTAGAGCTAACTGCTAACATTTCTTAAATCATTATCTCTCAATTGATATGCATGATTCTATAGACATATAGATTTATAGGGACTCTCACATTTAACTATATAATTATACTACTAAATAAAACTTATTATCTTTGATAAAAACATCCAAAGGGATAATATTTCCAATATATATATAATACTTCTTTATATACATTATACATTGTAATATGTATATGGATTTTATAAAATCATCAACCATGGGATACTTTTAACTTATCTTTATCATTTCACTACCATTATCTTAAATGAGATATCTTATCAAACTAATCTTTATGGAACCTATCATAAGATTAACTCATGATAACTTGGTTTTTATCCTCTCCATATATCAGGAACATAACTTCTATATAAATCTATAAATTTAGGTTAGTTTTTACAACTTTTTAATATAGTTAACCCAAATTTACTAGTACATATCTTGGTATAAATGATAGATTAAATCATAAAAATTATGGGAAAACTACTCATTATTTATGTTTTGTGACATAGGAAAAAAACCTCACTTGATTTCAATATCATATATCTTTATATACCATATAAATGTATGTACTTTGACTTAGTTTAAATATACTCATAGATCTATATTTTTATATCTTGATCCCAAGAACATAGGCTTATCTATTTATGTCTTTCATAGAGAAATATTTGTTTAACCAAATCTTAACTGACTATAAGATTAGTATCTTGTTCCTATTAATATTATATAATTGACATATATTACTAGGAAAAATTTGTAACTCCCACTAAAAATTTTAAAAAACATTTAATTACTAATTTATTATAGGATAAGTTTTATTTATCCTTTTTAAATTCATTTCACCTTCATCAATGAAAATAATATTTTTAATTATTTGGTTCTCTAATTTCTATTGTTAACTTATGCAGAATGGTGTGTCTCTAGAGAAACTATTCCCACTGAGTCTTGTGGAGTTTTTATTCCTATACAAATTATTATATATCATAATACTCAACTTCATTTAAGTATATCTTCCTCCCACTATCTTATTTAGAGATTTGATCTTTTTATATATATACAATTTTTTTAAATATTCATTTTTTATCATGTGAAGTAAATTTATTTCTAAAAATAGCCTTAAAAACACTTTAAAACCCTATACATATTAATATTATAACTCATTTTTCCTCGTATTCTAACTTATATAAGTCTCCATTTAATACATTGATTAGTGCTATGTGTTAATTGTTTATGTCTCTATTTCTAATATATGTTCATAAAGTATTATAGAATAATTTCATAACTCAAGACCAATAAAGACTTTGTTAAGATATTTTATGCATCACTATAATTATTTCTTCATAATATTCTTACCAAGTTTTATTTTTATTACACTTTTATATTTCTCAGTAATATAAAGGAATATAATTTATACCTCATTAAATAGACATATAAATATCTACTAATTTCATTAGTAAAAGTATCAAGGTATTAGAACCCCTCCTACTATATCTTGTGAATTTAATTCATTATTTATTTCCAAATTAGGATTTACCAATTCAATTATATATTAAAACCATTATTTAAATGTGTTTTACCAAAAAATATAATTATCTTTTATATCTAAACTTCAAATAAATATACTTCTGTCTAAACTCGACACATAAATAATGTTATGGTTATGATAAACTTATAATAATAGTTTATAAATATGAGAATTATTCTATTAGACAATAAAAAATTCTATTCTTATGAAATTAATACAAAAATTCTTTCTTTATTGATATATTTAATATCCACATAACTTATCATGATCTTTCATAATCTACATGGTTCATGTGTATAGATAAAATAATATAAGTTAAAAACTATATATAATAACCAACTTGTAGAAATATAATTTTTGTATTTAATGATGAATATATTTGATGCTTCCCCTTACTCCTTCACTACATTTTAGCTCTTCTTACAATGTTCTTTCTTTCCACATGTAAAAAAAATATACACCAACTCATTTATCTCCTTATGAATATTTTGTTTATTAGAATAATTTTACTTATAACCCTTTTAAATTGACTTTTTAATTGGTATCTTATCATTTCCCCTATTTTTTCATCAGAAAAAAAAATAATTATACCTATTCTTCTATATTATTTAGATGAATAATTATAAGAAAAATCAGAAGCAATTTTTCCAAGTTTTTCTTGTTAAAATTAATAATAAAAATTTATAAACTTTGATGTAAATATATGAGAATGAGATGAGGATCATTATACTGATTTTGAGAATACTTTCTATATTAAAATTATAGAAATTATTATTTGGTGACCAGATGATATAAAAATTTATAGAAGATGAAAGATATACATGTTTCATACTAAAGATATCAAGATAACCTATGTGGAGAATCTATCTAAGAAAAGAGAAGATAATATAATACTGATCTGAGGATAAGAACACTTCCAATATCAAAGAAGAAAAAGAAGAAAAATCTAATATAGAGACCAGATCCTCCAACACCCAATATTATAGATGTTTGAGATAGAGAGATTCCAAAACTGTTATTTTTATTATTATTATGGGTTTTGAGCCTTTCTAATTAAGGATATAATAAGTTATTATAGATTATAGGATCTCAAGTTTGAGAGATTCTAGTAAGTAGTTTCTAAGTAAGAACTGGGAGAAATGATTTTAATAGAGACCAAGTTTCATGTGATTTTTCTTAAATATATAAAGTAAATAGAAGAATATGTATTTAGTATGAAGATCATATTAGTTTGATATAGTGATATCTAGTTTGAGTGGATATATAATTTAAGAAGTTGAAGTAAGTTTTGGATAACTGGTGGGAGATAGTATAAAGAACTTGCAGGAGCGACAATTGTTTATCTTTGTAATATAATGAACACTCACCTATGTAATGTAGTGATAATGGGTTTAGTATGATAACCATCCAACTCCACTTGTAATTTATCATAATATTACAGTGTAAAATCTATGGCTAAGATAATACTAAATAAAGAAAAGTGTAGGTTTCCTAGGAAGGGGTCAAACCTTGTAAAAACACTATATACTGGTCTTTTATTATTTCCTCAATTGTATGTGATGTATGTGATTAGGTAAAATAAAAAGATTCGTTATTATCTTAATAAGTAACAAAGTTTCAAATACCAAAGTGGGTAAAATCCTAAAAGATAAATTATAATTTGGTAAAATATTTTCCGCACCTGATTCACCCCCCTCCCCCAAGGTGTTTGTGCATAGATCCTATGGAATATTAACAGGTATTAGAGCACCAATAATACTATCACAAATAAGGTGTATGTATATAAGAAGAATTATTTCTATGTATAAAGAGATTATTTAACAATTTTCTAGAATATTTGGAAATGGATAAAAGGATGGAGTTAGCTCAAAAATAAGAAAATACTAAGCTAGAAAAATTCTCAATGCATATTATAGCTAAGAATAAATCTAAAAGAAAAAAATAAATCCATGATAACTAAATATTAATTGGTCTGTAAATATAATTTTGAACCTTACATGAAGAGTTCTTGATATTTTCAAGCTTAAAATAAATACATGTCAAGGTTGAGATCCAATTAACATCCATTTTTCTCTCATTAAGTATATTATGAAGACCCACATTATTCCCTTTTCAACTAAACTTTTGTCAAAATTCTTGGAATTGACGGTGATGAGAATCAAAAGGAGAACCGATTTATGTTTTGATACTAAAATAGAAGATAATATTCATTCATCATGGAAAATCTCAATTGGTATTATGTTAACTCCTTGAAACATATCATTTTTCACATCTCAATTAGCATCATGCTTTAGTTGGTATCATAAATTCATAGATTTTATCTTGAAATCAAATCCATCCATGATAAATAGCATTAAAGAGCATCCCTTGAAGGGGGGTATAGAAAATAAATCTTCAAGAGTTTTTTTCATTTTATAATAAAATTTGGTATCCAGACACCCATTCTAAAAACTAAAGTTGTAGGTAATATGGTCATTTCCCCATATTATTGTATCTTTTATTTATTATTATTAATTAGGGGGTGATTTATGAACACAATGTAAAAGAAAAATCAGCTTGTACTTGAATTTTTTTATGTGTTTGTTGAAGTTGAGTAAAGGTTTGTTAAACTTATTAAAAATATATTTTAACGTCCCTTAAATAAAGAGTTAGAGT